>JAWZYU010000029.1:22933607-24133607 GCA_038380435.1 Ryuthela nishihirai | reverse complement strand
CCAACCTTCTCTGAGCCTTCGGGGTCCTTGTGACCTGGCCATTTAGCCCATGGTGTGCAAAAAAAGTGCCGCTCAGAGGTAAAACAACCCAACCCCCATAATAAACGTTCACTCTTGTGAAATCGGGATTTCTCAAGGGCTCCAAAATCTTTCCACCTTTATTAATTCAACGACTTTGAAATTTGATATTTAAAACATTATCTGTGATATTGAAGGTAATAACGATGACGCTTTCAGAGTTTCTTAATATTTTGGAGAGACAATTGTTTTTGTTACTTAATAATTTAATAAAATACATATAACGCTTAAGCATATGGATGGTCTTTTATAACGAGCCTATGTATTGGACAATAGAAATTTTAACAGGCTTTTTATTATATCAATAAGGATTTTGATTCATAGCTCAGTAGTTTCTTAAATGAACTTTTTATGGAAAGATGTAACTGAAGATATAAACTTTGACAAAATGTATCCAAATCTCGATTGATTTTTTAACAATATTTGGTAAGTTTTAAACTTTCGTCTAAAATTTCGCTGCCATAAATTCGTTCTCCAAGCAATATACTGCAACTTACACACTAGTACTGCCATCTGGTGCAATAATTGGGAAACACTTAATGAATATTGTGTACGACCACAATCTTTCTGGAAGGAATAAAAAACTGCGATTACAATTGGAAAAATAATTTTAAATACATATTGAGCAATAAAATAATGCAAACTATAAATTTCTTAACAGTGAAAATGTCCGTAAGGTATCTGATATTGAATACAAAAGATATTATAAAAAACTGCGATTACAATTGGAAAAATAATTTTAAATACATATTGAGCAATAAAATAATGGAAACTATAAATTTCTTAACAGTGAAAATGTCCGTAAGGTATCTGATATTGAATGCAAAAGATATTATAAAAAACTGCGATTACAATTGGAAAAATAATTTTAAATACATATTGAGCAATAAAATAATGCAAACTATAAATTTCTTAACAGTGAAAATGTCCGTAAGGTATCTGATATTGAATACAAAAGATATTATAAAAAACTGTGATTACAATTGGAAAAATAATTTTAAATACATATTGAGCAATAAAATAATGCAAACTATAAATTTCTTAACAGTGAAAATGTCCGTAAGGTATCTGATATTGAATACAAAAGATATTATAAAAAACTGTGATTACAATTGGAAAAATAATTTTAAATACATATTGAGCAATAAAATAATGCAAACTATAAATTTCTTAACAGTGAAAATGTCCGTAAGGTATCTGATATTGAATACAAAAGATATTATAAAAAATTGTGATTACAATTGGAAAAATAATTTTAAATACATATTGAGCAATAAAATAATGCAAACTATAAATTTCTTAACAGTGAAAATGTCCGTAAGGTATCTGATATTGAATACAAAAGATATTATAAAAAACTGTGATTACAATTGGAAAAATAATTTTAAATACATATTGAGCAATAAAATAATGCAAACTATAAATTTCTTAACAGTGAAAATGTCCGTAAGGTATCTGATATTGAATACAAAAGATATTATAAAAAACTGCGATTACAATTGGAAAAATAATTTTAAATACATATTGAGCAATAAAATAATGCAAACTATAAATTTCGTAACAGTGAAAATGTCCGTAAGGTATCTGATATTGAATACAAAAGATATTATAAAAAACTGCGTTTACAATTGGTAAAATAATTTTAAATACATATTGAGCAATAAAATAATGCAAACTATAAATTTCGTAACAGTGAAAATGTCCGTAAGGTATCTGATATTGAATACAAAAGTTATTAATAAAATTTAAATATGTATAATTTTAATTGTGTGATTTTTATCGTAATTGATTTTATACATCCAGATGTTATATATTATATATCCATTATACAGTGTGGCCCAAATGAAACTGAAGGATTTGGGTTGGGTTGTTTTACGAGCCTGGCGCGCTGCCGACTGAGCCACTCCCAAACTGAAGGATTTAACATACAAATAACTTTTGCAAATAAGTTTTTATTTAATTTTTTATTTGTCTGTTAGAAAATATAATCCATAGAAATTTTTAGAGTAATGTACCAAATACAACATCCCTCAAATCCCCCCCCCCCCCATTTTCTTGCTAACAAATATGGACTCTTTCCAGAGCATTTTCCATCACTAAACGCAAGGTTTCGGGCTCCAAATTTCTTATTCGACGCGAATGTTGTCCTTGAGTTTCTGAATGGTTTGAGATTTGTTCACATACACCCGCTACTTCAAGTAGCCCCACAAGAAGAAGTCGGGGGCCGCCAAATCTGGTGAACGCGAAGGTCAAACAAAATCCGGATTTCTTGAAATGAATCTTTCACCGAAAAGTTCAGGCAGAAGCTCCATTTTCGCTCTGGCAGTGTGCCCAGTGGCTCCATCGTGCAGGAACCGTAGGTCAAGATTATCCTCGACCGCCGGACGTAAAAAAAATATCAATCATGGTCCTATACAGAGCACCGGTAATGCTTTCTGGGTGACCGTTCTCATTTTCAAAAATATATGGGCCCATAACTCTATCAGCCATAACACCGCTCCAGACAGTACAGTCACTCAAAAAAATATCCGAACACTATGGTTGATGACAGAATTCAGAAAAAATATCTGGCAACGATTCTTTTAGAAATTAATGATCTGGCAACCAAAATAATCACGTGACGGTTCGTGTAATGTAATCACGTGGTTCTAGCCAAGTGGTTAGCACGCTTGGCTACTGATCTAAGGGACCTGGGTTCGAGCCCCGGTATTAGGTATGGATGTGTGTGTCGTTTTTCTGTTGAGGTCCTGCCATCCTCTCAGATCTCCTACTGTGGCATATAAACTGACAGGCTCCTGTCAGACCTCTGTGGCATATAAACTGACAGGCTCCTGTCAGACCTCTGTGGCAAGCAGCTGCTTGAGGGGGTGTTTGTTTTTGTTTTTTTTTGTATACAAGGGGTACGCCAGTTACATACACATTTCCAGGGGGTACGTGAAGCATAAAAGGTTGAGAACCACTGATACATATGTTTTATTTTATTCCCATTGTTATACTATAACTATAGTTTTATCTATCTATACAAGGAGTACGCCAGTTACATACACATTTCCAGGGGGTACGTGAAGCATAAAAGGTTGAGAACCACTGATATATATGTTTTATTTTATTCCCTTTGTTATACTATAACTATAGTTTCATCTGTCTATACAAGGGGTACGCCAGTTACATACACGTTTCCAGGGGGTACGTGAAGCATAAAAGGTTGAGAACCATTGATTTATATGTTTTATTTTATTCCCATTGTTATACTATAACTATAGTTTTATCTATCTATACAAGGAGTACGCCAGTTACATACACATTTCCAGGGGGTACGTGAAGCATAAAAGGTTGAGAACCACCTATATATATGTTTTATTTTATTCCCATTGTTATACTATAACTATAGTTTTATCTATCTCTACAAGGGGTACGCCAGTTACATACACATTTCCAGGGGGTACGTGAAGCATAAAAGGTTGAGAACCACTGATTTATATGTTTTATTTTATTCCCATTGTTATACTATAACTATAGTTTTATCTATTTCTACAAGGGGTACGCCAGTTACATACACATTTCCAGGGGGTACGTGAAGCATAAAAGGTTGAGAACCACTGATATATATGTTTTATTTTATTCCCTTTGTTATACTATAACTATAGTTTCATCTGTCTATACAAGGGGTACGCCAGTTACATACACGTTTCCAGGGGGTACGTGAAGCATAAAAGGTTGAGAACCATTGATTTATATGTTTTATTTTATTCCCATTGTTATACTATAACTATAATTTTATCTATCTATACAAGGAGTACGCCAGTTACATACACATTTCCAGGGGGTACGTGAAGCATAAAAGGTTGAGAACCACTGATATATATGTTTTATTTTATTCCCATTGTTATACTATAACTATAGTTTTATCTATCTATACAAGGAGTACGCCAGTTACATACACATTTCCAGGGGGTACGTGAAGCATAAAAGGTTGAGAACCACTGATATATATGTTTTATTTTATTCCCATTGTTATACTATAACTATAGTTTTATCTATCTATACAAGGAGTACGCCAGTTACATACACATTTCCAGGGGGTACGTGAAGCATAAAAGGTTGAGAACCACTGATATATATATGTTTTATTTTATTCCCTTTGTTATACTATAACTATAGTTTTATCTGTCTATACAAGGGGTACGCCAGTTACATACACATTTCCAGGGGGTACGTGAAGCATAAAAGGTTGAGAACCACTGATTTATATGTTTTATTTTATTCCCATTGTTATACTGTAACTGCAGTTTCATCTATCTATACGAGGGGTACGCCAGTTACATACACATTTCCAAGGGGGTACGTGAAGCATGAAAGGTTGAAAACCACTGATATATATGTTTTATTTTATTCCCATTGTTATACTATAACTATAGTTTCATCTATCTATACAAGGAGTACGCCAGTTACATACACATTTCCAGGGAGTACGTGAAGCATAAAAGTTTGAGAACCACTGATATATATGTTTTATTTTATTCCCATTGTTATATTATAACTATAGTTTTATCTATCTATACAAGGGGTACGCCAGTTACATACACATTTCCAGGGGGTACGTGAAGCATAAAAGGTTGAGAACCACTGATATATATGTTTTATTTTATTCTCATTGTTATACTATAACTATAGTTTTATCTATCTATACAAGGGGTACGCCAGTTACATACACATTTCCAGGGGGTACGTGAAGCATAAAAGGTTGAGAACCACTGATATATATGTTTTATTTTATTCTCATTGTTATACTATAACTATAGTTTTATCTATCTATACAAGGGGTACGCCAGTTACATACACATTTCCAGGGGGTACGTGAAGCATAAAAGGTTGAGAACCACTGATATATATGTTTTATTTTATTCCCATTGTAAATACTATAACTATAGTTTTATCTATCTATACAAGGGGTACGCCATTTACATACACATTTCCAGGAGGTACGTGAAGCATAAAAGGTTGAGAACCACTGATATATATGTTTTATTTTATTCCCATTGTTAAACTATAACTATAGTTTCATCTATCTATACAAGGAGTACGCCAGTTACGTACATGTGTATGTAACTGGCGTATTCCTTGTATAGATAATTTAAGGGAGTACGTGAAGTGTACGTACCTAATTTCGTTTAAGTACGTACCTAATTTCCAGGGAGTACGTGAAGCATAGAAGGTTGAGAACCACTGGGATAGACATTTGAATGAAAAAATCCATTAATAATAGTACTTTTTTTATAAAAAAAAGCCATTAATAATAGTACTTTGCAATGCAATAAATATTATTATAAAAAAATATATTACCACCTAAAGTAGTATAATCTTGTATATTTTTAAATATTAGAAACGTTAAGCAATAATATTCAAAGTAAATTTCAAAAAGTAAAAGTTTTCAGATATCACTAGTATTTCTCTTGGAGACAGTGCCATGGGATCATTGTGTTGAAAAAGATATATTTTGGGTGGTTGATGATTTAACCTAAATTATACAGTTTATGGAGAAATTGATTGCCATTATTAGGACAACACGATTATATTTTGGAAGTAGATTAGTAATGGAATTAAGCTATATTATTATATAATACTGCTGAGGTGCTGACATACCTCACAGACCTTCTACTATGGGGGGCGGGGGGGGCTCAGTCGGTAGCGCGCCAGGCTCGTAATCTGTAGTTCCCAGGTTCGAGTCCCAGCTGGGTCAGCGTTGAGATTTATCTCCGCAAAATTCCCCGCCCTGCCCACGGTCAGTAGGGGACACCAATGGGCTTGGAAGGCCGCCATCCGTCAGATGGGACGTTAAGCCGTGGAACCGTGTGTGGGAGAACCATACCCTGTGCACGTTAAAGAACACACTGGATGGCCTTGACGGGAGGCTACCATCTGTCTCCCAACAGCTGTTCCAGTGGGTTCCCTTCCCCAACCTACTCTGAGCCTTCGGGGTCCATGTGACCTGGCCGTTTAGCCCATGGTGTGCAAAAAAGTGCCGCTCAGAGGTAAAACAACCCAACCCTTCTACTAGGGCATATAAACTGACAGGCTCCTGTCAGACCTCTGTGGCAAGTAGCTGCTTGAGGGGATGTTTTTTTATTTATCTACAATATATTTTCCTAGGATTTTTTTTTTTCGTTACGACTCTCGCATAGTCGTCCCGTGGCCGAGTGATTAGTGTGCCTGGCCACTGAAAGGACCTGGGTTTGAACCTGGGTCCGAGCTTTTTGCTGAGATTCCGCCATTCTCACATACCTTCTACTCTGGCGAATTAAGCTGACAAGATCCTGTCAGACTCTGTGGCAAGCAGCTGTTTGAGGAGGTATTTATTTATTTATTCTCTCATGTTGTCCTACTCAATGTCGTTCCCATCCTCATCTTGCCTTATTGCGAAAGTCCTTTTCCAGGATTTTAAAATGCAACAAGACCTCTACTATAAGCGAATGCACAATGCAAAAGTTATTTTTATACCTTGCAAAGATTGGAATAAGCTGGGCAAAAATAAATCGCCCGCTTTGTCGATATCCTTTTTGATGACACTGTGAAACTCACTGTGTGTCTTCAAGTTGCACAAAGAATGAAGTAACACAGCAATTATTTTATTTTTATTTTCAACTCCAACTATCATCGAATAGTGATATCTCTGTTCAAACTTTTCCTCGTTGAGCTTTTGAAGGTAACAGCTCATGCTTGCTGCATCCTAACATGCTCTTCGTTTGCTGAATGCCTTCAAAACATGTTCATTAAGCTTGGGTTGGGTTGTTTTACCTCTGAGCGGCACTTTTTTGCACACCATGGGCTAAATGGCCAGATCACATGGACCCAGAAGGCTCAGAGAAGGTTGGGGGAGGGGACCCACTGGAACAGCTGTTGGGAGATAGATGGTAGCCTCCCGTCAAGGCCATCCAGCGTGTTCTTTAACGTTGGGTTGTTTTACCTCTGAGCGGCACTTTTTTGCACACCATGGGCTAAATGGCCAGATCACATGGACCCCGAAGGCTCAGAGAAGGTTGGGGGAGGGGACCCACTGGAACAGCTATCGGGAGACAGATGGTAGCCGCCCGTCAAGGCCATCCAGCGTGTTCTTTAACGTTGGGTTGTTTTACCTCTGAGCGGAACTTTTGTGCGCACCATGGGCAAAATGGCCAGATCACATGGACCCCGAAGGCTCAGAGAAGGTTGGGGGAGGGGACCCACTGGAACAGCTGTTGGGAGACAGATGGTAGCCTCCCGTCAAGGCCATCCAGCGTGTTCTTTAACGTTGGGTTGTTTTACCTCTGAGCGGAACTTTTGTGCGCACCATGGGCAAAATGGCCAGATCACATGGACCCCGAAGGCTCAGAGAAGGTTGGGGGAGGGGACCCACTGGAACAGCTGTTGGGAGACAGATGGTAGCCTCCCGTCAAGGCCATCCAGCGTGTTCTTTAACGTTGGGTTGTTTTACCTCTGAGCGGCACTTTTTTGCACACCATTGGCTAAATGGCCAGATCACATGGACCCCGAAGGCTCAGAGAAGGTTGGGGGAGGGGACCCACTGGAACAGCTGTTGGGAGACAGATGGTAGCCGCCCGTCAAGGCCATCCAGCGTGTTCTTTAACGTGCACAGGGTATGGCTCTCCCACACATGGGGCCACGGCTTAACGTCCTATCCGACGGACGGCGGCCTTTCCAAGCCCGTCGGTGTCCCCTACTGACCGTGGGCAGGGCGGGGAATTTTTGTATTCGTTAAGCAGTCACAATGTTTCGATTTGATGTAAACCGTTAGATTGCAATTGATTAATAGACAACGATAAAAGAGCTGATTTCCTTACTTATTTACAAAAATATAACCCTACCATTGTTTTGCAGCCATGAGAGATGTTTTTTTTTCATGCTATCTCTTGATTTCAGCATTTCTTCTTGTTCCTCTTCATTTGAACCTTCAACATCGCATCTGATGTTATTTGTTCATTTGTATTCCATGTTGATTTAATTCTTTTGGGTGGCCATTTAATGGTTGTAGCATTTGTATGCGCTTCTCGCACTGCTACTTTGGGATCATTTCCACGTGGTCTAGTGTTTGAAAAACGACCCCAGCGTAGCAAAGTAAAACTTGATTGAGAAGGGTTGAAACTATTCTTGGCTGTAGTCGTTGACTTCGTATTCTTGTATATAGGTAGGGTTTTAAATTCGTATCGTCACCTAGGCCTCAGATATCATTTTCTGACAAAGTGTAATCCTCTCTTTAAATGCAGTTGATAATTTTTTTAAACAAATTGTTTCTTCTCTATTTTTAAGAACTGTCAATGGAATTTCATCTTAACTATCATTAGCTTTGCGTTGTGAACTTTGTAAGGGTAGATCATTACCATCCCTGGTACAGTCGCTCAAAAAAGTATTCGAACACTATGGTGGATTACAGAATTCAGAAAAGATATCTGGCAACGATTTTTTTAGAAATTAGTGTTCTGGCAACCTTCGTGTCACGTGACACGAAGGTTGCCAGATCACTAATTTCTAAAAAAAATCGTTTCCAGATATTTTTTCTGAATTCTGTAATCCACCATAGTGTTCGAATATTTTTTTGAGCGACTGTACAATGTTCACTTTCGATTGCGATTACTTTTCCAAAATACCACTTCCTTTGAGGATTTCAATAAATCTTTCTTTTCTGATATCTAATGCTGAGGTTTTCCAACATATTTCATTTCTTTTAAAGAGACCAACATAACGGCTCCCATCTCCGCATTTAATAAGACATCCATCATTCAAAGTTAGTTTTCTGTCAACAAAAGTAAGTGCAACTCGGCATGATTGAAATAATTAATTGAGAAACCAATATTACAGATAGTACTACGACTTTCAGTCCCAATCTAAAATTCAAGAAGATCCCTACACACTGTTCTCAGAAGGGGTAACTGATCATTAGTCCGTAACAAAACAAGACGAACTGGCCTTAACCCTTTCAGGACCATAAGGTTTCTAAGAGTAAATATTAGTATGTACTGTTTATTTTAGTTTGTTTAGACGTAAAATAAATAAAAAACATAAGAAAAATACATAACAATGTGTAGTTTTTTTGGAATTTTATGGGAAATATTTTTCCCAATGGACTATAAAGGTAACACAAATTATAGTTAGGCTTATTATGCAATGTCTTTTATTTATTGGTTTATTAGAACAAAATGTTAACTAAAATAATACAAAAATTATGAAACAAAATTACTATACAAAATGATGTGATAATTATGATATTCTGCGAAGCAATTTCTTTTGGTAGTGAGGCAAAGATGGACATTGCACATAGTACATATATTATGCGTCCTGACAGTTCTGTTTTTGTTTTCTAAACGTTCCCGTTTACGTAATTGCGTTCGGCGTACGTTCTATTTTGACATTCTGTATACAAAATGCAGATAAGGTTATAATTAAATACGACAATCACCAATTTTAAAATGGGAAAAATGTTTCCCTTAGTCGTGAAAGGGTTAATAGAGTTGCGCCTGTTCGCCTTTTCATAATGTGTCCCAAAATGAGATACGCCTCCTATCTAATTCGTTATAGCTAATAACGGTAAGTCAGAGAGATTTCATAGACATACTCTAGGTAACATCTGTGGTGGGCTTAACTCAATTTCGCCATTTTTTGACTTACGCCCTTTCGTTTTCTGTTACATCTTTTTTTTTTTAAATATAACGCACGAAATATTTTTATAATTCGTTGCATTTTATTTTGATTCATTTCACATAAAAATAGAATTAAAATAATATTTTATAAAAGCAGTACAAAATTATTACACTGCCTAAAAAAATAAAATAAAGTTATAATTATGTAGAAAGTAACATAAACAAAATTCTTATTGAAATGGAACAAATGTGATTTCCAAGAAAATAAGTAAAATGAAATAAAATTAGTCTGTTTCAAATACGTGAAAATGATAGTTATACCATATAATTTATCATATGATCTGTTGAAAATGAACAAAATTTAAACTTGCGAATATGAAATTTTTTCATTTATTAAATTTGAAGGATGATGAGCAGTCAAAGGCTTAGGAAGGACACACTACAGGGTCATTATAAAAGAAGAATTCTATATTTCATTAAATAATTAAGCAACAAAGGTAATTTTGTATCCAAAATGCCAAGAAACTCTCAAAGTTTCGTTTTGTGTTCAACAGACTTCAATTTCAATGGGGGTGCTTTAGGTGGTGTAACATTCTCTCTTTAACTTCCAACCATTCTCGGCCCAGCATTTGCAACAGTTACAGTGATTCTTTTCCTTTGAATGTTGCAAATTATGATTCATTTCAGAATGGGGCGGGGGTGGCTCAGTCGGTAGCGCGCCAGGCTCGTAATCTACAGTTCCCAGGTTCGAGTCCCAGCTGGTTCAGCGTTGAGATTTATCTCCGCAAAATTCCCCGCCCTGCCCACGGTCAGTAGGGGACACCGATGGGCTTGAAAAGGCCGTCGTCCGTCGGATGGGACGTTAAGCCGTGGCCCCGTGTGCGGGAGAGTCATAACCTGTGCACGTTAAAGAACACGCTGGATGGCCTTGACGCGAGGCTACCATCTGTCTCCCGACAGTTGTTCCAGTGGGTCCCCTCCCCCAACCTTTTCTGAGCCTTCCGGGTCCTTGTGACCTGGCTATTTAGCCCATGGTGTGCAAAAAAGTGCCGCTCAGAGGTAAAACAACCCAACCCATTTCAGAATAAAAGATGTTTTAATGACTCCCCAACAAAATAAGTTCAGTGGTATCAAATCGAGGCTTCTCGAGAGGGGGGGGGGGGTATATCTATCAACGATTTGGAAATTTGGCATTTAAAGCATTGCATGTGACATTAACACCACCACATCACACTATCTGAAACATTCCACCAACTCATTTATGCGACAACTCACCAAGACATCCAACAACCCTTGCTAATAATTTCAAGCAGCAACACGGGAAGACACCCCATGTGAATTAACATTCCACTGGCCAAAAAAATTATAAATATAACTCTTTCGTTTGAGAGCAGATAGAGTTTGGAAGCAACTTCCAACGGACGTGGTGCTCTCACCAACAGTTTAGAATTTCAGTAGAAAATTGAAAGAAGTGAACTTGTCCCCGTTTCTTGATGCTTTAGATTCTAAACCTCATAGTGAACTTTGTTTTTACAGATGGTATTTATTGTACAATCTTTGCATTTCTTCTGATTTTAAGCCAACAAGGAAGCAGCAAGAGTGCTATGCACCATCTGACCCTTCTTTGCATTCAATTATACGGAAAATAAGTTATTATTAATATACAACTATACTTCATCCTAGCAATAAAACGCCGAACGTTTCTTGACATTTTTAACACTGCAGAGTTATGTGGCATGTTGTATTTCATAGTCCAACTGAAGAATTTCATTTTGAGGTTTTTTTTACCTATAACTCTATAGGATGGCGCTAATGTCGTGCAAACATGTTAGATTTTAAATCAGTGTCTCGCAAACTGTGTGCCGCGAGAGATTCCAAGTGTGCCGCGAGAGATTTTCAAATTGACACTAGATATTCCAAAGATTTTATTTTAACTTGACTTGTGTTATCTACGTGCTTTAATAAAAATCTTTCAGATTTTATCAACTGGGATCTTATAAGTATTTATCAAGCTTTTTCCAAATTTTGGTATTAATTTTTGATTATTTCAAGCCATAGAATGGACAAATATTTAAAACAAACACCGAGTTATGATTAATTATATTTATTATTAGATTTATTTTAAATAAAATGCATTTAACGAAACTTCAATTTTCCTCTTTTTACGTAACCATCAAAAATTCTTTTTTTAGGTGTGACGCGGAAAAAAAAATTAGATTCAGTGTGCCGCGGAAAAAAATTTAGATTCAGTGTGCCGCAAAGTAAAAAAGTTTGCGAGACACTGTTTTAAATCATCAAACCCACAGGAGAAAGCTACTGTGAAGAAGTTTATTTGGATAGGGTCAGCAGCTGATTTCTGGGCCACAACAGGGCCCTTTGAGCAAAACTTTTTCGTGTACCTTTTCATTCACCTAAATAAATGTGACTGCTCGAAAATTGGAAAACGGGGGCCCCTCGGCCCCTTGCCGTACACGAAGGTTGCCAAATCACTAATTCTAAAAAAAAATCGTTGCCAGGTATTTTTTCTGAATTCTGTAATCAACCATAGTGTTCGGATATTTTTTTGATCGACTGCACAACGTTGAAGGAAAATTGAAACATTCGTTCTAGTTGTCTGAATTTGTGCTATATTTAATTCGATGCAAAATGGAACAATTGAAATCGAAAGAGTCCTCGTATATAACAAAGAAATTCCATTGTCATTAAAAGTGAACGAGTAGTCAAAACTCCAGTGTAATCATCTGGAGCAGATTCTCATTCAGGAGAGGGGCCAGGCTCTTAATCTGTAGGTCCTAGGTTCGAGTACCCGCTGGGTCAGAGTTGAGATTTATCTCCGCAAAATTCCCCTCCCTACCCACGGTCAGTAGGGGACACCGATGGGCTTGGGAAGGCCGCCGTCCATCGGATGGGACGTTAAGCGGTGGCCCGTGTGTGGGAGAGCCATACCCTGGTGCACGTTAAAGAACACGCTGGATGGCCTTGACGGGAGGCTACCATCTGTCTCCCAACAGCTGTTCCAGTGGGTCCCCTCCCCCAACCTTCTCTGAGCCTTCGGGGTCCTTGTGACCTGGCCATTTAGCCCATGGTGTGCAAAAAGTGCAGCTCAGAGGTAAAACAACCCAACCCTTGAGACCTGATCATTCAGCCTAGTTTCTGCAAAAAATCGAGTTGTAAATGCAAGTCGATAAGTGCCTCTCAGAGGTAAAACACCCAACCAGTATTCAAAACCTCGTGTACGTTGGAGAACGTTTGCCAAAAAATGCCTCTCAGAGCCAAACATTGAGATCCAAAACAGCTGAATCCAAACCTTCAATGCCAATATAATATTCGACGTAAATACCAAACTTTAGTGGGGCGGGGGTGGCTCAGTCGGTAGCGCGCCAGGCTCGTAATCTGTAGTTCCCAGGTTCGAGTCCCAGCTGGGTCAGCGTTGAGATTTATCTCCGCAAAATTCCCCGCCCTGCCCACCGTCAGTAGGGGACACCGATGGGCTTGGAAAGCGCCGTCCGTCGGATGGGACGTTAAGGCGTGGTCCCGTGTGCTGGATAGCCATACCCTGTGCACGTTAAAGAACACGCTGGATGGCCTTGACGGGAGGCTACCATCTGCCTCCCAACAGCTGTTCCAGTGGGTCCCCTTCCCCAACCTTCTCTGAGACTTCGGGGTCCATGTGACCTGGCCATTTAGCCCATGGTGTGCAAAAAAGTGCCGCTCAGAGGTAAAACAACCTAACCCAAACTTTAGTTTTCAATTAAAAGCAATTTATTTCCCAATCGGTAAAATAATAACAACACCCAAAAAGATATCTAGTCAATTAAAAACCATTTATAAAATAAAATGAATTACGAAAGGAAACTAATTGACCATAATTAAATCCCGCTCATATCATTTGAAAAGTTTTTTCCCAAGTGTAGGAAACTCACCACCCTCCATCAGCTGTCTGAAACGGAAAACAGAGAGCTTGAGGTCATCTGTTATCGACCAACCGAGTTGCCTGTACGACATCGAACAGACTTACAGAGGAAGGCAAATGTTATAATTACTTCATCAGACAGACAACGACACATATTGCAAGACTAACAACCCAGCTGATAGCACAGAGAAGGGGTAGGAACCAGCCTCTCCAATCTACACACACACGGAGAGATGGAATGTATACATTACTAGGCTGGTATTCCTTGCAAGACTAAGGAGATAGCTATAACTTCCACATTGTCGTGTCGACTTGTGTCGTGTGTATCTCCGCCCTGCAGCTACGACTGGTGCTCGGCAACGAAAGGTACGGCAGAGCAACAATCGGTTTCTGATAATTGCTGCTTCTGTCCTTCAAGTCCGCTTCCTTCCGCAAACATGGCGGTCGATCGAAGCTTTATGAAGTCTAGCAAACACATCAGACCTCGTCGCAGTGTCTGCCCCCCCCCCCCCCCTTCCGTACACACTCTTACTTTTTTTCTTTTACGGTATTTACGCACGAGAGAGTTGTTTTCTGTGTGTTAATAATATAATGAACTAATGACCGTTAGAGAAAATTTGAGACCAAATCGAACACAGAGGCTATTTGCAGTTACATAAATCGCTTTTTCACAGGAACTCCAAGTAAAGATATTGTTGGACGATCGACAGTTATAAACAGATGCAACACTTCTTCCGGATATAAAGGGGCGGGGGTGGCTCAGTCGGTAGCGCGCCAGGTTCGTAATCTGTAGTTCCCAGGTTCGAGTCCCAGCTGGGTCAGCGTTGAGATTTATCTCCGCAAAATTCCCCGCCCTGCCCACGGTCAGTAGGGGACACCGATGGGCTTGGAAAGACCACCGTCCGTCGGATGGGACGTTAAGCCATGGGTCCGTGTGTGGGAGAGCCATACCCTGTTCACGTTAAAGAACACGCTGGATGGCCTTGACGGGGACGCTACCATCTGTCTCCCAACAGCTGTTCCAGTGGGTCCCCTCCCCCAACCTCCTCTGAGCCTTCGGGGTCCATGTGACCTGGCCATTTAGCCCATGGTGTGCAAAAAAGTGCCGCTCAGAGGTAAAACAACCCAACTCTTCCGGATATTAAACTTAATTTTTTTATGACAGAGACAGACGCAACACTTTCTTAACGATCATAAAACTTATTCTACTGCTGGTAAAACGGGGCGGGGTGGCTCAGTCGGTAGCGCACCAGGCTCATAATCTGCAGTTCCCACGTTCGAGTTCCAGATGGATCAGCGTTGAGATTTATATACGTAAAACTCCCTGCCCACGGTCAGTAGGGGACACCGATGGGCTTGGGCAAGCCGCCGTCCGTCGGATGGTACGTTAATCCGTGGTTCCGTGTGCTGGAGAGCTATACCCTGTGCACGTTAAAGAACACGCTGGATGGCCTTGACGGGAGGCTACCATCTGTCTCTCAACAGCTGTTCCAGTGGGTCCCCTCCCCCAACCTTCTCTGAGCCTCGGGATCCTTGTGACCTGGCCATTTAGCCCATGGTGTGCAAAAAAAAGTGCCTCTCAGAGATAAAACAACAACGTTGGGTTCTTTTATTTCTTTCATGAATTCCTTAGAAGTTTGAATGGATTAAAAAATGCGAAAAAAACATATCCATAAAAGCGTTAAAAAAAAGGGAAAAAAATATAAAAACAAAACGCTTCTAACATCACATTTTATTCCTATCAGATAAAAAAAAAGGAGAAAATGGATAGATATTTGAGAGGGGAGGAGAGAAAAAGCTTCATCTTTGGGCAAACGATTGAGGTTACTGACAAAAGAAAAGAAAGAAAAATAGCATCAGAGCACTCGGAAAATGTGATTTAGAAGAATCGTCTGAAGAGACGAGATTTGCAAGATACTCTCGTGCACTTTCCTCCATATCTGAGAAAACATATAAGACTCATGCCTCATCAATCTCAATCACAGCAATCACGTGATGTCTCTTGATGCTGTTCCGTCTAAGGCTTCATATCCATGGAAACCACCTGCACTGCCCAAGAAGAAAGTGAAAGATATAAAAAAAAGATATAAAAAAAAGGAAGAGTGCTGTTATTCTTTCGCTTTCACTTGAATGAAGATCGTATCTTCCTTTTATTGCATTTGTTCTATTCCAGCTGCTCTTTAAATAATGCAGTTGTAACGTTTTTTGCAAAGATATGTTTCGTCAAATAGTGAATTTAATTTATTTCAACTTTGGAAGTCTCACGTTTGTTTTTGGGTTTTTTGTGTGTTTGTGCATTTTGGATGATACAAAAGTAAAAATAAAAAACTGTTAGTTGGTATAGTATTCTTTAGAGAATGAAGAATATACACTAATCTTCAATATGTAGAGGCGGGGGTGGCTCAGTCGGTAGCGCGCTAGGCTCGTAATCTGCAGTTCCCAGGTTCGAGTCCCAGCTGGGTCAGCGTTGAGATTTATCTCCGCAAAAATTCCCCGCCCTGCCCACGATCAGTCGGGGACACCGATGGGCTTGGAAAAGGCCGCCGTCCGCCGGATGGGACGTTAAGCCGTGGCCCCGTGTGCGGGAGAGCCATACCCTGTGCACGTTAAAGAACACGCTGGATGGCCTTGACGGGAGGCTACCATCTGTCTCCCAACAGCTGTTCCAGTGGGTCCCCTCCCCCAACCTTCTCTGAGCCTTCGGGGTCCATGTGACCTGGCCATATAGCCCATTGTGTGCAAAAAAGTGCCGCTCAGAGGTAAAACAACCCAACCCATACCCTATGCTCGTTAAAGAACCCTCTAGGTGACCTTTATGGCAGACCACCATCAGTCTCTTAACAGCTATCCAATGATTCCTCTCATCAGAACCTTCTCTGAGCATTTAGGATCCTTGTGACCTGGCATTTAGCCCATTGTATGTAAAAGAGTGCCGCTCACAGGTAAAACAACAAAACGCAATATTTCAGAATTTTTCATTTATCGTTTGAAATAATTAGACTCTATTACTACAATATTTCTGGACAAAAATGTGGAGGTTTATACTGGTTTATCTTGGTCAAAATGATACAGAGCTTTCTTGGCATTATACACTACACATGAGACTCGTCAAAATATAAAACGAGGTTTATTTTACATTTCTTCAAAATCAAAATTTAAATCTTTAAAATGCTGCAACTTTTAGACATATAAAAACATTTGAAGCAATTTTCTCTGCGAACAAGTTCCCAGGTTCGAGTCCCAGCTGGGTCAGCGTTGAGATTTATCTTCGCAAAATTCCCCGCCCTGCCCACGGTCAGTAGGGGACACCGATGGGCTTAGAAAGGCCGCCGTCCGTCGGATGGGACGCTAAGCCGTGGTCCCGTGTACGGGAGAGCCATACCCTGTGCACGTTAAAGAACACGCTGGATGGCCTTGACGGGAGCCTACGATCTGTCTCCCAACAACTGTTCCAGTGGGTCCCCTCCCCCAACCTTCTCTGAGCCTTCGGGGTCCGTATAACCTGGCCATTTAGCCGGTGAATCGAGGCACTTAGAACGGTGAACATGGACACTTAGAACGGTGAATCGAGGCACTTAGAACGGTGAACATGGACACTTAGAACGGTGAATCGAGGCACTTAGAACGGTGAACATGGACACTTAGAACGGTGAATCGAGGCACTTAGAACGGTGAACATGGACACTTAGAACGGTGAATCGAGGCACTTAGAACGGTGAACATGGACACTTAGAACGGTGAACATGGACACTTAGAACGGTGAATCGAGGCACTTAGAACGGTGAACATGGACACTTAGAACGGTGAACATGGACACTTAGAACGGTGAATCGAGGCACTTAGAACGGTGAACATGGACACTTAGAGCGACGTGCGGCTATGCAGCTCCATTTTCAGCAGGGTTCGATGTACTGTGTTGTGACACATTACTGCTATCACTAGTATTCAAATTATGGGCGAGTTGTGTCACATTATCCCTTATGTTGACTTGTACCATACAGGATAGCCTTCGCCCACCTCTAACATCGATGTGGCGTGGTCGGCCCACACCTTGCCGGAGGTTCGTGGTTTTTCCCTCCTCGGACCACTCCTTGAAGGTACTAACCACGGCTGACTGTGAGCACCCCACAACATCTAGGAAATGCTCTGACCCAATCGTCTGGCCATTACAATTTGGCCTTTGTCAAACTCACTTAAGTCTGCTGCCTTTCCCATCTGAAGAACAAGAGTTGGTTGGGTTGGGTTGTTTTACCTCTGAGCGGCACTTTTTTGCACACAATGGGCTAAATGGCCAGGTCACAAGGACCCCGAAGGCTCAGAGAAGGTTGGGGGTGGGGACCCACTGGAACAGCTGTTGGAAGACAGATGGCAGCCTCCCGTCAAGGCCATCCAGCGTGTTCTTTAACGTGCACAGGGTATGGCTCTCCCGCTCACGGGGCCAGCTCTCCCGCTCACGGGGCTTAACATCCCATCCGACGGACGGCGGCCTTTCCAAGCCCATCGGTGTCCCCTACTGACCGTGGGCAGGGCGGGGAATTTTTGCGGAGATAAATCTCAACGCTGACCCAGCTGGGACTCGAACCTGGGAACTACAGATTACGAGCCTGGCGCGCTACCGACTGAGCCACCCCCGCCCCTGAAGAACAAGAATAACACTGATTAACAGAGCTCAGTATCAGATGTTATTTATACCGTATAATGGCCTTCACACGCGCCGTCGTTTACCTGCAGTTGCTTCGATTTGCATAAAGACGCGCTGGTCATAATGTTTTGTCTCTTCGGTGTAAATTTGAGACTTCTTTTTACCTTAAGGCCTCGCCAAATGGCCCTCAAGAGATCCCAGGCACGGACTCGAGATTTCGTTGGGGGGGGGGGAGTCCGCACCCCCTGGGTACGTCCCTGACAACCCCCATACCATCATCCCCCACACCTGGCCTCTGAAAGACCCTGAACTTACATGTCTTCAAGGATTTGCCCTTTTAACCTAGTGAGGTGGAAAAAAACAGCTTTTTGTTCCAACAGGTAAATGAAAATTTCTTTGTTTTATGTATATTAAATTAACATTACTCTTTGCAGTTCATTCATTCTTCGATTTTTACTCTTAGACCGTACTAAGACTTCATTCTCTTCGAAAACGAGGATGTCATTTCTCCTAGAGCAGATATGTTCCTCTAGTTGAACTTATTGTAAGTTCAAAGAGTACAGTTAGTCTTACACTTCCAGATAAAGAACGATTTCCATTGTGTTTCGGCAATATATATATATGATGAAGAATGTGTATACCATTATCAGTTTATTTTACAGAAATCATTAATTTTACAGGCTATGTTGTTCCAATACAAACCATAGATGCTCGATTGGATTGAAGTCTTGGGAATTTGGAATCCAGGGCAATACCCAGAAGTCTTCCTCACGTTCCGAGACCCATTCTCGAATAATCTGGGCAGTATGTCATGGCCCATTATCCTGTTGAAAGCAGTCACTACTAGAGGGGAATACCGTTGCCACGAAAGGATGTACCTAGTCTGCAATGATGTTTAGGTAAGTGGTAGTAGTCATAGTTTCCTGCACATGAGTGATTGGACCCAGAGTTTCCCAGCAGAACATTGTTAAAAGCATTACACTTCTTCCATCGACTTGTTTTTGCCCCATGGTGCATCCTGGTGCTACCACTTCCCCAGGTAAGCGACTGACACGTACCCAGCCGTCCACATGGTGCAACAGGAAACGAGATTCATCAGATCAGACGACTTTCTCCCAATCATTCAAAGTCCAGTTTTGATGCTCGCGTGCGCATTGCAGGCGCTTCCGACTGTGAAGCGAGGTTAGCATGGGCACTCGGAGTGGCTTGGGGTTATACAGCCCCATTTTCAGCAGGGTTCGATGTACTGTGTGTTTTGACACATTACTCCCGTAACCAGCATTTAACTTTATGGGCCAGTTACGCTGCAGTAACCCTTCTGTTGGCTTGTACTATACAGGATAGCCTTCTCTCATCACTAGCATCGATGAGCCGTGGTCAGTCCACACCTTGCCGGAAGTTCGTGGTTTTTCCCTCCTCGGACCACTTTTTAAAGGTACTAACCACGGCTGACAGTGATCACCCACAAGCCTTGCCGTCTCGGAAATGCTCTGACCCATTCGTCTGGCCATTACAATTTGGCCTTTGTCAAACTCACTTAAATCCTCTGCCTTTCCCATCTGAAGAACAAGAATAACACTGATTAACAGAGCTCCGTATCATGTGTTTTTTATACCGTTTCATGACCTTCACACGCACAGTCATATACCTGCAGTTGCTTCGATTTACATAAAGAAGCTCTGATCTTAATGTTTTGGCTCTTCGGTGTATGAAAACAGCTGTTAGAATTGCCGCAATGTAATCTTGATCGCGTCGGTCATAATAGCTCTGTTGACATCACTGAGGGGTGGCTTGAATTAGCCATTATGGTTCGACTACCTATTGGACCAACCTTCTCTCTTCTGCAACCTTTTCTAGAGAAAGGAGGCAAAAATAATTCTTGGAACCCGAGTGAGGAAAAAGTTATTCATAAGAGTTTTGAGAACAGAGCAAAGAATATTCTTGTGAGTCTTCACACTCTGGCCAAAAATGATGCTTAACTGACTCACAGGAAAGTATTTTAGGATTTTTGAGACACAGAACGAAAATTACGCTTCAAACTCTTCAGAGCAGTGACAAAAGTTTTTCTTAAGATTTTAAGAGTAAAGATTGTTCTTTAGAATTTTAACATCCGGGCCACAGGTGAATGAAAAGTCTGACTTATCTGGAGTTCGAACCCAAGTTCTTTGCACTGTATTTAAAAACACTATTTTTAAACATAAAGAACAAAGAAAACTTGTAAGCTTTTGGCTTGTCTTGGTTTTTTTGTATAACATATAAACATTTACACAAAAATATTCCCGTTGACTTAGTAGTCAGGTTCTATAGCCGCTACACCAGTTAAGTTGGGTTATGTTGTTTTACCTCTGAGCGGCACTTTTTTGCACACCATGGGCTAAATGGCCAGGTCACATGGATCCCGAAGGCTCAGAGAAGGTTGGGGGAGGGGACCCATTGGAACAGCTGTTGGGAGACAGATGGTTGCCTCCCGTCAAGGCCATCCAGCGTGTTCTTTAACGTGCACAGGGTATGGCTCTCCCGCACACGGGGCCACGGCTTAACGTCCCATCCGACGGACGGCGGCATTTCCAAGCCCATCGGTGTTCCCTACTGACCGTGGGCAGGGCGGGGAATTTTGCGGAGATAAATCTCAACGCTGACCCAGCTGGGACTCGAACCTGGGAACTACAGATTACGAGCCTGGCGCGCTACCGACTGAGCCACCCCTCGGACTCGAACCTGGGAACTACAGATTACGAGCCTGACGCGCTACCGACTGAGCCACCCCCGCCCCTGTTCCGTTTGGAGACAAAAAGTCAATTCCTTTGGGAGACAAAAAATAAATTCATCTCTGGAGGCAAAATAGAATCAGTTATCAATTGATCAGTCTGCAGCGCGGAATCTGCAGTTCTCAGGTTAAGTGTTAGGTTTATGTGCAGGTTAAATAACACGCTGGATGACCTTGACTGGAGGCTACCAGCTATCTCCCAATACCTGTCGAGTTGGTCCTCTTCCTCCACCTTCTCTTAGCCTTCGGGGTCCTTGTGACCTGGCCATTTAGCCCGTTGTGTAAAAAAAAAGTGCTCGCTCAGAGGTACAAACACTTCATCTGTATGATCTAAATATTAAATTCCAAGCATAAATAGAATGTTCACAATATCGCAGCTTTTCACTTTATCCAAATTTAGCGCTTTTCAACGAAGGAAATTCAAACAAATGAAAGATTCTGAAAATGCGAATAGTAATATTTTATTAGTACCAGGTTAGTACCTATTCAACCAGAAAATAAAATTTCTTTTATCACTTAAAGCGGAATTTCTCTAACCCAGAGTAGCGATCCAAACTTCGGTGGCGAAAACCTGCTGAGAGTTTACGAAATGCTCTTGATCTAGTCAGTTAACCTGTAGGTAGCGCTTTATTTAGATCGACGGTGAATGAGAATTTGAATTTTGAATCGCGAGGGAAATGGGTATTTGAATTTTGGATCGAGACCAAAAAATTTGGGAAACACTGTTTAAAGAAAAAAAGAAAAATTTAATATCTATGGACAGAAAATTCATATTTCTCGTATCAAAATTTCACATTTTTGTAATAAGCTATTATATATATAATAAATATACGCTTCTAGTGGCTTGCAATAATCGGTTAGAATTTTGCACTTTTTGCATTTTACAGCCGTTAGAGGGCGCAATTACAGCCTTTTATCGATTCGGTAAATGTGAATCGTAATATTTCATCAGTACCTATCCAACCCAAAAATGAATTTTAATTTATCTCTAAAAACATAAAAGCTGAATTTCTAAAGACGACAAAGTGAAAGCATTAGCTAGTTTTTTAATTTTTGAAAAGCTAAAAACATGGGATGTATCTTGCTTCTAACAGAAACAATAAATAAAAAATTACCATGCAATGACTTTGTCTTGAAATCGGACACAGTTCTTGATATATTTTCATTGCTGGTAATAAACGCATAATTTATGTTCAAAGACCTCTCGAAATTAATTCAGTACGAGAACTGAATTTTACATCGAACGGGAGAAATAGATAAAGGAAGAGAACAAGATGAAATAAAAACGAAGAATATCTAAAGTGGAATATTTTCAAATGAATTCGAAGTGCATGTGCGATGATCGCTGAAACTGTTGTCACAGTGGGACCAATTACATGTGAACTACGACCACATACGAAAACATTTCGCTGAATTTATGGCCACATTTACCCACGCATCAAGAATCAGCCAGAATCAAAGAGAAAAAACGAAAAGTTAGGCCAATGGGTATGGCAACAGTCAAGATTAATGTTGGTAGAAATGTAAATCTGTTGGTTGGATTCCCTCGTGCCTAACAACGAGAAGTGATGATTCGTACAGGAAGCCATGTTTCTGGCAAGTCTTTTCTAACTAAATTCTTATTAGAAATAGAAATATAGCATTGTGCCCGTTGTTTCCAGTAAAAGGCATTATATAAAATGCAAAAAAGATTGTCCAAGTTTCCTATTTTTTATTTGGTAGAATTATGCTTCAGCTTATCTAGTTATAATGAATATTTATCAATTCAGATAAATTTAATATCTATGGACAGAGGGCTGCAGAGTGACATGCTACAAAGCATATAAAAATGAGTTTGGGTTCTGATATTTTAAATTTATTAGTTTTTTTATAATTCATTAATTTTTTAAATAAATAATATGGTTTTAATTTTGAAAGAAATAGGTAAAAATAATTAAAGCTGCATAGTTATAATCCAAAATATTTTTACCTTCCTATCGGGTTTAACATTTGTCGGTTGGTCGGTTTGTGGATTTGACAAAAGGTTGTTCCACCATATCTTTCGAAAGCGATGGAGAAACTTAATGATTTTTGTGCCGAATGAAAGTTTGTGACGCGGGGAGTGTCATGGGCTATTAAAAAGAAAAATTAACCCCCTCCCATGCTTTCTTTTCCCCCTAAAAAATGGGAAATGTGAAAGTCGTTCTACTATATCTTCAGAACACGAATGCGAAAAATAACGAGCTATATGTCAAATGAAAGCTTCTGACGCGGGGAGTGACATAGGCTATGAAAAACTGACCCACACACACATGCTTTCTTTCCTTCTAAAAAAATGTGAAAGTCGTTCTACTATATCTTCCGAAAGCGAGGTCCTGCAGTCAGGAGTCAAGGGTCAAATGATAACTCGTATAATGACGGTTGTAAACTATTTCGAATTTTTCCCTTACCATTCCCCTGGTAGCCTTCTTGGGCGGTTTTTCGCGAGGTTCGACTTTAAAGAGCCGTCACTCAAAGCTTGTGACGTCCTAATGTCATGGACTACCTCAAACATGATTCGAAAAGGGGGGGGGGGGGGGAGGAATGTCCTCGATATTTATAAATCATATATCAATGAAAGTTTTTAAAGGTACGTGTTTTAGTGACAACAAGAAAAATATATATATATTGAAAATTTTAAAAAATACCTATCTTCCTATAGGGCTCTAAAAAGTGGAAAATAAACCTAAAGCATATCGATGTTTCAATCGAAACAGATTTTTTTTACCGATTTACCTACTCAACAAGGGGCGGGGGTAGCTGAGTCGGTAGCGCGCCAGGCTCATAATCTGTGGTTCCCAAGTTCGAGTCCCAGCTGGGTCAGCGTTGAGATTGATCTCCGTAAAATTCCCCGCCCTGCCGACGGTAGGGGACACCGATGGGTTTGGAAAGGTCACCGTCCCTCGGGTGGCACGTTAAGCCGTGGCTTGGTGTGCAGGAGAGCCATACTCTGTGCGCGTTAAAAAATACGCTGGATGACCTTGACTGGAGGCTACTATCTGTTTCCCAACAACCGTTCCAGTGGGTTCCCTCCGCCAACCTTCTCTGAGCCTTCGGGGTCCATGTGACCTGGCCATTTAACCCATGGTGTGAAAAAAGTGTCGCTCACAGGTAAAACAATCCTATCAAGATTTACAGATCATCAGGGACTTTTGAAAATTCAGTTTGGATGTAGTTACGAACTGTCAGCTAGGATGAGCAGACTTCCTCGTTTTCCGGGAACGTCTGGTCTCCTCAGTTTGACGTTTTAAGGTTGTTGACAATTAAGGTTTAAAATATTTCATTTAAAATTCTGCCCTCAATTTTTCAGTCACTTGCATTACCAACCGATTTTTTTTAATAACAATATTACTACCGTTAAAAGATCTGCTCACGCTGTACAATTAATTTAATATTTTAAAAAAATCTAAAAATAAATTTCGGGCTCATTTATTCGTAGGGGACAGAGCTTTTCATCTAGGAGAAACTATACCAGGAAAAAAGGGACGTCAGATCATAGAGGACAGAGCTTTTCAGCCAGGTGGAAATACACTGGCGGAAATTGAAAAAAGAACATCCAGAAGGAATTCCTTTAGAACGTCATATTATATGTTAATAGTTAAGGACAGCAGAAACCGTGATCCAAGATTAAAAATCATTGGATGAAATAATGACGTCACTGAGGACGACAAGATGCAAATGTACGCAGCGCATATTTAAGGACTAGGGCGTGAAGAAAAAGGTTATTCGTCTTGTGTCGTGTTGTTCACTGCTCTATGAAGAAACTACCAGGCCTGGACAACGCAGGCACGCAACATTTATTAAGTTAGGGGAGTTTGAGCGAGGTCGTATAGTGGGTCTTCAGGAAGCAGGTTGGTCTTATCGTCAAACTGCACACCACGTTGGACGAGAGATATCGGCAGTGGTACGATGGTGGCGTCAATCGTCAGAAGAGCATTCGCACACTCGCAGACGTGGTTCCGGGCAACCCAGAGTTACGGACACCCGAGAGGACCGGCATATCAGGGCTGTGGCAGAGCGGGTGGCTACGGTGTCACAAATTCGATCCTCTGTCGTACCAAGGGTGTCTACAAGAACGTTATGCAATAGTCTTTCGGAAGCAGGACTACGGGCACACATACCGCTGGCACAGTTACCACTGTCACTGTCGAGCACAGTGACAGTGGTCACTGTCACTGTTGCAGTGGTGTCTAGAACGAGTTCATTGCGGGGAAGAATGGCTGTCTGTGGTCTTCAGTGATGAAAGCCGATTCTGCTTAGGAGTGTCTGATGGTCGTTTACGCGTCCAAACGTAACAAGTTGAGTTGCTTCCATAATGCATCCGTCAGAGACACACAGGGCCCACGCCTGGGAATCATGGTGTGGGGAGCGATTAGTTATCACTCTCGTACGTGTCTGGTGTGATTAGCTATCACTCTCGTACTTGTTTGGTGTGATTAGCTATCACTCTCGTACGTGTCTGGTGTGATTAGCTATCACTCTCGTACGTGTCTGGTGTGATTAGCTATCACTCTCGTACGTGTCTGGTGTGATTAGCTATCACTCTCGTACGTGTCTGGTGTGATTAGCTATCACTCTCGTACGTGTCTGGTGTGATTAGCTATCACTCTCGTACGTGTCTGGTGTGATTAGCTATCACTCTCGTACGTGTCTGGTGTGATTAGCTATCACTCTCGTACGTGTCTGGTGTGATTAGCTATCACTCTCGTACGTGTCTGGTGTGATTAGCTATCACTCTCGTACGTGTCTGGTGTGATTAGCTAACACTCTCGTACGTGTCTGGTGTGATTAGCTAACACTCTCGTACGTGTCTGGTGTGATTAGCTATCACTCTCGTACGTGTCTGGTGTGATTAGCTATCACTCTCGTACGTGTCTGGTGTGATTAGCTATCACTCTCGTACGTGTCTGGTGTTTCTACCTGAATAACAATACATACGTCAGCGACATCGTACAGCAGGTCATCCTGCCATATAGGAGTGTAATCCCAAATGCGATATTCCAGCTGGATAACGCCAGGGCAACTCAACATGCTCTTCAGGCTATGCACCAGCACGCTCTACGGACTTGTCTCCAATCGAGCATGTCTGGGACTGAATCGGACAAAGACACTTCCGTGGACCGCGGCAGGCAACGACAATCGCTGAATTAGGCGTCCAAGTTGAAAGCGCATGGAATGGTATCCCCCCCCCCCAGCCTGATATCCAGCACTTTTACGACCGATTGCCTGCCAGATTGGAAGTTTGTATTGCTGCTCGAGGAGGTTCAACACTTTATTAAAATGGCCTTTTGTAAAATGTAATACTCATTGAAGGCTATCCAGCGTGTTCTTTAATCTAAAAATAAAAACTTGCCTTCTTCCCCTTACCATTGGCCACGACAATGGTAAGCACATTAAAGGCTATCCAGCCTGTTCTTTAGTGATTCAAGTTATCGATCTGATCACTGTCCTTAACCTGTAGTTCCCAGGTTCGAGTCCCAGCTGGGTCAGCGTTGAGATTTATCTCTGCAAAATTCCCCGCCCTGCCCACGGTCAGTAGGGGACACCGATGGGTTGAAAAGGCCGCCGTCCGTCGGATGGGACGTTAAGCTGTGGCCCCGTGTGCGGGAGAGCCATACCCTGTGCACGTTAAAGAACACGCTGGATGGCCTTGACGGGAGGCTACCATCTGTCTCCCAACAGCTGTTCCAGTGGGTCCCCTCCCCCAAACTTCTCTGAGCCTTCGGGGTCCTTGTGACCTGGCCATTTAGCCCATGGTGTGCAAAAAAGTGCCGCTCACAGGTAAAACAACCCGAAACAACTCTCCGTGGAATAAAATTTTATTTCTATTTCATCGGAAAGCACAAATTTCATAGACGATCGACAGACGTAATTCCAGTCACTGTTTGATAAATCTTCAGCAGCTTCAAATTTTTTGCTAACTAGTTATTTAACAACGGTTCAAATACACTGGTGGATTTTAGACTCGACACCTGGGACACAAGTTTGTTTGCCGATTGCTTCTTGCACTCCATTCAAGTTATCGATGTTAATTTTGCAGTTCGCAAAACATTCATAATGAAGGCTGCATGGAATCAGACCACAATTCTTTAATCATTAAAGAGACGTCTCATTCAGTCTTTGTCTTGATCTTCAGTCTTAAAATACAGGTTGGGTTCGGTTGTTTTATATCTGAGCGGCATTTTCTTATACAATGGGTTAAATGGCCAGGTCACAAAGACCCCGAGATTGGGTTTTACCTCTGAGCGGCACTTTTTTGCACACCATGGGCTAAATGGCCAGGTCACAAAGACCCCGAGATTGGGTTTTACCTCTGAGCGGCACTTTTTTGCACACCATGGGCTAAATGGCCAGGTCACATGAACCCCGAAGGCTCAGAGGAGGTTGGGGAGGGGACTCACTGGAACAGCTGTTGGGAGACAGATGGTAGTCTCCTGTCAAGGCCATCCAGCGTGTTCTTTAACGTGCACAGGGTATGGCTCTCCCGCACACGGGTCACGGCTTAACTTCCCATCCGACGGACTGCGGCTCTTCCAAGCCCATCGGTGTCCTCTACTGACCGTGGGCAGGGCGGGGAATTTTGTGGAGATAAATCTCAATGCTGACCCAGCTGGCCCCGAGGTTTCAGAGGAAGTTGAAAGGAGAGGACCCACAAGACCGCTGTTAGGAAACAAATGGTTGCCTCCTATCAAGGTCATCCAGCGCGTTCTTTAAAGTGCCTAGCATATGACTTTCCTGCACATGAACGCCTAGGCTTAACGTCCCAACCGACAGACAAAGGCCTTTCCAAGTCTACTGACTGAAGGCCAGTTGGGGAATTTTGCGGAGATACACTGTTCAAAGTGGTAATCGTAACACCGCGAAGGAAGTGATATATATGCCCGAAACTGACAGGACAAAAACTATGAGGGAAGATGTACAATGATCAAAAAACGGAACGTTAGAACTCAAGATACGTAGATTCATCAGTACATAGTAGGCCCACTTCGGGAGGTTATATAGAACTTATTTCCAAATAGAAGTATGCCTAAATATGAAGAACAGAGAAATTGGCTCAGTCAATACCATAAAAGACTTTCATTCAGTATTTTCTCAGCATTCAGTATTTTCTCAGCTGATCCATACATACCCTGTCGTGATGGTCTTGGAAAGGCCAACAAAAGGCCATGTGCGCATACCCTGTGCGCATACCCTGTGCACGTTAAAGAACACGCTGGATAGTCTTGACAGGAGGTACCATCTGTCTCCCAATAGCTGTCCAGCGGTTCCCTCACCCAACTTTCTCTGAACCCTCGGGATCCTTGTGGCCTGACCGTTTCGCCCATTGTGTGCAAAAAAAGTGCCGCTCAGAGCACCCCCTTCCCCTAACCAGCTCTAAGTCTTTGCAGTTCTTTTGATCTATTTGATTTTTCAGAGGTAAAATAACAGAATATAAAAATAAAATTCAAAAAGATTGAAGCATTCAATTGTCTCATAGACAGATAAGACACCAGGGCAAAAGAAAGGTGTTCGAGTTCGTGCGGAGCAAAACACCGGGGCAAAAAATTCTTTTTTTTTTTCGAATTAGGAGCAGCAATCAAAAAGCAGTTTTTCGAGTTCCACTACGAGTAGTAGAATAGTAATCACAACTTCTGTCGATACTTGATCTCCGCAAAATTCCCCGCCCTGCCCACGGTCAGTAGGGGACACCGATGGGCTTGGAAAGGCGGCCGTCCGTCGGATGGGACGTTAAGCCGTGGCCCCGTGTGCGGGAGAGCCATACCCTGTGCACGTTAAAGAACACGCTGGATGGCCTTGACGGGAGGCTACCATCTGTCTCCCAACAGCTGTTCCAGTGGGTCCCCTTTCCCAACCTTCTCTGAGCCTTCGGGGTCCATGTGACCTGGCCATTTAGCCCATGGTGTGCAAAAAAGTGCCGCTCAGAGGTAAAACAACCCAACCCTTACTTAAATTCACCGATACTTAAGTGAAATAACAAGTTCGCGGTTGTTACACCCGTACCGATTTATCCCTCAGACTTCCGATTTACCGACGTATCCCTCAGACTTCCGACTTACCGACGTATCCCTCAGACAGATGCGCCAAATAATGTACAATTGTACTATTTGTTGCCAGATGTTCAGCAACCACGGCAATCCCCTGTTCCGTCTCACGATACTACCAAGTTAACGGAAAGCCGTGACTATCTCGAGTCGGGGGCAAGAATACACCATATAGATGCATCTCATCCCCAACCTCACATGGCATCAGTCCTATAGAAGGAAAGCTAACCACCGGTAGAAACCTGAAATTTAATCTGTTCCCCGGTTAGCCATGAACAAGATTATGTAGATCCAAGTTCTCTCGGGGTGGAGACTCTTAGTGGGACCCAGACTTTGAAAAGGGCTCGTGCCTACTAGGTGACCAAATTCGTTCAGCCGTGCCCTTGAACTGCTCCACGGAGCACCTGATGTTGAGGTCTTGACACCTCTGGTTAATACGGGGTGGGGAGTGGGTCCCGAAGGACCCACTCCCCATGGGGAAAGCACGTGCTCCGTCTCACGACACTACACGTGCATAGCAACTAGAGGCTTGGAAATAGAAGATGAAGTTTGTCTCAGGGGAGACCAGTCAGGACATGGAGTATGGGTGGTGTTAAAGGGGGTGCTGAGTGCAGCCCGGGAAGGAGGTTGGAAAATAAGTCAAAGAGAGAAAGCAGCCACGGAACTCAAAGGAGAGAGTCCCGAAGCCGGCAGACAAGCCAGCCTATGTCCCTCAAGTGCGCCCTGACACGGGCGCTCTCGATGGACACAGAGACCAGTTCGCCTGCTACCTCACTGATCACTTGGGAGTCCCTGAGTTCGTTAGCGAACCCCTCAGTAATCGGACATCTGAGGATATAGTGCCCGACGTCTGCATCTGGAGCCCCACAGCCGCAGTAACTGTGGGCAGAGATTTTGAAACGCTCCAGGTATTTGGGGAAGCTCCCATGTCCTGTTAGGACCTGCGTCAAATAGTGGTCAGAGGATCTCAGGGATAGACTGACCCTTTTTAAGAATGTCTTTGTTTGAAGACCGTTCTCAGTCGTATCCCAGAGCCTCTGCCACTCCTGGGTGGTACATTGGCCAATTATAGACTTCAGGGTAGTTTTAGAAGTCTTTACCGCTATCACAGGTTGAGTGTTATTACCTGCGGAACGGGCCAGTTGGTCGGCCCGCTCGTTACCTTCATGTCCTACGTGTGCCCTAATCCAGGAGAAGGATACCCTGGGCATGCCCTGATTGCCCAGAATGCACTTAATCTCATTCACAATTTGATGCCTGTTGGCTGCATCTTCAAGTGCATGCAGAGCTGCTTGGCTGTCTGTGTACAGCCTTATGTCGTTGGTCAGACCACCGTCATTGAGGGCCCAATTAAGGGCCTCTCTGATAGCGAGCAGCTCTGCTTGGAAGGCCGAGCCATTATTTGAAACCTTCCTCTGAAAATCATACACTTTGGCCCCTTGATTGAAGACAGTGAAGGCTAAGCCCACACCCTCCTCGCTCTTGGAACCGTCGGTGTATATTTCAGTATCTGTACCTGATGGTAACTCCGTGGACCAGGACACACATAGTCTCCTTGTGGGATGCAGATCCCACTTAGCGGTATTTTTCTCAAAATCCTCAGGGTCATACTGGACTCCGAGGAATGTTGCTTTTTCCTTGGCCTGCAGGACTCTGAAAATGGTCGCTTCTTTACCGACCGTCAAAAATAGCGGAGGGATCCCTGCAAGTACCAGGAGGGCATCCGTAGATGTCGTCCTATAAGCCCTGGTAATTCGCAGTAAAGCTGGTCGTTGGGCTGCAAGCAGCTTTCTACACATAATGGAGTGGTCCGTCGGGCGCCACCAGGCACCCGCACCATATGTTAGGATCCTCTCCGTTCCCCTAAGATAAATTTCTTTGAGGACCTCACTTCTGAGTCCCCATGAGACGCGAGCCATACGCCCTAGCTTACACATAACATTTGTGCATTTAGCTTTGAGGTCCTGCAGGTGTGGGATCCAGCTCATCCTCTCATCCAGAGTGATCCCCAGGTACTTTAATGTTGTCGCATGGCGGATATTTTCGCCTTTTAGTTTGAAAATAGGGTACCTCTTCTTGAGGACACCCTCCTTAGCAATAGTCATTGATGTAGTCTTTGCAACGCTGAACCCAAGCTTATTGCGCAGACTCCATCCTTCTAGTAATTTAATTGCTGCGTTGCCAGCATCCTCCAGCTTAGCTCTGGAGGACGCTGTTATGGCAAGCAGCAAGTCATCTGCGTACACCTGGAGCCAGACTCCCTCGGGCATAGTCAACTCCAGAGCAGAATCAGCGACTAAGTTCCAGAGGAACGGTCCACTGCACGACCCTTGTGGGCAGCCTCTTTCCAAGTTTCTTGAGGCCGTCCCGCTAGCATGTGAGTATGTGACCATCCTCTCGCTGAGGTAATTGGCCACTAGAATGAATATGTTCCTGGGACAGGAACATTCCTTTAATTTATTCAAGATTGCAGGCCACCAGACGTTGTCGAACGCGCCTGTCACATCCAAGGCGATGAGAGAGGTGTGCAACTTGTGCACTTTATTTATCTGAACAATGTCCACCACCTGTTTGATTGCAGCGGTGGTGGACTGGTCTGTTCTGAACCCAAATTGCTTGGGGTTTAAGAAACCGTTCTTATGGCAGTGGTAATACATCCTGTTTGTCAGGAGTTTATCTAGCACTTTTCCCAACACCGGCAGCAGACATATTGGTCTGTAGGATCTTGCATCCGCCGGATCCCTACCTGCCTTGTTAAAAAGGACAAGGTCCGCCTGTTTCCAGGCGGTTGGGAAGGCTCCCAGATTCAAGCACTTGTTGAAGAGCTGGGTGAACAAGCTTTTATGTTCATTAAACACCTGAGAAACGATCTCCACTGTCAGACCATCATTACCCGGGGCTTTGCCCCGGGCCATATCCCTGATTACCTCTCTCACCTCCTCTTCTGTAAACGGGACGTCATCCGGCGTATCCGGTGGAGTCCTGCAATTTTCCCTAAGGAGTTGATGTTCTGCATCATCAGAGCTCCTGTCATCTTTAGGGAATAAATTATCTAATAGTACCTGGATGGTCTCGCCAAAGGAAGTGGTCTTGGATCCATCTTCCTTGCGAACATAAGCGATTTCCAGGGGTTTAAAATCTTTATCCGTGGCTAGCCTATACTGTAATGTGAAAGGGTTCTGTGCAGAGACCTCGCTGCAGAATTTCTGCCAGGAAGTCAGCTGCGCCTCTCGTATGGCGAGCTTGTACTTTGCTTGTTCCTTCCTGTACAGTTCCTCTCTGGCACTTCTTTCCACATTGTGGCACCTTTGATATCTCCGTCTGAGAGCTCTTACTCTTTTCCTTGTAATTGTGAGCTCAGGTGTCCACCAGGGCACTGATTTATTGCCCACTCTGGGTTGCCTTTTAAACCCGAAGGTCATCTCACATCCAGTACATAAACATTCAGTCAGATCTCCCAAGATATTATTTAGAGAACTGCTATCTCCTATGTCACTGACGCGCTGGCCGATCTTCGCCAGCTCCGGTGACACACAGCGCATGAGCTTGCACCAAACAGGAGCTTTGCCCACCGCAAACCGTCGTGCATGCTGTGGTGGGGATGATGTTCCGCCCACCTGGAACATGATGTAATTATGGTCGCTGTTAGTGACCATGTCGCTGACGCACCAGCCCTGAATCAGGGGAAACAACCGAGGTGAAACCAGGGTCAAGTCTATCCAGCTCTGCCCTCTTGGGCCAGTAAATGTAGCTGGAGTATCCCAATCATTTAATAAATACATGTCAGTCGAGTTGATAAAATCTAGAGTCATATCACCTCTGACATCTTGTCGGTTTGAACCCCACAGGGGATGCTTCGTGTTGAAGTCCCCGCCGATAATTACGGTCTTAGAGTTAACCCGAGCCAGGACGTTTTGCAGCTCGGTTAACAAGTCCTCAATGTTGTTGTTTGGAGGGCAGTAAATGGAGATGGCATGTACTATTAACCGTCCGTACCCAATCTCCACTACTACAATTTTATCTGTGTGATATGCCAGGATGGCATTCACCTTGGGGTTCAAAACAACAATTCCAGCTTTTGGCTTGGTGCCTTTTTCACCAAATTGCCTGCTAGTCAGAGGGAGCCCTCTAATGGCGTTCTCTGTGCAGTAGGGTTCCTGCACAAGAGCAACATCGACTCCTTCCTCTTTTATCACCTGGCTGAACTGGGCCATTGCGGCCCTAGCCCCATTTAGATTTATTTGAACAAATTTAAGACTTACCCCTCGAACACCTGGAGGCCTACTGCCCATAGTCGGTGCATCTTCGCAACAACTTCATCTCACGACAGTACGACGGGCACTTCGTGTCCATCGCACTGTGGCCAATGTCATACTTGGCCCCATGCTCCCTATTGGCGGTTTTACAAACAATGCACTTCGGTTTGGGCTTCGTGCACTCCTTGTAAGAGTGCTTGCCCGCACACTGTGAGCACCGTTGCGTCTTTAACTCGCACTCGGTCTGCTTGTGCCCAAATGCATAGCATTTGTAGCACCGCAGAACCCTGATGTAGTCCTTGACTATACATCTTGACCAACCCACATTTAGCTTACCTACAGCTAATATTTTCCTGTGCGAGGCACTAGTGGCCTCCACCACCCAGTGGACCGTGTTCTCCACTCGGGCCTTTATCGAGAATAGTGGGTTTATGTCCACCTCTTCTTCGCCTAGATTATTTTGGCTGCGGATAATCTTCTGGAGGTCCTCGCGGGGAACGTCCTTATCCACACTACAGATCATTATCTTAGGCTTCAGCCTTACGGCAGATTTGGCCTCTAGAGTATTCTTGAGCGATTCATGGCTGTCCACTGCGTTTTTAAGACAGGCCATGTCGCTCTCCGAGCTACATTCCACTATTACTCCGTTTGCCCTCATTGGCTTAACGGTCATAACCCCCAGATTCAGGTCTGCGGGGTTGATGTTACTCTTCAGGCTATCCCTTACCTGCAATGCTGTCGTTTCCTTGTTCTTGGAATAGATCAGCAGGGTATGCCTGGTTTTCTTTACAGGGGGGGTGGGCTTTGGAGCTACCACCGAACCTCCCTTGCCCTTTCCTTGACCACCAACTGCCTTCGCGTAAGTTGGTGGCCTCTCCTTTACTACTTGTGGACGTGTAGCTCGTTCCTTCAGCTGTCCACTCATGGTCGCGAGTTCTATCTCTTGCTCGCAAATTATGGTGTGTAGCTTTCGTGCTACACCCATGACCATGCTCTTCAGATCTGTGTCTACCCTGTGACGGAACAGCTCCACCGCGAGTTCCTCCAGTAGGCCAGCCGCATTGGCCAACCTACCTGAGCCCATCTCGTTTCCGTTGGACTCTTCTTGTGTATCCGGGGCTGCCTCTTTGGCTATGCACCCTTCATCCCCGCCTATATTTGGGTTCTCTCCTTCCTTTGGAGGAACCTTTACCTCTTCCGTATCACTTGTGGTGGGAGGGGGAGTCTCTGGGACTTCCTCCACTACCACTTCTAGATCAGCAGCCTCCTTGGGCTTGCTGTCTTTTCTACTGGTCCTTTTATCCCGATCACCTGAAGCCGTCGTTACGCGTTGATATCTCATGTTGAGGTATATTGTTCGACCCAGGCGGTCTCCACCCACAACGGAGCCCTACAAGGGGAGGCCTCAGAGTTAAATTCGTCGCTCGAGGTACCTCAGAGATATGCCCAGGTTATACCCAGACTTTGGCTCTCCCCTCGGACCAGAGCATGATCCGGGCCGAGGCCCGGAACTCGTCCGGGCCCCGGTCCGGACCCAACCCCTATCGTCAAGAATCACCTCCACCCGGTTGACTCAGCAACCGCCCCTGACCCATCCCGGTCAAGGGGTGGGACAGGGGATGCCTCACGTACCGATTGATCCGAGTGAGCCAGCTCGGACCTCCCGTTTTACTGAAGCGGAGGCCAAGGACGGTGTATTGGGATACCAGCTTGCCTGTCCCTCAACCGCCAGGACCCTCTTTTCCATGTTACGGGTCTCCACCCACGGTAGAACAGGTGGGCCACTCATAGGTGTGGCGACCATGATATATTCTCCCCACCTTGCCCATCAGGGCTCTCACCAAACCTAAACACTGGCTACCATTTCCCTATTAGATACATTGTTCAATTTGAACAATCTCGGCCAGTCTCCTTCCTTGAGTCCAACTAGGAAGTAGGCCCGCGCCTCCGGGACGTCTTGAGGCGCGTACTCCGGGTAGAGTTCATCCTAACCTCCACCCGGAAACGGAAAAACTTAGAGGCGTAAAAATGGGGGAGGACGGAAGTCCCCTGTCCAAAGGACCAGGACTCCCATCCTCCCCCGTGTTAATGAAACGACCTCAGCCTAATCTCTACGAATGATCTGATTGGTGACCAGTGAACCTAAAAAGAAAATAAAAACGGGTTGGAGAGGAGCCTGTGCCTTTCGACACAGGCCGCCTCTCCCCTTTGACAACAGACCTGTAATATCGGCTCTCTTCATAGCCACAGGCGTCTGTACGCCTTTACCTCTGTAGTGTGTTCACCCTCCACACTTTCCATTTCCTAAACTTTACTGCAGTCATTCTAAGAACCTTGACTGCAGTAATTAAAAATTTTCCTTAACAAATTTCGTCCGTCTCATCAACCTTACTTCACACCTCCATTCCATTCATACTCCCTTCATTCGTGCTGCCTTTTGCACTGTTCTAACTCTCCTGTTCTATCTTACTCCAGAGGTCTTGACACCGTCCAACCGGGCCACTAAACCGGTCAGCGATGTCCTCGACCTCGGTTGGTCTTGCCTCTGTCCAACCGAGGACCACGTTCAAACCGCCGAGGCTCTCTTTACAAAGAGGTCCAGAAACCGATGGATGTGAAAGAAGAAGGTGGGGACCGGTGGATAGCCACGCTCAAGACTGTTGTTTACTGTCGCTGCCGTAGTCTCCAGCGCCGGAACTCGCGCCCCAGGCTAGTTGTAAATGGCCATAAAAGGGCTTTTCGTACTGGGTATGTGCAGGCAGCCAGCTCAGACCCGAAAACAACATCTGTGAGTCACATCCACACAATAGTTAGTTCCAAAAACACAATGCATAAAAATATTTACAACCAAAATGCAATAAACATGCAAAAATAAATAAAAATAAAGAAATTAGAATGACATGACACATAGCAAAGCAGAAAACCAGTTTTTCCAGTTAGGGGACAACTATAATATCTACTAATCAAAAAAACTCAAAGTCGACTTTTTCGAAAAAAAGTTAATAATTGTAAAAAGAAAACCAGTTCCTCTAAATATATCTATTCGAAATTAAAAAAAGATGATTGGACTTCGTGACATATAAATAAAGTCAAAATATTATCTGATTTCTAATGAAAATCTATAATCTCTTTTTTGTATTCCAGAACACTGTAGAAAACAAAATCTCATTCTTCCAAGCAAACTTTCCAAACAAATACACAATATTCATCCAGAAACTCCATGGAGGAAGAGTTAGGATTAAACTGTCTCTCGCATCTTGTGCAGGACACTGAACTGTTGTCAGTTACTCTTGTACATCTTGCAGCATCCGGTGCACAAAAGCAGAACATAACGAAGCCACTTCCTCTCCTTCTGAGCAGCATCTGCAACGGAATTTATAGCTGCAGTATCTCCACCAAGTTATCACTAGTATGGAGAAAAATGTTAGCGAAAGAAAGAGCTTTATATGCAGGAGATGAACTACCCCTGGGTATCATAAAGAATAAAAAAGAGGGGGGGAATAGAACGAAAAAGTGAGAGCAAGGGATGGAGGGAAAAGACCATCAAATTTTACAGCGTGCTGCACATCTGAACGTTCACCCAATCGTAGTTCTTCTATCGAAGGCATACGTTGAGTCGGTGAGTTATAGCTTTCTGGCTGTTCCTAAAAGAGATATTTATTCCTGTCATTTCTTTCTGAGTAAAGAGCAGGTTGCACTGATCAAAACGATCGCTGATGTTCAGAGCTTTGTACTCCAAATGATGCCAAAGCCAAGAAGCGAAAAAAAATATTCGTAATATTCTGCTAGATGAAGAGCATTCATAATTTATTTTTACGAGGTGGGCATGTATGCCTATGTGTGTATAGGCTTAACGTATATTTGAAATTTCATTTTTAAATATTGAGTGCGAGGAGGGGGAATGAATAAGTAGTCAAGATATGTGTTTATATTTTATTATTATTGCGAAAATATTTTATTGGAATAAAAGGAATCTTAATAAAAGAGATAAAACCGAGGCGCTTTTATTACTTTGTGCTTGGAAATGGATCCAGTTTTTCAATATATTTTGGAATTCGAAGAATTTTTTGAATGGAAGAAAGCAGAGGTTAAAAAGGAAGCTTTATTTTATCGTACATTCGAAAGATTTTTAATCAGAATATTAAAACCTGATGTAGAATGCAACTTGTATATTTATATACATCTATATAACCAGATATCAATGTGAAAATAAATAACAGGTCGTTCAACAGGAAATAATTTTAAATGTAAAGAAAGTGTTCAAGAAACGCAATAATTCTGTTAATAAAATTTCGGTTTCAAAGCTTGGCACTAAAATTCCTTCAGATGGTTTTAACATGGCGAGTAATAAACAAGATGTTAGTTTTCCCACAAAGATTTCTATGTTGTTACTATGTGTTACTAAGATGTCTGGCAAATATCTGCGAAAAAAACATTGGGAAATGCAAATCACACTCAGGAAACATCAATTCGTCGCTCAAAAGAGGGGCGGGGATGTCTCAGTCGGTTGTGCGCCAGGCTCGTAATCTGTAGGTCCCAGGTTCGAGTCCCAGCTGGGTCAGCGTTGAGATTTATCTCGCAAAATTCCCCGCCCTGCCCACGGTTAGTAGAGTACACTGATGGGCTTGGAAAGATCGCCGTCCGTAGTATGGGACGTTAAGTCGTGGCCCCTTGTGCGGGAGAGCCATACCCTGTGCACGTTAAAGAACACGCTGGATGACCTTAACAGGAGGCAACCATCTGTCTCCCAACAGCTGTTCCAGTGGATCCCCTCCCCGAAACTTCTCTGAGCCTTCGGGGTACATGTGATCTGGTCATTGAGCCCATGGCATGCAAAAAAGTGCCACTCAGAGGTAAAACAACCCAACGCTCAAAAGACGAAGGGGCATAACTCGAAAGATGGCGAAATTGAATTAAGCCCACCAGATATGTTAACCTACAGCATGTCTATGAATGCCCAACTGTCGGGGGCGGGGGTGGCTCAGCCGATAGCGCGCCAGGCTCGTAATCTGTAGGTCCCAGGTTCGAGTCCAGCTGGGTCAGCGTTGAGATTTATCTCCGAAAAATTCCCCGCCCTGCCCACGGTCAGTAGGGGACACCGATGGGCTTGGAAAGGACGCCGTCTGTCGGATGGGACGTTAAGCCGTGGCCCCGTGTGCGGGAGAGCCATACCCTGTGCACGTTAAAGAACACGCTGGATGGCCTTGACGGGAGGCTACCATCTGTCTCCCAACAGCTGTCCAGTGGGTCCCCTCCCCCAAACTTCTCTGAGCCTTCGGGGTCCATGTGACCTGGCCATTTAGCCCATTATGTGCAAAAAAGTGTAGCTCAGAGGTAAAACAACCCAACCCGACCCAACTTAAAGAGGGGATTACAGTTTGTCAGAAGGTGATATCTCAGGCTTAGGTGAAATACGAATTAAAACCCGGCCTACAGTCGCTCAAAAAAGTATCCGAACACCATGGATGACTACAGAATTCAGAAAAAATATCTGGCAACGTTTTTTTTAGAAATTAGTGATCTGGCAACCTTCGTGTCGTGACACTAATTTCTAAAAAAATCGTTGCCAGATATTTTTTCTGAATTCTGTAGTCATCTATGGTGTTCGGATACTTTTTTGAGCGACTGTACAACAAGAATGCGAGTCGACGACTACAACCAAGAAGTATATAATCCTTGTCAATCAAATTTGACTTTGCTACGCTGGGGTCGTTTTTCAAACACTAGACCACGTGGAAATGATCCCAAAGTAGCAGTGCGAGAAGCGCATACAAATGCTACAACCATTAAATGGCCACCCAAAAGAATTAAATCAACATGGAATACAAATGAACAAATAACATCAGATGCGATGTTGAAGGTTCAAATGAAGAGGAACAAGAAGAAATGCTGAAATCAAGAGATAGCATGAAAAAAAAACATCTCTCATGGCTGCAAAACAAAGGTAAGGAATATAAATATTCTAAGACGGGAAATGAAATTCCATCAAGATACACTTTTATTGACCAAGGTGCATTTTAACTACCATGGAAAAACTTGAGACACACCATAAAGGCAAGAACTTTTGTCTGCTATTTACACGTCAGGTCTCCAAATCCCAAGAGAGTACATTGCGCGATTTGTTAAAACAGAAAACAGAAATTAGGCAGTATCTAATTGCACACTTCGAAAGATTTCCTCTAATGCAGTCACTATTTTAAGAAGACCACCAAACGATAGCATTTACATTCAGATTTGTCGGTAAGGAAAATGTGTGCATATTTAACCTTTGGACTCAAAAGACTCACCGGATCCGAAATTTCGCAACGCTAATGAGTCTACGACCCGAAACAACCCCAGGCACTATTTTAACACTTCTCGCACTTGTAGATCAAAGCTTAACCTCAACGTGAATGGGGTGGCTCAGTCGGTAGGACATCAGGCTGGTAATCTGTAATTCCGAGGTTCGAGTCCCGCCTGGGCCAGCGTTGTGATTTATCTCCGCAAAATCCCTACCCTTCCCTTATTCAGCAGAAGACATTGGGTTGGGTTGTTTTACCTCTGAACGGCACTTTTTTGCACACCAATCTCAACACTGGTCCAGTTCGGACTCGAATCTGGGAACATCATATGACAAGCCTGATGCGCTATCGACTGAGCCAACCCCCCGCCTCTTTGCTCTGAGGCCACCTCCGTTGTTCGTAATGATTTTGTTTTAGGACGACGAAAGGTTACCTAATGTCAATACCGCTAAAACTTTTCAAATCGCTGAAATTGCTTTCCATGTGATCGTACTTAATGAAGTATCAGAGGTCTGAATTTGTTAGAAAGGAATCTAACTCAACGCTGCCACGATACCTGAACATTCCACTACCTTTAACCCCAAAATAGAGAAAATTGTCTTTGAAGAAACTCCTCTAACTATTTTCGTTTAAAACGGCTCATTTAGTTTTACCGACTTCGCCAAACTGTCCTAATTTCATCGGCCAAGAGTTACGGCAGCTTCTACGGCATCTGGACTGGAACAAATGCATCGTTAATTACTCAAGACGGAAACTACTTTCTCTATCCCTTGTCCTTTCGAAACCTGGTAAAGAATTCCCGAACTCTAAGCCGTTCTCTTCCTCCTTAATTGGAAACCACGGGTCGCCCTTGCGAAATAAACACCTAGAAACGACACTTGGTCAATTACTACTAATTAGGCTTAGCTTTTGCTCCAGTATCCGTTTGTCTTTCTAGAAGTTCAAGAAGCCCTTTCACCTTTGCTGAGTGTGTGTGTGTGTGCTGATCTCAGTCATACTGCCTTGTGGGGTCACCTTAAAGTGAGACAAATGGCTTTCTTAATGAGCTAAATGTTCTTCCTAATGCTAAAATCTTATTAAAATGTTCGTTTTATCTCTTAGAAACTTTTTTTCCCTCTTGTACAAACCTTTGCTTCTATAATCCGGTATTTCTTTAGTATTGAAAAGAGCAATTATGTACACTTCAGAAGTTGTAATCACTAATTTATCGTCACATTTAATCATCATTCCTAAAGCCCATTCTCTGTGAAAGAATTTATCAAAAATGTCTCACCGATTCATGGATGAGTAGAAATTTATTTCTAACGCGATAAACACGATTCTTTCGAATTTTTTTTTTTTTCTGATGAACAGATCATTTCGAAAGGAATAAGTTTCCAGGGGCTTTTGCGGCGAAGATTATTAAAACTGAAAGATTTCTGCACCAATTATCATTGTGAAGATTTTGATTCATCAGTTAAGGTGATTAAAAGGTTTTGAAAGGTTTACGACAACTTTAAATACAACTGTAACTTAGAAGTTGAATCATTAAATATTATTTCTCCTAATAGAGACAAAGATATCGTGTGTAGAAAAAGGCCTGAATTAATAAATGTTTTTCGGAAATAACATTAAAAATTAAGTTCGCACTAATTACCGAATTATTTTCCCCCCTCTTTTCCATATATTCCGTTGTTCTCTTAATTTTTCTCTATATTCATTTTCTTCAGTCGCCATTTTTCCATTCACTTTTTCATCCATTAACCATTTTAACAATTTGTGTTTTATAAAGGAGGATGGTGATATTGAAAGAGAGCAGAGAAAGTTCCCACATTTCCTATCGATTTTTTAATATCAGTCTAATGTCATTTTCCTTCCATAAACTATGTTTTAATCAGTACCAGGTTCATATCAACTTTCTTCCGAAGAAGGTTCCATCACTTTTGTTCCGCAGAAGGCTCCACCCCATTTCTTCCACAAAAGGGTGGAGCCTTTTGTGGAGTGGTTTTTTTTCCACAGAAGGCTCCACCCCATTTCTTCCACAGAAGGCTCCACCCCATTTCTTCCGCATAAGGCTCCACCCCATTTCTTCCGCATAAGGCTCCACCCCATTTCTTCCACAGAAGGCTCCACCCCATTTCTTCCACAGAAGACTCCGCCGCATTTCTTCCACAGAAGGCTCCACCCCATTTCTTCCACAGAAGACTCCGCCGCATTTCTTCCACAGCAGGCTCCACCCATTTCTTCGACAGAAGGCTCCACCCCATTTCTTCCACAGAAGGCTCCACAGCATTTATTCCGCAGAAGACTCCCCGTATTTCTTCCACAAAAGGCTCCACCGCATTTCTTCCACAGCAGGCTCCACCGCATTTCTTCCATAGAAGACTCCGCCGCATTTCTTCCATAGAAGACTCCACCCCATTTCTTCCGCAGAAGGCTCCACCGCATTTCTTCCGCAGAAGGCTCCACCGCATTTCTTCCGCAGAAGGCTCCACCGCATTTCTTCCGCAGAAGGCTCCACCGCATTTCTTCCGCAGAAGGCTCCTCCACTTTTCTTCAGTACTAGCCTAATATCATTTTTCTTACCTACTAGTTTCCATCATTTTTTTCCCCAATATCAGTTCTTCATTAATTATCTTCAATATTAGTTTCCTACCAAATTCCCACAATATCCCCCCTCGGTGTGAGCGCCTGTACGCGGTGAGGGTGACCACCCTGTCCACCAGGAAAGGAGGATCCTGGTAGTTGCTCGGGGGTCCCCGTCTTCTCTCCTCAGCTCATGACTGGCGTGGTCCCCATTGGCCGTCTTGCCATTGGGGAGCCTGTCTGTCGCTGGGCTGGGCAGCGGATTCCGGGGCCTCTGCTATACACTGCTTTGGCCTCTGCTTCCGGTAAACGGGAGCTCCTGGGGTGGCCCCCCCAGGAGCAATCGGCTGGTGGGCAGGTCCTGCTAGAGTCAACCGTGCAGAGCGGTGAGTAATCTTGCCCACAGTCCGGGTACAGGTTTACAAGTTTCCTCACAGATTATTTTCCTTTTGTAGTTATCCTTTCTTTGTGAGGCCAGTTTGGCCATTGACAATTTTTCTTATTTTACGCTTTATTTGATTTGTGTAGAATGTTTTGTTCTGCACATTTCTCTTTTTATTTTCCTTATATTTATTTGTGAGGGCTTGGCTCACTGTCTGTGTGGGTATAGTGCCTGCGTAGCCCTGGCGCCCGACTGGGCGTCCCCTCGTTGGGCTCCGTGGAGGGTGGGGACAGCGGGCACTGAACCACACAAAAATAAACATGAGAGAGAATGAGGAAAATTCGATCACTGCCAACAAGAGGGCTCGACATGAACCCCTGTCTTCTTCGTCTACGTTATCACTGCCGTCGTCTTCTGTATCTGTGTGTTCATTCCCAAAGTTCCTGATCATCCACTCCACGGGTGATCAGGTGCTTGGGGACATGTCCCCTTTTTTTGTCAACAAAGGTTTAAAAGGTCTTGCGGGAGAGCCGAAATCTGTCAAGCGCTTACGATCTGGCGACTTGCAGGTTGAGACCGCTTGTTCGAAACACTCCGAACTACTCCTGGAAGTAAAAGATATTGGTGGGGTGGCAGTCGAAGTCACTCCCCATAAAACTTTGAATTCCTCTCGGGGTGTGATCACCGAGTGGGGCCTCCTCAAAGTCACTGAGGAGGAAATCCTCTCGGAGCTCACACCTCAAGGAGTAACAGCGGTCCACCGGGTTTCGACACGCCATGATGGGAAATTGACACCCACCCGGGTGTTGATTGTCACATTTAACACGCCACGCCTGCCTTCTTCCATCAAGGCAGGCTACTTGCATTGTGAGGTTCGGCCGTATATCCCAAACCCTCTGCGCTGTTTTCAGTGTCAGATATACGGTCATGCCCGCACAGCATGCAGGGGCAAGCCCACCTGTGCTCGCTGTGGCAGTAAGGATCATCTCGATCCTGACTGCACAGCAGAAAAGGCATGCTGTGTGAACTGTAGTGGCGAACATCCGGCGTATTCCCGCGACTGTCCGAAGTGGAAAGAGGAAAAGGAGGTACAACGCCTCAAAGTCATAAATAACATCTCTTATGCTGAGGCGAGAATGCTTGCTGCACCGCCTGCCCCGCCTGGCAAGGTTTCCTATGCCAGTGCAGTCATTGGAAAGCCCATCGTTCCAATGACTTCGGTTGCGGTGCAGACTGACATCAGTGTACCACCTACTGAGTCTTTCTCGCCAGCTGCGAAGTACCTCCTCACGCAGGCGAGACCGAGGGTGGTGTCGACTTCGACATCAACCCCGGTTTCCATTCCTGCAGCTCAGCCTTCCACCTCCACCGGAAGGCCTCCTCCTTCCCGTCCTCAGACAGCAAGACCTTCCAAACCGAAGGGGCCCCCACCGGGGCCTAAAAAGAAACATCACTTCTCTTCAAAGGGCGGTCACCGATCCATGCCCCTCGGACGATTCCGAGGACATGGATACCGACCGTCCCCTATTCACTAAACCGTCCTCTGCGGCGGTTAAGTTGAATAGAAACACGTCCGCCCACTCTTCTAAGTCCTGAGATGGCCACACTCCTACAATGGAATTGTCGTGGATTCCACAGGAATCTTGACGACATCAAGGCCCTCCTTCAGGCACACCAGCCCATCTGTGTGTGCCTGCAGGAGACATACTTGCAGCCAGTCACAGATCCCACGATCTGGCACTTTTCACTAGTTCGCCGGGACCGGGATGGAGATGGTCCAGCTCGCGGGGGTGTCGCCATCCTCGTGAGCAACCATTCTCCATTCCAGGTCGTACCCCTCACCACCAACTTGGAGGCGGTAGCCATTCGTCTCTTCGTGGGGTTCTCGCTGACTGTCTGCTCTGTATATCTTCCACCTGGGAGCATTGTCTTCCAGGAAGACCTTGATGATGTCGTCTCGAGCTGCCGTCCCCCTTCCTCATTATGGGGGACCTCAACGGACACAGTCCACTTTGGGGCAGTGCTGACACCAACGGGAGGGGTGGGGTCCTAGAGCAGTGGCTCCTGGATCCTTCTCTCTCCCTGTTGAACACCGGTGTCAGTACTTACTTTCACTCCCCAACCCGCACTTTCACTGCCATTGACCTTACCATCTGCTCCTCCTCGATCCTTCCACTCTTTACATGGGAGATCGAGGATAACCCGTACGGAAGCGATCACCTCCCCGTGGTGTGCACCATCTCCCATGGGGGGCCTTGCAGCCCTTCACGCGTCTCACGGTGGAGGCTGGATCGGGCTGACTGGGGTGGTTTCGAGCTGCTCTCTGAGCTCGATGACCACTCTGTCAGCCAGGAGCCAATCAATGTGGCAGTAGCGGAGATAACGGACTGTATCGTAGATGCAGCTGCATCAACAATTCCTCAAACTTCTACACGGTTTCCTCGCTTTCCGAAACCGTGGTGGAATCCAGATTGCACTGCAGCTCGTAAGGCTCAGAACAAGGCTTGGGGGGTGTTTCGGAGATATCCGACGTCCCCCAACCTTGAAAATTTCAAACGCGCCAGGGCGAAAGCTCGTTTCGTCCGACGCCAGAGCCAGAAGGAATCTTGGATCAAGTATACATCTTCTATCACCCGCACGACTAGTTCTAAGGTCATGTGGGGTAAAGTCCGGAAGATGAGTGGGAACTACACGTCCCACTCGTTATCGATCCTGGAGCAAAATGGACAGGCAATTGCTGATCCCAAAGCAATTGCCGACACTCTGGGGGAGTCATTCTCTTCCATTTCTTCATCTTCCTCTTACTCCCCCGAGTTTCTGGCCCAGAAGTGCAGGGCGGAGCGCTCTCCGCTGTCTTTCCACTCTAATGGCCTGGAGCCTTACAACAGGCCATTCACAGCGGTGGAGCTTCGCCTTGCTCTGTACTCTTCTCATGCCTCTGCTGTAGGGCCGGACAATGTCCATTATGCCATGCTCCAAAATCTTTCATCATCGAGTAAGGATCGGCTGCTCCATCTCTTTAATCGCATTTTTCTTGAGGAGCAGTTTCCGGACTCCTGGTGGGAGGCCATTGTCTTGGCCTTCCCCAAGCCAGGCAAAGATCCCAAGATTCCTTCCAATTATCGTCCTATCGCATTGACGAGCTGCGTGTGCAAGGTGTTGGAAAGAATGGTAAATGCCAGACTCATCTGGTATTTAGAACATCACAACCTTCTTTCCAACACCCAGTGTGGCTTTCGCAGGCAACGGTCAACTCTTGACCATCTGATACGCCTCGAATCGGCTATCAGAAATTCTTTTTTAAAAAGAGAGCACCTGGTGTCAATTTTCTTCGACATCGAAAAAGCGTACGACACGGCTTGGAGATTCGGCATTCTTCGTGACCTCCACAGTTTCGGCTTAAGAGGTCACATGCCGATCTTCATCTCCAACTTCTTATCGACACGCTCTTTTCGTGTCCGTGTCGGTAACACTCTGTCGCGGCCGTACCCCCAAGAACAGGGGGTGCCACAAGGCTGCGTTCTGAGTGTTACGCTTTTCGCTGTCAAGATTAATTCTATAACTAGACAACTTCCTCCATCAGTAGGCAATGCCCTCTATGTTGATGACTTTAGCATCTTTTGCTCTTCGTCCAGCATGAGGGTCATTGAAAGACAACTGCAAATTGCCCTAAACAATCTTTCGGTTTGGGCGACGGCAAACGGGTTTCGGTTCTCCCCACAGAAGACCGCTTGTGTGCACTTTTGCCACAAGCGTAATCTTCATCTGGATCCCGAGCTGCGGCTCGGGGGTAACATCATTCCAGTTGTGGCGGAGACCAAGTTTCTCGGTCTCATATTCGATCGGAAATTGACCTTTTTACCACACATACGTCATCTCAGGTCCAAGTGCACGCGGGCATTGAACATCGTCAAGGTCCTCTCCTCCCTTTCTTGGGGGGCAGACCGATGTTCTTTGCTCCGCCTGTACCGTGCACTTGTCCGATCGAAACTGGACTACAGATCCCAGGTGTACGATTCGGTCCGGGATTCGGTGGTGAAGGTGCTGGACCCCCTCCATCATCAGGCCCTCCGTGTTTGCATGGGAGCCTTCCGCACGTCACCGGTATAAAGTCTTTACGTTGAGACCGACGAACCTTCTTTATCTCTTCGCTGTCAGCAGTTGTCCCTACAATATGCGTCTAAATTGCGATCCCTGCCTGGCCATCCCACTTGGGACTGCGTTTTCAGTCCGAAGTGGGAAATGCTTTACACTAATCGGCCGACTGCCATTCGTCCTTTTGGTTTGCGTGTCCGAGGCTACCTCAGAGACATCAACACCAGTCTCGATAGTGTTGCACAGTCGACAGCTGAGCCACTTCCACCTTGGCTCGCTGTTTCCCCTTCCTGCGATTTTTCCCTGAGCAGGACGGGGAAGGCCTTTACACCTGACTGTGCGTACCGGCAACTCTTTGCCAGCCATCGTACTGAGCACCCGGACTTCTTGCCTGTCTTTACAGATGGCTCGAAGTCCGGCACTTCGGTGGGATCAGCCATGGTCTGCTGTGATGTAATCATTGCAGACCAGATCCCACTGCAGTGTTCCATCTTCACCGCAGAGTTGCACGCTATCAGCCTCGCCTTGGACCACATGGCAACTAAGCATCATCGTCGGTGTGTGCTTTACACCGACTCGCTTAGCTCGCTTAGCTCGCTACAGGCTTTAATCTCGGTGAGGCATCGACCTCACCCTGTTCTTACTAAGATCCGCCAGCAGCTACATCGTCTGGCAGCCACAACCACAATCCATTTCTGTTGGGTGCCCGGTCACGTCGGGATTAGGGGCAATGACTTGGCAGATGCTGCTGCCAAGTCAGCCACGCCCCTGTCCGACTCTCCGTTGCCGGTTCCCTATCTGGATTTCCGGCAGCGTTTTACCACCGAGCTCCGGGCACAGTGGCAGAGATCTTGGTCGGAACAACTTAAGAACAAGCTCTTTGAGATCAAACCTATCGTCAAACCATGGCAGTCTTGTTACCGCAGGAATCGCAAGGAGGAAGTTGTACTTGCTCGGCTCCGCTTAGGTCACTCGTTTATTACTCATTCGTTTCTTTTACGGGCGGACGACGTACCTAAGTGCGAGTTTTGTGACACCATTTTAACTATTAAACATATTTTAGTCGAATGTCAGTGTTTTAATTTTGAACGTCAATGTTATTTTAGCTTTCATAATTTTATGTCCGAGCCTCTTACACTCGGACATCTTTTATCTGATCATTGCATTTTATCTCCAGTTTTTACCTTTTTGAAATATTGTGGATATTTTAACCGAATTTGATTTTACCTTAATTTATGCATTATTTACCCCATGTCTCTTACACCTGGGATTATTTTATTTAATATTTCTACACTTGTTTTCTGTTGTTTTCTGTTGTTTACTGTTGTCACTTTACAATGTTTAAAATGTATTTAAAATTTTGGTTACGGGGTTCTATGTCTTTTATCTTTTATATTGCCTTTTGTTTGGCGCATTATGGCCTTGTTGCCGATGCGCCATTAAACCCCAAACAACCAAACCCACAATATCAGTTCCCTACCAATTTTTTTCCATCAATTACCTACCAACTTTGTTCAGGGACGAGTCGCCAATTTTGTTCATTGGTTGACTTCTAATTTCCTCCAATATCTTTCCTACTAATTTTCTTCCATCTATTTCTTATCAAATTTCTTTCATCTCAATTTCTTATCAGTTCGCTTCAATTTAAGTTTCCTATACACTTCGTCTGTAAAGGACAGCTAGACATACACTGGAAATTTGAGATAGGTTGTTTTGAGCGGTACTTTGTTTGAAACCAGTGAGGTAAATGGCCAGGTCACAAGGACCCAAAAGCTCAAAGATTATTGGGGGAAGGTGAACAGCTGTTACTAGAACACTGGAAGGAAAGCTGTGTTCCAATCCCCTGTGATGATACACAGAATCGACCAGACCTAGCACCTAAAGTCCGAGCCCGCCTTCTCGTGGTGCAGACCAGGGAAGAACCCGGTAACCAGGGGCTTCTCCTTCCATCCCCTAAAATCCGCTCGTCCTATACTAAATCTCAAACTTGTCTACCTGCTTTGAAATCCAAAACATTTGTCGTTGTATAATTTTTTTAGTCCCATAGTATATGTCCGACATTTTACTTAAAGCAGATTTGAAAAACAACTATAAAATTTTATTCCACATATACATAGAATATCATTTTAACCATGTTATTTTAATTTTTTCCTTTCTTTCGGTCAGGTGGAATATTTTAGTACTTGGGAAACCCTTCTAAAATGTTAAGGGGCGGGGGTGGCTCAGTCGGTAGCGCGCCAGGCTCGTAATCTGTAGTTCCCAGGTTCGAGTCCCAGCTGGGTCAGCGTTGAGATTTATCTCCGCAAAATTCCCCGCCCTGCCCACGGTCAGTAGGGGACACCGACGGGCGTGGAAAGGCCGCCGTCCGTCGGATGGGACGTTAAGCCGTGTGCGGGAGAGTCATACCCTGTGCACGTTAAAGAACACGCTGGATGGCCTTGACGGGAGGCTACCATCTGTCTCCCAACAGCTGTTCCAGTGGGTCCCCTCCCCCAACCTTCTCTGAGCCTTCAGGGTCCATGTGACCTGGCCATTTAGCCCATGGTGTGCAAAAAAGTGCCGCTCACAGTAAAACAACCCAACCTTCTCAAATGTTACTCTCAGACATCCCCCCGAAGCTAAATTCGCGGACCCCCCCCCCACACACACACACACACCACACACACACACACACACACACACACACTAAACTAAAGAACTAAATTCTCGAATTCTCCCTAAAACGAAATCTTCGGATTCACCTTTGGGTAAAAAAAACGCTTTCTGTGAATAATCACTTCGTTGAGAGTCGCTCCCAATTCCCACCAACAACATTTTCTTGTACAGTCGCTCAAAAAAGTATCCGAACACTATGGTTGATTACAGAATTCAGAAAAATTATCTGGCAATGATTTTTTTTAGAAATTAGTGGTCTGGCAACCTTCGTGTCACGTGACACGAAGTAACTTCAGAGAAAACTGTAACTTTAGAGAAAATGACGTGCGTTGAGAGAGGGCGAGGGGAAACATCTACACAGAGGGAAATGCAGCCCCTCAACAGTAAAAAGGGAAAACGGAATATTAAAGAAATTTTTCTTGAGTCATCGTTGTCATGGCAACCCTCCAAGGGCAAGTGCAGGATTAATGGCAATGGACTTGTTTTAATCTCTGATGCAGACTTTCCCTCCTTCTACCAGTTTCTTCTTTCCTTCGGATGACGACTGCTGTAGGGATTTTTTCCCTTCGTTTTTTTCCCTAGAGCGTCAAGTGCCACGTGCAGTATGACGTGTAGTTTTGCAAGCAATGGGGCAAGCTTTAGCATCTGTGTTGGATTCCAGTAATTTTTGGGGGACGGGGGTGGCTCAGTCGGTAGCGCGCCAGGTTCGTAATCTGTAGTTCCCAGGTTCGAGCCCCAGCTGGGTCAGCGTTGAGATTTATCTCCGCAAAATTCCCCACGGTCAGTAGGGGACATCGATGAGTTTGGAAAGTCCGCCGTCCGCCGGATAGGACGTTAAGCCGTGGCCCCGTGTGCGGGAGAGACATATCCTGTGCACGTTAAAGAACACGCTGGATGGCCTTGACGGAAGACTACCACCTGTCTCCCAACAGCTATTCCAGTGGGGCCCCTCCCCCAGCCTTCTCTGAGTCTTCGAGGTCCTTGTGACCTGGACATTTAGCCCATGGTGTGCAAAAAAGTGCCGCTCAGAGGTAAAACAACCCAACCCAGTTGTTTTTATCTTTGAATGGCGCTTTTTTTCTTTTTCACACAATGAGCTAAATGGTCAAGTCATAAGGACCCCTAGGATTCAGAGTTGTGTAAGAAAATGGATCCACTGAATGGTTATTGGGACTGTACATTAAGATAAGCATTGCAAACAAGCATATTTGTCACCGAAATCTGGCAACAGACTTTCAATATAAATCGCCATAGAGATCTGCAAAGAAGGCGAGACCTCAGCAGAAAGACAGGACAACAAAAAAGTCCACCCGTTACAGAGATCTGACAGGAGGTCTTTCAGTATCTCCTGTCAGACATCTATAAATTCTCCATATAGAATCTTCAGTACGGCGAAACCTCAGCAGAAAGACAGGACAACAAAAAAGTCCACCCGTTACAGAGATCTGACAGGAGGTCTTTCAGTATCTCCTGTCAGACATCTATAAATTCTCCATATAGAATCTTCAGTACGACGAAATCTCAGCAGAAAGACAGGACAACAAAAAAGTCCACCCGTTACAGAGATCTGACAGGAGGTCTTTCAGTATCTCCTGTCAGACATCTATAAATTCTCCATATAGAATCTTCAGTACGACGAAACCTCAGCAGAAAGACAGGACAACAAAAAAGTCCACCCGTTACAGAGATCTGACAGGAGGTCTTTCAGTATCTCCTGTCAGACATCTATAAATTCTCCATATAGAATCTTCAGTACGACGAAACCTCAGCAGAAAGACAGGACAACAAAAAAAGTCCACCCGTTACAGAGATCTGACAGGAGGTCTTTCAGTATCTCCTGTCAGACATCTATAAATTCTCCATATAGAATCTTCAGTACGACGAAACCTCAGCAGAAAGACAGGACAACAAAAAAAGTCCACCCGTTACAGAGATCTGACAGGAGGTCTTTCAGTATCTCCTGTCAGACATCTATAAATTCTCCATATAGAATCTTCAGTACGACGAAACCTCAGCAGAAAGACAGGACAACAAAAAAAGTCCACCCGTTACAGAGATCTGACAGGAGGTCTTTCAGTATCTCCTGTCAGACATCTATAAATTCTCCATATAGAATCTTCAGTACGGCGAAACCTCAGCAGAAAGACAGGACAACAAAAAAGTCCACCCGTTACAGAGATCTGACAGGAGGTCTTTCAGTATCTCCTGTCAGACATCTATAAATTCTCCATATAGAATCTTCAGTACGGCGAAACCTCAGCAGAAAGACAGGACAACAAAAAAGACCACCCGTTACAGAGATCTGACAGGTCTTTCAGTATCTCCTGTCAGACATCTATAAATTCTCCATATAGAATCTTCAGTACGACGAAACCTCAGCAGAAAGACAGGACAACAAAAAAGACCACCCGTTACAGAGATCTGACAGGAGGTCTTTCAGTATCTCCTGTCAGACATCTATAAATTCTCCATATAGAATCTTCAGTACGGCGAAACCTCAGCAGAAAGACAGGACAACAAAAAAACCACCCGTTACAGAGATCTGACAGGAGGTCTTTCAGTATCTCCTGTCAGACATGTGCAAATTCGCCATATAGAATTTTCAGTACGGCGAGACCTCAGCAGAAGGACAACATACATCACTAGCAAACTTGCTTGCCACAGAGGTCTGATAACAACCTTTTAATATAATACGCAAAGACAACAGATGTGAGGAGGGATAGGATCATTACGCTTTTCAATATCTCCTCTCTGACCTCTGCAGACTCGCATTACAGAAGATTGATAAGGAACACGAGACCTGAAAAGAAAGAAAACACTCGTGCCATCTCTGAGATTCGAACCCAGATCTACTACAAAAAAATCCCCCTCAAGCAGCTGCTTGCCACAGAGGTTTGACAGAAGCCTGTCAGTTTATATGCCACAGTAGAAGGTCTGAGAGGATGCAGAAGGTCTCAGCAGAAAAACGACACAAACAACCATGCCTTAACCCGGGCTCGAACCCAGAAAAATGGATATGCCACAGTAGTGGCAAGAAAATGTAGACTCAGAGAAGAAGACTCAGAGAAGGCTGGGGGAGGGGCCCCACTGGAATAGCTGTTGGGAGACAGGTGGTAGTCTTCCGTCAAGGCCATCCAGCGTGTTCTTTAACGTGCACAGGGTATGTCTCTCCCGAACACGGGGCCACGGCTTAACGTCCTATCCGGCGGACGGCGGACTTTCCAAGCTCATCGATGTCCCCTATGCCACAGTGGAACCACAAGCTCATCGATGCCCTATGCCACAGTAGAAGGTCTGAGAGGATGCAGAGGTCTCAGCAGAAAAACGACACAAACAACCATGCCTTAACCCGGGGCTCGAACCCAGGTCCCTTAGATCAATATAGCCAAGCGCGCTAACCTCTCGGCCATGGGACGGCAGATCTACTACAGGTTACCCTAATTAACTGTTAGCATATATTTCACTTCTTTTTTAAAAAAAAATCATCTAATATGGTTGGAAAAGCTACTTCCTGGAAGTCCGCGATTTTAACTTCTTTGTTATGACCCAACTTTAATCTCTATCGCTATCCACATAAATAAATAACTGTTTTCACTTCAAAGACGATTTTCTTTTAAAGCTCTGTTTTTGGAAAATCGTCTTTGGCAGAACCCTTCTTCAGATGCCCGTCTGAGCGGTTGTGTCCATTAGAGCAGAGATATACACTGCATTAGAGCTCACTTGTTTCCAGAAGGCGGTTTCGGGTCTCGTGCGATTTTAGTCGAAGAAGGTTCTCGGAAGTTTTATTTCCCAAGGACAAAGAAACAAGTGAGGAAAAGAAGATAATAGAGTGAAATAAACTTTCGATATTAGATTTACGACATCCTTTGGGACGCAGGGCAACAGAAATCCCACTTCGGTAGTCGGTTCGAGATATCCTGTCTAAGGAGAAAAAGGAAAATTGTTGCAGCAGTTTGGAATTGGACAAAGTGGTTTTTCCTTCTTTCAAGGAGGAAAGAGAAGACAAAAAGAAAAGGTTGTTTTGTGTTGGAAAGTTCCTTTATGGCCTCAAAGTATATGTTGAATATCATTAGATTTGTTCAAATAGCTCTTTGCTTTATAAACATTTTCTGAAAAAACATAGTTTGAATGAGGATTTCGTGTAAGTTTTGTTTCTAAAACGTTTCTTTTTTATCTGTGAAATTAGAGGCTCGCCTTTACCGATAAACTTTATCAATTTCATTGATTTCTCAGGGTTGGGATTGGGTTGTTTTGCCTCTCAGCGGCACTTTTTTGCACACCAGGGGCTAAATGGCCAGGTCACAAGGACCCCGAAAGCTCAGAGAAGGTTGGGGAGGAGACCCACTGAAACAGCTGTTGGGAGACAGATGGTAGCCTCCCGTCAAGGCATCTAGCGTGTTCTTTTTCAATCCAGCGTGTTCAATTTCATTGATTCTCAGGGTTGGGATTGGGTTGTTTTGCCTCTGAGCGGCACTTTTTGCGCACACCATGGGCTAAATGGCCAGGTTACAAGAACCCCGAAGGCTCAGAGAAGATTAGGGAGGAGACCCACTAGAACAGCTGTTGGGAGACAGATAGTAGCCTCCCGTCAAGGCCATCCAGCGTATTCTTTAACGTGCACAGGGTATGGCTCTCTCGCACACGGGCCAACGGCTTAACGTCCCATCCGACGGACGGCGGCCTTTCCAAGCCCATCGGTGTCCCCTACTGATCGTGGGCAGGGCGGGGAATTTTGCGGAGATAAAACTCAACCCGCACTTTTCCGAAAATTTGGCGTCAAGGCTGTCTAGTTTGTTTTCCACATTCACTGGATATGACTCTTCTAGAAATTTAATGTGAAGCCTATCCAGAGACTTTTCCGCGCCTGCACAAAATGAGGTGTGATTAATTTTAGAGTTCAGTGTCAAGTTCATTCAGCGTGTTGTCTGCACACTCGCAAGGTGTGGCTGGGAATTAAGCGTCAAAATTATCCAGCTTTTTTTTCACATGTACTCGGGATATGATTATTCTGATAATTATTCAGCCTCAAGTCTATCCAGTTTTTTTCCACACACAGGTTATGGCTGTTCTGGGAATTCAGCATCAACTTATCCAGCATGTTGTCCATATATAAGAGTATTAAAGAAATTCGTCTTGAGCCGTCGTTGTCATGGCAACCAACCCTCCAAGGGCAAGTGCAGGATTAATGGCAATGGACTTGCTTTAATCTCTAATGCAGACTTTCACTTCTTCTACCGGATAGGGGCGGGAGTGGCTCAGTCGGTAGCGCGCCAGGCTCGTAATCTGTAGTTCACAGGTTCGAGTCCCAGCTGGGTCAGCGTTGAGATTTATCTCCGCAAAATTCCCCCGCCCTGCCCACGGTCAGTAGAGGACACCGATGGGCTTGGAAAGGCCGCCGTCCGTCGGATGGGACGTTAAGCCGTGGCCCCGTGTGCGGGAGAGCTATACCCTGTGCACGTTAAAGAACACGCTGGATGACCTTGACGGGAGGCTACCATCTGTCTCCCAACAGCTGTTCCAATGGGTCCCCTCCCCCAACCTTCTCTGAGCCTTCGGGGTCCATGTGGCCTGGCCATTTAGCCCATTGTGTGCAAAAAAAGTGCCGCTCAGAGGTAAAACAACCCAACCCCAAAGGGAGACACACTTGGTGTGTTTTCCTTTGGGATGTGCGCGGAGGTGACTTAAAATTGTCAATATATTTATGGTAAAAGTAGTTTTTTTTTTCGGTGGTATAACAACAGTGCATCTTTAGTTAGTGTAGAGAGGGCCATTTCTTTCATATGTGATGTATACAGTATGTGATATATGGGATATTTCATATATGAAGCAAGTGAAAGATTGGTAAGAATTGTACCTATGCTTTGATTTGTGATTCGGTTTTCGAATGTTATATTGGTTTATCGGTTAGTATTGTATTTAATGAAGGTTGGGATCATTTTAGTCATAGTTGGTTAACTTATTGGGATTTCAAGTGGCTATTATTTAAATTTGTGCGTTATTCATGTAAATTTGTTGATTAAATTATTAAAACAGTTTATTTACTGTATGCTTGTTTATTAAGAATTCACGCACGCTTCCCGTCACGGATAGCCTCCGTCACGGATAGTCACGGCCTCCCGTCACGGATAGCAAATAAAAAAACACAACTAAAACTCTTTAAGACTATTTTTGTTTCAAATAATGTTTAACATCATTACTCTGTGTAATATGCAAATGTTTCGCATTCTGGTTCATTACCTTCGTTTAAAAATATCGCAATTCTATGTTTTGCCATGATTGGTATAGGGCGCTAATACATTCGCTCAAAAAAGTATCTAAACGCTATGGTCGATTACAGAATTCCGAAAAAATATCTGGCAACGATTTTTTTTAGAAATTAGTGGTCTGGTAACCTTCGTCACGAAGATCTGGCAACCTTCGTCACGAAGGTTGCCAGATCACTAATTTCTAAAAAAATCGTTGCCAGATATTTTTTCTGAATTCTGCAATCAACCATAGTGTTCGGATACTTTTTTGAGCGAATATACAACGTTGAAGGAAAATTGAAACTTTCGTTGTAGTTGTTTGCATTTGTGCTATATTTAATTCGATGCAAAATGGAACAGTTGAAATCGAAACAGTCCTCGTCTATAACAAAGAAATTCCACTGTCATTAAAAGTGAACTAGTCATCAAAACTCTAGTGTAATCACCTGGAGCAGATTCGCTTCATGGGGAGGGGAAGAATTAGGGTGTTAAATATCCCCATTTAATCTTTAAAAGCCGGAAATTGAAAAATGATAAAACTGTTCAGAGGTGGGGTGGAAGAGATTGAGGATCGCCGGGTTAACTGAAATTCAGTAAAGAAAAAAGATCATAAAGCAGTTGTAGTTTTTCAGGGAATAGGAATCGGAAATTTCCTACCTCTTCTTTTTAATCTGCAACAGTGGAAGAATAAACATAAAATAAGACATTAATCAGTAAAAGATGAAATTATCAGTAAATTTGTGTAATTTTTTATTTTCTAGTTCACCAGCAAAAATAGTGTTATTTTTAATCAGGGAAACTACATTTTGTGATTAAAAAGTTTCTTCTACATTAACTGTTTCCCGACCTTAAACCTTTAACCCTACCGACCCACTCTTTAACGACAACGCAAATACCTCGAATACACTACCGTAAGTGGAGCGCCAAGACTTTTTTCAAGGCTATCCAAAAAAAAAAACTATGTTTAGGACCCTGTCATGTCCCCCGAATTTCACATTTATTTATTTATTGCTGTATTTTTGTTGTATTTTATTATTGTATATATTTTTATGTGTTCTTGGAAATGTTCGTCACTGGGACACTTCCCACACCTGCCCCAGCGAGGAGTCGGCCATACGGGATTGAGACAACCCTTAAGTGAAACGTACACCTTTAGAACCATGTTTCAACAATGCAGACACGTTCGTAGCATGAATGATTTAAAACCTCGCTCTATTTTCGAATTCCCTTTGGTATTTCTTACGCGAAACACTCTTTTTTTCGAACAACCACTTCGAGGCAGATGTTTGACTAATCGAAGCTATGCTAAACGAGGTTAATAGCACATTTCCTCTCAGACAGCTACGCACCAGCCCCTCACCACCACCCCAAACACACACACACACACGTGTTCATTCCGAAATTTAGCAGTGAGGACTTTAAAAGAGATTTAGAAAAAAAAAGGAACTAACAGGAACGGACTTTTTATTTTAGTTTTATCATCTCTTATACTCCATTAACACACAAAGGAAAATGGGCGGCAATAAAAAAAACTCGAGTGATCCTAATTACTGTTTTCCTCTAATGGCCACTGAATCTGCCGCATCCCAGAAAAACAGCTGTCGTAATCATCCACCTTCGCTATTGGCAATTAAGGAAGGACGAAGAAGCTGCTAAAAGCGACTTAAAAAATAACCAAAGACGTAAGATAATGAATTAAAAAAAAACCAGCTGCTATAAAAACAATTTAAAGACTGTACCATTAAGAAAAACATCTCATTAAAACCTCATCAGTAATTCTGACTTTTTTTTTCTCACTTTTTTTTTTTTATTTTGTTTCTTTTTTTCGGCGCTCGCTTGCTCTTCGTGCTCTTCCGTTAGGATTGTATTTTTCGTAACAGGACACGACCAATAAACCCGTCAGTTTTGTTACTGGATTAAAAAAGAAACTAAATTTATTGGGGGGTGCAGGGGGGCGATAGACAACAAAGACCTTCGAAGATCTACTGATGAGATTATTGGTAATTTAAAGTCTTTATTTTGAATTATGTCGCCAGTGTTAATGGCAGGTAATGAATCAAAAAAATTTTGGAACCGTTGTTCCATTTTCCTTCGTCCTTGTTGTTCTCTAGAAAGAAATAGAAATTGCAACTTAATTAGTTTAGAGCAGCGGCTTCTAACCTTCGTGGTTGTTGTTTTTAAGAAATCATGTAATTGCATCGAAAAAATTCTGTCCAAAAACGAATACAAATCTTTAAAAAAGTGTAATTACTATTGTAAATAAGTATGACCGACTGGTAACTTACTTGGATACTGATGAAATAGGACCTGGGCTGGATACCTGGATAGGACATGTGTTACTTTCTTGTGTTGCCTTTCGGCTGAAGTATCATCATCACAGATCTCTATGGCGTATAATTGGCAAACTCCGTTCTCTTTGCTACTGAGCAATTTAATGCACACAATGAGCTAAATGGCCAGGTTACAAGGACCCCGAGTGCTCGGGCGGAGGTGGCTCAGTCGGTAGCGCGCCAGGCTCGTAATCTGCAGTTCCCAGGTTCGAGTCCCAGCTGGGTCAGCGTTGAGATTTATCTCCGCAAAATTCCCCGCCCTGCCCACGGTCAGTAGGGGACACCGATGGGCTTGGAAAGGCCGCCGTCGGTCGGATGGGACGTTAAGCCGTGGTCCCGTGTGCGGGAGAGCCATACCCTGTGCACGTTAAAGAACATGCTGGATGGCCTTGACGGGAGGCTATCATCTGTTTCCCAACAGCTGTTCCAGTGGGTCCCTCCTCCAATCTTCTCTGAGCTTTCGGGATCCTTGTGACCTGGCCATTTAGCCCATTTAGCCAATGTAGTTAACACTTGTGGTTTGCACTATGGTACACACATTGAGAACATATAATTACATACATAACGAAAGTTAAAACTTAAAACATTTTAGAAACTTGGCCAAGTCGACTGTATTTAGACGATCTTTGAAAACGCGCAAAGTTGGAGACAACACAACACCAGGAGCGTGAGATTCACACCCTGTGCACGCTAAGGAATTTGCTGGATGACCTTGACGGGAACCACTTGACATTTGTCTAGTGGTTCCCTTGCTCCAACCTTCTCTTAGCCTTTGGGTTTTTTTATGAGCTGGTCATTTGACACATTATGGGCAAAAAAATGTCACTCAGAGATAAAACAACTCCTAAGATGGAAACAGATGATCAGTAATTCAATGACCACTGAGCGTATATCAACTTATAGGGAAGAGAACTCAATAAAGTTATAGTCACAATTGATATTTGATAAGATAGCAAATGCGAAAAAAAAACACCAATCCCGGACTCGGTACTCAGGAACCAGTTGATATACCAGTTAGTGATGATTCATAACTGCCTAAGTATGGTCGTGATGACAGGAGTGCACACCATGTGCTATTTGCACCAGCGATGAACTAAAGCGGAAATAATTTTTAAATAATAATCCCGCAAAAAATCTCCGCAAAATTCCCCGCCCTGCCCACAGTCAGTAGGGGACACCGATGGGCTTGGAAAGGCCGCCGTCCGTCGGATGGGACGTTAAGGCGTGCTTACAGTGTGTGGGAGAGCCATACCCTGTGCACGTTAAAGAACACGCTGGATGGCCTTGACGGGAGGTTACCATCTGTCTCCCAACAGCTGTTCCAGTGGGTCCCCTCCCCCAACCTTCTCCGAGCCTTCGGGGTCCATGTGACCTGGCCATTTAGCCCATGGTGTGCAAAAAAGTGCCGCTCAGAGGTAACCCAACCCAAAGCTGTTATCCAATCTCTCCTAATCCAGTTCGCATATTTGTTTTTTGGGGGTGCAAAGTGCTTAAGCAGGCCCGGATTTACATATCACAGACCCCTAGATCCACGAAGCGGTATTACGCCCTTATATGTAGTCGCTTTAGGAACAATGCTTCTTTATTAATGTGACAGTTGTGGAAGCCGAAATATTTATAAGCAGCGTTACTAATCTTAAGGTTTTTATCTCAGAATTTATAACATATCATCAGCATACATATATAATTTACTATCGAAATTAATGTTAGCCAAATCATTTATGTGTGTTTGGAATAGCATAGGGCCGAGAATAGATCCTTGTGGAACTCCAAAATTGATCTGAAATTTATCGCTAAAATTATCATTTATTTCATAACTATTTTTTATGTAATAAGTAGCTTTTAAACCATTCAAAAATATTCCGTCTTATACCAAGTAAATATAATTTCTGTAGCAAGATATCAATGTCAACTGAATCAAATGCTTTATTTAAGTCCATAAATACCGCAACGCATTTCTATCCTATATTTATATTAATATTATTATAATACCTCCCAAAAGGGCAGTTTCCCACAGGGCTGGGGCCCTTCCCACATTCTCGTATTATTACCTTTATTAATTGCTAATTTATTTGAATAAAATATGCGTTTTTGGTTCCTTAAATGATGTTTACCCTATTTCTTTCCATTTTATATAAGTCATAATTTTCTTTATTATTAACATTATCTTTATATATTTTCCATAATTTTTCTCTATTTTTAATTGCTAAAATAATGTCATCTGTAATCCATTCTTTCCTTATTCTCTTAGTTTTACAATTATTACATTTTTTTGCTACAGCAAGAATTTTCCCGAATTTCATCAATTTTACTTAATATTTTCTGATATACTAATTCTGTACTCATGTCTTCATCAACCAAAAACAATTTGAATAATACTAATTACATTGAAACTGGCCAGGAAAATAAGAATTGGTCTTTTTGACCATAACAATATAAACAAAGCTATCTCTGAAATAAATTGGAATTTGGAAAATTATGGAGACAACTCAATGAATAAATTAAACCTATATAAATTATTAAAGACATCTATGATGGGTTTTGTTGTTTTACCTCTGAGCGGCACTTTTTTGCACACAATGGGCTAAATGGCCAGGTCACATGGACCCCGAAGGCTCAGAGAAGGTTGGGGGAGGGGACCCGTGTTCTTTAACGTGCACAGGGTATGGCTCTCTCGCACACGGGGCCACGGCTTAACGTCGCATCCGACGGACGGCGGCATTTCCAAGCCCATCGGTGTCCCCTACTGACCATGGGCAGGGCGGGGAATTTTTGCGGAGATAAATCTCAACGCTGACCCAGCTGGGACTCGAACCTGGGAACTACAGATTACGAGGCTGGCGCGCTACCGAATGAGCCACCCCCGCCCTCAATATTTTACTAATAAATCATCATTACTTTTTACCGAACTTCCGTGTTTAAACGAAACATTATTCTTGAACGAGATACCATGCCTTCAGAAACAAATCCTTTCGCCTCGTCCCTGTTAACACCGAATTTACGCCTACTATTAATACATTCTTTATCAATAGTTACGGACCACTTAGGTCTAATTCTCTACTTTCTTCTATATTTATCCAATTTTTGTCCAATGACTGTATGAACATCAGAACCTATTTCTATTAGATCTGCCCCTTGGCTAAATCTTCTAACCTTAGCGACACTACTTCGGTCATTTAGACAAAACTGCCTCTCTTTTCACATCTTCGGTCGCAATTAATTGACTTTTAACACTTCTTCTCTCTCGTTGATTATAGAATCTACTTCCTTAAGACCATTTCTGTCTAAAAATCTCTCACCTCTCTCCTTTAACATTTTCTCTTTATCACTTTATTTACATTATTCTCAATATTACTGTCGTCCTTATATTTAAAACCTAATTCCTGGATATTTAAATTTCCGATATTACTTATTTTCTCAGTTACATTCTCACTTTTAATTAATTGTCTAATTTCCTCTGATTTATTCTTATGCACTATTTCTGTACTATCTGTTATCATAGAATTACATATATCACCTATTTGGTTCTTATCTGTCCTTAGGTGGCTAATTTTCTTTATTTTAGAATTAGGGTCTTCGTCTGACTGATGATTATTTTTAACATCTAATTCAAACACTTTATGCAACGGAAATTCACTACTACTTTCCAAACTACATTTCCTTTCTATCGGAAGATCAATTTTAGCTCAGGATTATTAATTCTAATTATTTGACCGTGTTTATTCACCACAGAATTGGTCACCTTATTAATCTGCAGATCGATACAATGCCTTTATCTGAAAACCATTGCGAGATTCGGATTCGATCCAATTTCCTACTACTAAATAGTCACCCGCAGTCGTATGGTAATTAGTCGGTAGCGCGCCAGGCTCGTAATCTGTAGTTCACAGGTTCGAGTCCCAGCTGGGTCAGCGTTGAGATTTATCTCCGCAAAATTCCCCGCCCTGCCCACGGTCAGTAGGGGACACCGATGGGCTTGGAAAGGCTGCCGTCCGTCGGATGGGACGTTAAGCCGTGGCCTCGTGTGTGGGAGAGCCATACCCTGTGCACGTTAAAGAACACGCTGGATGGCCTTGACGGGAGGCTACCATCTGTCTCCCAACAGCTGTTCCAGTGGGTCCCCTTCCCCAACCTCTCCGAGTCTTCGGGGTCCATGTGACCTGGCCATTTAGCCCATAGTGTGCAAAAAAGTACCGCTCAGAGGTAAAACAACCCAACCCAAAAAGCCTTGACGGGAAGCTACCATCTGTCTCCCAACAGCTGTTCCAGTTGGTCCCCTCCCCCAACCTTCTCTGAGCCTTCGGGGTCCATATGACCTGGCCATTTAGCCCATGGTGTGCAAAAAAGTGCCGCTCAGAGGTAAAACAACCCAACCCTACTTTCCAAACTACATTTCCTTTCTATCGGAAGATCAATTTTAGCTCAGGATTATTAATTCTAATTATTTGACCTTGTTTATTCACCACAGAATTGGTCACCTTATTAATCTGCAGATCGATACAATGCCTTTATCTGAAAATCATTGCGAGATTCGGACTCGATCCAATTTACTACTACTATACTATAGTCAACCACAGTCGTAAAACTACCTATATTCTCTACGAACTTCATATCCTGATTTTTAGTTGTAATTTCGTCTTCATTACGACTACTGTTTTCTCCACAAATAACAATTTTATTACCTATCACTCTGCCTGCTATTACATCAACTGTGCTCTCTTCACAATTAATTTTATTATATTCGTCAATTGCAGTACAATAATCAACCGCTCTACCAGATAAATCCTTATTTAAATATATCTTATCCTCATCCTGCTCACATTCAATTTTCTCAATCTGTACATTATTTATTTTGCTCTCAATGAAACCACTAGGCTCTAAACTTCTTTCTCTGATACTAATACTCTTACTATCATCTTTCTCCTTACCAGGTACCTTATGTAATATTTCACCCTCAACCCTCATCACCTATAGAAATATTTTCTTCACTAAATTTAGGAACATTCTTCTCCTCCTAAAATTTAATTGCATTAAGTGCATCACTGCTACACCTTTTCTCATTATGTACTTCAAACTTAGTCTTCTCCTCGGCCTTTTCAGCCAACCTCTCTCGGGCAGCGAAAGAATTCTGAGTGATTAACATATTATCACTCAATCCATCCACCATCGCACAGAAAATTTCACACTTTCCCCCATATATATATGGGGCGGGGGTGGCTCAGTCGGTAGCGCGCCAGGCTCGTAATCTGTAGTTCCCAGGTTCGAGTCCCAGCTGGGTCAGTGTTGAGATTTATCTCCGCAAAATTCCCCGCCCTGCCCACGGTCAGTAGGGGACACCGATGGGCTTGGAAAGGCCGCCGTCCGTCGGATGGGACGTTAAGTCGTGGCCCCGTGAGCGGGAGAGACATACCCTGTGCACGTTAAAGAACACGCTGGATGGCCTTGATGGGAGGTTACCATCTGTCTCCCAACAGCTGTTCCAGTGGGTTCCCTCCCCCAACCTTTGAGCCTTCGGGGTCCATATGACCTGGCCATTTAGCCCATGGTGTGCAAAAAAGTGAAGCTCAGAGGTAAAACAACCCAACCCAAATTCCCCCATTTACTGCCTGACTTCCATCGGCAGCCCATTAGAGAGGTACCGTGACGAATGGAGCCTGGAGCCAGCCTCTGAAAGCATTAATTAGTATAATCTTAACCTCTGACTCCTTTTATTTCTCTGGGACCAAAGAACCTTTTATGACCAAGATCTGAGCCCCCAAATCCACAATAGCATTAAACATTTTACCCTCGCACTGAATGCGAATCCTTGTTAGAGGCTCTATGCCTCGACATGTACCTTTGCATTTCCTATTTTCTACATCACAGCCTGCCAATCTTGCTTTGATTCTAACATCATAAACTGGCTCCCAACTCTTGCAATAATGACCACGCTCCCAACGGGTTTGCCCGAATCAGGAATGTTCACATTAAACGCTCTGGCCATTTTCGTATTCTTGTTACACTCCTTAGCCAAATGACCTTTCTGGTTAGAGATGAAGCATGATCTGGAAGAAAAACTCGGATTCTGTCTTCCTTTTAAATCACTACTCTTGTTTTCGGCCAATTTGTTTTGCAGGTTCGAATTTCGTCCTAAATTCCTTTGACTAAAATTAAATTTTGTAGTTGACTGGCCAAATCTGTTCTCTCTATTTTCCAATTTAAATTTTTTACTGAATAAATCTTGAGGTTCTTTGTGCCTACAGAAGGTTTTCTGCAACTTTGGCAATTTCGTGGCAATTTTTCCACGACCCATTTTTTTTTCCTTTTTTTTTTTAAGAATATAATTTTTATTCATAAAATTAAAGAATACAAATACATTTACCATTTGACCCGCAAAGTTAAATAGCTTATCTGCAGGAATATGATTAAATTAAATTCAATATAGGTCATTCAGACACAAAAATGGTGTACATCAAATAAATACACAAAACACAACACATAAAAATCAGCTAAATAGAAAATACCAAATAATTTTTAAATCCATTTTAACTCTTCTGAAAGAATCTATATTTAGTAATTCTTTTGGAATAGCATTAAATATAAGTGGTACTTGATATTCGGAGGTATGTTTCCCGTAATTATTTCGAAAATTTGGCAATTTGTAATAACCTTGGTTTTGAAGTCTTGTATTTTTGTTATGTTTAATTTTTAGTTTGTAACTTTCGTCAAAAAAATTTTTAATTATTAAATTATATTTATATAAATTACTGTAGTATAAAAGGTTTACAAATTTTAATCTATCTGTGGAAGTTTTATAATTTTTTTGCAAATGAAACGGAATGATATTTTTAGCTATTATATACTGCAGTTTTTCTATTTTATTTATGTTAAGTTAGTTGTTACATGCACAATTATTCCGTAATTTAAAAGAGATTCGCATATTGCTTTATAAAATAATACACAGGTTTCCATATTTAATACGTATTTCAATTTTTGAATTTTTATCGCCGATATTCTCAAGTTTTCACATATGTGGGATATATGGGCATTCCACCTAAAATATGGGGCGGGGGTGGCTCAGTCGGTAGCGCGCCAGGCTCGTAATCTGTACTTCCCAGGTTCGAGTCCCAGCTGGGTCAGCGTTGAGATTTATCTCCGCAAAATTCCCCGCCCTGCCCACGGTCAGTAGGGGACACCGATGGGCTTGGAAAGGCCGTCGTCCGTCGGATGGGACGTTAAGCCGTGGCCCCGTGTGCGGGAGAGCCATACCCTGTGCACGTTAAAGAACACGCTGGATAGCCTTGACGGGAGACTACCATCTGTCTCCCAACAGCTGTTCCAGTGGGTCCCCTCCCCCAACCTTCTCTGAGCCTTCGGGGTCCATGTGACCTGGCCATTTAGCCCATAGTGTGCAAAAAAGTGCCGCTCAGAGGTAAAAAACCCAACCCACCTAAAATATTCATCAAAAATGATTCCTAAGTAATTTATTTGATTTACTTGCTCAACAAGTGGGCAACTACATAATGATTCATATTTTGAAGCATCCTCTTTTCTGCAATTTATTTTATGAGTTTTGATAAAGAGGTTTTGATGAATATGAAATCCTGGTGAATGAATAATCATCAATTTTGTTTTTTTTTTTCTCATTTAAATAGATTTTATTATGATTTAACCATCTAATAATATTATTGTAATCTGTTTGAACCTCTGAAATGCTATCATTTAAATATTTGTGACTGTTTATTAAAACAATGTCGTCAGCATATAGATAATAGCACTTTTTAATTTTGTATTGAACAAAACATTTATGTATACCAGGAACAATAAAGGACCTAAAATTGAGCCATGGGGAATTCCATATCGTGTAATTACTTTTCTGCTGTAGCAGTTTTTTATTTTAGTAATTGTGTATCTGCCTGATAAATAATTTCTAAACCAATCTAACAATATACCGCGAATACCGTAATTTTCCAATTTATTTATTAAAATGCTATGATCTATTGTATCGAAGGCTTTCTTTAAATCTAAGAACATAGTTACAATTTTTCCCTATTATTCAATGATTTATTAATATTATTTGCAATTTTAGAAATTAGTTGAATTGTGTTTTTTCCTTTTTGAAAGCCAAATTGATTTTTAATTATGTTGTGTTTAAGTAAAAAGTTAAAAACAGTATTATAAATATATTTTTCCATTATTTTCGAAAAAATAGGTAGAATTGTTAATGGTCGATAGTTAGAAAAGTCCTCCTTAATACCTCCTTTAAAAATAGGTCTTAAAATACCTGTTTTGAGTTCAGTAGGTATGTTTCCAGTAAATATAATCTGATTTATAATTTTTGATGTAATATTAAGTAGTGTCTCTTTATTAAATTTTATATGTTTAATGCAAACATTATCGTAACCAGGTAATTTATTGGTGTCTAATGAAGTAATTATTTCATCAGTTTGTTTTTCAGCGATTTCATTTATATAGATAGAGTTCAAAACTCTTTGCATCATGGTTGGAACATAATTTATATCGTCTTGGTGATTTGTATTTCTTATCTGCAAAATTAGTGTATTATAAATGTCATTGTAATTATTTGCTATTTCTTCCACAGATAATTTATTTTTAGACATATTGCCAATTATTACATCGTCCACTGATTTTTTTCTGTTTTCCTTCTAATGTTTCAAATATTAATTGCCAGGTATCCTTCATATAATTTTTTTTCATTATAAGTTTATTTCTATAATAAAGTTGTTTCTGATTTCTAATCTGAATATTAACCATATTTCTTAATTTTTATAGCTATTTTTATAAGCATCACTTTTATCATTGTTTTTAAATTTCATCCAAGCTTTATCTCTTTCTTCAATTAATTCTGTCAAATTCGGTGTTATCCAGTTTTTCCCATGATTTCTTTTTACCTTCCCAACACTCCTGATAAATACTCTATTTTTTCTTAAAATTCCATCATAGATGTCTTTAAATAATTTATATAGGTTTAATTTATTCATTAAGTTGTCTCCATAATTTTCTAAATTCCAATTCGTTTCAGAAATAGCTTTGTTTATATTGTTATGGTCAAAAATACCAATTCTTATTTTCCTGGTCTGTTTCAGTATAATTAGTATTATTCAAATTGTTATTGGTGTTGCTAATCAGTGTTAAAATCATATAGTGATCTGCTATTTTGCTTGTTTGAATTATTGAATTTGCTGACATATTTTTAATCAGTTTAATATTAATATGGTCTATACAGGTTTTGGTAATTTTATTTTTTACTATTTCTTCTCTTGTAGCTTCCCTTATTAATCTTTCAAAATTCATTTCAGCCAATAGTGTGATATATTTTTCTGTACCATGTTTTTTAGTATTCATTGTATCGATATTAAAATCACCTATTAAAATCTGATTTTGATCTTTTTCTGTATTTTCCATCCAGTTTCGGAAATTCAACAGAAAAGAGTTCACATCTGTACTAGGCGATCTGTATAGTGCTAAAACATGATATATTATTTTTTTTTACTTTTATGTATATAGTTTCCGCTGGAAGTGTTTGTTGTGAAATAATTTCAATATCTAGATTTTCTTTATAGTATACTGAAATCCCCCTAATATTTTTATTTTAATTATCATTTGTAATTTTATTAAATTTGTCAATATTGTATAAATAATTTTCATATTTATTTACATTTGTTTCAGTTAAAACAAGCAAATCAATGTGTATCATGTAATTGTTAATACTTAATTTTAATGAATCCCACTGTTTTCTTTGACTTCTTATATTAACATGAGCAATTCCTAATTTACTTTTCTGAATAAATTTACCATAATTATTTACGAACCACCTCCACTTCTAAACCTGTAGTTACATAAGCAACATCATAGTTGCTATTAAAACCTTCAAAATTCATATCAGACATAGCTAAGAAAAAAATTCATCAAGTAGCAAAAGTAAAGAACAAAAAAATAAAGATCCTGCAACATGATGTGATTTTTCGCTTCCGGTGATAATAGATCTTTAATTTTGTTGGTTAATATCAATTTTTAAATTTTTGGAAATCATCCACTTTTTGACTCTTCAGATAATAATTCAAGTGACTCTTCATTCGTAATGAAAATTGGGTTGGGTTGTTTTACCTCTGAGCGGCACTTTTTTGCACACCATGGGCTAAATGGCCAGGTCACATGGACCCCGAAGGCTCAGAGAAGGTTGGGGGAGGGGACCCACTTGAAGAGCTGTTGGGAGACAGATCCAGCGTGTTCTTTAACGTGCACAGGGTATGGCTCTCCCGCACACGGTGCCACGGCTTAACGTCCCATCCGAAGGACGACGGCCTTTCCAAGCCCATCGGTGTCCCCTACTGACCGTGGGCAGGGCGGAGAGTTTTGCGGAGATAAATCTCGACGCTGACCCAGCTGGGACTCGAACCTGGGAACTAGATTACGAGCCTGGCGCGCTACCGACTGAGCCACCCCCGCCCCACTGAGTCCAGGTTTCTGTAGAGAACTTAAGCAATCGAATTTCAATCGAATTAAATCGAATTTCATTTTATACTCCAATGGAGTCGATTGCCTGTCTTTTAACACGATTAATTAGATTAAATTTTTCGTAGCTTTGAATTTCCTCGTCACTCAGCAGAGTAAAAATGTTTCGCACTCTCTTCCCTGGCGAAGGATGCACTAGCATTCCTTGCAAGTCTTCCGTTATTTCATATTGTTTAAACAATTTCTCTATTGTCTCGAAACAAGCTGCTAATTCTTCTGCTTTTTTTTTTTCGGTAAGGGATAGTTATTAGGGTTTAGAATTTTCTGAAGCCTTTTTAAATTTAGATCTCCCGCATCCACTGAACTTTGACTTCCTCAGCTACTATTACTTGCCTTTTCTATATCTTTCTATATATTGCTTCTATATATTGCTTCTATATGCAATATATAGAAAGCAATATATATATATATTGCTTTCTATATATTGCTTCTATATGTAATAACTGAAGTTCTATTACTCTATCTCTTTCTTTTTCCTCCCTATTTTTTTATTCCTTCTCCCTATCCCTTTCTACTTTCTCTCTTCTATATTCCATTTCCAATCTTCTTGCCATTCTTTCCAATCTTTCATTTTTCATCCCTCTCTCTTTTTCCTTCTCTCTTTGGTATTACATCTCCCCCTCAGACACTGATTTCGGACCTAAATCACTCATTTCGACTGGATTCGAACCACATCCACTAGTGGGGCGGGGGTGGCTCAGTCGTTAGCGCGCCAGGCTCGTAATCTGTAGTTCCCAGGTTCGAGTCCCAGCTGGGTCAGCGTTGAGATTTATCTCCGCAAAAATTCCCCGCCCTGCCCACGGTCAGTAGGGGACACCAATGGGATTGGAAAGGCCGCCGTCCGTCGGATGGGACATTAAGCCGCGGCCCCGTGTGCGGGAGAGCCATACCCTGTGCACGTTAAAGAACACGCTGGATGGCCTTGACGGGAGGCTACCATCCGTCTCCCAACAGCTGTTCCAGTGGGTCACCTCCTCCAACCTTCTCCGAGCCTTCGGGGTCCATGTGACCTGGCCATTTAGCCCATGATTTACAAAAAAAGTGCCGCTCAGAGGTAAAACAACCCAACCTTCTAAATTTCTACTACTTTTTCTTCCTTTTCTCAGCGGAAATTTTTTTTCCCTCTTTTTCTTTTAGAACCATGGACACCTTCGACAAAAGAACGATAATCCTATTGACTGCGCCAACTGTTGTGGTCCAGTAGTAGGTATGTCCAACGATTTAACCGCACTGTATAGAGAGAACGATCAATTAGTCTCTTGAGTACCTTCACCCTGATTTCGGTGAAATAATTAACTTTTGTAGTTGGGTTGGGTCGTTTTACCACTGAGCGGCACTTTTCTGCACACCATGGGCTAAATGGCCAGGTCACATGGACCCCGAAGGCTCAGAGAAGGTTGAGGGACGGGACCCACTGGAACAGCTGTTGGGAAACAGATGGTAGCCTCCCGTCAAGGCCATCCAGCGTATTCTTTAACGTGCACAGGGTATGGCTCTCCCGCACACTGGGCCACGGCTTAACGTCCCATCCGACGGACGACGGTCTTTCTAAGCCCAGCGGTGTCCCCTACTGATCGTGGGCAGGAGGAGGAATTTTGCGGAGATAAATCTTAACGCTGACCCAGCTGGGACTCGAACCTGGGAACTACAGATTGCGAGCCTAGCGCGCTACCGAGCCACCCCCGCCCCAACTTTTGTAGTAAAAAAAGGCATGTAAAATCAGCTAATGTTGCTTTTGTTAAATTTAATAGACCCCGTCCCATGGTCGTAGTGGTTAGCACGCTTGGCTGCTGAACTAAAGGACCTGGGTTCGAGCCCCGAGTAAGGCATGGATGTTTGTGGTGTTTTTCTGCTGAGGTCCCGCCATCCTCACAGACCCTCTATTATGGCATATAAACTGAGAGGCTCCTGTCAGTTCTCTGTGGCAAGCAGCTGCTTGAGGGGGTATTTATTTTATTTTTAATTTCATATTAAAGACTCCAGTTTCTAACAACTCTGCAAAGTCGCATCTGCAACTAGTCATTTCAGTACCGTGTCCAAAAACATTTCACAGGGATAGGTTTCGCATATTTGAAACTATGTAGTGCACTTGAGTCTCTTATACTCGAAGACTGCCTTAAAAAATACATGCTGTTGAAGGCCTCAAGGGGAGGTTATAACTCCCTCCTCAAAAGAGGTCTTCAATATATAACCCCAGCTCCCCCCCCCACACACACCTCTTTCTTGGGTTCGCCATTGAATCACTTTACATTGCTGTTCAGATTGTTCATATTACTATAAACTTGGCAAAAAAAAAATTTTTAGAAAAGCTAATGTTCACGCATTGAGCTATACACAGTCGTATCAGAATAATATGACCACCTACCATAGAATATGTATGGTGGGTGGTCATGGGTTGGGTTGTTTTACCTCTGAGCGGCACTTTTTTGCACACCATGGGCTAAATGGCCAGGTCACATGGACCCCGAAGGCAACAGAGAAGGTTGGGGAAGGGAACCCACTGAAACAGCTGTTGGGAGACAGATGGTAGCCTCCCGTCAAGGTCATCCAGCGTGTTCTTTAACAGGGTATGGCTCTCCCGCACACGGGGCCACGGCTTAACGTCCCATCCGACGGACGGCGACCTTTCCAAGCCCATCGGTGTCCCCTACTGACCGTGGGCAGGGCGGGGAATTTTGCGGAGATAAATCTCAACGCTGACCCAGCTGGGACTCGAACCTGGGAATTGCAGATTACGAGCCTGGCGCGCTACCGACTGAGCCACCCCCGCCCCTGGGTGGTCATATTATTCTGATACGACTGTGTATATGGAACTGGTGAGACTGCCTCTAATGCTTTGCAGGTGTAAAAGTGTGGCTTGGGATATCGCTTAGTTTCTCCGTGCCCAGGTGTCAAAACAGGTCTGCTCTAGGTGTTAACCTAAAACCTACGTAAAATCGTCGAATTTATATTACATTTATTTGTAGTAAAATTTAATTATCGGATAAGATTTTGTTGATTTCGACTCTACCAATCATTGCGATGAAGACTGTAAATTAATAATATTTCGCAGGTAATCATAAAAATATATTTCTTTTGTCAATAAGGAAATGTATCAGTGTTAGCCAAAATGATAGTCACAGAAGTATTGCAAATAAGACAGGAGTTTAAAAACGACAGAAAGTCTTGATTTATTAGTATTAAGAATATAATCTTAGAATTTATTTTGGTTCAAAATATTTATTAACAGATAAACATTAATTTGAATTCTACGGTTTCCAAATGCGAAAATATGTTGAGTCTTATGCTTAACTGCATGAAATTATAGGAACAATAATATGAAACAATACAATTGAAGTGCAATTTCAAAAAATGATAATGTCTACATAAAATGAAATTTTTTACTGTATTTAAAATACATAAAGAAAAATACCCCCTCAAGCAGCTGCTTGCCACAGAGGTCTGACAGGAGCCTGTCAGTTATATGCCACAGTAGAAGGTCTGAGAGGATGGCAGGACCTCAGCAGAAAAACGACACATACATCCATGCCTTGACCCGGGGCTCGAACCCAGGTCCCTTAGATCAGTAGTCAAGCGCGCTAACCACTCGGCCATGGGAAATAGTTTTAAAATATGTTTGGCGAATTTTGATAAAATCAATCCACTTATTAGCGAATTAAAATTCAACATTAGCCAGAGAGAAATAAAAAATTTTAAAATATTTTAATATATAAAATATGAAAAAATAAATCGTTAGAATGAATCAAGAAATAAGTTAATATCAAAACAAAGCCTGCAGATGAAAAACGCAATAAAAGTACATAAAATTAGCTTTTCAAAAGGTATAAATATCAGTCTTTAATATTTTTGATTTCTCACACAAAAAAAATTCGTATTTTACTGGTAATTCAAGCTTTGAAAACTTTGAAGTAGTTTCTTATATTGAGTGTTTATGACTAATCCCGGATCTGAAAACATAGCATTATTTTATGCACGCTTGGCTACTGATCTAAGGGACCTGGGTTCGAGCCCCGGTATTAGGCATGGATGTGTGTGTCGTTTTTCTGCTGAGGTCCTGCCATCCTCTCAGATCTCCTACTGTGGCATATATAAACTGACAGGCTCCTGTCAGACCTCTGTGGCAAGCAGCTGATTGAGGGGGTATTTATTTTTTTTTTTTTGTTTCTCTGTGGCAAGCAGCTGCTTGGGGGGGTATTTTTTTAATTTTTTTTTAGGTAAAATACTTCTGAAGGCTATATATTAATAGTCTACCTTATTCATGTCGCCAATGGGAACACGAAAGAAAGCCATTATGATTAATTATTTTTCTGATTAAATCCCGAGTTTCCCATAGGTTATCATTAAGGTACGTCTCTTTTGCCATCTGGACTAGGAAAATGTAGTCGATAAGCGGCCTCCTTGTCCGTTACAGCAATCCCACCAATTACCTATAGAGCTCAATGCGTTCACTTTACGGTATGGTGTCGCCATCTATCGACAAAAGATGCAATCAGTCGAGAGAACACAATAAATGTAGATACCTTTGGAGGCACGGATCTAGAAACAAAATTAAAGGAAGAGGAGCCAAGCGATGCAGTCGATCTTAAAAGAAGTAAGCAGGGGTCAAATTATTGGATTCCCATTGCATGGTAGCATTTTACCTTTCGTTTTAGAGGTTTTTATAAGAAAAATTTCATGAAAAATGAGTGAAATATTCACAGGTTTAATAATTTGTCGACTTCATTACCCTTACTACTCAATCGAGCAAGTGAAAAGTGGGGGGGGGAGACACGAAGAAACCGGATTTTCATTATAGTATAACATTTCCTCCTCCGTTTTAGATATTTTTAAAAAAAAATTCGTGAAAAATAAGTAAAATATTCATAAGTTCAATAATTTTTTGCATTTATTAACTTTACTAGCATTTTCAAAGGGGGGGGGGGGGTGAAAGACTTTCTTTCAACCTACCACCCTCACTAGATGCGGCCATATATTCGGTTATAAATTGCAGTTTAAAAATTGCCAATTAATAACGCTTTTTAAAAAGACAGTTGCGCAGAAAAAAATTAATGTCAAAAGGTTTGGTTATCAACGTGATGCATTTTTAAAACACAGATTTCATATTGAACTATAAATAACTTTGATATATAACTCTATCTAATCCCCAATGCATGTTAAACTGATTTCTTTATAGACTAGAAATGTTCTGCTTTTTAATTCCGTAATAACGTTTCAAAAAATCATTCAGAATTTTTCTATTTAATAAAACAAGAAAAATTCTGAAGGAACGTGAAAGCATAGAGTCAACATAAAAATGCATGTGGTCAGAAGATTTGAACAGCTTCAATATACACACAAAAGCAAACACATCAGAAATTCTTTAACACTACAGCAAGACGATTGCAAACTGCCACGACGGTTCCTCGAGATCGACTCAGGGGCGGGGGTGGCTCAGTCGGTAGCGCGCCAGGCTCGTAATCTGCAATTCCCAGATTCGAGTCCCAGCTGGGTCAGCGTTGAGATTTATCTCCGCAAAAATCCCCGCCCTGCCCACGGTCAGTAGGGAACACCGATGGGCTTGGAAAGGCCGCCGTCCGTCGGATGGGACGTTAAGCCGTGGCTCCGTGTGCGGGAGAGCCATATCCTGTGCACGTTAAAGAACACGCTGGATGGCTTTGACGGGAGGCTACCATCTGTCTCCCAACAGCTGTTCCAGTGGGTCCCCTCCGCCAACCTTCTCTGAGCCTTCGGGGTCCCTGTGACCTGGCCATTTAGCCCATGGTGTGCAAAAAAGTGCCGCTCAGAGGTAAAACAACCCAACCCAAGATCGACTCATGATGACATCATTAGAATTGCTTCAGCTAGTGGTAAGGCCATCCTATCTAGGTGGTTCTGCCTTGACCCTTTCATATAAGATAGGGATATTAAATTATTTACGCTTGAAAAATCTCTATCCACCCAGTAACAAGAAAAATCATTTAATTAGTTGTGATTAAGTTGCATTATTGAAGATTAGTAGAGATGAGTTCGAGCCCATTTGGGGGGGGGGGCGGGTTGTTTTACCTCTGAACGGCACTTTTACACACCATGGGCTAAATGGCCAGGTCACAAGGACCCCGAAGGTCGGGGGTAGGGGACCCACTGGAACAGCTGTTGGGAGACAGATGGTAGCCTCCTGTTAAAGCCATCCAGTGTGTTCTTCAAAGTGCACAGGGTATGGCTATCCCGCACACGGGGCCACGGCTTAACGTCCCATACGAGGGACGGTGGCCTTTCCAATATCATCGGTGTCCCCTACTGACCGTGGACAGGGCGGGGACAGACTTGGAAAAGCCGCCGTCCGTCGGATGTGATGTTAAGACACGGCTCCGTGTCTGGGATATTCATATGCTGTTCAGTTAAAGAACTCACTGGACGGTCTTGACGGGAGGAAACCGTGTTTTCTAACAGCTGTTCAGTTTGTCCCCTCGCCCCAACCTTCTCTGAGCCCTAGGGGTCCTTGCGACCTGGCCATTTAGCCCACTGTGTGCAAAAAAACGCCGCTCAGAGGTAAAACAACCTAAACCACGCGCGAATATTTTTAACTCACAAAATTAACTCTTTTGTTCCCATGCAACTTTTCATGGTATTCGCCAAAAAACTAGCTAAATTTAGGTCAGTTGCAGCAAAATGTCGTGATAATCACTAAAAACTATAACAAAAACTCTATAAAATAGTGTTACGACAGATGAACGCGCTACAATGAATTTATGATAAACGCTCGTGTATGCTTCAGCGTGAGACCTACGTCACTTATGACATCCAACGAACTTGACTAAAAGAATAAGAAATAAAGTTTTGTTAAGAAGCGCAGTGGCGTGCAAAAGAAAACGTAGTTAAAGTTTTTAACACGATAACATATTTCAAAGAAGAGACGTTTTATGTGGTGAGTTCGCGGGAGATTAAAAGAGTTGATTAGTGTAGAATTTTGTTAGTAAAATTGGTAAGAAAAGACAAAGGATTGTTTACGCTGAAGTGAAGGTTATACGTACAAGAGACAGGCCAATCAAAATGAAGAAGTAATATGTTAGTCGAGTAGACAGAGCTGTTCTTAACTTTTCTGTAAGAAAAGTTCATCACTTGGTATATAATTACATTTAGTTGTTTGTAAGATTCTCGATAGATTGTAGATTTACTCACATGTATGATAAGCACTGGTTGAATTTAAGATGTATAAATTATCGGTAGCGTGCCAGGCTCGTAATCTGTAGTTCCCAGGTTCGAGTCTCAGCTGGATCAGCGTTGAGATTTATCTCCGCAAAATCCCCGCCCTGCCCACGGTCAGTAGGGGACACCGATGGGCTTGGGAAGGCCGCCGTCCGTCGGATGGAACGTTAAGCCGTGGCTCCGTTTGCAGGGGAGGGGTATACCCGTGCACGTTAAAGAACACGCTGGATGGCCTTGACGGGAGGCTACCATCTGTCTCCCAACAGCTGTTCCAGTGGGTCCCCTCCCCCAACCTTCTCTGAGCCTTCGGGGTCCATGTGACCTGGCCATTTTGCCCATGGTGTGCAAAAAAGTGCGGCTCAGAGGTAAAACAACCCAACCCAATCCATACTTTTGTAATAAATTAAATTGTTTTAGAATTATCATTGTTACATACTATTTAATTTACCTCACGCTCAGTTTCATCCATTTAATTTGTAACAATATATAAACTCTATCAATATAATAAATACAACGGCTCTTAATTTGGCCGAAAAGTGAAGAAACACTCGGCGATATCTGCAAAATAAGGCGAAATTAAAAATGTTTTGTTCATTTGTTCAGAAATTTTCGGTCTTTTGTTCAGAAAGAGATTTCTGTTTGTAAGACAAGCGAGACCTTGTGGAGGCAAGATCCACTAAGCCTTCTACTTGCATTCCAATGGAGGCCTTCCCTTGCATTGCGCTACCGCATAGATCAACATTTGTAAATTATAGGAGTCGTGAGTATTTCAGAGCGACCAAGATGTTCCAATGGATGATCGGCTACGTAAATTCTTTTATACCCATTTATAATTTGAATAATGACAGAAGTCCAGTGGATTCGCTACTTGAGTACTTTAGCACCACCAGATGTTCCAATGGATCCTCTACGTGAGAATTTTAGCACCATCAAGGTGCTCCAGTGGATACCTTACGTGAGAATTTTAGCACGACCAAGTTGCTGAAACCAATGCTAAATACTAAATATAATAATTATAAATATATAACTATATAATACTAAATATAATAATTATAAATATATAAATATATAATAATACTAAATATAATAATTATAAATATATAAATATATAATAATACTAAATATAATAATTATAAATATAATAATATATAAATATAATAATATAAAATATATAATAATATATAAATATAATATATATAATATAAATATAAAATATATAATAATATAAAAATATAATTTTTTTAGAGTTAGATAGGAAAAAAGAATTTTTCATTTATCTCTAAAAACAAAACAATTATCTGCTAAAACAAAAAAATAAAGCGCCAACTTTAAAGTGTTGCTGACAGTGGAAACTTCGTGACCTTCACGTTGCACCACCAAAATTTGAAATTTTTAGCGTAAATACATCGTTTGCAATATTCGTTTGAAAAACGAATTTTGCAAACGATGTGTTTACGCTTTGTAAACGTAAACAACGATGTATTTAACGTAAAAATGATGTAAAAAAAGATGTATTTACGCTTTGTAAACGTAAACAACGATGTATTGAACGTAAAAATGATGTAAAAAACGATGTATTTACGCTTCGTAAACGTAAACAACGATGTATTTAACGTAAAAATGATGTAAAAAACGATGTATTTACGCTTGTGTTTGGTGGTGCAACGTGAAGGTCACGAAGTTTCCACTGTCGGCAACACTTTAAAGTTGGCGCTTTATTTTTTTGTTTTAGCAGATAATTTTGTTTTTAGAGATATATGAAAAATTATTTTTTCAGGTTAGATAGGAATTGATGAAATATTGTGATTCGCTCTTTCGGAATCTTCCAAAAACTATAACTGCGCCCTCTAATGGAGGAAATTTTTGAAAATTTCAAACAAATATTGCAAACGATGCATTTCTGCTAGAAATTTGAGATTTTGGTGGGGAATGTAAAGGTCACAGAATTTCCATTGCCAACAATGAATTAACGCCATAGACCCGGGGGGAAACACAATTTTTTTTGCTTTAGCAGATAATTGTTTATATTCAGAGCTAAATGAAAAATTCTTTTTCTGAGTTAGATAGGAATTGATAAAATATGATTCACCCTTTCAGAATCTTTCGAACACTCTAATTCCACCATCTAACGGTAAAAATTTGAAAATTCCAAAAAAATATTGCAAAGACATGTTAATGATAGATATTTGATATTTTGGTGGAGGAATCTGAACGTCATGAAGTTTCCATTGGAAACAATGCAAATGATAGAGTTTTAGGAGGAGTTTTATTTGAAATTTTCAACTTTTTCCACCGCTAGAGGACGTAATTATAGCTTAGAGAGATTCGGAAAGTACATATCGTAATAATTCATCAATACCTACCCAACAGGAAAAAGATTTTGTAACATTTATCTGTAAACAAAAAAAAGTTCGATGTCTACAAATAGACAGAAAGACACGACAAAACGAAACTATTATCTCGTTTTCAAAGAAAACGAGATAAAAAAAAGGGGTAACTTGTTATTGAAAATAAACGTAATTTTTTTTCACATTACTAAATCAAAATAAATGATATGCTTTAGAAAACAAGAGAAAAAAATCAAGAGAAAATTACATCCGGTTTAAGTTTCAGCACACATCGATCACAAATTAATTTTTCGATATTTCCAAGGTAGGATAGAAGGGACAGTTTCTGCAGGCCACGTGATATTTCTGCAAATCAGAGATGCGAAACTCAGTCTGTCTTTTAATGTGTATTAGTATCAGGTAAAATCTTAGGTAAACTCTTAGCAAAACAAGGAAGCTTTAATTTTTCTGAAGAAAAATTAAATAGTAAACTTTTAAATGTTTTAACCCCAATGCTATTTACTTTTGTTGCCGGAGTGTTGTTTCAGTTATTTTCGTTACGTGTTTAACAGAATGGAGTAAGAAGTTCTGCTCGTTGCGAAGACCTAAAATAGCATTTTAAAAAGCGTCCCCCGAAGAAAATTTTTGTCACGCGCTCTAATGGATCGGCTACGCGAGTATTTTAGCGCGACCAAGACACGTAGTAGGCGACATATGAGCAGCACTCGGGAATGTTAGAACTGGTAGTCATTTATCAGTTGTTGTTTTGGGTTATTTTACCTCTGAGCGGCACTTTTTTTTGCACACCATGGTCTAAATGGCCAGGTCACTTGGACACCGAAGGCTCAGAGAAAGTTGGGGGAGGGGACCCACTGGAACAGCTGTTGGGAGACAAATGGTAGCCTCCCGTCAAGGCCATCCAGCGTATTCTTTAACGTGCACAGGGTATGGCTCTCTCCCACACACTAATTCTGTGGGATTCGAACCCACGTCTCCAGGAAATACAGGCATGTTTCCTGGAGACGTGGGTTCGAATCCCCCTCGTGGCAAAACCAATTTTTTTTTTCAGCTCATCATTTCACGAGTTCCATGTCTACAGGACTTATCCTGTGATTATTTACTACTGATTTAACGCCCTGAGCGTGAGTGACAAATATTAATTCCATCTATAATGAGGCAAGAGTTGTCCACTTCCTGGATAGATGGCGCCACTAGTGCGAATCAAATAAATCCGGAAAGTTTATAAGGTCACATAAGCTGAGAAAAAGGTTAGCCATTGATAGTGTAGTGATAGCATAACAGGCATGTTTCCTGGAGACGTGGGTTCGAATCCCACTCGTGGCAAAACCAAATTTTTTTCAGCTCATTTCATGGTAGTCATTTGTTTGTGTACGATTTCTTTGGTGAATATAATAAATATTATCAATTAGTTCTGGTTTCTTCTCTAGAGTGAATCGAACTGTTTTGTTCGTGATTTGAGGTACGTTGTTCTTATAATAGTTCGTCATTTTGATCTGATGTCTTCTTCAAGTGCCGCCTTTAAATGAGTGGCGGAGCGTGACTTCAGGGTGCCTCCATCTATTGAGAAGATTGGAAAATAATTCGCGAAAAATTTATTGATTTGAAATTCGACAATACAACTCGTATGTTCTTAGAAGAGTGAACTCAATTTAAAACTTTTTCAAACAGATTCCGACTTGAGATTCGGAGCCAAATGGGGCTCTTAATGCTTTTTAACAAATCTTTCTCTTTTGTGATTTTTATTGAATTTATTTTCATGTTTGGTCACTGGGTAGAATGGTCGGAAAAAAGAAAATTAGTAATATAAATAATAAACAGAAAATGACCTCTGGCATTCCTGTCAAGTGTTCAGAACAGGCTCAGCTTAAAAAATTAGGAAAGTATGTCTCAAAATTACAACTGATTAAGGACAAAACTTTATCCACTAATGATCTTTCAAACTTGTTGGGTTGTTGGGAGACAGATGGTAGCCTCCAGTCAAGGCCATCCAGCGTGTTCTTTAACGTGCACAGGGTATGGCTCTCCCGCACACGGGGCCACGGCTTAACATCCCATCCGAAGGACGGCGGCCTTTCCAAGCCCATCGGTGTCCCCTACTGACCGTGGGCAGGGCGGGGAATTTTGCGGAGATAAATCTCAACGCTGACCCAGCTGGGACTCGAACCTGGGAACTACAGATTACGAGCCTGGCGCGCTACCGACTAAGCCACCCCCACCCCCTGTACAAAAGGCAACATGTGGTCGTCCAATAGCTCAATATTGCCCTTCTGGTCCAGTGTGACGTCACCGCAACCAAAGGACGTGAAACATTTCCTCGTATGTGAAACACCCCCAGAACATCACAGAGCCTCCTCCAGCTTGAACAGAACCTTGCACACAGTCTGCATGGAAGGCTTCATGCGGCTTACGATGTACCCGTCGCCTCACATCATTCGAGTACAAGCAAAAACATAACTCATCCGACCAGATCACACGCTTCCAAGAGTCGACAGTCGTCTTTGTGGCCCCCACTGTAAACATGCAGCCTTGTGCAGAGCTGTTAACATGGGTCTCTTCCACGGTACTCTGCTCCAGATATCCATGGCATGCAGTTCTCTTGAGTGTTCGTTCGGAATCAGCTTGTTGTAAGCCTGCATTGACTGACTGACGAGCAATTCCTGCCTCGTTGCAAAGCGGTTTGCCCTAATAGTGCGACACACTGCGGCGGTTCCTATTAGTGAGCAGTCTTTCTGCCGCAGTTCGGGCAACGATTAGCGGTGGACTGCAATGTATGCCACTGCTGGAAGACCCTATGGACAGTATGTTTCAACACACCTGAAAAAGACAGCAACAATAACATTGTTTTGCCACTCATTCACATCTTTGGAACGACCCGTGTTTCACAGAGCGACTAACACACACGTGGCACACCACCACTTTTGGTCACTGTTTGAATCCCACAGCACACGCCACAGCTATTTGTAGGACGCGTTTATTACTGGTGCACCTTCCATTGCTGTCGAGCGGACGTAACCCTCTTACAGCGGAAGATGACTATTTTTTTTTGTCTGGTGAGCTTATATCAGATAAATTAAAAATCTTGGCAAAGAAGTATAAAAATGCAAACCCTTTATATTAGCTACATGGCACGAAAACAAATATAAAAATGCAATTACTTTAAAATTCGAAAGATTCGTGTGAAAAAGTTAAAAATGTTAAGAAATATGCTTTTTAAAAAGAAACACAGAATGTGAGTTCAAAGTTTTTTTAACTGTCAACTGGGATTTCTGACCCGTCTCACATGACAATGTTCCGTATATCTCTATTACTGGTTTATGGTGATAACGTGACCTCTCCTCATGCCTGATTTAAATGCCAATGTTTCTTCGAGTGTTGTCAAGTAAAATAGTATACAACAAAAGATTGAGGAATATTGATCTGAAGCTGGGTATCGCAACCTTTAATGGCCCAGGGAACACCTAAAGATAGTACCTGCTTTATAGAACATCTAAAGGTACATCTGATGAAACATTATCTAGTATATACTGTCTGCAACATCTGCGTTTGCGCATACCTGCAAAAATATTCAGGAAATCACATTAGTTTTATTCAGATATTACGATTTCAGGGTTGTTTTTATCTCCGAGGGAAAAATTTTTTGTTCACAATGGGTTAAAATGGCTAGGTCACAAGAATCTCAAAGCTTCAAAGGTTGGGGGAAGGGGGCAACAGGAAAAATGGTAACCTCCCATCAAAGCCATTCAGCATGTGGGTCTCCCGCACTCAGAACCATGGCTTTGCTTCTTATCTGATGAACAGCAGCCTTTGCAAGACCATCAGTGTCACCTTTCTCATCAAGTGCACGTAGATGTTTGGAGGAGAATAACCAAAAATCTGGTCCAAGTGGGAAATGCAGATTACTAGTCTGGCACACTACCGACTGAGCTAACTTCTGTCTCTATTTATTTCTAATGCACATATTACTCAAGTTTAATGGAAATTTTTGACCCGAATATTCGAAGAGTTAATTCATTCTAGAAATTTCATCAAAGCCTGTCAATGAGATGCCTCCAGTATTTCCAACTCGTGGAAAATTTTTCATTTTATGATTGCCAACCATTTAAATTTTTTCAAAAGTTTGTGTAACACCAGTTGAGATGCAGAGTGATCTACATGATTCTACCAACCAGTGAAGAACCCAAAAGGGGGTCACAACCCCCCCCTCCCTCTTGAGGTTTCAGTATCAATCCCAAGCCAAATTTCGAAAAGGACAGCATTAGTATGTCAAATCCAACATGTCAAACTTGAAGTTTCTTGGCATACCAATGAAACGACTCCATTTATCATAAAGTTAGATTTTAGAGAGGCACATTTTCACTAACTCTGAAAACGAGTTCTCATAAAATCTAACTTTTATATAAAAACGGTACTCCAAATTGCAATAGGTATTGAAGATATTTGCAGTGCAGGCATACTACCGAAATATTCCTAACAGAAGGTTTAACAAAATATGGCACCTTGAAACTGAATTGCTTTAAATGTGCTGTGGTTTTTATTCTGTTTACATTTATTCAATAATAAATCAATCAATAAATATGTTTCAGAATTCTGGGCAGTACTGCATTTTGTGCTTGATCAATGTTAAAGGGTCCAAAACAGATTTAATATTCACAATACTCAAACAATTGTATAAAGCATAGTAACTGGATTATTTCAACTTCAAAGCAGCAGCTACAAACACGAGAACTACTTCCATACTACAAACAGTACTTTAGAAAATAAATTGGCTAAAATTACATTTTTAGAAAAGTAGCATAAAAAATGCTTTATGTATTAAACAATGCATACTGTTTTAGGCATTATTATAAAAAGACTGGGCCTGATGAATTTAGATATCTAATCTTCGATACATACAAATGCTGTATGCAAATGCCAATACCGTTGACAATATATTGATATTGCCAACAGTATCTGGGAATGTATGTTAATGGAAACTGATGGTAAAACCCTTGATAGAAACGCCCATACCTAATCATGGGTTGTTTTACCTCTGAGCGGCACTTTTTTGCACACCATGGGCTAAATGGCCAGGTCTCAAGGGCCCCGAAGGCTCAGAGAATGTTGGGGGAGGGAACCCACTGGAACAGCTGTTGGGAGACAGATAGTAGCCTCCCGTCAAGGTCATCCAGTGTGTTCTTTAACGTACACAGGGTATGGCTATCCCGCACACGGGGCCATGGCTTAACATCCCATCCGACGGACGGCGGCCTTTCCAAGCCCAACGGTGTCCTCTACTGACCGTGGGCAGGGCGGGGAATTTTGCGGAGATAAATCTCAACGCTGACCCAGCTGGGACTCGAACCTGGGAACTACAGATTACGAGCCTGGCGCGCTACCGACTGAGCCACCCCCGCCCCACACCTACAATGAAAATAGGTTGTGTCACAGATGCACACATGCTTAGAATACTTAAGTAGCTAATGCCTAACATATCTGTAGCCATCCCAATGCTGCTTTCAGCATTCATATCGCCATCCCTCAGTTTAGGGTAGCAGAGTGATGCTTCTCATGTATAGTACTTCCAATATCTTTATATTAAACAGAAAATAGCAACACTGTCATTAATGCTTGTTATTTAATTGTTAAAATATTAAATACTACTGAAACTCGAGGTTTAAATAAATTTTGTGTGTTTAGTTTATCTCCAGTAACATTTTTTTCCCCACAACAAGGTTTATTTTCAATCTTTGAAAGCTTTGAATACTATTGTTATTCATATAACATGGAAGGGTGCCATTGTTTTTCGAAATATAGTGTATCTGAATTAAAGCAAACGCAATTTGCATTCATGGCAATGTCGAAAATTTGTTACTACTAAACCATACTCGGACAGCAGCATGTGAAACAGGCATAGTAATAAGTGTAGAAATACACTAAAATTACACTCCTGCCCTGATAGCAACTGCAATGTTAAAATTTATTTACTGATGAAGTATTTGGAGTGAAAAAAGCAATCTGCACACTTCATTCACCTACTGGAATATTTATACAGCAAAAGAAATTTCTATTATGAAAGAAAACAAAATTCAACGATGCAATATATTCTGGAATCTAAATTTTCAAAATTAGAGGAATACATTAATATGCATATTTCAGTTCGAAAGAAAGTCGTACAGTAACTTTTTTTTTCGGGGGAGATTTTCATGAATCTTGTTACGACAGTTGCAATAGCACTACGAAATGTTTCGTGGTTTATACATAATATCTATCTGGCACAACAGGCCATGTTCAAAACTAGAAAAAGGGTGATTTGGCTGAAATTGTTTCTTTTAATAGAAAGGAACTTAATTTTATAAGGTATTTTTGGTCAAAATTTTTAATATTACTTTTATCATTTGCATTCTCACATTACAGTCAAAAGGTAATGGAGAAAAATAAAAATCTTTATGGTAAAAAAAGATGTAAAAATTTATATTAAATCTAATCCTTCTTTTAAAATTTTTTGCTTAATGCAGTTATTTTGGCAGAAAAATAATATCTGAATTTAAAATTAGACTACGTTAACATGAAACTACTAGAAACAAACCAATAGTAGCATAATGCAAAATAATTGCCAAAAATAAGGCTGGACTGAAATCGCATTATAATAAAAAAATTTGTGTGTGACTTAACTCAAATTTGTGTAAAAGTTTTAATAAAACTAAATGTAGTTTCAATAATTCTTTTTACATTATGAGAGTGAGGTAGGTATATATAGCTGCTTTTAATTAGAATTAAGCCAACAATGCAAATTTAGTTATCTGCACAAGTGTAATGCCACAGAATAAGTTTCCTCTGCACTTATTTTTTCTCACAATTGTGAAGAAAATGAATTCTCCATAAAATCTGATTTACGAAGACACCCATTAATAGCATTCTGACCAGCATTTTAAAAAACTATATATAAAATATTTTTGAAAAATATATTATGCTGCAATTTATGTTTGGTTATATAAGAAAACTATTACAGGAACTTTAAACCATACGAAACAAATTAACTGATCTCATATAGAAAATATGTTGACTGCTTTTAATGGAATCAAGTTTAGCCAAAACACAAAAAATAATAAACTTATCACACAAACAATGGCATCTTAATATTTCTTTTAAATTGTGAGTATTTGGGAGGTTTAGCCCCAAGACATATACTTGGACTCAGGTAGCAATGACCAATTTGGAGAGGGGATGCCGGAGACAAGCCAATTGAAATCATCAATGCTTTCCCAATTATTAATGTCCTTGTCCAGACCTGAAGCAGCAAAGTCCTTTTCCAAGTTGTCATAACTCCAATTATAAGGTGCAAACTGCAGCTTAGTGCAATCTTCAATGATGGTTCTGCTTGTAATATGTAAGTAGAAAGAGCAAGAAGAGGTGGTGTGTATTCTCAATTGCTGGCAAGCCAAAATAAATGTACAGTTATTGCAATTTTCAATAAACACAGACGTAGATACAGGTCCTACAAAAACACTGCAGTTTTTCAAATTGCTGATATGTAGAGTGCTAGGAGATCCATACAGCAGAACTTCACAATCTTTCAACTGATGAAGATCAACATCTTGTTTTTGTATTTCTTTACTATGTTTTTCCAATCTTTGGTTGGTTAAATCTTTAAAACCACAATCATATATCTCGATTTCTTTTTCAGAAGTAGCTGCTATTTCATGGTTTTCTGTTCCATGGTCAACATAGTCGTTTACACCATTCAGAATTTTTTTCTTGGTCTTGAATGCAAATCTCTTTTTTGGAATGAATTTGTTTTGAGCAAACTGGATATCATCTTGCAAAGTTTTCAGAACCTCTTGGGCAATCTTAATGTCATAAGTTGGAAGGAACATAGTGGAATCAGAAAGACACCTTTGCAACTTCAGGCAATCCTTTGCAATTTGGTCAAAATAAGAAATTAATTGTTCCTTGTCTATATTACCTACATCTGCAAGTTTAGCTTCAATCTGCTGTTTTGCCTGATTAAAAGTGGTATTAAAAAAACTTGTTTGTTCATGCGCAGAAGTTCGCTTGACCTTTTCTGCCTTTTTCTTTTCAATTTCTGCCAATCTCGCATCAGAACGCTGTTGAAGTTTATCAACAACTTCCTTCTTTTCAGCACAACTTTCTTGAACAATGACTTCAAAACTTTTTTGGTCTTTCATATTGTTTAGATGCCTTTTGATCATTTTACCATCCAAAACAGTAATTTGTGATTTTTTTTAATATAAATTAAGTATTTGTGTGATGGTAACAATTAGAGAAATGATGTGCAAATTTCTTTTGCTCCATTTCAATCTTTCCTCTTATGCAACCTGCAAAAAAATAGAATGTTTATAATAGTGGGGTAAAAAAGTACACCAGATATCACAAGTTAAAATGGATTGCATATCATAAACAAAAATAAACATAACTGATTACACAATTGCCAAAAATTATGAGATTTATACCTTGTAGCAAAATTACTTGACATGAGTTTCTTAATCTACAAATATAGAACTTAAAATTAACACTCAGAGATTACAGGGCCACTTGTTAGATGGTTGTTTTACCTCTGAGCAGCACTTTTTTGCACACAATGGGCTAAATGGCCAAGTCACAAGGCCCCCAAAGGCTCAGAGAAGATTGGGGGAGGGGATCCACTGGAACGGCTGGTGGGAGAGAGATAGTAGCCTCCTGTTAAGGCCATCCAGCATGTTTCTGTAACCTGCACAGGGTATGGCTCTCCCGCACATGGGATCACAGCTTAACATCCCATCCAATGGACTGCGGCCTTCTCAAGCCCAGTGGTGTCCCTACTGTGAACCTTTTTTCAACAGATGGCTTTCAATTGCTTTTAAAATGAACTAAATCATTAATATCTAAGATGAAACTTGGAAAAAAGGGCTGCAGAATGCAAGTTCACTCCAAGTAGCAAAATAGCTAGTGACATACCTGTTGACATCATATATTTATCTAACCAGCTAAGGAGCCTCGAATTTGATTCTCCATTGACATAAGATGAAGGATGTTTCCATTTTTCAATCCGTTGCCTGTATATACTACTATCAAATATCATCACCTTGCATCTCAATTTTATTTTCCTAAATATAATTTAAGTGCTACAAACAAATAATCACTGAAACATTAAGAAACAAGTAGGGTGTATAAATAAGCAAATCTATGCTACTAATAGACCCAAGTTCAAGTATGGGTTTAAATGCCATATACAGCAGGTTATGAGATAACACAGTTATGAGCCCTTATGCTCTTAATCTGATGTTCTCAAGTTTGGATCATAAGTATACCTGTATTGAGATTTCCTCTGCTCATTTAAAATTATTCCTTTACTGAGAAAGGAGACATTAATAGAATAGTCTTGAGAGATTTACCATTTTTTAGAAGTGAAATTGACCCTGTGTAGATGACAGATATACATAGTTATAGCCAAAGAAGAGGGCTCCATTGCCCATCCCCTTGTGATATAAACCAATTTATTTTTAGTAGGTTCTGACAAAGGTGTCTACCACTATGCATCTTATCCGTGGGCAATTGCCCATGGAGTCAAGAGAAAATTAAAAATTTTTATATAAAAAATTGCATAATGCAAATCATAATCTAATTGCTGTATAGTAACGTTATTTCATTTCTATATACTATATTTTGATAGGTCGCGGACCTATTGGTATTTGTAATTTCATTTTTGGGATCTGGCAACAAGACTTTGTCAGACTTGTGGAATAACTGCGGATGTTGCGCTTGCCCGGGAATAGCATCTGATTGGCCCCTAATGTCGGAGAATTCCCGGGGTTGCCCGAGTTATTGCCTTGCTTCAGCCGGTGAAGGGGTTCTGTGCGGGGTGATGGTGCTAATGGGACCCATGTTTGGTCTCCTGTCTTCGAAATAATTGTTTATTATTCCCAAATACACAACTGTAGTCCAGCGGAACTCAGTTTTTGTTATGGATATATCTTCAATCAAGTTATAATCATTTTAATTAATATTAATCTGATTGTTGTCACTTTTAATATTTTGACTGTCACTTTATAATATTGAATTTATTCAAGTGGATTGGAAATATGATAGCGTATTGTAATGTGAATTTATCCACCTTTATAAGTTGGTAAAGGAATCATGTTGATTTGAAAAACTAAATAAATTTAAATCTTTTGTTTAAACCAAATTTGCATTTGTCTATTATTAAATCCTCTACTCATCACAGCTACAGTTAGTGAGTACATGACTGTGTATTACTAGCTTGTGGGTTGTTCCTGGTTCGAACTCGAATCTTCTGAGCCACTCTTTCAGAAGTAGCTGTTAGAAAGTAAATTTTTGTTTGAAGTCAGATCGACAAGTATAGATATGCAGTTCTAGATGTGTTATAACTATGTATGGATAATTATTTTTGATGAAGGTGGAATATAATTGTAGTTCATGTCACATGCCTTGAAAAGGAAAAGTTGCGGGTGACAATTACACTGACTAGTGTGACAGAAATTTTAAAGAATTTCATTTTCTTGGTAGCCCTTTTGAAAAATGCAGCATGTTAAAAATCAATCCAAAGTGAATGCACAGTATTCCCTGTTAAGATAGACATCAAACATTGATTCTGAAAAAAATTTATCGCCGCCACGGTGGGAATTGAACCCGCATTTCTCCAGATTTATGCAAGAGCGCGCTACCATTGCACCACGCGTCGGACAATGAAATTTTTCAGAATAAGACCTTATAAATCTTCTTCACTGAGACGTGGCTGAGACAGCACCATCTATACTCAAGGAGATGCAATTTTTTCAGTCATTGCTATTGATTATCAGAATCTGGAGAGATGTGGGTTCGATTCCCGCCGTGGTGGTGATGAATTTTTTTTCAGAATCTATTAATTAATGCAGCATGTTGTATCATCAAAAAACTATGTTACATCCTGGATTGGTTCATATCACATGAACTGCAGGGTTAGTCCATGGTTAAATATTTTTATATTTGCAACGTATAAGAGAGAAAAGGGTACTAGAAACTACTCCTAGTTTGTACAGGCCTCTTTATACAAGGGCATGCCCCACTAAGACCAAAATCATTGCTGACTACTGCCTCAGAGCTAACACCACACATAAAGTTTGCCTGCTAGAATAGTAGTTAGCTCCCTAACCATTAGGCCAGTTGAGGCCTACCTTTTAAGTCATGGAATCCACAAAGGGAAAAATGACTAATATACTGCCCAGTCCATAAATAAACAGTCTAAAATGGATATATATACTGTCTAAAATATGGATTTTGAACACTATCCGCTCAATATTTAAAGAGTTGTAGAAGATTGAATTGAATAACAGATGTCAAATCATAAGAATTCAGCTCAGAAGTCCTGAGGAATATTGTGTAACTGAGTGCAAAATAATGCAATGTTCTGAGGCATATTGTGTGCCCAGTGCAAATTAAATGATAAAAGAGAAATTACAAATAATAATATAACAAAGAGTTATATAACAGTGGTTGAGCAATTTGGTGAAGTGTTCATAGTCAGGTATGCCACAAAAATTTTAACCACAGAGTGGGCAAAATGAGATAGTGAAATCACATATAGTGCAAAATGGTTAACCTAAAATCAGGGAGCAGTGTAAAATTTTGTGTTAACAGATTTCGACATTAACAATATAGTGATGAATACATTGTCATTTTAACTCTTAACATTATTGAAAGCCTACAGTGTTATTTTGAGAGTGAAAATTGTGACAAAGATTCAACGAGACTTTTACTGATTAAAGATTAGGAATCTGAGTTCATCCAACCTCCATTATGAATGTTATTCCCAATCAAAGATTAACAAGATTGACAATCTGAATGTAAGCCAGGAAACTGCAGCCATAATGTGCAGACAAAATTACTGACCTGCTTCACAGATGTTGAGTCTAAGATACACTAGTGCATTTATAGCTGTTGTTAAATAAGCAATTAGCAAGAAATTGAAGCTGTTCAAATGTTATCAAACAGTAGTTGAGATTATGTCTGCCAATCCTCTATAAATTTTATGTTATCCAAGGAAATAAGTTTGAATAGAATTTTAATCATTGGACACAGAAAATTTTTGCATTAAGCAATTATTTTTTTTACGTTATCCATTTCATGCTAATAGAATATTTATGCATATAAATATACTGTCATTGGAATGCAACAAACTTTAGTTTTGTGTAACCAATATTATGCCTTTATCTATTTTTGTGTTAAGTGTTTTTGACTGTACAAGCATACCTCGCTAATACGGCGGTTAGGTTCCAGACCACCACCGTAGAGCAAATTGCAGCCTTTTTTACCCATGCCAGTGCACATAAAAGCCTAAAAAAAATATGCAAAAGCAAAAATAATAAATAATAAAAATGCTATAGTACTGTATTTCTAACCTTAAAATATTTTCATCCTTTTCTTATGGTGACTGACGAATTTCTTTCCACTTGCACTACACTTAGGGGCCATTGCATGGTAATTAATAATTAGAATAATAACAATAACACAAGTAAATAGTTTGAAAATATTTGAAAATTGCCAAAATATAACACTGAGACACGAAGTGCACATATGCTGTAAACAGACTGAGCGCAGGTAAACAAAATGGTGCCGGTCGATTCACTCGATTCAGCTCAGAGTCAGTTGATGTGCACATCACCACCGAAAACTCCCTTAAGAGTAAGGCAAGCGCCAAAAGTAATAAACATGAATATAATTGAGAAGCACCTTAAAGCGATGTACGTCTGTACTTGGAAACATGGTTTGTCTCTAAGTAGGCTATGTACTCCATGCGACATCTAACCCTTCCAGTGTCCACGATGTATATATCCGTTTTTAGTACAACAAAACAAATAAGGTTTTTTCTAAATAAAAATTAAAGTTTTAAATTTTTTTTATACATACCTTATAAAAATATATAATTCAGGCTTGATAAATAATATTTTCTTTTTTCATCTGATGCATATATTATTAAACTATGATATAAATAATTTGTTAAAGCCATCTGATTGGCAATATCTTATATCGCTTCTGAGAAATGACAATTTGTTAACATTACTCTGTGCTGAAGCAATCCCTTAATTTTAAGCTCAGAAGTTTGATTTGAACTACCACCAAATTTTTCCTTAAAGTTTCTAAAATCTCCTATAAACGAAAAATTGCCATTTTTAAAAATGGAAGATTTTGGAAGTAATTATGAAACATGTACATATTTTTTTTGGTATGCCACTGTAAAAAGTGTTACTAAAATTAATATGTTTCTGCAATGTTCAAAATTTTCATTTCAGTAAAATTCAGAATTGAATTATCTTTAGTTTGGTACATAACATGACCCATTTCTGTTGATTATTTAATAAAAATATTCTAAAGTTGACTTGTTTATTGAACTCTACAACAAGCCTGGACTTTTCTGAAAGTATGGTATGGAGAAAAAATTATAAAATGAAAGAAAAATTACTTTAAACAAGAAAATTATTTTTTGTTTTATTTTTTCATTAATAGCCTTTCTATTTATGTGCATTATAATCATTTCTGTCTATTAGTGTTGCCAGATGTATTATTTTACTATATGACTAAAAAAGTCCTATTAAAATAAAACTTGTCTTTTTTGTTAAATATTTTATTTTCAGAAAATTCAGAATTAAATGCTGATTAATTTGGCATATAATATGCCATAATTCTTTTCATTCCACATTCCTCATTAGTTATTTGAAAAAAGTTCTAAAGTTAAATTTGGTTTATGGATGTAAACCAGTTTTTTAGGTCACATTTTGCTTGGAGCAAAGGCATCCCTATTTTAAAAAAAAAGTCTTGCAAAAGAGCCCTTAAAAGATTAGCATCCAAGGAGTTGCTCAGTTCACAAGGATCTCAAAAGGCAGCTCTGATCTTGAATTGTATCTGAACCCAGTTGTAATCAAGGATTATAGATGAGGAAGCAGCACTTGTGCATGTGTTGAAGGCTATTTTTGCACCAAATGCCACAGAATTGCCATAGAGTTTGTATGAAATTTTTGCATCAGGGAAATTTGATTTTATTAAAGTGCTAATCCTTAGGGAGTTAGTGACTGTTACAGCAAGGCAAACTTTCTGTGTTAGCTCTACCTGAGGGAGTGGTCAGCAGTGACTGGTCTTAGTAGGGCATGTCCTTGTATGAAAAGGCCTGTAAAAGTTAGGAGTAGCTTCTAGGATTCTTCTCTGTCTTAAGTGTTGTAAATAAAAAAAAATGGTCAGTTGAATGGCTAAAGGATCCATTTAAGATCACCCAGAAAAATGAGGGGGAATAACATTCCATAAGAAAATAAACATTACATTTGTTTCTACATCTGAAAGAATGAATCATTACACAAGTTTCTGCACAGCTGCATCCCTTTTTAAAAAAAGTCTTGTAAAAGAGCCCTTAAAAGATTAGCATCAGTGGGACAAAAGCATAGCTAATAGTTAGCATGCTTGGCTACTGCTTAAAAGGACCTGGGTTTGAGCCCCAAGTAAGGCATGGATGTTTGTATTGTTTTTCTGCTGAGGTCTCACCTTCTTCACAGATCTCTATGGCATATAAACTGACAAACTCCTGTCAGACCTCTGTGGCAAGCAGCTGCTTGAGGAGGTATTTATTTTATTATATACCAAAGAACCAAAACATTATGACCAACGAGTCTTTATGCAAATTGAAGCAACTGCAGGTAAACGATGTCGCATGTAAAATTCATGAAATGGTATAAATAACTCCTGATTCTGAGCTCTGTTAATCAGTGTTATTCTTGTTCTTCAGATGGGAAAGGCAGTGGAATTAAGTGAGTTTCACAAAGGCCAAATTGTAATGGCCAGACAACTGGGTCAGAGAATTTCCAAGACTTCGAGGCTTGTGTGGTGCTCACAGTCAAATGCTTTCTTTATTGTAATACAGTTAAAAAGAGAATCTGTAAAAGTATTATTCTAATCTACTATGCACAAGTATCTGTGTGTACAGGGGAATACTCCCAATTTCAGTTCTTGACTCCATGATCTACACTCTCATACTTTAATGGTAGCAATTGAGATTCAGAATGCCAGGAAATGAATAATGTGCAAATGAGATTTAGCATGCCAGTAAATTGATGATGTGCAAGTGAAAGCTGCAAGCTTTCATTTGCACATTATTCTATCTTGAATATCCATAATAATTACCAAAAAATAATAATTACCTTGTCTTACATATCCATAATAAATATACAGATTATCTGGAAATATAGACTTCCATAATTATTACAAACATCTGAAAAAAATTATCACTGTCATGGTGGGAATAGAACCCAAAACTCTCTAGATACATGCCAGAGCACTCTACCATTAAACCAGGTCTGTAAATGGTAGCTAGGTAGTCACTGGAAGGAGAGCTATGCACCAATCCCCTGTGATGATGCACAGAACCGGCCAGGCCTAGCACCTAATATCCGACCCCGCCTACTCGTGGTGCGGACCGTTAGTAACTTTCAAAAGAGATACTCTCTTGTGGAAGTGAACAGAAGGGGAGGGCTGCCAGATTAGTGTGGCCTACTGATCTGGACAACTATGGCTACTTTTCTTTTTTTTCTACCCTGCTGAGGAGTGGTCAACCACACAGGGTCCTGGTGCTGACCATATAAACCTACTGGACTGGACAGATATATGGCTCTGAGCTTGATTATGGATCCTGATTTTGCTGCACTGGTGGGCTTCTGTGGAGGGAAAATCTTCCGCTGTGTTTTCTGTTTGTTTGTGGGTTGACAGCCCCAAGTGAATAGATTCACAGGATATGTTTATCAGCTGGTGGATAATCCTGAGCAGAAGTCATCGCAGGCACCTGAACTCTTTGCTTCTATTGGCATCGTCAAATTCTACATCGGAGGAAGTCTTCCAGTGTAGATGGCTTCAGCTTTTAGTAGTGGGGGAATGGGTCTTTGCCCCATGTCTGTGATTACAGGGCTGTTTGATATTGTCGGCATTCCCTCTCTCAATAAACATAGTTTCTTTAAACATCCCACTAACCATTTTCTCTCCATAGGTAGTTGGAATGTGAGGACTCTGCACAGCGCTTTTTCTCTTGATATTCTCACACAAGAATTCCACCGTTATAATTTAGATATTCTCGGCTTGCAAGAGACCAGATGGACAGATAAAGGTCAGATTCTTAAAAATAATCTTAAATTTCTCTTTTCAGGGAGGGACGACAATAAGCATCACCAAGGCGTGGGTCTGCTTCTCAGCAGACACGCTAGCGATGCTCTTCTAGGATATGAGTACATTGATGCTCTTCTAGGATATGAGTGCATTAATGAAAGGTTTCTTACAGCAAAATTTCAGACAAGCGTTAAAGACTTGAATGTTATCTGCTGTTATGCCCCCACTGAGGATGCCGATGAGGATCAGAAGGATAGGTTTTATGAACAACTTCAGGATATTTTGAATTCTGTCAAGAAAGGAGATATTACCCTTGTTCTTGGTGACTTCAATGCCAAAGTTGGTACTGACTCTGCCCTTTGGGGAGGAGTAATAGGCCCTTTTGGTATTGGTAGGTGCAATGGCAATGGGCAACATCTCCTACAGGTAAGTAAACTCAATGGATTCAGAATAACTAACACTTATTACAAACACCGCGACATACATAAGTACACATGGGTTTCACCTGATGGGCTGCATAAGAATATGATCGATTATATATTAATTAACAGCAAATGGGCTAGTTCTGTTAGGAATACCAGGGCATATAGGGGAGCTGAAATTGGATCTGACCATTACCTTGTTAAAAGTGTGTTGCAACTTAAACTTAAAAAGTGTTGTGCTAGGGTTAAAAAATTTACTTTTAATACTGAAGCTCTGAAAGATCCAGTTATAGCCAAAGCTTACCATGATAGGTTACTTAGTCATTATGACAGTCATGGTTTGCTTACTACTGAAGTTGAGGAAGAATGGGATCATTTTAAACAGGCTTTTTTGGACACTAACAGTACTCTTTTTGGAAAAAAGGAGCAGAAGAGGCAAAATTATCTGAATGATAAGGCACTTGAGCTTATTTCGGAAAGAAAGAACTGCAGGAATGCCCTTAATCAATACCCTACTAGTCCAAATAGAAAGCATTACAGAGACCTTAATAAACTTGTAAAGGATCAGTTAGCTGCTGATAAGAATCTTTGGCTTGATGGTTTGGCTGACAAAGCCGAGGAAGCAGTTAGACAGCACAACAGCAGAGAGCTGTACCAGATAGTTAATGTTTTGTGTGGTAGAAAACGGACAGGCATACAAGGATTGAAGGATAAACAAGGTAAGGTTATAGAAGGGGAGGATTCTGTCATGGCTAGGTGGGCTGAGCATTTCAGTGATGTTCTAAACAATGTAGTTAGTTCTACTCCCATTGTTTGCAATGATGATAGCTGCATTGGTGGCTTTAATGTTGGACCTATAACACAATCTGAAGTTATTTTGGCTGTTTCTAAACTTAAACTTCATAAATCCCCAGGGGTAGATGAAATTACTACGGAAATGCTTAGAGCTGGGAATGTTTCGGTTACCACTTGGATGACTGAAATTCTGAATATCTTTTATGATAAAGGCATGGTTCCTAAGGATTTTACCAGAGCTATTGTTATCCCTATTTTCAAAAAAGGTAATCGCAGTTCTTGTGATAACTATAGGGGTATCAGCCTACTCTCTGTTCCAGGTAAAGTTCTTTCCATGATTGTGCTTAATAGAATTAAGAATCTGGTTGACAGTCAATTGCGTGATGAGCAATGTGGATTCAGAAGTGGTAGGGGATGTGTGGATCAGATATTTTCACTTAGGCAGATTCTTGAGAAATGTTTAGAGTTTCAGAAACCTTTGGTAGCTAGATTTCAAAAAGGCTTTCGACTCTGTTGATCGTCGTAATTTGTGGTTGATTGTGAAATCATATGGTATACCTGACAAGTTAGTTAACATAATGAAAGCTCTCTATAATAACACTGAGTCGTGTGTGAGAGTTGGTAAGGCTTGTAGCAATTGGTTTAGCATTAATTCTGGTGTTCGACAAGGGTGCATTTTGTCTCCTTTTCTCTTTAGCTTGGTTATTGATTATGTTATGCAAAATTCACTTCAAGGGAAAGATTTTGGCCTTAAATGGACTGGAGATACGAAAATTTCTGATTTAGATTATGCTGATGATTTAGCCCTTTTGGCAAATGATGTTGATGAGATGAACTCTTTCATTCGAGCTTTTGATGAGACTGGTAGTAGAGTAGGTTTGGTTATAAACAGAGAGAAAACTAAAGTGATGAAAATTGGTCAGGCAGGCTGTGATTCAGTTAATCTGAATGGTTGCAGTCTTGAGCAGGTGTCACAGTTTAATTATCTTGGGAGCTATGTAACAGATAATGGTGATGTGCGGCATGAGATTAACAGACGAATAGGGATTGCTGCCGGGACTTTTAAGAACCTATGGAGAGTGTGGAGAAATAGGCGTATGCACCTAAAGACTAAAATTAGACTGTATAATAGTTTGGTTCTTTCTAGGGTTAGTTACGATAGTGAAACTTGGATGTTTTGTAAACAAGATAACAGGAAACTAGATGCTTTTGATTCCAGATGCTTATGCAGTATCTTAGGCATTAGGTGGTTCAACTTTGTAACTAATGATGAGATTAGGCAAAGGAGTTTGCAACCTCCTTTAAGCAGCATATTGTGCAGAGAGAGACTCCGTTGGTTTGGCCATGTTGCCCGTATGAATAATTATAGATTGGCGAATAGGGTTATGAACAGTGTGCCTAAAGGCCTCAGAAAGAAGGGGAGACCTAGGATGCGGTGGGCAGACAATGTCAAACAAGACCTTGTTAGAATTGGTGTGCAGTGGGCAGATGCAGTAGATGTAGCTCAGGATAGACTTGCTTGGAGAACTAAATTGCACGGTCTGGTTGGACCTCCGTAGCCCATGGCTGCTTGAGGATGATGATGATGATGTCTTACATATCCATAATAAATACACAGATTATCTGCAAATATAGACTTCCATAATTATTACAAACATCTGAAAAAAATTATCACTGCCATGGTGGGAATAGAACCCAAAACTCTCTAGATACATGCCAGAGCACTCTACCATTAAACCACAAGGCAGACGCTAAAATCTTCCACCTATAAATCTTTCACTGAGATGTGGCGGACCTTGCACCATCTATACTTCAGGAGAGGTTTGGTTGTTTTACCTCTGAGCGGCACTTCTTTGCACACCATGGGCAAATGGCCAGGTCACATGGACCCTGAAGGCCAAAAGAAAGTTGGGGGAGGGGATCCACTGGAACAGCTGTCAAGAGACAGATGGTAGCCTCCTGTCAAGGCCATCCAGCATTCTTTAACATGCACAGGGTATGGCTCTCCAGCACACAAGGCCACGGATTAACGTCCCATCCAATGGACAGCAGCCTTTCCAAGCCCATCGGTGACCCCTACTGACTGTGGGCAGGGTGGGGAATTTTGCAGAGATAAATCTCAATGCTGACCCAGCTGGGACTCGAACCTGGGAACTACAGATTATGAGCCTGATTTTAGCGTCAGCCTCGTGGTTTAATGGTAGAGTGCTCTGGCATGCATCTAGAGAGTTGCAGGTTCAATTTCCGCTGTAGCAGGGATAATTTTTTTCAGATGTTTGTAATAATTATTGAAGTCAATTTCTACAGGTAATCTGTATATCTATTATGGATGGATTTTTTATAATAAACACTTAAGCGTGATTGACATCTTCATCAACATATAAAATGTCAGCAACAATTGGACAACTGCCTCTCCTGAAGTTAGATGGTGCAAAGTCCGCCACATTTTAGTGAAAGATTTATATTATTCGGGAAGATTTTAGCATCTGCCTTGTGGTTTAACAGTAGAGTGCTCTGGCATGTTTCTAGAGAGTTGTGGGTTCGATTTTTCCCAAAGATGGGATTGGAAAAGCCACTGTCTGTCAGATGGGACATTAAGCTGTGTCCCCGTGTGCAGGACAGCCATTACTGTTCCAATGGGTCCCCAACCTTCTCTGAGCCTTCAGGATCCTTGTGACCTGGCCATTTAGCCCGTGTGTAAAAAAAGTGCTACTCAAAGGTAAAACAACCCAACCCAAACCCAATACAATTATACTAATGTCTGGCCAGGTGTAGAATCATTTTAAAAGGTAATATTGCTGAATAAGTTCTTCCCAATCTGTTGATCATTTTACGTCTTATAATTTTTCAATTTTTGATTAATAATTAAATTGGAAATACTTGTTGATTCTGATAGTAAAATTAGATGAATATATAGTTTCCTCTCATTAGGAAGTGATATATCGATTCCAAATATAACATAATATCAGTGGCAATTTTTTTTTTTTGGAATTGCTAGTTCTAGAATTTTTATTGCTACTCAAATATATATACCACAATTAGAAAACTGAAAACAAAACCATTAGCCATATGTGAATGCAAATGGCTGGTGCCTCAGGAAAAATTGAATTACCATTTTAGGCAAAAAATCATAACTACCATTTCAAATGAATTTTTGCCATTGTTCTGTACCTTTTCTATTGCAGTACTTAATGCCAACTGCTCTGGAAATGATTCAATCTCAATTTAAATGCTTAAACTTTAATGTTTTGAAATATTTAAATTTTTTACACAGCTCTTTGCCTCTTTTAGTTACATATTTTTCAGTTTTTATTTGAATACCTTATGTTTTAAAGCAAAATAAACATTTATGGCACTACTTCCCTAGATTTAGAATCTACTGATCACTAAAAATCCAAGTTATGTATTATGAATTGCTTGCATATGTGAATAAAAATTTTAGAGCAAACTAAATCAGAGATTTAAGTAATAATAGAAATACTTCAAGGTGACCATTACTGCTTTGAGATTATTTGTACTGGCTGATTTACACGTACTGCTTTTCCTTGTGTTATACTTTCAACAAATAAATTCATTTTTTTTTTTGCCATTTCTTCATTAGTAAAAAAATGTTTCTAGCACTAAAATGGAGCCAATCTAATAAGCATTTTGACTCTAAAGATACTACCAGATGACTAAAAATTACTTGAGAATGGGATGAAGCAAGTTTAAAGCATTTATTTAATAAATGAAAAGCTGAAAAGAAAATAGATATAAAAATGTGTCAAGTAATTCCACCAAAAGAGCGTGTTAACTGCTAACCTGAGGTTTCTTGCTATTTGTCAATTAAGTTTCTCTGTTGGGATTGCTGAGCAAATTTTGGAATATCTTATACCAGAAACATGCCAGGTGCTATTTTGCTCTGTTACCACAGTACAAAAGGTAACACAAGATGATCGTTCTCATGAAGTATTTTACTCCTTGCATTACTTCCGGTGAGATTTGTTGGAAGACAAATTCGACCAACAATTAATCACTAAAACTTTAAGTGAACAGTTTTTTATTATGATAAATCATTCAGGATAATTTATTTCATGCAAAATTAACAGAACTAGCTGGAGATTTAAATGAAAAATGTGTAGAAATAGCACATTTCTGAGAATATTCAACAAATTTGTACTACACTGAAGTGCCATTGAATTAGGGATAGCAACCTAGTAACATGCTGGACCCCCTCTGGCCGTGATAACGACTGCCACCCGATGGGGCAAGGACTCCACAAGCTTGCATAAATGTTCCACAGGTATGGCGACCCATGTATCCTCCAGAGCTGTTCACAATTCTCTCAAGGTCGTTGCTGATGGGACACGAGCCCGAACACTATGCTTGACGGTATCCCAATGATTTTCGATGGGATTTAAATCTGGGCTTCTAGGTGGCCAATTAATTATTTTGAAGTCAGCATAATGCTCCTGCAATCATGCAGTAGCCAATCTGGACCTGTGAGATGAACAGTTTGCTGGTAGATGCCATCTCCGTTGGGATGCATGATGGCCACAAATGGGTGTAAATGGTCAGCCACGAGTTCTACATACCAGGATGCACTGAGAATCGTAGGTACACATATCAAAGGTCCCACATAAAAGGCCACAGAGAAAGCACTGTTCCGATCTGACATGCAGGATCCATGGCTTCATGGGGTTGGCGCCATACCCACACTTTCCCATCGCCGTGATGAAGTTTAAATCGGAATTCATCACTCCAGGCTATCTGCTGCCAATTTTTGATGGTCCAGTTTGATGTTCTTTAGCCCAGGCAAGGCGTTCAGCCTCATGCTGTTAGAAGTGGGACCTTCTTAGGTCAGCAGCTCTCAAAACCGAGACAAAGAAGTGAGTGTTGGATGGGAGGTGATTTCAGATAATGTCTGGCCACTATAGGTCCATATGATGTGGGTCAGATGGCAAAGCCCATGATCATTCAAGGCTGGTTGTCCTTTGCAGTTTGTCTGGGTGTTTTTTTTGCCAAAATTTTCATGTTTCCAGGACACTCTTGAAACTGTCTTACAAGAAAATCCAAGTTCATTGACAATTTCGGAGATCGAATGTCCCATCCATCGGGCACCTACTCTGTTAAATGCATCTAAATCCTGTGCCTTTCCCATTATGCTTCTCACAACAAATGCTTCAGGAAGCCAAAGCTGACAGCTATATATGACCAGTTTCAGTCACGCATGCATGCAAATGTGAGACTTACAGTACTGAATTTGGATAATGTCTTCTATCCTTAATTCAATGGCACTTCAGTGTAATAAAACTTGCATTATAAGCCAGTGCAAAAAAGAATATGTTTATAAATGCTTATTCTAAACATTACATTTTGCTTTAGTACATAAATAGAAGCAAAAATAACTGCATCTAACATTAAACTACAAATCACAGTTTAAAGCACAGTCAAAGGAAGATATTTCTTTAAACAGCATATATCAATAACCAACGTCTAAATGTCCCTACTGCACTTAAAAAAAGCCCTGATATATATATAATCTCATCAAGCAATAACAATTTTAATCAAGGTCATTCCATGTAAAATCAACCAAAATTTTGGAAAACATTCACCACCCATCACAGATTTAAATGATATTTGGCATATATGCCAGTATGTGTAATTGTCCAAAATATTTAGAAACAAAAAAAAATTGTAAGGGTTGGGTTGCTTTACCTCTGAGCGGCACTTTTTTTGCCCACAATGAGTTGAGAACTCACAAGGTCCCAAGTACTCAGAAGTTGGGAGCAGGTGCCCTCTACGCCTCTACTGAGTTTTGCAGAGATAAATCTCAACACTAGTCTAGGTGAGAGTACAAAAATCCAGGAGTTTAGGAATAGTTTTAATTATTGTTATGGCAGCCAGTGATACTATAAAATATGTTTTGAGCAACTTGACATTGGAGTTAATAAAGCTTAGCAATATGCACAGTTAAGAATAAATGATAAATAATGAGATAAACTCGACAGTTCAATATCCACTAATAAATCAGCACTTTGATGTTGATTCTAATTTTAGAGGAAAAATTGTCTTGAGCTGGGTGGGATACGAACCCACGACCTCCTGATAACATGTCAAGTGCTCTGGACCACTGAGCTACCGGCCGCCGATCAAGATCTCCTCTAATTAATGCTACGAACATTCCTTTTATGTCACATATATGTGCGTGCTATTCAGGCAATTTTAGCCCAAGCAGCTTTCTATTTGCCATATAGATGGAAAGCGTGTCTTACAAGTATGTGTCTGAAGGTTGCAGAGAAGAATGTGGAACACCAAGCACGGGCAGAAATGCACAAATCCTGCTACCATCCCTATACATCAAACTTGGTGTGATGAAAAACTTCATAAAAGCCATGGATCGGACTGCATCAGCTTTCAAGTACTTGGCTGACAAATTCCCTCAACTCAGCAAAGCGAAACTTAAAAAGAGAATTTTTGTGGGTCTTCAGATCCTTGAGCTGTTCAGAGAACAGATGTTCAACAACCTGCTTCAGGGTGATGAGAAAAAGGCTTGGGACGCGTTTTGTCTGGTGTCAACTAAATTCCTCGGGAATGTCAGGACAGAAAAGTACAAAAAATTGGTTAAGAACATGTTGTCTCTGTATCACAAACTTGGCTGCAATATATCCTTAAAGATTAACTTTCTCCATTCCCACTTAGATTTCTTCCCCCGACAACTGCGGCATGGTTAGCGATGAGCAAGGTGAACGTTTTCACCAGGACATTGCAACGATACCAGGGAAACTGGTTCACTTCAATGTTGGCTGAAATGGGCTTCTTTATAGCCCCAGCAAAGTCTTGGGTGTCATGGAGTTGGGATGGAGTGGCCTTGTGGGGGCCTGCAGATCAGGATTGGAATCCCCGGTCATGTGGGTTCATCTGCTTGGCTGCAACGAAGTCCGGCTCAAGGTTGGGTTGTTTTACCTCTGAGCGGCACTTTTTTGCACATCATGGGCTAAATGGCCAGGTCACAAGGACTCCGAAGGCTCAGAAGAGGTTGGGGGAGGGTTACCCACTGGAACAGCTGTTGGGAGACAAATGGTAGCCTGCCGTCAAAGCCATCCAGAGTGTTCTTTAACTTTCGGTTGTGTAACCTCTGAGCGGCACTTTTTTGCACACCATGGACTAAATGGCCAGGTCACATAGACCCCAAAGGTTCAGAGAAGGTTGGGGTAGGGGACCCACTGGAACAGCTGTTGGGAGACAGATGGTAGTCTCCCATCAAGGCCATCCAGCATGTTCTTTAACTTTGCACAGGGTCTCTTTTAACTTGCACAGGGTTTCTCCCGCACACGGGGCCACGGCTTAACGTCCCATCCGACAGACGGCGGGCGGTCTTTCCAAGCCCATCGGTGTCCCCTACTGACCGTAGACAGGGTGGTAAATTCTGCGGAGATAAATCTCAACGCTGACCCAGTTGGGACTCGAACCTGGGAACTACAGATTACGAGCCTGACGCGCTACCGACTGAGCCGCCCCCTTGGTGTCCCGGCGGAGAGGACGAAGGACATGCCAAACGGGAGCACAGCCCTATTAAGTGACTTGTCGATGGGAGAACCTGAGGACTCTCCATCATGATAGCTTCCCCATGCAAAAATTTAGGACTTATGATATTTAGGCATCTAAATTCAAAAGTAACATCTGTATTGGCAATTGATGTGGTCTAAATCCAGTGAGTTATATTTTTGGCTCTATTAGGCAATGAAAAGATTTTCAAAATTCAAAAAGTTCACTCACTGCACCTCAATGGATTAGTTCATCAGACACTTATTTTCAAAAGTAAGGTCTCTCTCTTCTACAGGTCTCCTGCAGTTAGGAATGTTAAACAGAAGGCAGACATAGGAATGTTCTCTAGCTAGTTGATATGGTTTCGTGGTAACTCCAAGGTGTAGTGCAGTCTCAGAGTTGCGGAACACCGGGATTGCCACACACTTATTATTATTATTACTTCAATGTCGGCTGACGCTTGCCAGAGATGATCCTGAGCAGCTGTACAAGTGACAGGCAAAGTGATATTGGAAATAGAAGCAGAGTTTTACCGACACATGTCATATGTACATATTACTCAATTACATAAGAAACTATTGCAGATTTCTCAGAAATCATAGCCAATTTTGCATTTTCATTGTCATATTCATGTTCAGCACCTTGAAATATTTAAGAAATGCTAATTTTATCTCAGAGGCATGACTTTTATGAAAATTTGTTGCCCAGTGTAATGTGCTATTTCTATGCAGTTTTTTTTTTATGTTGAATATTTACTGTTCATTTTCTTTACAGAAGTAAATTGGCATAAAAACACAACATATCATTTACGTTACATCAAAAATGGCAGCTATTATACCATTAACTGCATTACTGCCAAAAATGGCTAATTTTTCTGGGAAATATTTCAGGATGTGTGTAATCTTTTAGTTGAAGTTCACCATTACTCTGTCTTTGAATTGTAGGAATGGAAAATGAGGGTTGGGTTGTTTCACCTCTGAGCGGCACTTTTTTGCACACCGTGGGCTAAATGGCCAGGTCACATTGACCCCGAAGGCTCAGAGAAGGTTGGGGGAGGTGACCCACTGGAATAGCTGTTGGGAGACAGTTGGTAGCCTCCCGTCAAGGCCATCCAGCGTGTTCTTTAACGTGCACAGGGTATGGCTCTCCCGCACACAGGGCCACGGCTTAACGTTCCATCCGACGGACGGTGGCCTTTCCAAGCCCATCGGTGTCCCCTACTGACCGTGGGCAGGGCGGGGAATTTTGCGGAGATAAATCTCAACACTGACCCAGCTGGGACTCGAACCTGGGAACTACAGATTATGAGCCTGGCGCGCTACCGACTGAGCCACCCCTGCCCCAGGAATGGAAAATGAAGATTACTATTTTCCTATCATAGAATGTTCTCCGATGAAATAGAATTTGAAACAAAATTATTATCATAGCAACCAGTGCAGTCAGATTTCCCACCTTCTGTGCCTCCTAAGTAACACCACTGAAGGAAATTATTCTTTCTTGTTAAACTAAGGCTATAAATCAGCATAATTGAAGTTAGATGAATGTAATACATGAGAGAGCAAACAAAAGAAATAAAGGGCATGGAATGATCTTGGCAACAGTTTATTAGAAAAAAACTTATTTGGGAAAGCAAACAGCTTTTATCTAACAAACATTTTCAGTTTTCTTCTTGTTGAACTCAAAGTTTTCCTTTCCAGCGAAAACCACCTTAAATGAATCTTTGAAATGGCACTTAGAATAAGTGAATTATTATTTCTCCACTTACTGTAAATAGTCCACTTACTGTAAATAGTCCTTCATGACTACTGTGCCATTACACAAATGCTTTAAATTTTGTGTCTGGTTGCACTTTCAAGAAGAAATGCCCCAGTTTCAGTTAAACTAAAATCTGAACATTTATGAAACTGTCGCAGTTTTTCCAATCGAATCTGCTCACCCTAGGTATCACTCAACATTGCTAAATTTTTTCCTCAAAAAGTGGGCATTTTCTTTTAACGTGTATACTAAAGAATGCAAACTTTCATTAACCATTATATTGTTGACAGGAATATCGTAAGTGTGAGTAGCAGCTCATTGGTAGTTATGAAGTTGCAACTGAGTGCAAGCAACAACAGATTTTCATTCTGTACTTGAAAAAATCCCCAAAAATAATAAATAATCTTGCTTTAGACAACATTACTAAACAACTTCTTTCTGCACTTGTGAAAAACATCCAAAACAAATAATGACATCAGAGGCACTTATTTCAATGGAGCATATCACTAAATATTAACAGCATGGGAAAAAATATAAAATCAAAGGATAAAAAAAAATACCCCCTCAAGCAGCTGCTTGCCACAGAGGTCTGACAGGAGCCTGTCAGTTTAATACACCAGAGTAGAAGGTCTGTGAGGAAGGCGAGACCTCAGCAGAAAAACAACACAAACATCCATGTCTTATCCAGGGCTCAAACCCAGTTCCCTTTGATCAGTAGCCAAGAGCACTAACCACATGATGGCTAAAATCAAAGGATAAGCACACATAAAACGCCCAAAAAATCTAGATAAAAATCCACAAAATTTGGTTGGTTGTAATCTGGCCATATAGATAGACTGTTTTATTAAAAACATTTTAATTGCAGCCTTCATAAAATTCAAGCTTAAAATCCACAGGTTCAACCAAATGACAGTTTAATAAAACTCACAAATATTCATTTCAATTGATACCAAAGAATTTTTATAAACCTAAATAACAACCAAAATGAAACATTTAGAGGCCATCACAAATCCATAGCATACAATTAAAAAGACCTTCTTGCTCAAAAATTAATTTAAAATAATTTAAAATTCTCTGTCATTGAGCAATAAAATTTTAGAGTTTATCCTTCAAACTATTTGCACGTTGAAAGTTAATAGGAGAAAAACTCTCAGAAGCTTTTCGGAGCAAAGACGGAGCGCTATCTTTGCTCCGAAAAGCTTCTGAGAGTTTTTCTCCTAAGAACTTTCAACATGCAAATAGTTTGAAGGATAAACTCTAAAATTTTATTGCTCAATGACAGAGAATTTTAAATTATTTTAAATCCATAGCATAAGTTTACTGTTCAATTCTTCAAAAACTTTAAACTACTACATCATATGTTCTCACCCTACTTACATAGCAATTATTCATGCACCTTCTTACTTATGTTTCTTCACATAGCCTTGGGCTCAAGTTCTGGAGACTGATTTTGGTTATTATTTTTAAACACGAGGTAACATGATTATGAGCAATTTTTTAATTCCACAGTTTACTGATTCACTTCCTCTTTGACCTTTCTTTCTTTTTTTTGGTCATAATGGATTCATATAAAACAATTCGTGACTATATGAATATTTGATCAATTTTAATATAACCAGTGCATAATCCATATCAATATTTAAAAAAATGAGCTATAAAAACGCCAACCATTACTAATTAGTGCAAGCAGAGTAATGAGTTTTTATAACTATTTTATCATTAATAGTCAGTCTAACATACAATTATGAATTATTATTTCCATGAAACCATTAGCTGCCACTAAAACCGTCAGGTGTCTATAAAAGGAGCCAACAAACAGATATATAGTCAGAGAAAGTGAAGCAATAAGATGTGGAATTTAAAAAAACTGTCCATAAACTCATTATCCCAAGTTTTCCAAAAAATGGCAAACTTGACCTGCAGGATATCTGCAGAATTTGAGCCGAGCCATGATGTACCATGACATGCAGGCTAACCAAGTTTTCATTGCTGCTTGATATAAAATCTGCTAATACTACAGCAATACATGGAAATTCTTCCAAATCGTACTCATGGTCACTGAAGATGCTTATTTAACACATTTAAAATGCTTTTAGCCAACATTTTGTTTTCTACCTCCAACACAATTGGGAAAATATATCAGTCACAAAGAATGTATTAACAATTTTTTTTCAAAAAATTGAGTTGAGTTTTGTATTCAGGAGCTTAAATTTTATTTTCCATTTGTGTTTTTGTCTAAGCATTAAAAGTTATGTATCCTTTAATTGTGTATGTTATGTAACAGAAAATTAAGGTGTCACATAACTTTGCTGGGGCAGTACCAATTCAGATTTCCAAGTAAATCACCTGCCACATTAAAAAAAACAAAGGATATATAACCTTTGTTTATAAACGGTCCAAGTTTCACTCCATAATTAACTCTAGAAAGAACCAAACTATTTTACAATCTAATTTTAGTCTTTAGGTGTATATGCCTATTTTTCTACTCTCCATAGATTCTTAAAAGTCTGACAGCAATCCTTATTCATCTGCTAATCTCATGTTGCACATTACAAGTATCAGTTACGTAGCTCTAGGGTTGAAGAATAATCGAAAATTTAAAAGCCGGTTTTTAATCAATTTTAACCAAAAAGTATAGTAATTTTTAAAAGACAAAATGAAAGGTACTGACTTTAACTCTTAACAAGCATAGTTTATCATCTATTTTTTGGTCAAAAAATGTCAAAAAGGAAGCATCATGTGCATGCATATGAAAAAGAAAATGACAACTTTGACAATTGACACATTTTATTTTAGCCAAAATAATACATCATTCAGACAATTTAGAATTGAGAAAAAAAAATAAATAAAAAATTTATACTTAGAAAACAAAAATTAAACTTTTTGAAAAAGAATATGAAGAATAAAATTAAATTTTCTCTCTTATGGAAAAAAAAAGACTGAGCCGGGTGGGATATGAACCCACCACCTCCTGATAACATGTCAGGTGCTATGGACCACTGAGCTACCGGCCGCCGATCAAGATCTCCTCTAATTAACACTATGAACATTCTCTTTATGTCACATATAGGCGTTATTTTAGGCAATTTTTAGCCCTAGCGGCTTTCTATTTTTGCCAATAGACAGAAAGCATGTCTTACAAGTATGCAAATGATAATAAATATTGAGATAAACTCAGATAAACTCGACAGTTCAACATCCAGTAATAAATAGGCACTTTGACGTTGATTTCAATTTTAGAGGAAAAATTGTCTGAGCTGGGGTCATGGGTTCATATCCCACCTGGCTCAGACAATTTTTCCTCTAAAATCGACATCAAAGTGCCTTTTATTACTGGATGTTGAACCGTCGAGTTTATCTGAGTTTATCTCAATATTTATTATCATTGGCATACTTGTAAGACATGCTTTCCATCTATTGGCAAAAATAGAAAGCCGCTAGGGCCAAAAATTGCCTAAAATAATGCCTATATGTGACATAAAGGGAATGTTCATAGCATTAATTAGAAGAGATCTTGATTGGTTCCATCTATTGGCAAAAATAGAAAGCCGTTAGGGCCATAAATTGCCTAAAATAACGCCTATATGTGACATAAAAAGAATGTTCATAGCATTAATTAGAGGAGATCTTGATCGGCGGCCAGTAGCTCAGTGGTCCAGAGCACCTGACGTGATCAGATCGTGGGTTCGTATCTCACCCAGCTCAGACAATTTTTCCTCTAAAATTGAAATCGACGTCAAAGTGCCTATTTATTGCTGGATGTTGAACTGTCGAGTTTATCTGGGTTTATCTCAATATTTATTAAAAAACATTGAAATAATTTTTTTTTAATAAAAAACATTTACCTAGAAAATAAACTCTTGTTGTAAGAAAAGATATAAAATTAAATTTCGTCGCTATGTTGAAAATAACATCTTAAGATACAAAAGACATTAAGGGTATTATATGTCATTCTTCAACGAAAATTAGATTTAAAAAAAAAGGCCCGTAGCTGAAAAGCCTCTTATTCAACACTCGTTGGTTTAACAGTAACACATTATGTAAAAGCTCTAAATTTTTATTCTTTTTAATGTGGTTTCAAAGTATTTAAAAATTCATTGCTGACGTTAAAATCTCTGGAATCTTTCATAGGCAGCATTTCTAATTTATTCATTTCGCTCAAATACTCGTTCTTTAAGTCATCATCTTCATCAGTTTTAGCAATGCTAACTGCACCTTGCACTTCTGTGTTATCATCTACTTCGATGGTTTGACATTCATTACAAAAAAGCCTAAGAAATGTATGTACTGCAATTTTCTTTACTGTTTGCCTGGATTATAAAGGGAATAAATCAAATGTTTCATTTTTAAAATCCTCTGGATTGGTAAAATATCTGAATAATGAAATGACTTCCTTTTGTCGTCTTGATGAATAGCGTTTGATAAGGCATTCTGTGAGATTGGCAACAATAGGATTTTCTTTATTATCTAGTTTCTTAAGGCAAATTTTCATAAGCATGTCAGCTTTAAGTTGCTTCTTCAGAGCATAGATTGATATCTTCGGAGCATTTCAAAACAAATTCAAGTGGATGAAGAGTTTCAGCGAGGTTATATAACAAATTCCATTCTTTCTCAAAGACATTTTCTTCTGAAGCTAGTACTCGTAGAGCCTTAGGAATACAGTTCCTTAGCTTTAGAAAACGTTCAATCATAGAGAAGCGACTATTCCACCGTGTCTTGCAGTCAAAGATGAGCTTCTTTTCTTCTCCATTGAATTCGTCCTTTACGAAATCTTGAAGCATGTCATCATTCAAGGAGATTTGCGAAACTTTAAATTAGAGATTTTCGACAGATTTTTCTGAGTTTCTTAATACTCTCAAATTATCTACACTAAGTCGCGGTGCCTCATTTGTCTCAATATTAATCTCAAACATAGGATCCAAATACAGGCTTTGATTCACATCATACTTATCTTCATTTAAGTCTTCATCATCAATACCCTACTAGTCCTAATAGAAAGCATTACAGAGAGCTTAATAAACGTGTAAACATTTGGTTAGCTGCTGATAAGAATCTTTGGCTTGATAACTTGGCTGACAAAGCCGAGGAAGCAGTTAGACAGCACAACAGAGAGCTGTACCAGATAGTTAATGTTTTGTATTGTAGAAAACGGACAGGTATACATGGATTGGAGGATAAACAAGATAAGGATTCTGTGATAGGTAGGTGGGTTGGTTGGTTGTTTAGGGTTTAATGGCGCATTAGCAACTAGGGCTATAATGTGCCAAACGAATGTCCAAGATGTAAAAAGATAAAAGTCATGGAACCCTTAACCAATTTTTAAAAATAAACTAGGAATTTAACGAGATAAATGTAGAATAATAAAATAACAAGCAGTGAATAACAATAAACAAATGTAGAAATATTTTGTAAAAATAAAAGTAACCAGGTGTAAACAATCAGTAGAATAAAATTATAGACGGGTAAAATAACCTGTAAATTGTAAAAATTGAAAGACAGCGTTAAAACAACAATGATCAGCTAACAAATGTCCGAGTGTAAGAGGCTCGGACATAAAATCATGAAAATTAAAAAACAAACGTCTTTCAAAGTTAAAACATGGACACGATATTAAAATGTGTTTGATGGTTAAAATGGTGTCACAAAACTCACACTTAGGTACGTATAGGTAGGTGGGCTGAGCATTTCAGTGATGCTCTACACAATGTGGTTAGCTCTACTCCCATTGTTTGTAATGATAATAGATGCATTACTGACTTTAATGTTGGCCCTATAACACAATCTGAAGTTATTTTGGCTATATCTAAACTTAAACTAAATTCCCAAAGGTAGATGAAATTACTACTGAAATGCTTAGAGCTGAGAATGTTTCTATTACCATTTGGATGACTGAAATTTTGATTATCTTTTAGGATAAAGACATGATTTCTAAGGATTTTACCAGAGCTATTATTATCTCTATTTTTAAAAAAGGTGATTGCAGTTCTTGTGATAGTTATAGCCGAATTAGTTTACATTCTGTTCCAGGTAAAGTTCTTTGCATGATTTTGCTTAATAGAATTAAGAATCTGATTGACAGGCAATTGCATGATGAGCAATGTGGATTCAGAAGTGGTAGGGGATGTGTGGATCAGATATTTTAACTTAGGCAGATTCTTGAGAAATGTTTCGAGTTTCAGAAACCTTTGGTTGCTATAGCTTTGTTGATTTCAAAAAGGCTTTCGACTCTGTTGATCGTCAAAATTTGTGGTTGATTGTGAGATCATATACCAAACAAGTTAGTTAACATGAAAGATCTCTATAATAACACTGTGTCATGTGTAAGAGTTGCTAAAGTTTGTAGCAATTAGTTTAGCATTGCATCTGGTGTTCAACAAGGGTGCATTTTGTTTCCTTTCTCTTTAGTTTGGTTATTGATTATGTTATGTGAAATTCACTGCAAAGGAAAGATTTTGGCCTTAAGTGGTCTGGAGATACGAAAATTTCTGATTTAGATTATGCTGATGATTTTGCCCTTTTGGCAAATGATGTTAATGAGATGAACTCTTTCATTCGAACTGTTGATGAGACTGGTAGTAAAGTAGGTTTGGTGATAAACAAAGAGAAAACTAAAGTGATGAAAATTGGTCAGGCAGGCTGTGATTCAGTTAATCTGAATGGTTGCAGTCTTGAGCAGGTGTCACTTGTGATTAACACACACAGTCTTGAGCAGGTGTCATTGTGACTAATGTTGAGGTTAGGCAAAGGAGTCTGCAACCTCCTTTGAACAGCATATTGTGCAGAAAGAGACTGTTGGTTTGGCCGTGTTGCCCATATGGATAATTATAGATTGGCGAATAGGGTTATGAACAGTGTGCCTAAAGGCCTCAGAAAGAGGGGGAGACCTAGGATGTGGCGGACAGACAATGTCAAACAGGACTTTGTTAGAATTGGTGTGCAGTGGCTAGATGCAGCAGATGTAGCTCAGGACAGATATGCTTGGAGAACTAAATTGCATGGTCTGGTTGGACCTCCGTAGCCCATAGCTGCTTGAGGATGATGATTTTAAATATAAAACTATTATCATTGCAATCCATTTAATAAAATGATGACTTATTCACATAAGCCTTTATTCTCTCACTCTCTCTCTATATACACATATGCATACGGTATATAAAATTGGAACGGGAAAAAAAAATTATGTATGCATTAGTTCATTATTTGAATGACTTTGAAATGTGTTCATTTTTTTTCTCCTCTCTTTTTCTATAAAAAACATTTGTAAAAAAAATAAACATTACTGTAGTCAAATAAAAAATTAATAAAAAACGATTTTTTTTGTTTTCGATTTTTGGGGAAATTATACAAACGGTTGAAACCTTTTAAAAACCGGGTTTCAAGACTGTATCTTGAAACCAGGTAATAAAACTTGTAAACTCCCATAATAATTAAACTGAGACACCTGCTCAATAGTAAAACTATTCATATTAACTGAACCATAGCCTGCTTGACCAAATTTCAATACCTTAATTTTATCTCTGTTTATCACCATACCTGCTCTCCTACCAGTGTCTCATCAACAGCTCAAAAGAAAGAGTTCATTTCATCAACATCATTTGCCAAAAGGGTTAAATCATCAGCATAATCTAAATCAGAAATTTTCAGATCTCTAGACCATTTCAGTCCATAATCTTTCCCTTGTAGTGAATTTTGCATAACAATAACAGAACTAAAGAGAAAGGGAGACAAAATGCACCCTTGTTGAACACCAAAAGCAATGCTAAACAATTGCTACAAGCCTTACCAACTCTAACACACGACTCAGTGCTATTATAGAGAGCTTTCATTATGTTAACTAACTTGTCTGGTATGCCATATGATCTCACAATCAACCACAAATTATGGCAATCAACAAAGTGAAAAGTTTTTTGAAATCAACGAAGCTACTAACCAAAGATTTTTGAAACTCTAAACATTTCTCAAGAATTTGCCTGATGAAAATATCTGATCTACACATCCCCTACAGTCAAGATCTTTCTTATTTATATGAGAGATCTGTTGGCTTAATGTCTCTATTAAACTTGATTCACACTACAGCTAATATGTTCATTAAGAAAACCAGGCACTTGGTATCTCTTGAATAGATACAACATTTAATATCACACACTTCACCTTATATAAGCATATATAAATATTTTACTTGGGCACAGCCTTAACTCACTGCACCACTGATACAATAAAGTCAAGCACTCCCTGAATGCTGACACTAGACTTTACTAAAAGTCTTTCAATATGCTGGTTCCCAGGCTCAATGTTCCACTCTCCTTTCGACCTGTTCTTCGGTCAAGGGAGAAGTGTCCCTTCTGCACAAACAGCTGCAGACCTCATTAGGGATCTTTCTGTTTATGACTTTCTGCAGTGCCTGGGTCTGAGTTCTGCAGTCCGGCATACCCTTGGCAGATCGTATGTGCAGCACATGGCTCTCTCCTAACCAAATGTAGTATCAGGGGGATGCATACAAACTCCAAGATGGTAACATCCTTGACACCTACCACTTCTGAATCCACACTGTTCATCGTGCAATTGCCCATCAACCGGATTCTTAATTCCATTACATTAATTCTACCACAATCATGCAAAGAACCTTACCTTGGAACAGAAAGTATGTTGATACCCCTTGTGATGTCCCATCGTTCACTTTTGCTTTACCTTAACCAGTTTTGTTTAATTTACGTTATATTTATCAATTTGGGAATTTTTTATTTCCTTTTTGGCATCACAGTGCTCATTTCCAATAGTTAGGAGTTGGGCATGCGCAACTCCGATCTTCCGACCTCACCCGCTAAAACGCGTGCACAAGGACACGCCCCCTCTTGCATCATAGCTTGTGAGACAATCATTCTAAATAGAGAATATCTCTAAAGAAGAAATCATCCCATTTTCCACTTAACACAATGATAGGGAATATGCATGAAGTAAATGTCATAAATCTGCAGCTTTCAGTATTTATCTGAGGCAAAATTTATACCTTTATCCTACATATATAGGAATTAAATCCAAATTGCATTAAAAAAAACAATTATATGAATAGCCTGCCCCTTCCCTGAAAATAAACTCGTAACTTTTATTCACCTTAAACTTTAATAATCCCATCAGAAAAAACAATCCTGAAAGCTGTGCTGTCCTGAATCCTGAAAGCTGAACTGTTGCCTGAAAAACACAAATTATTATAAACAACTCGCTGCTGATCTTCAGTATAAAAAAGCCTCTAGAGCTAAATAATACCATCAGAGAAAACAAACCTAAAAATTTATGGATAGACCTGAAAAATAAAAATCAAGAACCAGAGGTCACACAGAACATACCAACAGATAACCCAATAAATCTTTCAGTACAATGAAAAGCTACTATACATTATTCAATTACATTATTTTACACACCTTATGAACATTCAATTACCACTCATGGTGCCATTTAGTGTTAAATCGCTGTTAACTGCAGGTATACCTATTCCTACGAATTACAATTACAGAATGCAATATTACATTTAAAAAATCGAGAATCATACACTTTTTCTTCTACAGTTTTTTTTATTATACAGCAAGCGAATAACTGCTGAGTAAAATAATGGCCATTACTGTGTACTGTTTGAAATGTTTTTCGGTTATTACTATGAAATTAAGCGCTATTGGTGAGTATTGCCATTACTTAAAGCAATAGTTATTTATCCTTTAATAACCCATAGCTGGGTGTACCATTTTCACTCTTTCGATTCTGGGAGCCACCTGTCAGTTTACCATTTTGTAGTGCAAGATCATAAATATTTTTTTTAGGAACAGAAATCAGCATTTTCTAACTGTTTCTAATCAAATCTTAAAAATAACATTTCAGTCTATGATATATATTTTTTCCCATTAACTCTGCTTAAAAAAATTATAAAAAAGTTAAAAAATAAAACTTATTTCAGCTTGTGCTGATGATATGCAGGTGTTAAATCACCATAACAGCATCAAATAATGATGATTTAGTTTATGCTTTTATTCTGCCTTACCATAGTAGATTATCGATCAGTTTTTGATTTCTGCTAGGCTGTAACAGAGTTGTAATGGTTTCTAAACTTTAAACATAAGTTATTGATTTAATTACTACTGGAAGTTGCATCATCCCGTAACTTTTCCAAATGCTTTTGGTCAATATCTTACAGACTTTATATTTCAGACTTCTTTTTTACTCTGTTTCTGGAATTATTTTTTACTGCTTTTCAAATGTATACTGCGATTATAAAGAATAATTTCAAACAACCGCAAATGAAGTTGCTAGTGATCTCTAATGGCTGATATTCAGAAAAATCTAGATTATGCAATTAGCCTAAAAGCACAATTTTTAAAAAGTAGAACTTATTTTAGCAATAATTTAGATGATATTTTAAACAAAAACACTAACATTAGGATATTACGATTTTTTAATTGAAATATTTGCCAAAATTTTAAAAATAAACTTTTCCATAGTAATTATATAGCTTTATATGAAAATGATTCATTCTCAATTTCAGTGCTTGAGTAAAACTTGAATGCTTTGAAATATTTTGATCAGTTTGTTGTTCACGGTGCTCAGCCAACAGATGGCACTGCTCAAGAAGTGTATGACATTGAGGTGTAAAGTATGACATAGAAATGTAACCATTGGTTGTTGGTGGCCTATGGTTCTTTGATTTGTTTCTTTTGGGAGGGTAACGTGAAGTCGTGTGTGATTTGACAGAATATGAAGTAACGTTTGATTTTTTTCACCATTTTTGTTTCATAACTCCTTGGGATAGCATGCCTATGCAGCTAGAGGTAAGTGCATATGCATAATATATTTAATGAGGAATTTTTAATGATAGCCAGAGGTAATAGGAATAATTAATAAGTTCCTGTTTTTTCTAAATTTCATTAAGATATAAGTAATAAGTTATTTAAGATATCTTGGAATTGAAATTATTTAATATTAGGAGGGTTGTTGTTGAAAGTGTTAGTGAACTGTTTTGTAATGTTATTGTCACATCGTTTGGAAGTGGGAGTTCATTACCTTTTTGTGGTGGTGGTTGGGGGGGGGGGTTGTAAGTTCTTTGTAGTGAGGGGCATTTGAAGGGGAAGGGAGGAGTGGTTAGAACCAGATGGAATTATTTTAAATCTTTATGTTTTATGTTTATTACGATGTAGTAGTACATGTTTTGTTGTCAGTGTGGAAGAAAACAGCAGAAGTTCATAATGTGGGGTAATTAAGTTTTAAAAATGAGTTTTTATGGGATGTTAGGATTTTAAGAGAATAGTTTTTGGTGAAACATATAAAGTGAGTTTTCAAAGGATTCTAATATAGTGTATATGGGAGTGGGGGATGCTTGGGAGAAAGAATGTTGGAAGTTTTTCCATGTGGGACTGAACATGGTAGTAGCGAACACCTGTATTTCATTATAGCAGTTTGGGATGAATTGAGCGATTTTTAGTAGTTACGTGTAGTATGGTAATTATTAGTGTATTATGTGATTTATTAATTTTATTATATATTTAAGAGCTTTTAAAGTTACTTATATTAGTATAAATTACATAGCAATTTTATTTAAAGAATATTTAATCCACGATTATGCTGTTTAAAAAGTAAGGAACTTTTGAGCAACTAGTTCCCATTACACTTAAGATATTGGCACATAGTCAAGGTATCAGATGTTAAAAAAATGGTAAGTTCTAACTTAAGAGACGTTTTAACATCAAAAGGTTCCCAAGCCAAAGATGAAAAGATATTAGCATTGCATAGATGTCTTTTAATTAGTCCTGCTAGCTTCAGCCAGTTGTACTTTCTTGTGATATTCTTCTAAGGCTATTCTTCAAGATATTATTTGAAGAGCTGTCAGAATTACACATCATTGTAGACTTTAGCACTAATGTTCTTGCTACACAATCCAGATACCAGTCCTGGTTCTTTTCATTAAAGACGTCATTTCTATGATGTTTCAACACTAGTAGAGAAACTGCACTTGAATATTTCAACAGCTTATTTTTGTGACATATAGTATGCTCAGAAGACATCTCTGTGTTTAACACTCAAATGCAAACATTGCACTTCAAAGAGCTTCACTTTTAGCATATCTTCTAAATGAATTGCTCATCACAAGATTCAAGTTAAGAGCTATTCAAGTCAAAAACATTAAAACTAGGAGAGGTGCCCTACATTTAATGCCATTAGGGCTACACATTTCTCCCGAATGAGTGTGGGGAGAAACGTGTAGCCTAAACCATTGCGTTAAACATCGCCTGAGGAAGCCCCGCACGTGTTCGGGAGAAACATGTAGTCCTAATGGCATTAAATGTAGGGCATCTCTCCTAGTTTTAATGTTTTTGTGTTTATGACTTTAATAGCTCTTGAAACTTGTGATGAGCAAGTCGTTCAGAAGATGTTTTATACATTTCAGTCCCATACGAAAAAACTTCCATTCTTTTCCCCATGCATTAGAATCCTGTAAAAACTCTATATGTTTCACCAAACACTATTCTCCTAAAACCCTAACACCTCATAAAAACTCTCATTTTTTAAACTAATCATCTTTTTACATTTTCTTTCACTCGCAACAAAACATATACTACTGCATCATACTAAACACAAAAAATATTAAACGAATTCTACCTGGTTAACCACTCATCCCTACCCTTTCAAATGTCCCTCACTCCAAACAACTTACAAAAGCATTCCCCCCTACACACAGCAGTAAAAAGCTACTAAACTCCCACTTCCAAATGATGTGACCTTAACATTACAAAACAGTTCACTAACACTATCAGCAACAACCTCTTAATATTATATAATTTCAATTCCAAAATATCATTAATAACTTATTATTTACCATATCTTAATGAATTTTCCAAAAAAATTTTAATTATCACTAAAAAGCCCTCATTAAATATTCGATATATGCACACTTACCTCTGCACTAGACCTACAGTACTAGCATGTTCTGTAGGTGTAGTGCAGACTAGACCTACAGAACCAAACCGTACAGGCATGTTATCCAAACGAATTATAAAGCAAAAATGGCAAAAAAAAATCAAACGTAATTTCACACTCCCATCAAATCACACACGACCATCGACTCCACATTACCCACACAACAGAAACAAATCGAAGGGCCATAGGCAACCAACAGTTACATTTCTATGTCATACTTTACACTTCAACGTCATATGCCATTTGAGTAGTGCCATCTGTTAGCCGAGGACCATAACCAATACACCTTACCAATCTTTTTTCTAGAAACCCGTTTTGGTAGGGTCTGGGGGATTGTGTGAATTAACAAAAAGGACCGTTTTGTTACATTGTGTCAAAGAAAAATAGTGGCCTAGGACTGTGATGTGCACTACTGCCAATATTTTTAGTCAACTTTTTTCCACAGTTCTTTATCTTATTTTAGATATATTTCTGATTTTAAAATTTGTTTTTAAATAGAAATGAATTTTTTTATGACACCTCTTTTTAATCTTAGTGTCTGTAAATGGTAGCTAGGTAGTCACTGGAAGGAGAGCTATGCACCAATCCCCTGTGATGATGCATAGAACCGGCCAGGCCTAGCACCTAATGTCCGACCCCGCCTTCTCGTGGTGCGGACCGTTAGTAACTTTCAAAAGAGATACTCTCTTGTGGAAGTGAACGGAAGGGGAGGGCTGCCAGATTAGTGTGGCCTACTGATCTGGACAACTATGGCTAGTTTTCTTTTTTTTTCTACCCTGCTGAGGAGTGGTCAACCACACAGGGTCCTGGTGCTGACCACATAAACCCACTGGACTGGACAGATATAGGGCTCTGAGCTTGATTATGGATCCTGATTTTGCTGCACTGGTGGGCTTCTGTGGAGGGAAAGTCTTCCGCTGTGTTTTCTGTTTGTTTGTGGGTTGACAGCCCCAAGTGAATAGATTCACAGGATATGTTTATCAGCTGGTGGATAATCCTGAGCAGAGGTCATCGCAGGCACCTGAACTCTTTGCTTCTATTGGCATCGTCAAATTCTACATTGGAGGAAGTCTTCCAGTGTAGATGGCTTCAGCCTTTAGTAGTGGGGGAACGGGTCTTTGCCCCATGTCTGCGATTAGGGGGCTGTTTGATATTGTCGGCATTCCCTCTCTCAATAAACATAGTTTCTTTAAACATCCCACTAACCATTTTCTCTCCATAGGTAGTTGGAATGTGAGGACTCTGCACAGAGCTTTTTCTCTTGATGTCCTCACACAAGAATTCCACCGTTATAATTTAGATATTCTCGGCTTGCAAGAGACCAGATGGACTGATAAAGGTTGGATTCTTAAAAATAATCTTAAATTTCTCTTTTCAGGAAGGGACGACAATAAGCATCACCAAGGCGTGGGTCTGCTTCTCAGCAGACACGCTAGTGATGCTCTTCTAGGATATGAGTGCATTAATGAAAGGTTTCTTACAGCAAAATTTCAGACAAGCGTTAATGACTTGAATGTTATCTGCTGTTATGCCCCCACTGAGGATGCCGATGAGGATGAGAAGGATAGGTTTTATGAACAACTTCAGGATATTTTGAATTCTGTCAAGAAAGGAGATATTACCCTTGTTCTTGGTGACTTCAATGCCAAAGTTGGTACTGACTCTGCCCTTTGGGGAGGAGTAATAGGCCCTTTTGGTATTGGTTGCTGCAATGGCAATGGGCAACGTCTCCTACAGGTAAGTAAACTCAATGGATTCAGAATAACTAACACTTATTACAAACACCGCGACATACATAAGTACACATGGGTTTCACCTGATGGGCTGCATAAGAATATGATTGATTACATATTAATTAACAGCAAATGGGCTAGTTCTGTTAGGAATACCAGGGCATATAGGGGAGCTGAAATTGGATCTGACCATTACCTTGTTAAAAGTGTCTTGCAACTTAAACTTAAAAAGTGTTGTGCTAGGGTTAAAAAATTTACTTTTAATACTGAAGCTCTGAAAGATCCAGTTATAGCCAAAGCTTACCATGATAGGTTACTTAGTCATTATGACAGTCATGGTTTGCTTACTACTGAAGTTGAGGAAGAATGGGATCATTTTAAACAGGCTTTTTTGGACACTAACAATACTCTTTTAGGAAAAAAGGAGCAGAAGAGGCAAAATTATCTGAGTGATAAGGCACTTGAGCTTATTTCGGAAAGAAAGAACTGCAGGAATGTCCTTAATCAATACCCTACTAGTCCTAATAGAAAGCATTACAGAGACCTTAATAAACTTGTAAAGGATCAGTTAGCTGCTGATAAGAATCTTTGGCTTGATGGTTTGGCTGACAAAGCCGAGGAAGCGGTTAGACAGCACAACAGCAGAGAGCTGTACCAGATAGTTAAAATTTTGTGTGGTAGAAAACGGACAGGCATACAAGGATTGAAGGATAAACATGGTAAGGTTATAGAAGGGGAGGATTCTGTCATGGCTAGGTGGGCTGAGCATTTCAGTGATGTTCTAAACAATGTAGTTAGTTCTACTCCCATTGTCTGCAATGATGATAGATGCATTGGTGGCTTTAATGTTGGACCTATAACACAATCTGAAGTTATTTTGGCTGTTTCTAAACTTAAACTTCATAAATCCCCAGGGGTAGATGAAATTACTACGGAAATGCTTAGAGCTGGGAATGTTTCGGTTACCACTTGGATGACTGAAATTCTGAATATCTTTTATGATAAAGGCATGGTTCCTAAGGATTTTACCAGAGCTATTGTTATCCCTATGTTCAAAAAAGGTGATCGCCGTTCTTGTGATAACTATAGGGGTATCAGCCTACTCTCTGTTCCAGGTAAAGTTCTTTCCATGATTGTGCTTAATAGAATTAAGAATCTGGTTGACAGTCAATTGCGTGATGAGCAATGTGGATTCAGAAGTGGTAGGGGATGTGTGGATCAGATATTTTCACTTAGGCAGATTCTTGAGAAATGTTTAGAGTTTCAGAAACCTTTGGTTGCTAGCTTTGTTGATTTCAAAAAGGCTTTCGACTCTGTTGATCGTCAAAATTTGTGGTTGATTGTGAGATCATATGGTATACCAGACAAGTTAGTTAACATAATGAAAGCTCTCTATAATAACACTGAGTCGTGTGTGAGAGTTGGTAAGGCTTGTAGTAATTGGTTTAGCATTACTTCTGGTGTTCGACAAGGGTGCATTTTGTCTCCTTTTCTCTTTAGCTTGGTTATTGATTATGTTATGCGAAATTCACTTCAAGGGAAAGATTTTGGCCTTAAATGGGCTGGAGATACGAAAATTTCTGATTTGGATTATGCTGATGATTTAGCCCTTTTGGCAAATGATGTTGATGAGATGAACTCTTTCATTCGAGCTGTTGATGAGACTGGCAGTAGAGTAGGTTTGGTTATAAACAGAGAGAAAACTAAAGTGATGAAAATTGGTCAGGCAGGCTGTGATTCAGTTAATCTGAATGGTTGCAGTCTTGAGCAGGTGTCACAGTTTAATTATCTTGGGAGCTATGTAACAGATAATGGTGATGTGCGGCATGAGATTAACAGACGAATAGGGATTGCTGCCGGGACTTTTAAGAACCTATGGAGAGTGTGGAGAAATAGGCGTATACACCTAAAGACTAAAATTAGACTGTACAATAGTTTGGTTCTTTCTAGGGTTAATTATGGTAGTGAAACTTGGACACTTTGTAAACAAGATAACAGGAAACTAGATGCTTTTGATTCCAGATGCTTACGTAGTATCTTGGGCATTAGGTGGTTCAACTTTGTAACTAATGATGAGATTAGGCATAGGAGTTTGCAACCTCCTTTAAGCAGCATATTGTGCAGAGAGAGACTCCGTTGGTTTGGCCATGTTGCCCGTATGAATAATTATAGATTGGCGAATAGGGTTATGAACAGTGTGCCTAAAGGCCTCAGAAAGAAGGGGAGACCTAGGATGCGGTGGGCAGACAATGTCAAACAAGACCTTGTTAGAATTGGTGTGCAGTGGCCAGATGCAGTAGATGTAGCTCAGGATAGACTTGCTTGGAGAACTAAATTGCACGGTCTGGTTGGACCTCCGTAGCCCATGGCTGCTTGAGGATGATGATGATGTCTGTCGATTCCCCAAAATCTAAGCATATGCGTTATGAGTTATTTGCATAAATCAGTAAAAAATTTTGAAAACACTAAATAAATGAAAGATTTAAGCATTAATGAAAATATTATTAACTTATTTACATTAGAATAAATAATTTGGAAAAAAAATGCAAAAAATACATTTTTTTTTAAATTTTTACTGAACTAAAAATAGAAAATTATAAAATTTTGCAATATTCTAAAAAATATTTAAAAACTTAAAATAGTGGTTAATATTTTTTATAATCTTTGCCATTTTATTAATGACAAGTAAATGCTCTTTCTTTTGGTATATAACATGAGTATTTCCCTTCAATATTTACTTCAGGATGAGGTTTTAAAGTTGTGCTTTTTATTTTCTGAAAACACTTCAAAATTAATTTGGCCACCTGAGTGAGACCAGTTTCAGAGACCTGACACTTTAAGGGTTAAGCAGCATTAGCCATTCCATCAAGCATATTGAGCTTCCAAAGCAATTCTGAGTAACGATTCAGGAGAATTACACAATATATTAGCAATATGAAAAAAAAATTGCTGCTTACGTACACTAAATTGCAATCTTACACAAAGAGTAAAGATTTTGTAGTAATGTTCTGGGCAGTAATTCTGTAATGGAAGCAATTACTGCTTCCCATAAACTTTATGTGCATAGCTGTGGTTTAAAGTGGGGAGAAAAACAATTATATGAACTACAGCATTTGTTAGAATAGCTACTAAAAACTCAGCTGAAAAACAGTGTGTTCAACTAGAAGGAAAAATAGCGGTTATTTGGGAATTATCTTTTTACTTTTAAACGTCATTAGAATCCAAACTCGTCGCATTCCGTTCGAAAGCTGCTGTTCATATTTTGCCCCATTCAGTCACTATGATGGTAAAATATTAATTCAAATCAAAACAACCCAATTCTTGAACCAATAAATACACTTCGTTTAACAGTTTTATGACATGAAATTAATATACAAATTCATTTACATTTTATGAAACTAGGCGTGGTTCATAGTCGTACGCATTTTTTTAATTCCGTTATACATACGTGATCTTTAACGAAATATTACTTAAATGCTAATTTAAGCACTTAATACTCAAAATGGTCAGTTTTTAACAGATTTTATATGATGGTTTATTGAATATTTGAACTTTTCTTACCTTATTGACTCGTAACACGCACATCTGCAGCCCCCGGCAACCAAGTTAGTGATAGAGGCCCGATCGCTGACGACATACATAGTATTATTTGGAAAACCTTAACCATTGATGGCCTAGTGGCCGGAATATTTGGCTGCACCATTGAGGTGCTGCACCTAGAACTCTGTGGCTGCAGGTTACTGCCATGGCCACTGCAAGCACTCCTAAATCTGTTCAGAAATCAAAATGTAAAACTCTTTGATGACATTATTAAATGTTGCATAGAATAACAGGAGACATCCTTTGAACAAATTCGTGAAGGATTTGCGCATGATCGACGGCCATTTGTTTGTGCCCGTCACCAGAGTCTCGCCAATGAGTTTATATGGAATTTCTGCAGTAAGAAAATTTGATTTTCTAAGAATGGTTGTGTCTGACAAATCCATCTGCAGATAGCCAAGAAAGATACAAGGAATATCATATTACGCGAATAAATGTTTAATCTATGTCATTTATTCAAAATAATCGTTCATTTATAAAAGTTAACGCATTGATGGGAAATCAGTTTCGGAAATTTAAAGGCGATTTTCAGTGTTGCTAAGTTTAACACTATGAAAAATAAAGAATCATATAGTTACATTTGTTCGAATTTCACCTAGCATGTTATTTCATTAAACGAAACTTAGACAATTCTAAGTATGAATTTCCGATATTCGTATCGCGTAAGAATTTCAGCCCGTCAATTCAGCAAGTGGCAAAATATCGTGTTAAAGCGGAACCGTTGGATTGGGTTGCAGACGGTCTTCCAGTTTGGATTGGGTTCCAGACGTATTGGGTTCCAGACGTTGAGAGAAAATTATTAAAAGTTCTTTAAATTTCTTTAACTGTTGATTATTTCAAAGTTTTATAAGTTGAAGAAATTTTAATTTCTATTTGAAATTCTACTTAGCCATAGTAGCAAAGAGTCTCTTTCGCTTTTGGCCTATTATAGTAGAGGCTTAATAAAAAATAAATAAATACCCCCTCAAGCAGCTGCTTGGCAGAGAGGTCTGACAGGAGCCTGTCAGTTTATATGCCATAATAGGTCTGTGAGGATGGCAGGACTTCAGCAGAAAAATAACACTTACATCCATGCCTTACCCAGGGCTCGAACCCAGGTCCCTTAGTTCAGTAGCCAAGTGTGCTACCACTGGACCATGGGATGGCTAGAAACTTATTAGTTTACATGATCTACGAAAAATAAGCATTTTCCGCCATTTTATCCTCTTGAAACTCAGTAGCTGTCCTCTAGAACAGAATATATCAAACATTGTTTTATGCGTTTGTACGTTATGGTGGGATTGAGGTAGAGGCCTAGCAGGCCTAGAGAGCCTGGATCCTTTAGGCACCTACTTTAATTCGACCGTTTTTGTTCTAAAAATCATCTGTAAATGGTAGCGAAGTATTCACTGAAAGGAGAGCTGAGATTCATGCACCACTTCCCAGAGATGATGCACAGACCGACCAGTACAAGCACCAGTAGTCCAACCCCACCTTTTGTGATGCAGACCATTAGTACCTTTCACAAGAGATACTCTCTTGTGGAATGGAAAGGAAGGGATGCATGATCACTGTGACCTACTGATCTGGACTACTATGGCTTATTTTTTTCCTACCCTTCTGAGAAGTGGTCAACCACACAGGTTCCTGGTGCTGCCCATACAAATAAATATATACCGTTAAATAAAATAATGGCTCTGGGCTTGATCATGGATTCTGGGATTTTCTGCAATGGTGGGCTTCTGTGGATGGAAAATCTTCCACTGTGTTTTCTGTTTTTGGGTTGACAGCCCCAAGTGAATAGTTTAACAGGATATGCTTTATCAACTGGTGAATAATCCTGATCAGAGGCCATCAAAAGCACCCAAACCTTCGCTTCTATGGCATTGTCAAACCTATATTAGAGAAAATCCTCCCAGTGTAGATAGCTTCCCTCCTTAGCTATGGAGTGGACAGATCTTTGCCCCATGCCTGCGATTAGGGGGCTGTTTTATATTGTCAACACTTCATTTTCCAATATATACAGTTTCTTATAAGATCCCACTAACCATTTTTCTCTCCACGAGTACTTGGAAGGTGAGGACTCTATACAGAGATTATTCTCTTGACAGAGCCGGATTTAAACTCTATGAATCCCTAGGCACACATTAGATTCGAGGTCCCTGACTTAAATTTTTTGAGGCCCTAGGCACACATTAGATTCGAGGTCCCTTACTTAAATTTTTTGAGGCCCTAGGCACACATTAGATTTACCCTTTCCCTAGATTTTTTGCAATATTTGGTGTTTGGTTCAAGCAAAATATTTAAAACATTTTATTTAAAGAGTTATAGAAAAGTAATGACAGAAATATAACTTAATCCCAGTAAATAAAAAGTATAGACAATACCAATAAACATTAAAATATTTTGGCATGAATTGCAGTTTACTACCAAATTACAATATTGAACATTTATTGACAAGCATTTAATTAAAAACTTTTCGATCAAACATCACCAAAGCGTTTTTATGCAAGCATTCTCTTTGGTGAAACCATCAATTAAATAATCACAATTTAAAGAAATTGTCAACTCACATTCAATAAACGTTAAAGATAAATTCGATATTATAGTTTGCATTAGTGAATTTCGTAGTTAATTTTTTACATGCATTAGAACTGAAAATGATCTTTCACCATTGCATTGGCTACAGGCATGGTAAGAAATACTTTAATAATTGTTTCACATTTGGGAATGTCGATCTCAAACCCTTGTTAAAAGTTTTATACATGTCCACAAGGTTGGATATATTCTCTTCCTTAAAAAACTTAAAAACTTTTTCATGTTTAAATGGATTGCTGCCATATAATTTTTGTATATTTCTATTAATTTATTAATACATAACCGAACTCCAGCTTCATTCAGAGTTTAATCGAAAAAGACACTATACTTAATATATTTTCATATACTTCTACTCTTCGATTTAATTCTGCATTCAGTGTGTCTCAAATAACGTTAATTATATTAACTACAAATAAATCTTTGCCATGCAATATTACATCATTTTCCGTTGTATCTTCAAACAAAATTTTGCGTTTTTCATTAGGCAATTTTTTATACTGATTTTTTTTTGTGTTAACAATGTGGCTTCCACTTCAATTGATTCAAAATCATTTCTCTTGATCCTAGAATAAATTTTGCTAACGATTTCAGAAAGCCGACGCCTTTTAAAAAATTTATTTTTGGGTCCTGTAAACATTTATTTGTAACATTTAGTTTTTGTAATATTTCATTCCAAAAAATAGTCAAAAGCACTGTTTCGTAATAATCAAAATGCTTCAACGATCCCTTAGATTCTAATCGGCATTTCGGCTTTTCATTTTGGTATGATCCCATTTTAATCCAAACATTTTTATTGAAATCGTAACCTTTTTTCAATGCCAATATAGCATCAGCCATAGCCGACTATCTTGTACCACTTATTATTTCTAGTGATAAAGATTCAGGTGATAAGCATTCATTCACAGCGTTCCACATCACCGTCGACCTGGAAAAGGAAATGTATAAACAAACTACAAAGTAAAAGAATAATATGGCATTAGGACGATTAGGACAAGATTCTGCTGCATAGTTTCCAATTATATTTAGAGAATGACTTCTAAGTCATTTGTAATCCTGCATATTTCCTTTCCATATTAGCACCATTATCATAAATCTGTCTCTTGTAATTTTTAATATCTATTGATTTAGTTTTTGAATGTATTTATTACTATTTCTTCTAAATATGCAGCTTTATGCTCTTCAATGGGCAGAAAACCAAGAAACCATCTTTAATTTCTCCATCGTTTGTAATATATCTGATTATAAAAACAAGTTGATCAATATGAGAAATCTCAAGAGAGTCAAGAATTATAGAAAAATGTGACTACTTTTACTTCAGACAATATTTTATCTTTTACTTTGTTGCCCATTAACTGAATGAATTCATCACGTTTGATGAGATAAATAATTTGTCTTGTCCGAAATTCCCATAAATTTCTAAATAACGTTTTAAAACGAATCATATCCATTCAGATATTTTAAGAAACTTAAAAAGTTTCCTTCTTTTCTTACTGTATATTCCCATTACTACCTCTAAAAGCTAAACCTAGTTTGCTTATTAATTTGACTTGCAATTATTCTTTTTTTAAATTTCTGTAAAGTAATTTTGTGCCGTTTGAAATTATTTCATTAATTCGGTATCATTGGTCCCATTACACTGGGCAACAAATTTTCGTAAAAGGCATGGACCAGACTGCATCAGGTTTCAAGTACTTGGTACTCGACTCAGCGAAGCGAAAATCAAAGAGGGAATTTTTGTGGATCCTCAGATCCGCGAGCTGTTCAGAGACCAGATTTTCGACAACCTGCCTGTGAGATAAAAGTAGCCATTTCTTAAAGGTTTCAAGGTGTTGAATACGAATATGACAATGAAAATGCAAAATTGACTACGATTTCTGAGAAATCTGCAATAGTTTCTTATATAATAGCGTAATACGTACATATGACATGTATCGGTAAAAGTCCGCTTCTACTTCCAACATCGCTTTGCCCGTCGCTTGTACAGCTGCTCAGGATCATTTCTGGCGAGCGTCCAACAGTAGTCAGCAAACATTAAAATGAGCCAGTTTCCCTGATATCGTTTCTCCATCGTTGCAATGCCTGGTGAAAATGTTCACAACAAACCCTGACATTCCTGGGAATTTAGTTCACACCAGACGAAACGCATCCCAAGCCTTTTCCTCGTCACTCGGAAGTCTGGTCTCTGAACAGCTCGCGGATCTGTGGATCCACAAAAGTTCTCTCTTTAATTTTCCCTTTGCTGAGTCAAAGGAATTTGTCAGCAAAGTACTTGAAAGCTGATGCAGTCCGGTCCATGGCTTTTACGAAGTTTTTCATCACACCGAGTTTGATGTGTAGGGATGGTAGCAGGATTTTGTGCATTTCTGCCCGTGCTTGGTGCTCCACATTCTTCTCTCCAGCCTGCAGAGATTTCCACTGAGGTCAGTTTCTCTTCACACAGTGCAAAGTCTTTGCTCAGCTGTCACATTCACATGAGAAACAGCAGTATTTGTATATCCCAGCTGCAGACCCATCAACAGAGCCACTACCTTCAATTCAAAACAGAGATGCCAAACAGCGTGTCCGACTGGAATGGATGGAACTCTATTTCCATTATGCAGTAACACCGCCTTGAGACTAAATTTCGAGTAGTCTATGCGTAGGCACCATTCTTTAGGGTAATGTTTGATTCTGAGAGCATTCATCAGGCCATCTACATCGGAGCAGAACACAAGGTCATCTTCGTGTCAACAAAAGGTCATCTTCAATTCTGAAGAAAGGTGCAAACTGCTCATGACGAGTTCAAAACGAAGTGACTCAGACATTTTCCTTGAGAAGATTCCATTGTTTGTCTTGATCGAAGTAACTCTGCTATGGCCTTGGACAGCTCCAGATCATGAACAAGATCATTCATTTCCTCTTTGGTGAAAATGTGTAGCACAGATGATGCACTGTGGCAGACGTATGGATCATCATTCGACACTGAAGGTTGCGGAGAACCCGATGTCGGTTCGCCTCCTTCTTCATCTTCTGAATCGATGAAAAATTCTTTTGGAAGTTAGTGAACAGGAAGGCCTTCACCATAGAGAACTGGTCGGAGAGCAGACTGTACATGTCCCTTGTCCTTGGTATATGTTCTTTTTCTTCGTGATGCCTCCAGAAACAGATGGAACCATGCAGAAGTAGCAGTCATTTGCTTGTTTGCTTGGCTCTCTCCTGGGCGGGGGTGGCTCAGTCGGTAGCGCGCCAGGCTCGTAATCTGTAGTTCCCAGGTTCGAGTCCCAGCTGTGTCAGCGTTGAGATTTATCTCCGCAAAATTCCCCGCCCTGCCCACGGTCAGTAGGGGACACCGATGGACTTGGAAAGGTCGCCGTCCGTCGGATGGGACGTTAAGTTGTGGTCCCGTGTGCGGGAGAGACATACCCTGTGCACGTTAAAGAACACGCTGGATGGCCTTGACGAGAGGCTACCATCTGTCTCCCAACAGCTGTTCCAGTGGGTCCCCTCCCCCAACCTTCTCTGAGCCTTCAGGGTCATGTGACCTGGCCATTTAGCCCATGGTGTGCAAAAAAGTGCCGCTCAGAGGTAAAACAACCCAACCCTTGGCTCTCTCCAAACCATAGCATCAACGGGAAACCATCTATGTCTCTCCTAAACAAGAGGCAATCGACAAATTTTATTGTCATTTCCGTGTTCAGGACCTTGAAATTAGTAAAGATTGGCTATTTTCATTTCAAAGCTTTTTTGTACGTTACCCAGTGTTATTAAATGGCTCTCTAGTCGCGTGTGCACGATTTGTTTTAAGCAGGGCAGCGTTCCTCTTTCATCTCGTGGTGATCATTTAGGGTGTCATTTTCATCTCCTTAGAAATGAAGTGCTCCAAATTTTCTTGCCAAGAAATCCCTCGTCACATACACGGAGAAAATTTTTAAATTCCATGGGTAAAATATTGAAGCCCCTTGTGGGATTTAAAATTTGGGATAGGCAAAATTACTTTTCTAATAAATGAATGAAGGAGAGAATTCTTTACCTCTTGGGTACTCTTTTTTGCACACAATGATCTAAATGGCCAGGTCACAAAATCTCGATAGATCAGAGAACATTGGATGAAATACTCGATGCTAGGAGACAAATCGTAGCCTGTCAATCAGCGTGTTCTGGAACATACATTGGAAAGCTTGCAGTGGCCGCCTGTGCAGCAGAGCCATATCCTATGTAATGTACATAGGATATGGCTCTCCTGCATGGGGGGATGGCTTCGACGGAAAGTTGTCATCCAACAGCTGTTCAGTGGGTCCCTCCACTAAACTCTAAGCCCTCGGGGTCCTTAAGACCTGCACGTTGTGTTCCAAAAAATACCGTTCCGAGACAAAAACAACCCAATCCGAAACTCTGCAGATTCAAACTTCATCTAGTGCTGCCATCTATTGAGAATTGTTTCAAATTTTTCGCGCTGAGCAATTTGAACTGATTTTTGATTTAACCCAGCAGTTCAGTGTCAAAGGCAATTAGTTGAATAACTGTTTTTTTAGTATATTCTGATCATTTCAAATTTATTTAGCACAAAGCAAAATGTAATAAACTCTGTGAATACTTAGGTTATTTTTAGAAGAAACTTCCAGATGTTGTTAAATTCATTTTATCCAGAGAAAAATTTTATGGGTGCCTGAGACTTTGGATCATGGGTGCCTGAGACTTTGGATCTTAATATCCTTGTTTGTGGCGTCCCTTGACGGAAGATTACAGTTAGGTTTTGGCGAAATTGACTGGATTTGATGAAGAAAATATTTTATAATACTGTTCGGCCCTGATGGTGGATAGTGGTAACGTGGCATGACCAATGACCCCATTTTATGCAAAAGAAATGCCGCTCAGAGGAATTACAACCCAATATGTGGAGGAAAGAAGGACCGCTCATATATAAAAACGCCTCCACTGAAGCCAACCACCATCACAAGTGGTGGAAGTGATGAGGAAAGGTGTTTTCGATAGAAAGATTGGATAACTTCAAGGAGCAAATGGACCTGAAGTAGGTGTTCGGATACCTCAGAGTGTCACTTCTTTTGCCCACAATGGGCTAAATAACCAGGTCTCAAGGATCCCAAAGGCTAGGAACCCACTGGACAGCTGCTAGGAGACAGATGGTAGCCTCCAGTCAAAAGTGAGGCCCACGGCTTAACATACCATCTGACAGATGGCGGACTTTCCAAGGCCATGGGTGTCCCCTACTGACAGTGAGCAGGGCAGGGAGTTTTGCCTACGTCACCGAATAATGATTTGGCCACGTCATTCAATATTTTAAAAGAAGTGTAAGTCTTAGTCTTATAAGGTAAATACATGGGGCTTCAGATGCAGGAAAGAGTTTTAAAATTTGATACGATAATACTAAATGAATCTCTTCAGTGCCATGCATCACCTACGAGTGCTAATACATACTTTTTTTAACAAATAACGGGGAAAAAGGGACACTGCTGCTCAATCAATATAAATTTAGTTACAAAGCTTTATTTTCTTTCCATTTAGCTCTTTCAAGTATCAAAATGAATTTAGGAAAATAACTTTCTATTCCCAATCACTGGAGATGATTTTTAAACTGACTTTCTATTCTCAATCACTGGGGATGATTTTTATTCACTGAAAATCATCTCCAGTGATTTTCTATTCACTGAACTATGAATTCCCAGTGATTTTCTATTCACTGAACTATGATTTTCTATTCACTGAACTGAAGTCTATTCCCAATCACTGAACTGATGTAATTGCTATAAAATAAAAAATCGTGTTGGCTATGACTTTTGATAAAGTACGGTTCTGTATTTTCCATTGCGGTCTAATGAAGAAGCTAGACTTGTTCCTCAGATATCCAGAGGCTGTAACTACATTGAAAGGACATCTATGGTAATATACTCGTATATTTTAACCCAAGGATAACGATGCGACACTTGGTTCAAAGAAGACACTTTTCTTCATTTTGAGCGAACAGCACAGTCCTCAGCACTTCAAAGTTTTAAAAAATTTCTCTATGCACGTTCTGCAACAAAAGAGCGATTTTGAACTTCAAACTTTAGTGGCTGTTGTGAAGAATAAACTCGCTGGAGGCCACCAAATACAGAAAAGTATACTGGAAGGATGGTAACGTTAATCAGCAATACCCCGAGAATGTTAGCAGATGAGATTTCATACCCAGTATGCGAAATTTTGGTCTTTAAAATAGAATCTTCAATACGTAGATTTTATATACACCTATAGATTTTTATCAACACAATACAGAGAAAGCCACAGATACTGTGCTCGTTTCTCTCATATGTTAGGTATTGCAATTTGGTCCCTTTAAGATTTCTCAATTTTTCATAAAGAGTTTGATTTATGGGAAATGCTGCGGTATAGAAGAATTTGTTATTAATCTTACGATGGGCCAATATGTATGAGAAAAGAAAGATTCTGTCAAATTTGTTTCCTTAAGGTAGTTAAACCTTTGTATATCCTAATTTGTTTTATGGAATGGACGCTTGGAAATAGTCCTGGCTGCTGTTTGATGCAAATGGATTCTGTTTTTTGTTTCTGCTGCCAAACGGATAACAAAATATCCACGGATATTAATTTCGTTGAAAGGATCTCTCCGATGTTATGTATTTTTGCTTAATTCAAGGGTATATGTGCGTCGATTGGCTCAAATAAGATAGCCTTAATTGGCTTAAAATACAAAAAAATCAGTCTCAAAATTTGGATTATATTTCTGTTCCACTTTAGAAATCGAGATCGGATTTCCAACTTTGGGGCTGCGAAAAATTCGCTGGGAAATGACCAACTATCCAAAGGGATGCTTGGAAGAATTGTAACGCTAATCGACAGCACCTTGAGTGTTATAGATGAGATTCCATCCCCAGCAATACAATACGTTGATCCTGTTAAAGAGAATCTTCAATACGTAGAGTTCGTCTACATCTCTAGATTTTATCAACACAATTTAGACCAGTGTTTCCCAAACTTTTTTGTGCCATGCCCCACTTAAGCCACTTAATTAAATTGTTCGTTGAAGTAACTTAAATGATAGGTTTCAGGAAGAAGTCACTAGGGAATTGTAGAGGAAATACAGTAAGTAACCCTCTGTAATTTGTTTTGATTCTTGGCAAAGGGCAATGGGTGCCCTCATTGTTCTCTTGAAGAAGGATAATGACGGCTAACAATGTAATCTTCGGTTTTCTTTTGTCCGGGCTCGCTAATCCTACGGCCGTCATACGATTAAACTCTGAACGAGTGCATTTTCGAATTGCCCCCTTGACAATCAAATTGCCCCCCTGTGGGGCGAGGGCCCCACGTTGGGGAACACGGATTTGGACAATAACAGATATCTCCGTAGCATAAAATCTCCGACCACGTCTTTCAGCAAGGCCCAGTGTTATAATATGATCCGATTCCTTTTGGAAAACATTTCTCAATCTGTTCTAAAGAGTTCGATTAATTTGGTAATATACTCGACCTCAGGATGGAAATTGTTACTCTTCTTACTATGGGTCATATTATGGGAAACAGTAATATTCTCTCGACCAAATTTAAGCTAATTAGCTAAAGCCATTTTATATACACTGCTCACAAAAATTAGGGGATATTTCAAAATGAATATGAAGCGATAAAAAAAAGAAGCATCTGAATTTTTTTTATTAAACAAGAACATCAGAAAAGCAAACGACAAGTCAAAGAAAGTTGTTCAATTATGCAAATGAGATGCAAACTCAATTGTCGTGATTGAGTAGCAAGTGACATATTGGTGGGGGTGAACAGAAGCATGTCAGACTGGATGAGAGTGCCACACATTGACTGTTTAGTAGGGTGTATGGTCACCCAAGACTGCCAAAACACACTGACAGCAATGCGGCATGGACAGGATCAGAATGTTCAGCAGTTCTTGTGGGATCCTCTGCCACTCTTGCTCCAGGGCAACTTACAGCTCAAGAAGTGTTGTGGGAGGCATTGGACGGTTTGCCAGATGTCTTACTAGTGCATCCCAAGCATGTTCAATGGGATTCAGGTCTGGAGAACGTGTAGGCCAGTCCATGTGTTCGATTCCTGCCTCCTGAAGCATGTTGTTGACGAGATGCGCACAGTGGGGCCTTGCATTATCGTCCATGAAAAGAAAGTTGTTTCCAACTGCTCCAGCATAGGGTACCACTATAGGGTGCAGGACCTCATCTCGATATCTGACAGCAGTCAGCGATCCGTTTCTGATGACGTGGAGGTTGGTACGACCACCAATGCTGATGCCAGCCCACACCATGATTCCACCACCACCGAAGGAGTCCCTTTCTCGCATGAAACGTGGATTCTCCCGTGTTCCTCGTTCACGCCAGATCAGGACACGATGATTGTCAGGCTGCAGACTGAACAGTGACCACTCATCACGGTTCCAATGACGATGCTCATCAGCCCACCTTCTACGGGTTCAGCAGATAATGGAATGCATACCATTGGTCGCCGAGCATGTAGTCCAACACGATGGAATCGATTTCGTATGGTCTGAGTGCATATCCGTCGTCTAGTGGCAGCAAGAAACTGTCGCCGCAGCTCTGTTGCATTGCTGCGCCTGTTCCTTCTTGCCAATAACGTCAAGTAGCGGTCATCTCTTTCTGTTGTGGCAGATGGGCGACCCTGCCCTCGTCTTCTTCGTACGGTGCCAGTCTCTTGAAAGCGATTCCACAGTCTGCTAATCATGCTTTGGGATGTTCCAAGTGCTGTTGCCACTGTCGTCTGTGTTTGACCAGCTTCAAGACGTCCTATGGTTCTCCAGGCTTCGCATTCGGGTGAATCGTGTTGCAGGGTCATTCCAAGGGCTGGGAAATTGCAGGATGTGCACTTTCAAGATCAGGGAACGTGCAGATACTCCAGTACTTTCAGCCTTTTGTATAGTGCATTTTCACCAATGAAATAAAAGTTGGTTTTGCATCTCATTTGCATAATCGAACAACTTTCTTTAACTTGTCGTTTGCTTTTCTGATGTTCTTGTTTAATAAAAAAAAATCAAATGCTTCTTTTTTTATCGCTTCATATTCATTTTGAAATATCCCCTAATTTTTGTGAGCAGTGTATTAGTTTCTTTTATGGAACGGATAACATTAAGCTCTTGTGAGTCTTGGGTATCAAGTGTCTTGTGAGTATTTGATCTTTCGGTATCAAATAATGCACTGAGGTATCTTTGAGATACGGTTTGCCGATAGTAGGTTAGCTTTCATTGAATTTGAGCACGTTGGCACATTGCTAACGAAACGAGTTCTCCATTTTTTAAATGCTTAATTTAAATTTATTATTGGAAATTATCAGAGTTTAAAATTAAATACTTATTTTTAATATATGAAAAAGTGTAGCAATCATATTGTTCATTAAAAAAATTCAAGGTTTAGATAATTATTTATACATTAATAATGGATGGGGAAAAAAAAACTCTTCTATACTTTTCCTGGAATATAACTTTCTGAAACATTCACTTCCTTTATATTTATAAGGTAGTAATAAACGTAAAGGCAATTTGAATATATTTTTTCTGTATATTATCCTTAACTGAGGCAATGGTCAACTTAACCTGACTGAGGCCATTACAGAATGTTCTTCTACGAGAAGGCTTGGACAATTTAAGAGTGCGTGGCGTAGAATTTTTGCATTTGGAAAAAATCAAATGTTTACATTAAAAGGAAAATAAATAATCATGGTGGTCTAGGTAAAAACAAAAATTAAGTATTTCGGTAAAGTTATGATAAAAAATTCATCACTTAAAATACCATTTGTCATTCATAACTTTTGGGGTGAATTGCGAGAAGGAGACTGCGCACTTCACCCACCGATGGTTCTTTTAAATCATTAGTTGAATTATTTACCCATTAATAGTTGTCAATCAATCATCATTCAGAAATGAGAGCTCATCAACTAACCAAGGATCGGAAGTTCTAACTATTGATTTATGAAGATTCTTCACAGTCTCATTGTCTCGTTTGCTTCCATGAGGTGACGGAGCAGGTGTGGCTCAGCCGGCAGCTCACCCAGGCTCGTAATCTGCATTTTCCAGGTTCGAATCCTGCCTGGGCCAGCATTGAGATTTATCTCCAGTCCGTTGTGACACCCAATGGGATTGGAAAGGCAGGCATCTTTTACATAGGACGTTAAATCTTAGTCTGTGTGTGGGAGAGCCATACCCTGTGTGCATTAAAGAACACCCTGGATGGCCTTGAAGGAAGGCTATTATCTGTCTCCCAACAGCTGTTCCAGTGAGTCTCCTCCCCCAACCTTCTCTAAGCCTTAGGGGTCCGTGTGACCAGGCCATTTAGACCATTGTGAGGGAAAAAAGTGCTGCTCAGAGTATTTCCCAACCCTTTGATATAAAACGTCAAAGCTAGATTTACTGGTGCTACAGAACTAAAAAACTGCTCCTAGGGGTGTTTCGTGTCTTGAGTCTCAAGAACGTCTGAAACTTTTAGATTGATGTGCAGGCACGGACTGATAAGAGGAGCTGAGTGGTGCAGCATTCAGGGCCCTTAGTGCCACGGGCCCCTGGGACCTCATAGGAGCAGGATTTTTATATCGAATAATAATCATTATTTTGCAGAACTTCTACTGAATTCGTGAAAACCTATTTTCAGCGTCACTCAAGAAAATAAATTGTAAATCTCAATCAGATTTATCAAAATTTAGATTTTAGAAAATATTAATTTATTTAAAAGAGTTTGTTGAAGCTGAAATATTTGACAGAAAATCCTGCTGTTATATTCGTCCTAAGCACAGTTTCAAAACTGATCATCATCATCAACCTCAAGCAGCCATGGGATACGGAGGTGTCTAACCAGACAATGCAATTTAGTTCTCCAAGCAAGTCTGTCCTGAGCTATATCTACTGCATCTGGGCACTGCACACCAATTCTAACAAGGTCCTGTTTGACATTGTCTGCCCACCACATCTGAGTGCCACCCACATCATCAGTGTGCCTAAAGAAGGGGAGACCCCCTTCTTTCTGAGGCCTTTAGGCACACTGTTCATATCCTTATTTGTTAATCTATAATTATCCATATGGGCAACATGGCCAAACCAGCAGTCTCTCTCTGCACAATATGCTGCTTAAAGGAGGTTGCAAACTCCTTTGCCTAACCTCATCATTAGTTACAAAGTTAAACCATCTAATACCCAAGATACTACGTAAGCATCTAGAATCAAAACCATCTAGTTTCATGTTATCTTGTTTACACAGCGTCAAAGTTTCACTACCATAACTAACCCTAGAAAGAACCAAACTATTATACAGTCTAATTTTAGTCTTCAGGTGTATACGCCTATTTCTCCACACTCTCCATAGATTCTTAAAAGTCCCTGCAGCAATCCCTATTCGTCTGTTAATTTCATGCCGCACATCACCAGTATTTGTTACATAGCTCCCAAGATAATTAAACTGTGACACCTGCTCAAGACTGCAACCATTCAGATTAACTGAATCACAGCCTGCCTGACCAATTTTCATCACTTTAATTTTCTCTTTATCAGTCTCATCAACAGTTCGAATGAAAGAGTTCATCTCATTAACATCATTTGCCAAAAGAGCTAAATCATCAGCATAATCTAAATCAGAAATTTTCGTATCTCCAGACCACTTAAGGCCAAAATCTTTCCCTTGCAATGAATTTCGCATAACATAATCAATAACCAAACTAAAGAGAAAGGAAATGAAATGCACCCTTGTCGGACACCAGATGCAATGCTAAACCAATTGCGACAAACTTTACCAACTCTTACACACAACACAGTGTTATTATAGACAGCTTTCATTATGTTAACTAACTTGTCTGGTATACCATATGATCTCACAATCAACCACAAATTATGACGATCAACAGAGTTGAAAGCCTTTTTGAAATCAAGAAAGCTAGCAACTAAAGGTTTCTGAAACTCTAAATATTTCTCAAGAATCTGCCTAAGTGAAAATATCTGATCCACACATCCCCTACCACTCCTGAATACACATTGCTCATTACGCAATTGACTGTCAACCAGATTCTTAATTCTATTAAGCACAATCATGGAAAGAACTTTACCTGGAACAGAGAGTAGGCTGATAGGGTTGGGTTGTTTTACCTCTGAGCGGCACTTTTTTGCACACCATGGGCTAAATGGCGAGGTCACATGGACCCCAAAGGCTCAGAGGTTGGGGGAGGGGACCCACTGGAACAGCTGTTGGGAGACAGATGGTAGCCTCCCGTCAAGGCCATCCAGTGTGTTCTTTAACGTGCACAGGGTATGTCTCTGCCACACACGGGACCACGGCTTAACATCCCATCCGACGGACGGCGGCCTTTTCAAGCCCATCGGTGTCCCCTACTGACCGTGGGCAGGGCGGGGAATTTTGCGGAGATAAATCTCAACGCTGACCCAGCTGGGACTCGAACCTGGGAACTACAGATTACGAGCCTGACGCGCTACCGACTGAGCCACCCCCGCCCCGAGTAGGCTGATAACCCTTATAGTTATCGCAAGAACTGGGATCACCTTTTTTGAAAATAGGGATAACAATAGCTCTTGTAAAATGCTTAGGAACCATGCCTTTATCACAAAAGATATTCAGAATTTCAGTCATCCATCCAAGTCTTAGTAGATGATCATCTGATCTTACTACTAAGATCAGTCATCCATCCAAAGAATTTCAGTCCATCATTCAAGTGGTAACCGAAACATTTCCAGTTCTAAGCATTTCCGTAGTAATTTCATCTACCACTGGGGATTTATAAAGTTTAAGTTTAGAAATAGCCAAAATAACTTCAGACTACGTTATAGGGCCAACATTAGAGCCACCAATATTACAAACAATGGGAGTAGAATTAACCACATTGTTTAGAACATCAGTGAAATGCTCAGCCCACCTAGCCATGACAGAATCCTCACCTTCTCTAACCTTACCTTGTTTATCCTTCAAATCCTGTATACCTGTCCTTATTGTCCATGTATACCTCTCAGCTGATGAACTGTGGCTGCTCTGTTTTGCCATAATGTTCAGGCCAACTAAAGCCTGTCAGAGCCTTTTTCTTTCCGCATTTGCCACAATTGGCAGATATTTTTTGAAACCGTTGCCATTCTCTATAAACTTGGGATATTGTGTTTCGTGATTTTCCAGTTTCATTAGTTCTGCCATGGATGCTTCTGCCTATCACACTCCAATGAAAAGTCCCTTTCAAAGTCAGCAAGATCAGTTTTTTTACCCATGTCACGCTGTAGGTCCTCTTTCAATGGCTTCTCTTCATATGTATTATCTGTTCTGAGACATCCCATGGACGAGTGGTTAGCGTGCTTGGCTACTGATCTAAGGGACCTGGGTTCAAGCCCCAGATAAGGTATGTTCATGTCGTTTTTCTGCTGAGGTCTGCCATCCTCACAGACCATCTACTAAGGCTTATTAAACTGAGACTCATGCCAGATCCCTGTGGCAAGCAGCTGCTTGAAGGGATATTTATTATTTTTTTTTTTTACTGATAACATCTAGTAACCTAAGTCTGCAGCAGTGTTTTTAGAGCAGTTACAGTGAATATTTTTATTCTACTCTGTGGTTAAAGAATTATGTTGTTCCTTAGAATGTCTTACACTGATTTCCAAGAATTAAGAACCTGAAAATCCGGTTTTTCTTGAACACCCATTGAATCTGTTGTATGTGAATCAGAAGACAGGTTGTATCTAAACATTGTGGATAAGAATAAGTTGAAAAATGGCATGATGAAAATTGGCATAATGTCTATACCATAGCAGTCTCTCATGCTTTTCATAAGACTGACCAGCAATGCTCATGTGCAGGAGGAGAGTCCAGCACTCTCCATTGCTCCTCCAAAGCACGTATAATCTCTGAGAGGCTTGTAGGAATGGGATTCAGGATTAGCACCCATCTCCTGAGAGCATCCCATACCTACTCTATTGGATTTAGGTGAGAAGACAGGGTTGGCCATTCCATATGGTTAATACTGCTTTCTTCAGATGGCAATTGACATGGCACTAATGGTGCCAAAGGTATCACCTATTGCACTTGCACATGGTCACCCAAAGGAGTCCAAGATTTCATGGGCATTAATTATCTGCAACCAGTGACAGCCTGTTGGAAGCACAGATCTGTGTGGCCAGTGCCCAAAGATCTCTCCCCAAACCTTATATATCTATGGCAGTGATAGTTCATGACACTACCACTACCATAAATGTCCCATTTACAGATATTTGTGGCATATGTCCATACATTCCCTCCATATCAACACACCATGAATCACTATGGAGGACAAATCTCAATTCATACATGAGCATGAACTGCCATTTCTCTTGTGTTCAGTTGACATGATGTCTATACCAGTCAGACAGCTTCTCCTGTGGAAATGGATCAGTGGCATGCACACTACTGGCCACCTAGCATATAGGCATACTTCATGAAGACTTTGGCATATGGTGTTAGTAGATATCACTGTTCTGAAGTCTAATCACAATTGAAACAGTCCTGACATCCTGCTCCTCTGGGAGCATAGCATCAGATACTAGTCATCCATCGGGTTTGTTGCCCATTGTCATCCACTACTTGAATCATTTGGATGCATTCTGTCCGTCCTGAAATCTCTGTCAGTCTATACACCACTGAAGGACACATATTATGCCATTTGGCAACATCTGCTTGACTTTGGTCTGCCTCAAGCCGACTTGTAGTTTACATTACTTCCACTAAATGATGTATGGTAGACACACCCAATAAATCTGCTATCTTGAAAACTCCACTTTGTACTTCTTAGGAGAACAGCTTTGAAACCTCAGCTTTTAATGCTCAATGCATTTGCATATATCACTGCTAACACCATTCATTTGCATCCATTCCTCAATGTTGCGTCATATTTCAGATACGACTTTTGTGCATTTCTAAGGAGGGTTTTCAAAAAGTTCTCGACACATCTGTACATTTGCTCTCGTTCTTTCAAAGTTAACAAGCTAGGACTTGTTTGAAAGCTTGTTTAAACTTCTCATTATGGATTAATCGTCATAATTTCTCTCCTCATTGGTGGCACAAAGTTTGGTGTGAGAAATCTGTTGTTGCTATGGAGCTTACTAAAGATGGAGATTTTACATTTTCACAAGGATATAATGTGTGGACGATATGGTAGTGTTATGGGATGAATGCACATATTCAGAGGACAGCAGAGCTTCAAAGACCTCCCTTGTGCAGGAACAAAGAAAGGAGGTCACAAACGAGAGAATCATCTCTGCTGTTCATGAAATCATTAAGGAAAACCCACAGATCACCATTCAGGTAATAAGTTTAGGTGTCAAGTTACTGGCTGGAAGTGTGGAATCAACATTTAAATTTCCAAAAGATCTGTGGCAACAAACAGCAAAAAATGGCTAGAGTCGACTTGGGCAAGATAATGGCACTGCTTAAATCTAGTGGTCCCAAATGATTAACATTGTAACAGGCGATGGGTTGGGTTGTTTTACCTCTGAGCGGCACTTTTTTGCACACCATGGGCTAAATGGCCAGGTCACATGGACCCCGAAGGCTCAGAGAAGGTTGGGGGAGGGGACCCACTGGAACAGCTGTTGGGAGACAGATGGTAGCCTCCTGTCAAGGCCATCCAGCGTGTTCTTTAACGTGAACAGGGTATGGCTCTCCTGCACACGGGAGAGCCATACGCTGTGCAGGCTGGCTTAACGTCATATCCGACGGACGGCGGCCTTTCCAAGCCCAGCAGTGTCCCCTACTGACCGTGGGCAGGGTGGGGAATTTTGTGGAGATAAATCTCAACGCTGACCCAGCTGGGACTTGAACCTGGGAATTACAAATTTTGAGTCTGGAGCGCTACCGACTGAGCCACCCGCGCCCCATTAACAGGCGATGAGATGTGGTTTTATTACTATACAACTCCAAGAAAAATAGACAACAATGTTTGGGTTGCGGAAGATGAATCGCATCCCAAAATCCTCCGACAGCATTTTTTCCCATTCCCAAGGAGTGGTAGCTATGGACACCTTACGTGAAAAAATTATTATAAATGGCCAATACTACATCGACATTGTTTTGCTCAAAACGGTTAAGGAGAGGAAGGAGCAGTGTCTAACCGGTATGTCAAATGTTCCCTTCATGAAAACATCAGTGCTCAAAAAACACAGCAAGTTATAGACTATTTGGAGCAGGAAAAATGAGCTACCCTATTCTGCATATTCACCCGATCTTCCACCATGCGATTTTTGGTTGTTTCCAATAATTAATAAGGAATTTGCTGGCAAGCCCTTTTCAAGGGTGCAACACTTTGCAAAATGAGTTCATTCCGAGTTGCAGAGTATTCCCCAACAGGAATATCACTGAGCATTACAGAATTGGTGAAAACATATGCAACTTTACATAGACGCTGGAGGGGAGTACTTTGAAGGGCAGTAAGTTTTGTTCAGGTACATGCAATATTTTTTGTTCTGCAGATGCATGTCAAGAGCTTTTTGAATGCCTCCTTGTACATTAGAAAAAGTACTACAATTCTTAAGCAATAAGGAGAATGACACTACTTCAGCATTGCAACTGAAAGTTCTGGTGTTATTTTCAATTGGATCTAGAGATCTTGATGGAGATATATTTTGAAAATATTATGGATTATGTATTGAATGGAAATAAAAAATGGGCGAAAAAATCTCAGAAAACAAATTTAATTTTCATTTGAATTAGTTTTTATTATTCATTCTAATTTTGAGGAAAATTTTTTACTCTATATTACAAAAATGTTAGTGGGGGTCTTAATAACGAGCCACTAGAAAAACATAATTCCTGAATCTTTGGAATATGCGCTTCAGAGCTGGATCATGCCCCTTTGAAAATGGAAGTAACTGAAACAGAAGCATAACAAATATCAAACGTATTTATTATACATATTTTTAAAGAATTATTATTTTCAGAGGGAAAAGTTTTATAAGGAATGGTGCTCCTGCCTTTTTATGACCCTTTTATTCAAGACCAAAGCCTGATGTCCATCTTACTTTACTTCTACCTTCATGTCAACAAAAGATAACAGATCTTAGCTTTATAGTTTCTAAACTTTTATCATTATATTTTATTTCAAAATTTTCTTTAAATTATTCTCTTTGGGCATTTTACAAAAAAAAATACCATAGAAAAATATTTGTAGAATTCTTTTTCTAAATCTTATTTCTGGTACATTTTGGGCAACATGCATCTGTACAGTGCTCCCATTAAAAAATCCAACTTTCTGTATATGATCTAAGCAATCTGAACTTATTTGCACCCATAGATATAGTAAAAGTTAGATAGCTCATCACCATTTTCCTACTGGCAATTTGGGACCAAAATTTTTATAAACGTGAGCCAAGTTCGCCACCAAATGGACATATTAGTTCATATTTGTGTTTGTATTTACGTTTAGTTTGCTAATTTTCTTCATTAGCAGAATGGTGAAATCTTGCCCAGCAGTTGTAGTTTAAGTGCTCCAGTAAAGCTGTGGAATAAAGCAAGAAATCTGTTTGCAACTATTTGTTATATTTGGATGTATTTCCAGTGTAAATATCTACTTTTTGACTGATAGCAGATTTTTTAGTTATACTTAAATAGAATAAAAATTACCATATATAAGAAACAATAAATATAATTTTGAAAGTTTCAGTCGCTATGCAATGCACCTAAGACACTAACAAATAAACAAATCGTTTTTAATAACTCGAATTTATAATTGTTGGCATTTCAAAAATTTCTACATAGACAGTTTTGTAATGAACATTTATAATATCATACATACATACTTTACAAAAGGTTCTTTTTCGTGTGGCATTCTTCATAGCATAATCCAAGACATAGTGCAATATTACATTTTTTGCCCTGAACCCAAGATCATGTCTCCTTTTCTCTCATAGAGCAAACAGCACACCTGCGTCTTTGTTATTTCCAGCCAATGCCCTGCACCATCCAATCTTGTAATTTGGGAGGATGAACAAACAGTCCTTTCAAAAAGTCCACGTGATAACTGGCATTACTCGATTAGTGGTTTTGCGAGGTTTTGCCTAAATACTTTACGACTGTTTTTAGTTCTGCTGGATTTTGACAAAATAAATGCATTTAAAATTGACAAGTTTAGAAAATAAAGGAATAATTTCTTTAGTCCATTTCAAACATTTTCAGCTTAAAGAGTACAAATTCGCCATCCTGTCACTTAGGTCAACATACTCCATATGTTCGGTGCAGCACTTGATGACCTCTGGCTTTTCATTCGAGAAATTATCATTTGGAAGATCGTGCATGTTTGTCAATACGTTTACTTCTCTTTTGTCATGCCAAGAAATAGCCAACATACCATTACAAAACTTAGTGCAACGAAAAAAGGAGGAAATTGCAGCTGAGATTTTTTGGGAATCCCTTTTTTATTTTTCGCACAGTTCTGCAGCAATTTATTTTATAATTTGAATGAATAAAAAATAAAATAAATACCCCCTCAAGCAGCTGCTTGCCACAGAGGTCTGACAGGAGCCTGTCAGTTTATATGCCATAGTAGAAGACCTGTGAGGATGGCAGGACCTGCAAGTCACAAAACAATGAGGGGGAAGTAAAAAAAATTGTCCCTGAAAAGTTTGTGACCTAGTCCTTTGCCACATTCTGCTAGCCTCAAGACAACACTTTCAGTAGGTGTTTTGTCTGGAATTTTAATAGTTTTTTCTCTCCCGAGATACACGTCCATATTTAGTGTATATTGTAACTTATTGCATAATTTACAAACTTTAATTCCCCACCGTTTATGCCTCTTTAGGATGTATTGTCTGAAAACTAACCTTCCTTTGAATTTTACTATTACCTCATCAACTGATAAATGTTCATGTGGCTTATAGGAATTCTGAAATTTTTGATTGAGATGATCAAACACAGTTTGCAATTTCCATAATCTATCATAATGGGGGTCCGCGGCATTTGGTGGGGACAAATTATCTGTGAAATATAAGTATTTCAAAATTGCCTTGAATTTATCATGACTCATGACCTTCTGAAAAAATGGCGTTTCCAGTGTCTCATGCGTAACCCAGTAATCATCAATACTGCCCTTCTCAATATGACCAGCAAGAATAATTAGAGCAAAAAAACCTCATGTCATCTATGTTTACTTCATTCCATTGTGCTTGATGACTGCTTTGTTGGCAAAGGGCTATTTACATCTGTTTTTTCAGTCATCACTTTAGCTTAGTGATTTGTTTGAAATACCAGGAAGTTCATTAATGTATCGTCAAAAAATATAGAGAAATAATCCAAATCTCTTTTATTTAATGAATTGTTCATTATTCCAGGACACCCAAGGAAAGAAAAAATAAATGGTGTCTGTGCTTTTTGAATCAGACCAAATTAAATCATTATAATTTTGCACATTATTAGAACAAATTTTAATTGATTGACGGAGATATTCAAATTTGGAGCTTCCTGGTCATCATCTTTAGTCTCTATATCCTCATTATCATCAATTTCTGAGCTGCAATCTGAATCAGAATCTGCAAAAGTTTCATTCAATTCGAGGCGTTCTAATTCCTCTTGAATTTCTCTTTCCGTCTATCCTCTACGCTTTGGTATGGTAAAGCACAAACAAATGCATCAACGAAAGGAAGAAAATATATATAAATCTTCTGAAAAGCTAAACAGAACTGAGAAACGAGTCACACTCAAAGAATGAACCTAAGAGCTTCTGTCATGTTGTTGCAATGAAGGCCCCTTCAAGCCTTCATTGCAACAGGAAACAAACATTTTAGTCCAGGCCTATTGTCTACATCATGTAGCACTGCAGGTGGTATGGAGTAATTCACTCCCTCTATGCTGCCAGTAACAGAGACAACACACCCTAATTTCCGTCCCCCCATGAGCAGTTTCAAAAGTGTCCCAACCGCTGACAAGGCACGGAAATGTTCTGGGACTGCTGCTGTCCCATCTGCTGTGAAAAGGTTAATTTTTTTGTGTATCAATGTCATTTATGGCATTTTTGAAGTCAAGTTACTGCAACAGCACACCAGTGGCCAAGGTACATCATTTACAGAACACTTCTTATACAATGATATTTGTGTTTCATACACAATAGGAGCTATCAACTATATCAGTGGTCCATTATTTTGTCTACTCCCTATATACATAAATTTTAAGTACCAATTTAAAAAGTTCACAGTTAAAGTATGAAATTTTTTATACATGTGGAAGCAAAATATTTCATGTGATACTTTACCACAAGTGATCACAAAGAAAATTTTTCTTGTACTTTATCAGCAATCATTTTAGCTATGGCTAAAGATGATGTAGCACCGGGAGAAGGGGCATTTCTAACATGAAGTATTCTTTGGGCAAGTGAACCTTTACCACTGTCAAATACAAAATCATCCACTAATTTGCCATCTTTGTCCAGTGCTTGAGCTCTTACACCTGAAGGACCCCTGTGTAAAAATAAAGAAACAAAATTAAGAAACTTAATACTTATTGGGAAAATAAGCTGATTATATGCAGTACTCAAAATGGGATGAAAAAGGAAATGTGATGGTTCCATGCATAGGCATGGAACCATCACATTTCCTTTTTTCAAATACATCAACAGCACCAAACTGAAAGTTGGTCATCATAAAATGATATAGAAAAGAAGTGCGAGAATTTTAGTCCATGGAAAAAAAGAAATACGATTCATCCTCCCAACTTTAAGCACTGCTACATATACTTAGCAGCCACTTTGTTAGGTACATCAATGTTATGTTAATAGTAACTCACATACAAATCTCAATAATTCTTTAAATACGCTTTTAATGAAAAAATTAGAGAACATAATTTAAAAATCTTAATCAAATCTATCTCAGTCTTTATTTTCAACAATATTTGTTTGGTATTTAGAGGGTTACAGAACTTGGATATTTAACAGCAACAATATCAGTTTAAATAATTGCTCTGAAAAGTTAATAAAAACAAGCTAAAATGAAAGCAATAACTGTTATGCTAAACCACTAAAATATGTAAGAATATTTCTAGCAGTTCACGTAATAATTATGTTAAATTTCATCAATTTTGAATGATTTTTTGCAGAACATGCTAACTTGCTAAATGATCCAGTTTCCATAACTCTTCAAATAAAAATAAAAAAATAAATACCCCCTCAAGCAGCTGCTTGCCACAGAGGTCTGACAGGAGCCTGTCAGTTTATATGCCAGAGTAGAAGGTCTGTGAGGATGGCAGGACCTCAGCAGAAAAACAACACAAACGTCCATGCCTTATCAGGGGCTCGAACCCAGGTCCCTTAGATCAGTAGTCAAGCGCGTGGAAATCAAGTTTAAATAGATTTGAGATATTTAACTTATCTTCAATCACATCTCTTCATAAAAAGCTTATTTAAGAAGTTACTGAGTACTATTTATTGGTCACCTAATGGTGTTATGTACAATCATCATCAGCATATAAATCAAGGCCACAACAAAGGAATTAGAACTTTGAGGAGAGAAGGAAAATACACTTTTTCAAACTTAAGTCAAATCTATCAACTCAGAAAATAAAATGTCTGCTGCTTTTAAATGACTTTTCTAAGATTGCAAGATCATAACAGAAACTCCCACACACACATGCAACAAATGTTACACTATTGTTGTTCATGTCACTAAACTCTAGTTAGAGTATTCAGTGATAGCATGACATACACCTCTATTGCTTATGCTGATACATTGATCTTCAGACCATTTCAAATTTTGCTTGCTATGTGTAAAAAAATGCACACAGGTTCAGTTATTCCACCTTATTTTCTAGACCTTTAGTCTTGTCAGCTACATGTCCTGAATGGCAAAAAGAGCTTTTCTCATGAGAAAATTCATTAAAAAATTCTCATTTTTTAATGAGTTTTCCACACAATAAACATTTTGTTGCTTTCTACAACAAATATATATTTTAAAACATCTTTTAAAATATTAACAATTTTTTACAAGTTAATTCCGTTTGGGGAAAAAAAGCTAAACCTGATCTCTTATTCCTTGGGACCTCTGTCAATACTCATAAGCACATCCTTCACACTGAAATAGTGTCAGCTATCATCACAGTTGTTCTTGCCTCAATGCAGCTGTTCGGTAATTGGATTATGAATTGGTTTTAGTTTTGAAACTGCAAGTTTCTCATATAATAAAATATTAAGCAAACTTGCAATGCTTCTAAAACTTTTAATTAAAGAAATAATTTTTATGAGTAGAAGTAATTGAATCTTTGCTTAATATTTTAGTGTAGTAGACTTTCAGTTTTAAAAATGATTTTATTTTATTTTACTTTGCTGCTTCTATAATTATATTTTATTCAAACATATGTGATTTAAATGAGCAGCAACTGCATTAAAAATTTAAGATAAAGCAAAATTAAACAACGGTAATATATTATGATTTTCTAGCCCCTAATAGTGGTTGCCTAGGTAGCAATGAATTATATGATGAGATATATTATTAATCACTCTTCAACAGTATTTCATAACTAACATTACAAAATTGCAATTTTGAAATGAACGTTTTTGCCATTATTTTGAAATTTAACTTTTTAGAGCAGTAATGTAATTTTGCTTAGAAATTATTCAACGTCAATATCAAACTTCAGTTAAACTCTGTATGCATTGATACATTTTATAGAGTTTTTTAGCAAAAAAAAAAACTTGTGGCACTGCTCTGTAGTCACAGATTGTCAATCACCAAAAATCTAAACATATACATTATGTCTTAATTTCATAAATGAAAGATTTAAGCAATAATACAAATATTACAAACTAGTGCAATAATGAAATTGTTTAGAAAAAACAAATATTTTTCAAAAACTTTTACTGAAATCAAAATTACTTTTAGACATTTAAAAAAAACATAGAAAATATTTTATTCTTTTCTTTTTAAATTTTTGGTATTTTGTTAATAACAATTAAATTTTCTTTCTTTTGATATACAATATAGCCTGTTTCTATTAGTCAATTACTCTAGGATAAGGCTCTAAACTTATTTCCATGTTATTTCCACACACTCTAATTAGCTTGGCTCCTAGAGTGAGTTCAATTTCAGAAACCTGGTATTCAAGATAAAATAGGGCAGTTCTAAAGCTTACTGCTGGATAGCTCCTTCATACAGTATCTCCCATTTTTTTATTCCATATTATTATTTATAATTACATAACTTCTCTATGCTATTTTACCTATAAAAAAATTCTCTAAACTTCATTTGCTACCTTTTAAAAAAAAAATATTGTTAAGCATCTTTCTTCTTCCTTTTTTTTTTAAATTTAAATTTTTAACGTTTCTTGCAGTTACTTTCAAAATATTTCAATTAAATTGCAAAAAAAAATTAATTTAACAAATCCGTTCTTCAAAAATTCATTTTATTACAAAATAAATTAACTTTAAATTTCTAAAAAGTTAATATTTAATGCCAAAGAATAAAAAAATATTATTTAACAATAGTCAGCAATTTTTAACTTGGCAATTAACCAAGCTTTCTTAAAGACGTTAAATTTCTAACATTATTAGATACTAGAAGTTATTGCAGTACTCACAGTGATATGTTTTGCAACAAAGTTTATATATACAGAGATAGTCGATGATTTTCACTAAGTTATACATATATAATATACACTGAAATGCCAGTTTATTAGGTACACCATCCCTCATCACATAAATGATTCATTTCAACACATAGTATGTCATGTGACCATGGTGTGTGGTATAAATCACAGACCATCTCTTTGAGCATCAGCTAGGTTAGAGTTGGACTGAGTGTTAGAGCACTGATCCTGAGAACAAAAACAACTTGCATATCAGAAGGTTCAAAGGAAACTGGTGAGAATTGTGCAAGCAAACAGAATGGGTAAAATGAGCAATCTAAGTGACTTTGAATGTGGCATGATAGTTAGTGCTAGACGTACTGCCTCTAGCATTTTCCAAACATCCTCCTGGGCTTTTCATGCACAATTACTTACCAAGAATTGCACAAAAAGAAAGAAACTGCCAATGATCAGTGATTCTGTGGACAAAAACAGCTTGGGGATCAGAAGGGTCAAAGGAGATTGGTGAGAATCATGCAAGCAAACAGATGGGTCACAACCAGGCAAATCACAACAGAATTAAACATTGGTGTGCAGAAGGTCATCTCTGAATGCACCATGTGCACTGTTGCTGCGAATGGGCTACAACAGCCTCTAACCATGTTGAGTGCCGATGTTGTCAGTGAAGAACACGAAAGCATGTCTCCAAGGCACATGAGCATTGACAGTGGCCCGCTGAGGACTGGAAAAAGGTAGCTTGGTCAGACAAATAAAGGTTACTTTTACACCATTCTAATGGAAGAATCAGAGTTTGGCACAAGCAACATGAGGCCATGGAGCCATCTTGTCTGGTATCAACAGTACAGGCAGGTGGCAGTGATATGATGGTGTGGGGAATGTTTCCCTGGCACACATTAGGCCCCTTGATATCCATCAAAGGACATCTAAATATCACAGCACATTTGAACATTGTTGTCGGCCATGTTCATCCCTTCATGACTAGGGGCGGGGGTGGCTCAGTCGGTAGCGCGCCAGGCTTCTAATCTGTAGTTCCCAGGTTCGAGTCCCAGCTGGGTCAGCGTTGAGATTTATCTCCGCAAAATTCCCCGCCCTGCCCACGTTCAGTAGGGGACACCGATAGGCTTGGAAAGGCCGCCGTCCATCGGATGGGACGTTAAGCCGTGGCCCCGTGTGCCGGAGAGCCATACCCTGTGCACGTTAAAGAACACGCTGGATGGCATTGACGGGAGGCTACCATCTGTCTCCCAACAGCTGTTCCAGTGGGTCCCCTCCCCCAACCTTCTCTGAGCCTTCGGGGTCCATGTGACCTGGCCATTTAGCCCATGGTGTGCAAAAAAGTGCCGCTCAGGGTAACCCAACCCAACCCTTCATGACTTATAGTTTATCCTCACTCAAATGGACACATTCAGCATGATAATGCACCTGCTCACAAGGCACATATCATCACCAAATGGTTCCAGGAACATGCAGAGTTTTCCTTGTTTCATTGGCTTGTACAATCCCCAGATCTAAACACTATCGAGCATCTTTGGGATGAGGTGGAAAGGGCTGTTTGCAACGAAACTGTGCCACCATCCAATTTACAGTATCTGTGCAATACAATCATTTCCACATGATACAACATTCCTGCACAACCCATCCAGCATCTTGTAAGTTCCATCCCTGACGAATTTGGGCTGTTCTGAAGGCCACGGGAACCATAATACTTCTAGGTAAGCATACCTAATAAACTGGCATCTCAATGTATGTGCACATATAATTAAGTAGTAAGTACAAAAAAAGTGGAAAATTTAAATCTGAAGAGATGAAATTTTCTTCATTTACCAATAAACGTTTATAAATTTTAAACTATATTTCTATTAAATTATACAAAAAAATGCAAAATCATTGAACCTAATATTTGATTTAAAAACATCTGTAAAAAGAGAGAAAGCATTATTACCTTGTAACATCATCTCTTCGGAGTTGTGGCACATATCTTTGCAACTGTCGTACTTGAGCAGAAATATTAATACCTTTATACATTTCTTGCAACCCATAAGCTAGGTGTTTTACAGCTAACTTTTGTAAGCCTCTAGAAAAGAAATTCCATTTAAAATTAATTTCTTTTATAAAATATATTAAACTTTATACATATATTAGAAAGTCATTTTTCAAATCTTTTTCATCCCACTGGTATCTTGCACTATTTCTTTCAACCGTTGTCTCATTTTACTGCTGGAATACAAGCCCCCAAGGGAAAGGGAGTCATAAATTGTAAATCATAATATATAGCAAAAGGTTATTTTTGATATCACAGACCACACACGTAGCTGTTTAATATTCTGTCATTAATATTGCAGACTTCCATGCAAATATTGCCTATCCCTATAGTGAAAAGTACAGTGGTTTCCAATAAATTAAGAAACAAATGAAAAAATTGTGATATTGTAAAACTCCAATGATAGAAATGCATGAAAGTCATGTATATTATGTAAAATACAACACATGATTGAGGTATGGTATGCAAATTAAAGACAATGGTAGCAGTAATCCAAATACACTGATATATCAGAAATATAATGTTAAAAGTGGACATGTTGAAGCTGTTCTCCAGTTCTCCTGGTGAAGTGAGTTTTTGAGACAGCAGATTTGCTGGGTAACATGCATCATTTATCAGAAGTGTGATGGCAAACTATAGGTCTGCTTAAGGCAGGACAAGTCAAGAGTGTTGCCAGATGGCTTAATATGAGTCATTCAGTGGTGCATAGACTTTCGCAGAGATTCCAAAGAGGACAGAGTGCATCCACATGATTCAGCAGTTGATGACAATGAACAAAAACCTCAGGGTAGGACTACCGATGTTATGCACCCAGAAGAGCAGGATGTCAATACCATGTCAACTGTGATTGGATCTCACTGTAGCAAGTCAAATGGTAATATCCACTCTACAATATGCCAAAGACTTCATGAGGTATGCCTTACACAGTGGCTAATAGTGTGATGCTCCTGACCTGATGCCATAGGGAGTGTCTAAACTGGTGCAGACATCACGTTAACTGGACCCAGGAGCAATAGCATTCTATGTTCTTCATTGATGAATTGAGATTTGTCCTACACAGTGATTTACAGTGTCAGTTGATATGAAAGGAACCATGAAAATACTATCAGGCCATAAATATCAGTAGCATGATTTTACAGTAGTGGTAGTGTCATGGTCTGGGGAGAGATATCTTTGGGCTGCTGCACAGATATGTATGGATCAACAGGTTCTTACAGGTCACAGGTACAGGAATGAAATCTTGGATGCCTTCATGTAACAATAACCAGCCTTCACTGTTGTCACTTTGTTGATCACTATCTAGAAAATAGCACTGTCAACTAACTGCATGGAATGGACAGCCCAGTCTCCCAACCTAAACCCAATAGAGCATGCATGGGATGTTCTCAAGAGACTGGTTCTATTCTGAATCCCACTCTTGAAAACTTCCCAGAGCTTTGTTGTTGTTGGGTTGTTTTACCTCTGAGCAGCACTTTTTTGCACATAATGGGCTAAAATGGCCAGGTCACAACACAGGACACCAAGGGCACAAAAGGTGACCCACTGGACAGCTATTTAGAAAACAGATGGTAGCCTCCCATTAAGGTCATCCAGCATGATTTTTAATGTGCACAGGGATGGCTCTCCTGCACATGGAGCCATGGCTTAATGCCCCATCCAATGGATAGCGACCTTTCCAAGCCCATTGGTATCCCCTACTGGCCAAGAGCAGGGAAGGGAGTTTTGTAGAGATAAATCGCAACGCTAGCCCAGGTGGGCTCAAAATTGGAAACTTCAGATTATGAGCCTGGTATGCTACACTGAGTCACCTCTTCCCCAGGACAGGATGCTAAAGGGGAAAATGCTAGCATTTTCCCCTTTAGCACCCTGTCCTAGGCTTTTAATGCTAGCAAAGCACCATAGGCTGTGCTTAAAGTGTTCAAAGAGGGTTTATATCAGGGTTTTTTTTAGACTTAAGTAGCCTTCATATTAATTTAAATTTCTGTTATTTTATTATTCAGAATGAAATTTTCTTCCATTTTGTATGTAACACGATCTATAAAAACTGCCTGGCACAAATTATTATGAACACTGCATGTTTGTATAGTACAATGAAATATGCCAATGTATGCAAAATTTCTTAAGTGACCTAAGTATTCTGCATCACTACAAAGTCCTATAAAAGCTGTAAAAGCGTGGTGGAAAGCTAAGTGCAACATGGATAAAAAAAAAAGGCTGATCTGACTGACTTTGAAAGGGAGCTCATCATTGGAGCATGATGGGCAGTAGCATCTGTAATGAAAGTAATGGAACTTGGTAGAAAATCATGGGCCAAAATATCACAACTGTATGGAGAATGGTTAATGGGCCAAAAAACTCCACCAATCATAACAAGTATGGAAGAAAAAGGTGCTGACAGGGACAGGCATTTGTTGGCACAAACTATATGGCAAAACAGAGCTGTTACACAGCTATGTGTGTGGTCTGTGATATCAAAATGATTAACTGTGAGATTAACTGTGAGAGGACTGCTAGCAGTACTTTGAAACAGATTTCAATGAAAACTATGTGCAGAGAACTGAAAATTTTGAAATTTGGGATCTGCACCATGATAATTGTTTAGGAACTGTACCATGGTAAGTGTTCATAATAATTTGGCCAGGCATTGTATATCTGTTAATCACTGCAGGTTAAAGTTTAGATGTTTTTTAGGTAAAAAAAAAAGCTAAAAAATATCTTGGCTACAACTGCACATGCATTCTCAGAAACCTGACATTTTAAGGGTTAAGAAATTATGGAGTTTCAAATTTTACTCCTGACTGATACAACATGAGAATATTTCAATTTTCTTGTCCAATATCTGTATAGAAGTTATTTTAAAATTCCAACAACAAATTTTACATGTGAATTCCTCATACCAAAATAAGAAAACAAGTCTGAGAACTTAATACTATCTCAAAACGTTTTCCACATGAGATCACTCTGCAATGATTTGCTGTTATGACCAAGAATGCATATGTACTTATTTGTAACGACATTCTTCAGGGCTAGCATTTTGGCATTGTGGATTAAGTCATTGCCTTTCAGCAATGCTTGTCGACTTCCCTCGGAGTCATATGTTCAATCCAGCAGTGGGAAGCCTCATCTTGTAATGATACATTCTACTCTCTGAGCAGATCCTAAGTCTGATTTGACTGATAAGCAGGAATGTTCAGAGATTTGGAAGAATTTCTCTCATTTACAGCCATAATTGATTAGAGAAAAATTAATGAGTTGAATTCAAATGTTGGTTCCCTGCTCTGTACCTATGTGGCAGCACAAATCAAGGTTACTATAAAGAAGAAAAGGATTAAGATGGCCGATAGCTGGCGGCAAAATAAGAATTAACCTTGTATATGAAGAAGAAAGCCACAAGCATGTGATCAGAATGGAAATAGTATGGTTACACTCTTCTCCCTTACACTTCAGATGTAATAATGTGGCCTTGCCTGTGACAACATTGTACCCCTAGATTTACTGGCTATAGAGGACCATGTGCAAGATGATTAGCTGAATGTTTGAGGAATTTGCAGGAAAGTTTATATAGAGGATTTATGAGGAGAAAATTGAAGAGTTTATTACAGAGTTTATAGATGAGTATTTACAGAGGTTTATATGAGTTTATGATATAAGAACATTTATTTGAGATATGTAAAGAGTTGAAGTAAAGTGAAATGTCACAAATAACCCAACACTGGGTTCAAGTTGTCACAGCTCTACATATAAACAAGTTACTGAAAAATGTGCACTGGGCAACAAATTTTACAGGTAAATTCCTCAACCCAAAAAAGAAACAATTTCGTATAAAATCTTTTAAAAAGACACTTAAAAGTGAAATTCAGCAAGATTCTGTTTTAAGTTTATTTACACTTATTTTTACATTAATTTTATTTTCGAATGGATATTTTGTTGTCTTTCTGCTGAGGTCTCACCTTTCTCACAGACTTTTTATTATGGGATATAAACTGACAGGCTCTTGTCAGACCTCTCAATTCTGTCATCCTGTCAAATCTCTGTGGCAAGCAGTTGCTTCAGGAGGTATTTTTATTTTACATTTACAGCAGCTGTTCAAAGTGTTGCCCATATACCTCTGTACATAGGATATTATGTTTGTGTGTGTAGGTATATTTAAATGTATGACACTGATTCTATCATTGTCAATAGATAAATCTACCATCATGAAATAGGCAAGTACATGTACAAAAAAATGGCCAACATGCATGTCGCATACAGTGCAGCAAATGGTAACATGCAGAATAAATAAAATAGATTGCTATGGAAGATTGCATGAAACAAAGAAATTCTCCCCTCCCTCTATAGCTATTACCTAAAAATGTATTTCACTTCAGTTGATGTAAATTTCTCTCCAATAGCCTCAGAGGGCCTCATGTCCTATCTGAACAGTTAACAAGGCAGCTTTATCAGGATTTTTGGAACACAGGCTGCCTTAATTTTTAAAGGACATATCTCTCCAAATTCACAGGCGAAGTGGCTTATGCATAGCAGTGAACATATTGCTTGATCACATGAGTACTTGGATGCTAATTACCCCGAGCACTGAATAGGTCATGCAGCCCTGTTTCATGCTACCATAGTCACCAAACTCCAATTGAAGATAATTTCTGCTTCACTTTCAAGTTGCACATGACAAATTTGTCAAAGCCCTGGAATCTTTAAGTATGTTTGCAAGTCAATGATGCATCATTGTGTCTTGTGTATAGAAGTGTAAGTGAAATGGACAACACTTTGAACAGAGGTTGATTCTACCAAATATAATTATATTTCATGTAACAAAATTAAAAGTAAAATTAATGTAAAAGAAAAGTAAATAAACTTAAAAATAAAATTTAGTGAAATTCTGCTTTAAACCTTATTTTTCAAACTTTTATATAAAACATTTTTCTTTGTTTTGGTATGAAGAGTTCATCTGGGAAATTTATTCGGCCAATGCATGTTCATCTGGGAAATTTGTTCAGCCAATGCATATTCATCGGTCACCTGTTTGTAGAGAGAAAAGGAGAGATGCCTCACATGGAAACTATGTGAGATAAAACAAAAGTTTGCAACTTTTTTTCTTGTCTTGGCATGAGTTCACCTGTGAAATTTGTTAATAGAGTTTTGAAACACTGAATATTGTCACTGGGCAGAACAACTAAGTTATATTATTATTAAATTTTATATTTCAATTTTAATACATTTTTCCTAAATTACCAATCCTCAGTGATCACAATGTTTTTTTAATATTTTAACTGTTGCATTTCCGAATTTTTAAATATTTGGTTTCAATAGGTTTTAACAACTTTCTTCAAAGATATGCAAAAGAATTTAAATTACTTACTTTTAAATCATCATAGTTCACTTTTTAATTAGCACTAAGAGAAAATAATCTCTTGTTATCAGGCTTTTTATCAGGCAAAAATGTTTCCAGAAGAAATACTGCACAAATATGCTGCATGTAGAGTTAAACAGCAATTTTGCTCACTTACCACTGATTCAAGTACAATGCAAGTTCAAAACCAAATTTAGATTAAACATATAAGCTATTAAATGTGGTCCACTTAAAATGACCACTACACCACAGCAGGCAACAAAAAATGTCTGCATCTGTAGGTCACTCGTTTTCAAAAGAATTCATCCTCATGTAATACTAACAGAAAATAAACTGCTACAGTTGGCTATTTCTATTCATTATCTAACAGGAATGAAGTACAGTTTTCCTTGCAACTAATGACTAGGTACTTACTTTGCTGACCTTAACACAGGTAATAAAATAATTGCAAATAAGATAAAAACAATGAAAAGAATGATTTGACATTAAAATGAGTTGTTTAAATATAATCAGAAATGATTAATTGTGTAACATAGAATTAATATTAACAACTAAAAACAAATACATCATAAATGCTGGAAAATAAATTATAATCTATGAAAATATAGAGTATATTTCAGTCATCTAAGTAAAATATTCTCACCGAAATTTTGCAGCATCCCATAGATCAGTTAGACTGAAGTCAGTGATGTGATAGCCTTCCCTTTTGAAGGCAAGAACAGCATTTGGTCCCAGCCATACACTGCCATCAATACGTGGGGTAAAGTGAACTCCCAGAAATGGAAATTGAGGATCAGGTACCTAATTATTAACAATTTTTAATGAACAGAAAAAAAAAATGCAATTCTGGAGTTATAGCATATGGTAACTCTCAATTAATTTAAAATATTTAAGGAAATGAGTATATAAACAGATTTATTGGCCAGGATGTTAATTTAGGTGTCTCTACAACAGTGATATTGTCAAGATAAATCAATTGAAAACTTCAAATCTCCTTAGGATAGTTCATATACACTGGTGCTCAAAATTAATGGATAACATATAAATTCATATATAACTAGAAGTATTTTTATGGGAATGCAATGAAATTTGGTAAAGAGGTTTATTATAACATTACAAAAGTAAATCGAGCAGAAGAAATTCATAATTGTATAATGTACATACGTTAAGATCATAATCGTGCAACTGACATGAAGCAGCAGTTCATGGAACAATACTTAAAATTTGTTATGTACAACATGCAGTATGTTAGTACGGAGTATGATCACCCCTGACAACCATGCATCTCAAGCAACAACTCCTCATAGTGTTTATGATGAGATCCGACAAGTGCTGTTCTGAGTTTGTGGAGTGTTCTAAGAGGGGGCTGGTGAGCTCCAATGCGTTTCCCTAGAGCAGTCATACATGCTCAATGGAATTGAGGTCAAGAGATCTGGGTGGTCATTCCATTCAGAGAGTATCTTCCTCTTTGAGAAAATTGTTGACCACATGAGCTCGATGAGGACGCTGTTATCATCCATAAGAATATAATATGGACCAACAGCTTCCTGGAACGGCTTGACATATAAGTTCAGGAACTTGTCTCTGTACTGCAGGGCAATAACAGAGACACTCAGAAAGATGTGCAGGTAAGTCCATTCATCATGATTCCTGCCCTAACCATCACATCACTACCACCAGAGTAGTTCCTTTCTTTGATTTTTAAGGGACAGTTGCAGGTCCCTGGTTCTCTCCAGATGCGAATATGTCACAAATCAGTACTTAAGCTGAATCATGATTCATCTGTGAACATAACATGTACCCACTGGATGGACTCCAAGTGTGATGTTGCGACTCCATGTTAAACGAGCTCACCAGGCAACGGGAGTTAGAGGGATACAAATAACAGGTCTCCTGGCATAAAGGCATTGCTCACAAAGTCTCCTGTAAAGAGTATGCCTTGAAACCCTCGTTCTTGTAGCTGCTGCAAGCTCTAAAGACAGTTGCATAGTGGTCATCACTCTGTTCCATCTGGCAGTATGACTCATATAACAATCGTTTGCAGGGTTGTGGCTCATGGATGGTCTTGTCCTAGTCAACAATGAACACCTCCCTTCTGTTGAAACTGTCTCCAGAATCTTGACAGGATATTTTGAGAACATTCAAATGCTCTGGAAACTTCCATCTTAGACTGACCTGCTTCCATCCTTGCAATCGCTCTCCACTGCTGAAAATCATCCATACAATGTCTTTGGGGCATAATCAGCTTCAAGTGTAACTGAAGTAAAAGCAAGAGTTGCTTAGAACAGCTACAAGTTGTGAGTAGTCTTATGCATCTTTTTAACGCATTCCTACTTTGCATATTCTGGCTTACGCATGACAACTGCAAATGCGAGAGCCATTAATTTTGAGCACCAGTGAATTAGGGATAGCAACCTAGTAATGTGTTTGACCCCCTCTGGCCCCGATAATGGCCACCATACGACGAGGCAATGACTCCAAAAGCTTGCATAAATGCTCCACAGGTATGGTGACCCATGCATCCTCCAGAGCTGTCCACAATTCTCTCAAGGTCATCACTGATGGGACACAGGTCCAAACACTCTGTTCGATTATATCCCAAAGATTTTCGATGGGATTTAAATCTGGGATTCTAGGTGGCCAATTCATTATTTCAAAGTCAGCAGAATGATCCTGCAACCATGCAGTAGCCAACCTGGACCTGTGAGATGAACAATTGTCTTGCTGGTAGACGCCATCTCCATTGGGAAGCACGATGACCAGAAGTCAAGATGATGAAGTGAGTGTTGAACAGTCTGTGACAGACTATAGGAATTCATCATGATTCCTATAGTCTGTGCACTGACTTCCTGGCTGGAACCTGCATTCAGATGGGAGGTGATTTTAGATAATGTCTGGTCCCTATTGGTCCATAAGATGCGGGTCAGACAGCGAAGCCCATGATCATTGTGACAGAGAGTCTGTGACAGACTATATCCCTATTGGTCCATAAGATGCGGGTCAGACAGCAAAGCCCACGATCATTCAAGGCTGGTTGTCCTTTGCAGTTTGTCCGGGTGCTTTTTTTTTTTGCTCAAATTTTCATATTTCCAGAACACTCTTGAAACTGTCGTAAGAGAAAATCCAAGTTTGTTGACAATTTCAGAGATCAAGTGTCCCATCTGTCAGGCATCTACAATCTGCGCACTGTCAAATATATCTAAATCCCATGCCTTTCCCATTATGCTTCTCATGATGAATGCTTGGGGAAGCCAAAGCTGACAGCTATATATGACCAGAGTTTCAGCCATGCATGCAAATGAGGGACTTGTGGTACTGAATTTCGATAACGTCTCCTATCCCTAATTAAATGGCACTTCAGTGTAATATTCACCCAAACTTCAATATTTTTCATGGGTCTATTCAAATATATGATATAGAATATTCTGCTAGGAAGGAAATTATGAGTTGAATCTTTTTAAGAAAAAATTAATCTCTACAATAAACAAATATGCAAGCTCATATTCAAATGCAAAAAAGTTACAAAAATATATACGCACTGAAATCGTTTTATTTTTCTGAAACAAAATTTTATATTTAAAATACTTTTTCTTATTTGAACGATCTTTGCACTGTGAGAAGATAGGGGGAAAAAACAATATAGAGTGCCTTTAGCTCATAACAATACTTTTTAAAAATTAGCCATTCTGGTACCATATATTTATATTATTCTAGATCAGGCTTGTAAATAATAAATAAACTCAACATATTTGGTATCTACTAATAAATTACCACTTTGAAGTCTATTCAAATTTTTAGAGGAAAAATTGTCTTGAGCCAGGTGGGATACGAACCCACAACCTCCTGAAAAAATGTCAGGTGCTCTGGACCACTGAGCTACTGGCTGTTTATCAAGATCTCCTCTAATTGATGATAAGAACATTTTCAACCCACATTACATCATATGTAGGGACTGTTCTGGCAATTTCATCACAAGTGGCAGACAAATGGCATATAGATGGAAAGTATTTCTAACAAGTATACTGTTGATTAATAATAAATAAACTCAACATATTTGGTATCTACTAATAAATTACCATTTTGAAGGCGATTCATGTTATCAGGAGGTCATGGGTTCATATCCCACCTGGGTTCATATCCCACCTGGCTCAAGACAATTTTTCCTCCTAAAATTTGAATCAACTTCAAAGTGGTAATTTATTGGTAGATCAGGCCTCGTCAAATTTTCAGTTGAACGGCTACATAGAGAAATGAAATGTCAGGCCACCAAAGATATACATAATCAATAACTTATTTATAACCAATCAAAAAAAAATATCAAAAAAATCTAAACTTTGAAATTATGAAACGTAAATAAATATTAAATGTTTCGGTGAGAATTTTTTTTCCACCAAATTTGGACTTTTTGTCCTCTATACATTATTTTTCGCATTTACAAATTTACTTATTTGTCATCAGTAGCTCATGGGCCACAGAAAAAGAGATGGTAGGCTGCATTCAGCCTGCAGTCTATAGTCTGTCCAGACCTAATCTAGATAATAATAATAATATAAAAAATTTTAACGAGACCAAACATTTTTCAGCAAAAAATATTTTTTGTTAGGTACAGAGAAAATATGAAAGTTTCTTGAAATTTAATTACAAATCTATACTATGTTTTATTATATCAACTCTTTTTCAAATCAATTAGTTTTATAATTTGTCCAGGTTCTCAAAAGTATATGTACTTCATGTAGTAGCAGAAGATCAATGTAAACTATTTAATATTAATAAAAGTTGAGACCAACATTTCTGTTTATTTCCATTTATCAGTTATTTTGTGTATTGCATTTTTATTTTGCACTGTATTGTGTTATTAAAATATTAAGAACTAACAGATTTACCCAGCATTACTCAGGTCTGAAACTCTCCAATGAAACTCTCTCTAAAGTATATAGTAGATGGTACTTCTCATGTTGCAAGCTTTCGTTTGGCATAAAACTAATTATGATCATTTTGTCCTCCACTACCCCCCCCCCCAGTAAAATTTTAGCCCCCTCTTCTACTTCATCATCATCATCCTCAAGCAACCATGGGCTATGGAGGTCCAACCAGACCATCCAATATCTGATCCATACATTCCCTACTACTTTTGAATCCACATTGTTCATCACGCATTTGACTATCAACCAGATTCTTAATTCTATTAAGCACAATTATGCAAAGAACTTTACCTGGAACAGAAAGTAGGCTGATACCCCTTTAGTTATCATAAGAATTGCAATCACCTTTTTTTTCATAAAGATAATAATAGCTGTGGTAAAATCCTTAGAAACCATGCCCTTATCATAAAATGTATTCAAATTTTCAGTAATCCATGTGGTACAGAAAAATTCCTACTCTAAGCATTTATGTAGTAATTTCATCTATCTCTGAGGATTTATGTAGTTTAAGTTTAGAAATAGCCAAATTAACTTCAGACTGTGTTATATGCATTAAAGCCAGTAATGCATCTATCATCATTACAAACAATGGGAACAGAACTAACCACATTGTTTAGAACATCACTAAAATGCTCAGCCCACCTAGCCATGACAGAATCCTCACCTTTTATAACCTTACCTTGTTTATCCTTCAATCCCTGTATACCTGTCCATTTTTTACCACATAAAACATTAACTATGTGGTACAGCTCTCTACTTTTGGCCAGTCTAACTGCTTCCTCAGCTTTGTCAACCAAGCCATCAAGGCAAAGGTTCTTATCAGCAGCTAGCTAACTGATCCTTTACATGTTAATTAAGCTCTGTGTAGTGCTTTCTATTAGGACTAATAGGATATTGATTAAGGACATTCCTACAGTTCTTTCTTTCTGAAATAAGCTCAAGTGCCTTATCACTCAAATAATTCTGCCTCCTCTGCTCCTTTTTCCCTAACAGAGTATTATTAGTTTAAAATGGTCCCATTCTTCCTCAATTCAGTGGTAAGCAAACCATGACTGTCACAGTGACTAACTTAACATGGAAACTTTAGCTATAACTGGGTCTTTAAGAATTAAAGGTAAATTTTTTAACCTTAGCACAACACTTCTTAAGTTTAAGTTGCAAGACACTTTTAGTAATGGTCAGATCCAATTTCAGTTCCTCTATATGACCTGGTATTCCTAACAGAAGTAGACTATTTGATGTTAATTAATATATAATAAATCATATTCTTATGCAGCCCATCTGATGAAACCCATGTATACTTATGTATGTCGCAGTGTGTTTGTATTAAATGTTAGTTATTCTCAAACCATTAAGTTTACTTCTCTGTAGATGTTGCCCATTGCAGCTCCAATACCAAAAGGGCCAATCACCCCTCTCTAAAGGTCAGTCAGTACCAACTTTGGCACTGAAGTCATCTAAAACAAGGGTAATATCTCCTTTCTTGACAGAATTCAAAATATCCTGAAGTTGTTTTTAAAACCTATCCTTCTCATCCTCATCAGCATCCTCCATGGGAACATAACAGCAGATAACATTCAAGTCTTTAATGACTTGTCTGAAATTTTGCTGTAAGAAACTTTTTAATAATGCACTCATATCCCAGATGTGCATCATCAGCATGTGTGATGAGAAGCAGACTTACGCCTTGGAGATGCTTTTTATCTTCTCTCCCTGAAAAGAGAAATTTAAGATAATTTTTAAGAATCTGACCTTTATCTGTCCATCAGGTCTCTTGCAAACCGAGAATATCTAAATTATAACAGTGGAATTCTTGTGTGAGGACATCAAGAGAATATCTGTGCAGAGTCCTGACATTCAACTACCTATGGAGAGAAAATGGTTATTGAGATGTTTAAACTATGTTCATTGAGAGAGGGAATGCCAACAATATCAAACAACCCCCTAATCGCAGGCATGGGGCAAAGACCTGTTCCCCCACTACTAAAGGCTGAGGCCATCTGCTCTGGAAGACTTCCTCCAATGTAGAGTTTGATGATGTCAGTAGCATAAAGAGTTCAGGTGCCTGCGATGACTTCTGTTCAGGTTTATACACCAGCTGATAAAACATAACCTGTGATCTATTCATGTGGGACTGTCAACCCACAAACAGAAAACACAGTGGAAGATTTTCCCCCCACAGAAGCCCACCAGTGAAGAAAATTCAGAATTCATAATCAAGTTCAGAGTCTTATTCCAGTCCAATTAGTGTATATGGTCAGCACCAGGGCCCTGTGTGGTTGACCACTCCTTAGTAGGGTAGAAAAAAAGAAAAGTAGCCATAGTTGTCCAGTCCAGATCAGTAGGCCACACTAATCTGGCAGCCCTCTAAATCTGTTCACTTCCACAAGAGAGTATCTCTTTTGAAAGGTACTAATGCCTGCAGCCTGCACCACAAGAAGGCAGGGTTAGACACTAGGTGCTAAGCCTGGCCGGTTCTATGCATCATCATCACAGGGGATTGGTACATAGTTCTCATTCCAGTGACTACCTAGCTACCATTTACAGACCCTCCCCCCCTCTCTCTCTTCTTGGGGAGGTCTAAAACTCTCTAAAGTACATAGTAGATGGCACCCCCTCCCCCCCATGCCAGAAGCCTTCATTTGGCATAAAACTCATTTCACCCCCCCAATAAGAATTTTATCCCCTCTTTTAGGAGTGATCTGAAACTCTTTAAAGTATATAGTAGATGGCATTCCCCATTTTTAAAACTTTCATTTGGCATAAAACTCATTACAATCAATTCGTCGTTTCCCCAACCACCCCCTCAGTATAATTTTTCTCCTCCTCTTCAGGTGAAAATCTGAAACTCTCTAAGGTTTAATAGATGGCACACTATATGTGAATTTGAATAACTGCTAATGCTAAATATATGTTTATTATAGTCTTATGCTATAAAGACAGCAGTTTTTAACCACTAGTGTTAAGTCAATGGGGATTTCAAGAAATCAAACCTGTCTAACCCGTTTTGTATGACTCCAGTGGGTTCACACACAGCCTATATTCGGATACAACATTTAAAAGTACATGCTAAACACAATCTTAAAAATACTAGTGCTGAAGAAGCATTAAAGGGCATCAAGTGATTCAGATGATCAAACCTATCTGATAATTAAATTAAGGACAAGGAAATTGCAAAAGTACCATAATGCCTCACAACTCCACCACCAACTAGAGTATACAACAATCCATCTTTCTGTTTCTTGAGTGCAAAATCTATAATAATTCTTCTTGTATTTATAAGATCATTATTAAAAATGACTTTTTATTAAACATAAATTAAAATTCAACATTCCCGTGTTTATCCACATTAATCATCATAATTTTTTTTATATGAAACCATTAACTGGTTGATGTTTGGAGTTTTATGATATATCAAGCCATGAACATTCTCCATAAAATTAAATAATTTAATTAACTCTATAGCAATTTCAAGTTCAGCCTTACATAATTTCCTTCTTCCAAAATTCTCCAATTATCCAAATTCAGAGATTATATTTTGTAAACGAAACAATCAAAACATTTTCCTCATCTAAAAAAGTCTACTACAAGATTTGATATCAGTTCCTTGACAAAAACAAATCTTTGGCCCTTTTCACTAAGCTAAGAAGTGGTACCCTCTTATAATTTTGCCTCAATCTAATTAGTCCAGCCAAATACATAAGATCTGCAAAAGGGGGTGTATATGGTGCAATGATGTGACAGTAATTTGCTGCCACCAGGATAAATAAACCATTTACACAATATCAACCACAGATGCAACAATTATGTGCAATGCACTATTGTGTTACAATAATATTTTGGGTATTCAAAGATGTTATTTTTAAGAAATAATCTCCATTATCTTTCATATTTTCAAAAATGCATTAATTTTGCTGGGAATACTTAATAAGAACACAAATATTATTTTGAATGTAACAAACATGTAATTAAAGACTTCCAAAAATGAAATAGAAATTAATTTTTCCCTCATATTTGTTTCGTTTGCAATTCCTGTTAAATATTTCAACTGTCTGCACACCGAAACCTAAAGCTTTGTTATTTAAAATGTTGTGATGTTAAATACTGTATAAAATAAAGGGAAAAAATTGCTTAATTTAATTTGACTTTTTTCTTTACATATGTAATAATTTTGTGCATTTTTTTTTGTTTCTTGGCTATTCAAAATATTCAGTTCCAAGCCATTTGGATATGTGAGAGTATATATTTATATATAAGACAGATTTTTTTTTTTTTAAAGGAAATGTATACAAGACAATGTATACATTTTTTCTCAGGAAAAAAGAATAATTTATACTTTTTATATTCATAACCAAGCATATATAAACAGAATTACCTAAGTAGCAAGCCAAAATGTTTAAACAAAATGCTTCTATCTTCAGTAGCACATAATCTAAGCTTGCAAAAAAAAAAAAAAAAAAAAAACCAGCACATAAACAATGCAATCTGGCTATCACCTGATAAATTAATTCCATCATTTTATATTCAATTTATGTATGGAAAGAAACAATGTACTCTTTCTAAAACTTTTAAACAAAAAGTTTTTACTTACTGGATAAATGTTGCTTCTCACAAGGTCAGATTTTTCTGGCTTAAGAAGTAAGTATTCACCTCTGAATGGAACAATTCGAGGATCAGGGCTACAACCAGAAAGTTCAGCTAATTTATCAGAAAACAGTCCTCCACATGTCACAACATACCTGCACTGAACTGACTGTAAATAATAAAGAGAAAATGAATATCATGCAGAACTCACTAATTTATTATTAGAAATACTCCTCAATGCTTTCTCACTGTACTTTTTTTCAAAAATCTAATGATAATCACAACTTTAAAAATTAATATAGATAGTCCCCAACTTCATTTTAAGATGATGCACAAATAAAAACTTTCCACAAATAGAGGAAGCTAAATGCCCTGTCAATCTTTGTTTCACCTTGTGCTAAGACTAAGCCTTGTTCTTTGGCTTCAGTTGAAATCTCAGATGAAGTTCTCTCAATCACATCAATAGCGAAATCAGAAAAGCACCATCATACCTCATGAACCCCCCCCCCCCCCCACACACACACACACACACATACATACATACATACACACACACAACATACACTACCCATCACAGCAAGCCATCTCCTATTTGTGAGTGAAAAAGCTATTACAATTTACTTTATAATGTTAAAATTCTATGAAAGCATTATCTACAGATGAAATGAACTGGCACTCTGCTGCTTTCTCTACTACCCATTATCTCCAGTTTTCTCCACTCACTGTATATTCTTCTACAGTCCTGTCTCCTTTTATAGTAAAAAACTTTTAACATACAGTGTAAGATAATGCAGAAACTACACATTAATGGAGATAATCATACAGAAGGAAAAAAATACCAATTGAGTTGGAGTTTAGAAAATAACTTCCACTTAATCAGTTACCTTCTATGGAAAATAACAACAAAATAATAATTTCACTTTACATGGCCTTTTCCAGTAATGCAACTATTACTTTATTAGGAGGGCTACTGCAATTTGAGTATAATTTAGTTAATTCAAAGAAATAACTTGAAACTTAAAGGTTCTTATAAATTTGATACTATACTTTAAAAAATGTAATATTCACCAAAAAACGAAAGAAGGGTGAATTAGGCACAGAACATGTTTAAACATACTACACATTTTTAAAATATTTGAAAATGATTTAAATTCTTGAAGAAAAATTTAAAATCAAATGGAGTTTATTTTGAGCTGTTATTTTGCTTCATATATCTTGTAACTTGCAGATTCTTTTCTTCATTTTCCATCCGTATGTGAGAGTCCGCATAGTTTCCAACTCCGCTGGAACAAGGCTACTCAAAGCCTTCAGGTTCACAAATGAACCACTCATAAGAAACTAGATGAGTGGCAATCACCACCACACATCCCCAAAGCTCTCTTTGCAACCCTCTTGTGTTGAAACTCTTGCCAAGTGTAGTCACATGATGTCCACTGGGCATACAAGTGTCAGTTGGCCATAGAGGTATATGCCTACATCTGTGCACTGCCAAAACTTCCCAAATGTTTTTGATCAAAGCATTCCAAAAAATTTTTCTCATTTGAATAGTCCTTTTTTATTACGAAAAAAATTAAAATCAGTAAAATTACCACTTTATTCTGAATTAGTTAATGAACAGAAATATGCATATCCTATACAGAGATGCAGAAATAAGAAAAAAGGTAGATTGGAATTGTGTTCCAGAAGGAAAAAATGCTCATTATTACTACCCAATTCCAAGAGTTTTCCCAAAATTTTCCTATGCAAATATGAGTTCTTTCCTTGGTTCTTCCAAGTAGCTTTATTTAACGTTTGATTTTCATTCTTACTTTTGCAGAATACAGATATATTTTAAAAGACAAGAAAATAAATAATTTTTAAAATTTTAGAAAAATATTAAACTACTATATAGCAGTTTTATTTTTTATATATAACCAATAATGTTTTTTAAGTTTATATATATATATCACCAAGAATGAACTGGAATGGGATTCCAGTTCAATCTCAGTGCAAATTTCATTAACTTCTTCCCCTATTCAAAAAGCTATGCTTTGTCACTGACATGAATCACTAATCTAAGCTTAATGGGATCTTTGTTTCTACTAAGGGCAGGATGGTGATGAACAAAAAAAAAACTAATTCTAGCAAAGCTGAAGCTAATATTGTAACATAATGATCTGTGTCTAGAAAAATGACATCTTAAAAAATAGCATTTTTGAGATAACCAGTGTAACATAATTCCAAAAAGTAATATTTTTATATGGAAAAATGACACAAGGGTAGATTTGTAACATTACATCTAGAGAGCAGTTGTGTCATTTTTCTCTCTCCTGTTATTGTAACAACAGAAATTCTTAAATTATTCTACTGAAAAATAATACTTTTTAATTAATGTTAGCAGATTCCTATAATAATTCTTAATTAATATTAATAAAATGATTTACTTCACAATATCACTGTTAGAATTAATGTCTCCTGTGTTTCAGCTTGAGATGCTAAAACAATTCAGTGGTATTATAGTTTGTTTCACTTATCATGCAGTTAAAAGCCTAATTGTTATATTTACCACTATGGGAGAGTAGTCCTTGGCTAGTACACTCACCCTAGTGCTAGCAAGGCTCAATCTCGGTTGCTGCGATGTTCTAGATGTGTGGTAGTTGTCACTGTCCACAGATGCACAGAATGTTCATTTGTTTAACACAAAGAGTCTGTTGTTTATCTCCATGTGCTGCAAAATGACTTGCTGTGGGGCTCAGTCATAGTGCAGTTTTCATGAAGCTTTAAACTGGTTGATGAGTGATGGTAAAAGATCATCTTCTGCTAATATACACCTCTGACATTGATTTTTAAGCATTATGCATTTCATCAATCTGCTTTGTCGACATCTTCACATGACATCAACTCCTTGGCAGATGGGGTTGCTTGCTGCAATGTTCTAGATGTGTGGTAGTTGTCACTGTCCACAGATGCACAGAATGTTCATTTGTTTAACACAAAGAGTCTGTTGTTTATCTCCATGTGCTGCAAAATGACTTGCTGTGGGGCTCAATCATAGTGCAGTTTTCACGAAGCTTTAAACTGGTTGATGAGTGATGGTAAAAGATCATCTTCTGCTAATATACACCTTTGACATTGATTTTTAAGCATTATGCATTTCATCAATCTGCTTTGTCGACATCTTCACATGACATCAACTCCTTGGCAGATGGGGTTGATATAATGTGGTCCCTCTAACAGTGCTCCTATAACTTAAACTGGAAATTGTGTAATAGCAAGTTCCATGCAGGCGGGAGGGAGGTCAGATCCATGTTGCATAATTCTTCATTTTTAAGGTTTATAATCAAATTTTCCATGTAGTTAAGCTGAAATTTTGTGGGTGGTGATGCTAATATTTTATAATTAAGTTTAGCTGCTGGTAAATTGTTTTGAATTATTGTTTTAGAATTTTATGACCCTATTTTCTTCCTGATATCTATTTTGCATTCAGTTGGGTTGGGTTGTTTTACCTCTGAGTGGCACTTTTTTGCACACCATGGGCTAAATGGCCAGGTCACATGGCCCTGAAGGCTCAGAGAAGGTTGGGGGAGGGGACCCACTGGAACAGCTGTTGGGAGACAGATGGTAGCCTCCCGTCAAGGCCATCCAGCGTGTTCTTTAACGTGCACAGGGTATAGCTCTCCCGCACACGGGGCCACAGCTTAACGTCCCATCTGACGGACAGCAGCCTTTCCAAGCCCATCGGTGTCCCCTACTGACCGTGAGCAGGGCGGGGAATTTTGCGGAGATAAATCTCAACGCTGACCCAGCTGGGACTCGAACCTGGGAACTACAGATTACGAGTCTGGCGCGCTACCGACTGAACCACCCCCGCCCCCATTTTCATTCAGTAATGTAATTATCAATCATTCTATAAAGTTTTCCCTATGAAGTTATTTTTGTTTTGTAGTAACTGGTGTGGGTCCTCAATTTTTATATTATATATTCCTCCTGTAGGCTTAGCTTGTCTCTGTCATTAAGTATGATTTTATTGTATTTGTTATAGTTGGGTTGTTTTACCTCTGAGCAGTACTTTTTTGCACACCATGGGCTAAATGGCCAGGTGCACTATGCATCATTTCAATATATGTTGGCTCAAAGTTGTGTTGTCAGCAAATTATGACCCATTTTCAATTTGTATCACTAAAATTTCATAGTTGCATCATTTTTAAGGAGGCAGATGAAACTAAAGTGGCAATGCAGTAGTGGTGCCTCATCTCTAAGGCTGCTATGCCACGGCGCTGCACAACAGAAAACTACGGTGACAAATTTCATAAAACATCTTTTCAAATGACCCAAATTATATGCTACACTGATGCTGTTTGGAATATGTCAACTGTATCTGAAGGCTCAGAGGTTTGGGGAGGGGACCCACTGCAACAGCTGTTGGGAGACAGATGGTACACTCCCTTTAAGGCCATCTAGCATGTTCTTTAACGTGAACAGGGTATGGCTCTCCCGCACACGGGGCCACGGTTTAACGTCCCATCCGACAGACGGCAGCCTTTCCAAGTGTTTGTTATACAGTTAGGTGCTTCATATTATACTTCTCTAAGGTATTATTTAGTGAATGTGAGAGACTGGTATGTATGGGAAAGCTATAATATACTGTACTATAGCTTTCTCAATATTTATTATTCTTACTCAATGTATTCACTCATAATTTAATTCATATTAAGATTCCATAAGTCAAAAGTATTACATAAAATTTTAAGTTCAATAAAATCACATATTAAAAATTTTTAGTGTAAGTGTAAGAGTATTGAATGCAGGAGTATTGTATTTTCTTTATTTTTTTTCCAATCTCAAAATACTAATAAATGCTAATATACCATGTTTTCCTAAATATGTTAAGATTTCATTATACATTGGGTTGTTTACCTCTGATCACCACTTATTTGCACACAATGGTCAGATCACAAGGACCACAAGGGCTCAGAGAAGGTTGTGAAACCTACTGGACAATTGTTAGGAGAGAGATGGAATCCTTCCATTAAAGCCATTCAGAACATTCTTTAATGTGCACAGGGTATGAATCTCCTGCACATGGGGCCAGGGCTTAACATCCCATCTGACAGACAGTGACCATTCCAAGTCCATTTGTATACCCCTTCTAAGTGAGGATAAGGTGGAGGTTTAGCAGAGATAAAACTCAAAGCTGGCACAAATGGGACTCAAACCTGAGAACTGCAGATTACAAGCCTGGTGTGCTACTGATTGAGCTAATCTCTACTCCTTTCACTATGCATCATTTCAATATATGTTGGCTCAAAGTTGTGTTGTCAGCAAATTATGACCCATTTTCAATTTGTGTCACTAAAATTCATAGTTGCATCATTTTTAAGGAGGCAGACAAAACTAAAGTGGCAATGCAGTAGTGGTGCCTCATCTCTAAGGCTGTTGTGCCACGGTGCTGCACAACAGAAAACTACAGTGACAAATTTCATAAAACATCTTTTCAAATGGCCCAAATTATATGCCACACTAATGCTGTTTGGAATATGTTGACTGTATCTGAAAATGAAAATTTATGGAAAAGAAAAAGCAGGCTATCCAAGACTAAGGACAGTTTTTTTGTGTGTGTGCACCTCCTCGGTAAGCTAATGAGTTGGCAATTAATACCACTGCATTTTTGTCAGAGAACTTTTAAACTCTCCAAAAACATCAATTTCTCAAGCCACAACATGAAAACATTATTACTATTTACATTTATTATTTAATATTTCATTTACATTAATTTTACATATATATTTTACATAATAAATATGAATCATTATGTACCTTCAATTTTATTCTGTACACCTTCTAAACACTAATTACACTGGTTTACAAGGTTTTTATAACATGAACAATTGTAGCTGCCTTTAACTATTTTTCAGGTGCTGATTTCAGATCTGGCCTTAAAAAATGGCTAGCATGTCACGTTTTTATATTATTGGTCATTTTGACTCCTATTAAGATCTTCCTAACCAACACCTCCAGGCAACTGGAAGGATACTAGATATTTTACTTTTTGTGGCTGGCAACACTGATTGCCAAGTGGGAGAAAACATGCAAACAGTAACCTAACCTCAGACTGCCATTCTTGTTGTTTTCATTGTATGGGGAACACGCACTGTATGTTGAAGAGTGAATTTTAGCATTTAAATGGCACAAAGGCAGCTTTGCGGATGTGTTACTATGTCAGATAAGTTTTGTTATGTGTGTGGAAATTATTTTTTAAAATCCCAGGATCATTCTTTGACAAAGATTGTGAAGAAAGCCTATAACCTGTATTTTGGATATCATGTTGGAGATCAGGACAAAACATGGGTTCCACATGTGTGCTGCATTTCATGCTTTGTTGGCCTAAGTGAATGGTTGAAAGGTAAGATAATGACCTTTGCAGTTCCAATGGTTTGGTGTGGACCAACTAGTTACTTGCAAAATTGCTATTTTTGCTTAGCTAAAATGTCGGGCTTTTCAAAAAAGAACAAAAGCAAAATACAATATCCAAATGTGCTTTCAGCCATAAGGCTAGTTCCTCATGGAGAAGATCTTCTTATACCAACACCTCCAACCAACTGAGAGGAGATGGATTCATATTCATCAGAGAAAGACTTTGAGGCACATATAGATTCTGATCCTGAATACACCCTTAAAAAATTAGACGAGCCTCATCTGATTCAGCAAAATGAACTAAATGATCTTGTTTGAGACCTAAGATTTTCCAAACAACAAGCTGAGATTTTAGGTTCAAAACTTTAAGAGTGAAATCTTCTGGCCAAGGGTACCAAAGTTTCTCTGTTAAGAAAGAGAAATTTGGCTTTATCTGCAAGATGATTTGTGTTTCTGCACAGATATTTCAGGGCTGATGGAAGAAATTGGAACAACTTATGACCCTAAGGAATGGCGTCTATTTATAAATTCGTCAAAATTCAGCTTAAAAGCTGTCCTTTTGCATAAAGGAAACCAAAAACCTTCCATTTCAGTGGCACACGCTGTGGAAATGAAGGAAACTTATGAAAGCATGGAAAAAATACTGCTATAAAATATGACTAGTTTTTAAGTGGACAATATGTGGTGACCTAAAAGCCATATCTCTCTTGCTCAGGCTTCAAATAGGTTTCACAAAATTTTGCTGTTTTCTGTTTGTGGGACAGTAGGGCAGAAAGAAACACTACAAAACAAACGACTGGCCCAAAAGAGATGTTTCTATTCCTGGAAAGAGTAATGTGAGGTATAAGACTCTAGTTGACTCCTCTGATGTTCTGCTCCCACCACTACACATCAAATTGGTGCTTATGAAAAATTTTGCAAAAGTTATGGACACAACTGGTAAAGAATTTTTGCACTTGAAGGAAAAAGTTCCAAAACTAAATGATGCCAAACTCAAAGAAGGGATCTTTGTTGGTCCTCAGATCAGGAAGCTACTGAATGATACTGTCTTCGAAGAAAAACTGAATATGAAGGAGCACGCTGCATGGAAATCCTTCACATCTGTGGTCCCGGGTTTTCTGGAGAATCAGGAAGAGGAAAACTACCATTATCTCATTCAAGATCTTCTTAAAATCTATGAAAATCTTGGCTGCCAAATGTCTTTGAAGACTCATTTCTTGCACTTTCATTTCTACTTCTTTCCCAAGAACTTAGGAGCTGTCAGTGATGAGCAAGGGGAAAGATTTCACCAAGATATCCGACCATGAAAGAGAGATCCAAGGCAGGTGGGACCCAGCAATGATGGGTGACTACTGCTGGTTCTTGAAGAAGGAAGATAGCTCAGCACATAAAAGACAAAAATGAACTTCTTGTAAATATAAAAGATTCTTAACCATGTTTTCTTATTTTGTGTTTCAATATTATTTCATTTTTTATTTTATATTTAGTGGTCTATAACTATGGTGTTTCTAATTTTTTACACTGCAATCACATAAATAATTAATGGGTTTTAAGTTGCAATTTAATAAAATAGTCACGTTTATTTTCATTTCTCAGATATGCATATTCATTGAAAATTAAAATAAATAAATCTGTAATTTTAAAAAAAAAATGCATGTGCTGCAGATTTTTCACAGCCATATTTGAATCTAGCACCCCAAAATTAATTAAAAACATCCTATTTGACCAATGTTATAAAAAAAAAAGTTTCATTTTGTTGCCTAGTGTTATTATTAATGCTTAGTAATTATATGGTATAAAATGTAAATTTGTCAAGAGTTTAAATAAGGAATACTGCAAGGTAAGAATCTCAGGTATTTTAGTTATTCGTATGGGAAAGAGTATATTGATTTATGCCCTTTCAGTTTGTATCATAATTATTAGAATCTAACCACAATATAAAACAAGGTCTTAGTGTAGAAAATGATCTCTTTGGCTGCTTTTTATTTTAAAAAGTTAACATTCGTGGACAAATATGAAATTTAAATACCAGTGTGTTCTTTTTCTCGTTTTTATTTTTACAAAACATACTAAAAAAACTCAAGATTTGGGCAATTATACTAATATAATACAGCTGAATTTGCAAATGCTTCTTACCATATTTTTTCCCCTGACTTGCACTGGATACTGCTCAATTGTTGTAGATTTATGTCCTTCTGTAACAGCATCAAATCCTGACACACAAAATCCAAGATGAATGGTAGCACCTCTTTTTTCACAGTCTTTTCCATAGGACTTGTTCACTTCAGCCCAGTCCACAATGCCTGTGTTGGGGGACCATATAGCCTTCACACCCTGAAACACAAAACTAGAAAAGATAATTAAGGTGAATTAATATTGAATAACAATTATCTTTTTTTCCTTAAAGATTCAAATTTTGATTTGTAAATGAAACGTATTTACCAACTTGATCATTTGGTTTCAGAATATTTGTAAAAATTTCTAACCATGATAATAAAGTATGACATCCTTTTAAATTTTACACTTTTCCCAAAATATCATTATAAAAAAAATCTTTCAAGATATCTTGACAGAAATTATATTGTGTTATAAAGAATAATTCTTTTTGAAATATACGGTTGTTTTACAATATAAATGCCTGTCTATCAGGTACCTGGCTGGCATCATCTGCATGATCAAGCAGCCAATGCAGTGTCTTACCTATCGGGTATTTAACTGGCATTATCCATTAAGTGCCAAAATGCTGCCACAGCAATTAGCAAGCTCCTAAAGCACTTCCTATTGGCCATTACCACACCAGCTGACATTGCACTTGGCAGTACTCTGACCTACTCTTATATACATTTGAGACTCATGCATAATGTGCAGGAAGGCTTTTCCACCTACTGACGGTTATTAAAGGTCTGTCTTTCATTTCAATCTTTTGTGATTCATTCCTTTATGTTTGTCCATTAGTTAGAATTTATGCTCCATAAGTGATTTAGGAGAAGTTTTTAGGTTTTCAGTTCAAATTTCTTGCCATCTGGTTCTGTTTATTAGGTTAGTTTGAGTTGGTGAGATTAAGTTTTCAATTTTGTGTTTCTTGCATTGCAGTTTTGCTCATTAGGTTAGAATAGGCCAAGATTTTTTCACATTTTTTTTACTTCATTCTGTGTCTACTAGATTGTATATATCTGAACCAGTCAGCTTCAACAATTTATACTTCTGTGGGGTTTGTGTCCACAGTGTTAAAAGATGTGTGATAAATTGTTTAAAATAGTGCTAATGCCACATGTATGAAACTTCGATTGTGCTATATTTTTGTTCAAATATATTATATTTTTGTTCAAATATAAACTTCACCACAATTTATTCACAGATGAAGCAGTTCACTATGTGGTTAAAACTGGGATCAATTTAGGCATTCTTTTTACATAACAAGAAAGGAATATGCAGTTGACATAATAATTTAGTGGAAACTATGGTGGGCATATTGAAAGCATTTCAAAAATAGTCTACCAATACTACATAGTGATAGGACAAGCAATCTTAGCCCAGATCAGGAATGTGTATTTGAACTAGTTTTATATAAATTATGTGGTTGAAGATCTTCAAAAAATAAAAATAAATACCACTTCAAGCAGCTGCTTATTACAGAGGTCTGACAAGAGCTTGTCAGTTTAATACACCATATAGAAGATATGCGAGGAAGGCAAAAACCTCAGTACCATGGGACAGCTATCTTTAAATAGCTGAATTAAACATTATTCTGAAGAATACATGATATGGAAGTATGAAAGGAAATTTTTGATACAACTGTCATAGAAATTGATTTGGTCGATTTCGGTCGATCGATTATTATCGATCGATTATTATCGATCGACCAAAAAATCAATAATAATCAATCGACCAATAAAACTGATAATTTACAGAAATAAAGCAAATCCACGGAAATCAAAACTGTATAATTATAAAAGGAAGCAAAATACTATGAGGGGAAGGAGAGGAGATAAAAAAAAAAACCTTCCCAAAATTGTCCCTCCACATGAGGACTCACTTTCATGCCAAGAAGTCCTTTTTGTTTTCATATCCAAAACCACATTCATTTTCAAAAAAACGATACAAGATCAAAAAAAATTTTTGCTGGAAAACTAAGAAATATTAAAAGAAAAAAATAACATATAACCTAATGCACTGTTAAATAAAATATCCACAGCAACAAGTTGTAAGCCAGCCATCTGATGTAGCATAACTCTGAAAAATTGATAATTATCGATCGACAGAAAGTTCAATAATTTACAGAGAGAAAATAAATTCCCAGAAATGAAAACTAAAGTTTAATTATAAAAAGAAAAGAAATATTAACTTTATGAAGGCAGTGTATATATACTACTTGACTTAAATCATTTATATAAACAATTTGGCATACAGCCATTTAGCAGATGGCTCTGCCTACACTTGCACGTGTGAGCAAGCAATGTGATCCCATGACACTGTGCACTAGCATTCATTCTTGAAACTATGTCTATAAAGACTTTTTTTTTATTTAAAATTTTGATTTGAAGAGTGGGAAGATGTATAGAATGCTGGAATTAATGATGTAAGTGATGAAAATAATTCTAGGAATAGTGAAATGGGTTTAAGGCAGAAAAGAGTGTAAAGAAGGGGGGGGGGGGAGCAGAGGTAGATACTTCATAATTACTTCTGAAATCTTCCATTTTAAAAAATAGTTTTTTTGTGTAAATTTTGATTTTTTGAAACTTTAAGAAAAATTTGTTGATAATAGTTCAAATCAAACTTGTGAGCTTAAATCAGGTTGTTGCTTTATCTTAGAGTAGCATTAACAAATGAATTAACAATACAGCGCTTCTAAGAATTGTCAATCAGATGGCTCTGACAAATTATTTATATTATAAAATAACAAAATATGCATCAAATTAAAAAATATATTATTTTTCAAGCTTCAATTATGTATTTTTATATGTTAAAAATCATTTTTTTTTTCTGTACTAAAAACGAATGCTTACGTCTTCAGCCTCTCAATGCAAATTCTGTCAGTGTAAACAAATGACAAGGACACTAGAAGGATTAAACTACCACTAGAGCAGAGAGGAAAAATACACACACACACATATATAGGCAATTATTATAGGGGTGGGGCAATATACCAAATTAAAGTAGAAAGGACAAGAATGCCTTTTCAAGTTTGCTTTTTCTCCGAATTTTTTTGTTCCATAATGTGTTTTAAGAATAACTGAAAAAACAAAAGAATATGTGCATTACAAAACGTCTTTTCAGTCCTATTTGATTCAATTGAATATTAGGAATTTCCCTAATATTTTCCTACTTCTGGGCCCTGCCTGTAGTAATCTGAGTGCTCCACTAAAACACCTTCAGTAAACACCTTACAGCGTTGACTGGAAGATCAACAGATATAACAATAGGTGGCAATAAATAAAAAATATAAAATACCCCCTCAAGGAGCTGCTTGCCACAGAGATCTGACAGGAGCCTGCCAGTTTTAATACACCATAGTAGGAAGTCTGCAAGGATGTAGGACCTCAGCAGAAAGACAACACAAACATCCATGCCTTACCCAGGGCACAAACCCAGGTTCCTTTGATCAGTAGTCAAGCACGCTAACCACTCGATGTTGTATTGTTACTTGTGATCAGGAGCACCGTACTGCCAGCAATATTTCCCCCTGTATCATGGGGCATCAATGCAAACTGATTTGAAGGAGCTGGGTTATGATCGTATAAGACTATCATTTTGGTTGCTTCTCTCACTTCTGTCATATCAATCAATGACATTGATTGCCACTGGAGGAATGAATGACACTGTGGTTTTCAGTGATGAATCCCACTTCTGTTTTGGGCCCAATGAAAGATGGCTACATGTTTGGAGATACTGTGTAATTCATTTCTTCTAGATGGGGCTTCACCACACTGTATTTGTGAGTGTCACACAGCTAAAACACTGGCTGTTAGAGCATGGGATGCCATCAGTTGCCATGACTATTTATCTTTGGTAGTTTTCAAGGGTAGTCTAAATGCCAAATGGTATGTGTATACTCCATCTAACCTTGAATGGCCATTCCTCAATGGTATGCAAAGTGCCCTCTTTTTAACAAGACAATACTCCCTCACATACTGCAAACATCTCAAGCAACTAACTCACATGATGTGGACATTATTCCCTGGTCTGGAAGTCCCTGAATTTATTCCCTATAGAAGATTTCTGGGACATGAAAGGATGGAAGTTGGCCATACATCAATATCTTGGACAAACTGTTGGTATGCAGGACCAGCTTTTAGAACAGACCCATCTAACCCAAATTTAGTAAAGAGCCACTAGGGAAAAAAAACTACATTTTTTAAAGGGCCACAGGAAAAAATTCTTTATTTAAAAACGTATATTTCTAATGTGTAATGAATTGGAGAAAAAAATCTATTTTTAAGGAATCAAGTTTTTTTATTAAAAAACAAAAATATACAATTTTAATGAGTACTATGAATTGGCAAAATTGTTTAGTTATGCACCTAAAACTGTTTGATTAAAAACTGGAAGAAACGAGTCAGATTCAGTATACTGATGATTTGTTTTTGAACCACAAGTTCTTTTGCATTGAGCTATGTGCTGGACAGGCCTGTTTAAGAAGCATAGCAGGCTTGTACTGCAAGATGACATCAGGCATTTCTTTGAATCAGTTGCTTGGCAGTTGCTGCTCATGTGACTCCTTGTTTTCTGATTTGTTATGTGCTCACCTTGTGCTAGATTTGTTATGGTTTTCTAACATTTAAATACCATTTCTTTGTTCTGAAACTTGAATCATTTCATACCCAAACTTCATGTGTGCTACATGTCAAGATGCATTCATTCATTTCTTCTAGATGGAGCAATTTTTCTTGTGAACAGAGTGTACATATGCATATTCTCTAATTCTGATACCCATAATAGTTTCATTATTACCTTACCTATCAGTATAATGTTGAGAACAAGCTCTGAATTAACGCTAGATGAAGAAATTATCGTTATTGCTTAAGAGCATACTTCAGTTCCATGTGGCTTCTGGGGATGGGTGGGGGTTGAAATTTACAGTTCTTCTTAAAGCAGGTATATGCAACCTATTGCTCCCTATTGTTCACAAGTACCATGATGATCACAGACCTAATGTGCTTGCCAATGCATTCTTTATTAGTGCTTCCAAACAAAATTTTTTTTGCTTTTACCAACAGCACTGTATTTGGCAGTAAAAATACTCGTGAATTATTATTACAAGTATTATTTTCATCAAAGCAATGTTTCATAAATTTCTCTTCCAAATTGTCTGCATTGTTAAAATATTTAAATTTGACACCTATAAAATTATGGTAATAAAGGGAAAACAGTGGGAAATAGGGTTGAAGATAACAAGTCACTGCTCTGTGTATACACATTGACCATTACCATCTACCACCTAAATATTCCTAGCCTTAGCTCTTCATAGTAGTCATTCAAAATTTGCCATTTTACTATTTTAGAGCCCTCTACAGTGCAATTCAAACTATTGAAAGATTCAGAAAATGCAAATCATAATTTATCACCTGTCTAACACAAAGAGAATATTTTTCATATCCTAAAACAAAAAATGTCCTTGGGTTGGATTGTTTAACCTCTGAGCGGCACTTTTTTGCACACCACAAAAAATGTCTAATGAGGAGGTAATGACAAAGAAAAATGACAACTTTTTTTAAAAAGGAGCTAAATTTTAAAAAATGCTTATCAAAAATAATACTGTACTTCCTGAACCTAACAAAAAAGTAACAAATATGCAAATAAAGATAATATCCTAACTGTATTCATGTGACCTAGCTTGGCAGTCAATTATACATATATTCAGAATCTCACTACATTATGCTTTACAAGAAACGAGTCAATCAGCAGCACAATAATGCTTCATTTTCATTCAGTATTACAAGCAGTCATGTGGAGGAGAATCATACCCTGTTTATGCTAAAGAACACATTGGATGACCTGGACAGGAGGCTACCATCTGTCTCCTAAGAGCTGTCCAATAGATCCCCTTCCCAAATCTTCCCTGAACCCTTGGGGGTTCTTGTGACCTGGCTATTTAGTTCAATGCATGCAAAAAAAAATGCTGGGCAGAGGTAAAACTGCCCAAACAGAAAACAGCTACAAGTAGTGAATTATACACTAATATGAGTCGTACCCAGTGGTACTTTATCTGGTGGTGTCATTCCAAGTTAATAACAACCAACTCTCTTCAATTGTAATTTTTATATTTATTTTTAACAAACAGTAATACAAACTGTGCCATAAGAATTCTTTCATATACATATATTTCATTATTAATAATTGGTATCTAAACTGTTACTTCTTTTTCCATTATTCAAATTATTTTTCCTCTGTCTTTTAACAATCAGTTTGATTGAACCAGTGTGAATTGGCTGGATAACACCACTATTTTTACTAATGACTTGTAACTTTAAATTCAACAAAATAGTACTTTGGAGGCATATATCTACTTTTGATGATATGTGGCAGCAGTCATGATTATTTTCTAAATGTGGCCTGCAGGTGAAACTAGTTGGGGTTTCTGTAGGATTTAATATGGATATCTTGTTAGCCAATTCATGCAGACTATAATCTCACTCTGAAGGTATTGACCCACTGAGTGAGCTCTGCATGGACAAGCATTATCATCCATTAAAAGAGTTTGGAGCAATTGCTCCTGCAAATGGGTGAACATGTGGATTAAGAATCTCATCTCTAACTGATACTTGTACAAATCAGAGTCAATGCAAGAGAATGCATGGAATTCACTGGATCATTAGAATGTCTATATGTCAAATTCTGCACAAGTATGTGCAACCTTTGACAGTGATGCTGACCCCACTATCCAAATATCACTTACATAATAATGATCGCTTTCCTTACACTAATGGGATGGAACATGATTCTCTTCAAATGAACATTTATCAAGAATCTGATGAATGACTCTCACCCTCTACAAAAAGCAAATTTGACTACTGCTCCTAGATCCAGTCAACATATCATCAATACCGATTCAAATTAGCTCCTGTCTGTAAGAGGGTCAAAGGAAACACGGACAGTAGATCCTTGTGTAGCATAGATTCCTCTTATGAAGCCTCTTTACAGTATGATTTGATACAACTCTTTCCATAACTGCATCAAACTCTGAAGCAAGTTGATATGCTGTAGAGACTTCATGACATTTGGCAGTTGAAGATAACAAGTCACTGCTCTGGGTATACACATTAACCATTACACTCTACCACCTAAATATTCCTAGCCTTAGCTCTTCAGAGTAGTCATTCAAAATTTGCCATTTTACTATTTTAGAGCCCTCTACAGTGCAATTCAAACTACTGAAAGATTCAGAAAATGCAAATCATAATTTATCACCTGTCTAACCCAAAGAGAATTTTTTTCATATCCTAAAACAAAAAATGTCCTTGGGTTGGATTGTTTAACCTCTGAGTGGCACTTTTTTGCACACCACATACTTACACTGAAAGGACAATTTGTTATACACAACCAACTAATAACATGTAGGTCCACCTTTCATCCTCAGAACAGCCACACTACATCATGGCATGGACTCTACCAGGTATTGGAAACATTCAGGTGATACTGCAGCCCATGATTCCAAGATAGTTGTCCATAAAGCACTGAGAGTTGCCAGTGGTGGGTTTCTGGCTTGAATGCATTGCTGATGGGTATTGTCTTTTTGAAAGAAGGCACCCTGCTGTGGAAAATGGATAATCATGAATGATAGTAGGTAGTCAGCAAGTACATCAACATAGATTTGCGCAGTGATGGCGGTGTCAATATACGCATGCCCCACACCACTTTCACCATCCTGTAACACTCAGACTTGACAGTTGGGGTCCATGACCTTGTGTGGTCAGCACAACACATGCAACCTCCCATCAACGTGCTGTAGTTGGAACCTCGATGTGTCAGACCAAGCTACCATTTTCCAGTCTTCCACGGCCCATTGGCAATGTTCCTCTGTCCACTTCAGCCTCATAACCTGGTGATGTGCTATTAACAAAGGTACTCAATGTAGACATTGGCTGCCATAGCCCAGTTGTGCCATCATACACTGAATGGTCTTTGCACAAACCTTCGTAGCTGTCCCCATCATTGAATGCAAACATTATCATCTTCACTGTGGCCCTCCATTTTGATGTTACAATACAAGAGAGTGGGCATTCACCTTGAACATCAACAGTATGGTTATGGCCACATTTTTCCCAGTGGCTGCAGGTTTTGCTTGTTTTGATGTAGTACTGATACACACGTGATCTCATGCAGAAATCCCAAGCATTCTGTAGTAACGAATATGGAGCATCCTATCTTCCTTGCACTGACTATTTGCCCACCATCAAACTCATTTAAGTCACTGTGTTTACCCATCATAACAATGGCAGTACACAAGCTGGGTCAGCATTGAGATTTACCTCCGCAAAACTTCCCACCCTGTCCACAGTCAGTAGGGGACACCAATGGGCTTGGAAAGCTCACCGTCCATCAGATGGGACATTAAGCTGTGGCCCCATGTGTGGGAGAGAAATATCCTGTGCACATTAAAGAACATGATCGATGACCTTGACAGGGGGCTACCATCTGTCTCCCAACAGCTCTTTCAGTGGGTACTCTCCCCAACATTCTCTGAGTCTTCGTGGTCCTTGTGACCTGGTCATTTAGCCCATTGTGTGCAAAAAAAGTGCCACTCAGAAGCAACCCAACTATATAGCAGGTAGGTATCTGACCAATTCAAAGCCCATAAAGGATTCCTGCTGACCACATTATTGTGGTGGAGTAGGTCAGGTCTGTAGATGAGTATGGTGTGTATAATAAATTGTACTTTCAGTGTATTTTACATTGAAGCAACTCTAGGACAGCTTCTTGAACATATTTTCAAGAGACATTTTGGTTGTTTTGGAATTAATTCCACTGTCTTTTAACAACACTGTCACTTACACTTAACCACCTGACCACTTTTATATCACTTTGGCTGCCTCCATTCTCTCTATTGCCCTCCACTTAAAAGAATCATTTAATTTCTTTGTGATATTGTCAGAATTATGGCTATCTCAGATTCAACAATTTGAACACCAAACATAAAAAGAGAGTTTGCAAATTGGCTTTTTTATCTGATTGTCTAATTTGAATATTTGACATGACTCTACATAGATTTTGGAACATCAGACAGATCATATTTCATTTTATATATGACATAAATTTGGTTTAATTCATTAAAATGATATTCAAGTTTTTGAAATTTAGTCAATTTTTGAGCACCATTCATAACTACCTATAAATAAATAGGTGAAACATCTCAAATCAATGATAATACCAATAGATAAGGTATATAATCATCCCACTGCATTTCTGATGGCCACAAATTTTATAGTATCTGCATTGTGTGTGCTGTCATTCATTTAGTTGACCATACTAATTCCATATTTATATACATAAAAATATTTTACCTTTGGACGATGCAATCACTGTAGTGATGATGTACAAAATCATGAGTGGATCTTTCAAGTCATAAAACTTGTAGCAGTGTTTCTTTTTGGACAAGTAATGAGTGGTGCAAAGGGTGTGTAATAGTCAATAATTAATATCTACACTTAAAGAATTTTGGTAAGCTTAATAACATATTTTTAATTTAAACAATTTGTTTTGCTTAAAATTTCTTGAAATTCTTAATCAATGTACCATAAATGCTTGAAGAGTAGCCCAGGCTACAATTTCTTGTGTGTATCTGACTACAGTTTTTGCCAGGCATTATATGGTATTTAATCCTTTTAGTACCATAACAGCTGCGATTTAAAATGGACTAGTCCAATCAATGCTATTCCTTCCTCTTCACTACCTCCTACCTGAATTTTCAGCCATTTTGGGCTAGTATGGCAGAGAAAGGATTAAAAATGATTGCTTTTGTGAACCAGTCTTAACTTTAAAACCTCCCTGGAAGGTCAGCCACTTTTTTTTAATCAGAATACACAAGTTATATAGAGTTAGATTTAACAGAAAAGATTTGTATGGCAAAGACACAGATATTTTAACTCATTACATAAGAGATATACCCAACTCAATAGAAATGAATTTTGTGAGGCATTTGAAGATTGAAGGGGGACATGAGACAAAATGATGCTTTGCAGGACAGTCCCACAGATTCCAGAATGTCTGAGACCCACCCTCTACTTACAAATTTTGCACTATTATCCAGCTACAATTCAAGAATAGGCTACTATTTAGACCCCAGCATTTAACATGTCATATACAGTTACTTTTAAATGCTTATCATGGAATCTTTTTTTTTGCTTCCATGAAAAATTATCTTGATAAATTACACAATGAAAACTGCAGATTTAGATGCCAGAGAAGAACAAAGTCTGGGTAAATCCAAAGTTAGTTGAGTAGTCCTTCTATATTACTATATTACTCTTTCCATTTTTTAAAGTAAATAAAATGATAATGGACCTCAATACATCTTGATGCATAAAATTTATTACAATCACATATAACTGGTAAAATGAAACATTATTTTGTAATACAAAAAAAAAGGAATCAGATATCTTACTTGACAATTGGGTTCTATCTCTTTTATTGCCTTCGAGTCAACCACTCTCAAGTCCTTCACTCCATTTTTCTGTCCACGTTCATAAAGTGCATCCAAACGTGGTACTTCTTCTTTGTTAAGTGCAACTATCAACTGAAGAGTAAAATAATGATAAACTTTTGATTCCAGTTGCTATTTTACTTTGATAAATGAAATGTCAATTTAATTAAATATTGTCATATACCACTTAAAGATCTTAATGTTAAAAGATATAACTGGAATTTGTTTATTATGCAATATAATGCAAATATATCTGCATTAAAGTCTTAAGAGTTAAAATATTTGTCTCATTTCTTTCCCAGTAAGCTGGTGTCCGACTTTGCCCAACCCAGAGAACGGATCGTTGATTATCTCCAGTTATCAGGCCAGAAGCACTGCACTGTATAGTTGCAAAGCGAGCCACAAGCTGATAGGAAGTGATGTCAGAATCTGTTGCTAGGAGGCAAATGGGTTGGGAAAGAGCCAACTTGCATCTGTGAGTATGAAATCCAAAAAACATCCACTTCTCTTATTAATTAGCATTTTACCCATAAGATTTCTTTACGCCAAACCTCTTTTCCCAATGTAGTTCTACAAAACTCTAGTTCATAACTCACATGCATCAAAAGTAAAAATGACTTACTAAATAGGTTGGAAAGAATTCACTGCTATTTACAAGAAAATGAAACTCTATCTTCACTTAAACTGAAGAAAGATTAATTAACAGCTACAAATTTTGGCTTTGTTATTAAATATATTAACACAGTACATTCTCTCTTTACATAAAAATATAAGTAAGAAGATGAAACTTAAAACTCTATTTTAAAGGATGATTGTTTATTTATGCAGCTCATGGGTTGGGTTGTTTTACCTCTGAGCGGCACTTTTTTGCACACCATGGGCTAAATGGCCAGGTCACATGGACCCCGAAGGCTCAGAGAAGGTTGGGGGGGGGAACCCACTGGAACAGCTGTTGGAAGACAGATGGTAGCCTCCCATCAAGGCCATCCAGCGTGTTCTTTAACATGCACAGGGTAGGCTCTCCCGCACACGGGGCCACGGCTTAACGTCCCATCCGATGGACGGCGGCCTTTCCAAGCCCATCGGTATCACCTACTGACCATGGGCAGGGCAGGGAATTTTGCGGAGATAAATCTCAACGCTGACCCAGCTGGGACTCGAACCTGGGAACTAGAGATTACGAGACTGGCGCGCTACCGACTGAGCCACCCCATGCCCCTGCAGCTCATGATTAGGCAATTTATGCCATTTGGCAGAGTGCTTTCGTGTGGCTCTAATGTAGCTACACATCTTCAGAGACATATCTTAGGCAATTAAACATATGTTAGGTAATATTTTGGTGATTCTATACTAACAACAATAAATTTTGGGATATATATAATCAAATTTCATAGAAAATGTATATAACTATTTTAACTCTGAACTTAAAACTTTCCCCCTTCAACATTAGTATTAAGTGAAATTGAATGTTCCTTTTAATATTGTTCAGATATTTACTTTCACTTCCATTACCATGGACACTCATTTTGAAATTGTTTTCTTGGTATCATACTTTGAAAAAAGTACAGGCTTTTTGCCAACTGTGCTGAATCATATCAACAAATCAACTATTGGAATTTTTTAAATAACTATTCAATTGAAATAGGTCATGTTATATACCAAATTAAACAAAATTTAACTCCAAATCTTATGGAATTAAAAAAAAAATTGAACAAATTTACAAGCATATTAATTTTAATGGCATTTTCACAGTGATAAAAGTGGAAAAAAAGATTGGACTTGATTGGAAAGATGATGATGATTTAACAGAAAAACCTGATGAATAAAAATAGTTAAATTATATATTCATCAAGGGTAAATTTCTCCCTAAATAATATATATTTACATGAAACATGATATTTCTTTTAATGTCTTTTCAGTGTGGTATATTTTAAAACATCAGCTAGCATTATACAAGGTTACTTGGATTGCTTGCATTAATGGGGATATTCTGTCCAGTTTATGAAATGGATGAACACTTTCTTGGCTGCTTTTTTTTTTACTAAATATTATGAATTTTTTTTCTTTGGGTGTTAAATTTTGGTGATCTTTGCCAAGTGCCAAAAGGCCAGTTCACCAAAGCAAAAAGAAATTGTCTTTCATCAGAGTGGCACAGTGAATATATTGAGAGGGGGGGGGGGGGGTAATTTTTTAAAACTGTTGAATATAAACTAAAGAAAACTTATAATTAAAAAAAATTCTGAAATTACCCTCTCACAGGAAGACTTTGTATTTACCTCCAAAATCTTTTGTTTTTAAAAATAACAGTTTTTTTCTTAGTTTTTAGGAGATTTTCAAAACTTTTTCGAAAAATTTGCTGATAATAGTCCAAATCAAACTTGTGAGTTTATTTAGAAGGTAGCTTCAGCAAAGAGGAACATTAACAAACAAATCACCAATACCATTTAGTGCTTCTAAGAAATGGTAATGAGATGTATTAAGCAAGACATCACTCTGAATTTAATGTCAATCAGTTTTAGAGGAAAAATTGTCTTTAGCCAGGTAGGATAGGAACCCACAATCTCCTGATAACATGTCAGGTCTTCAGAGTGATATCTTCCTTAATATATGAATAAATATGTCAAAAAAAAATTCAATCTAAAGGTAATGAGATGGCCTTATCACATTATTTATATATTGCAGTTTAATAAAATATACATCAAATGAAAAAAGAAAATATTATTTTTCAAACTTGAATTACATACTTTTAAAAGATATGCTAAAAAAAATTTCAAATGGCAATTTTAATTTTTTTAAAATCAAAGTTTCACAAGTTGTACAAAAGATGTCTATACTCATCTTTGGTCTCTCATTTTGGATTCTGTCAATGTTTATGATCATTGGAGACCTTGGAAGGATTAAACACCATAAAAAAAAGTCTGTGAGGAAGGCAAGACCTCAAGCATAAAGACAACATAAACATCCATGCCTTACCTGGGATTCAAACCCAGTTCCCTTTGATAAGTAGCCAAGTGTGCTAACCATTCAGCCACCAGGACAGCTAAAGGTTTCAAAATTAAAGATGATTTTGGATGAAACTAAAACACTTTATTTATGACAGTTTGGCAAGAATAACAAATGTATATATTGTATTTTCTTATGTTGTACATTTATAAAAGAGAACTGGTAAAGGAAACAGACACTCAACAAAAGGCAATGGACAAGATGACATATCAAAAACTAAATAAATGACATACTAAAAACTCAATTAAAAAAAGGGTGAACACAAAAGAAAATTTAAAGGGTTATAAAGGCAAAAATAAGAAAGCTAGACAAAATGATAAGCATTTGGCAAAAATTAGCCATATCTCTAAGTAATCTGTAATGTATAATTTTAAATATCATTACAAATGATGATATCAGTGTTAACATACACTGAAAGCACATTTATTATATACACCGCATCCATCCACAAACTTGCCCTACTCAGCCACAATAATGTGACCAGCCAATATCCCTTGTGGGCTATAAATAGGCCAGATAGCTATCTGCTGTATAATGTACCCACAACTGTTATGATGCCTAAACACTGACCTGAGTGAGTTCAACTGTAGGCATATTGTCAGTGCAAAGAACATGGGGTGTTCCATTATCTGCAACTGCAGAATATCTGGGATTTCCAAGAGTAGCTGTGATGCTCCCTCATTCACTTTTACTTTACCTTAACCAGTTTTGCTTAATTTACATTATATTTATCATTTTGGGGATTTTTATTTCCTTTTTGGCATCACAGCGCTCGTTTCCAAGAGTTAGGAGTTGTGCATGCGCAAAAGTCCGATCTTCCAACTGTCACCCGCTAAAGCGCATGTATAAGGATATGCCCCCTCATCAATTTATGTAAATGTCTTTCCCGGCGTGCAACATGACACGTGCGGGCCTCTGTAAGCCTCTTGTTAAAACCTGATGACATGTAGTCACAGTAGCGCATAGTAAGTGCACAGCATAGCGTAGTAGCACATAGAGAGAAGTGAAAGCATGAAGGAGTTAGAGCTCAGTTGAGAGCACAGTTAGTGCAGTGTGTATCTTAATTAAAGTTTTGGTGAGTGATTTTTTTGGAAATAAATTTGTTTGTTATTTAAACCTTTTGAGTCTTTACTAATTTTTTTTTCTTGAGCAACGTGAATTAAGTTTTGATTATATTTAGATATTAAACTTGACAATCATTTTTGGATTCTTACTCATTAACGCTCGCTGGTATTTTGAACCCTAATTTAACTTATTCTATTTTTTTGGCAATTTGTTAATTATTGCCTGGCGCCCATCTCAGCTATCCGGAGCATAAAATTAATTGGATCAGAAAAAGGGTCCAAACTTAAAAGTATTTTGCATTTCTTTGGAGCATTACATGGCTATCACATGTGTACCTGGACTACATCAAAACCAGCAAAACTGAAGCTACCAGGAAAAATGTGGCCATAACCAACCTGTTGATGTTCGAGTGAGCACCACCTCTCCCATATTGCAACGTCATAACAGAGGGCCATATTACAGATTATAACATCAGCATTGAACAACAAGGCAGCTTCAAAGGTTTGTAAAAAGATCATTTAACGTACGATGTCACAACTGAGCTGTGGCAGCCATAGCCCACATCGAGTACCCTTGTTAAGAGCATGTCACTGGGATATAAGGCTGGAGTGGGTGAAGGAACATCACCAATGGACCGTGGAAGAGAAAAAAAATGTAGCTTGGTTCAATAAATTGAGGTTCCAACTACAACATGCATACTCCATACATGCAGGAGGCTGCATGTGTGGAGTATGCGTGTTGTAGTTGGAACCACAAATGCAGGAGGCTGCATGTGTGGCATAGACCAGACAAAGCCATGGACCCAACTGTCAAGTTGTGGTGTTAAGAGGCCAGTGGAGGTGATGTAATGTTCTGGGGCATGTTTACATGGACTACCTTGAGGCCCTTTTTACCTAGTGAGATCACCATAGAAGGCTATGTTAACATTCTCATTGACACCTACACCCATTCATGGCTATCCATTTCCACAGTAGGATGCATTCTTTCAACAAGATAATGCCCCATCTCATCACTCCCATTAGTGAAGGACTGATTGGAGGAGCATTCTAGTGAGTTCACAATCCTTGAATGGCCCTCTCACTCTGGATTTGAACCCTATTGAGCATTTGTGGACAAAGTAGAATGATGCATTTAAGCCCAAAACCCACACCAAACTCTCGACACTTTACAGATGGCTGTCCTGGAATCATGGATTGCAATACCACCTAAATGTTACCAATACTTGGAAGAGTCCATGCCACAACATGTTGCTGCTGTTGTGAGGGTGAAAGGTGGGTGTTATTAGGTGGGTGTGCATAATAAATTGTCCTTTCAGTGTATGGCAGTAGTATAACATATGAATAAGTTAAAACTGTGATAAAGATTAGGCTTAAATGTAGATTTTTCGTATTTGATTTAAAAAAAGCTGACAGTTTTTGTTTAGAAGAAAAAATTTAGAACCTTGCACTATGGAACTATTAATCTTTTCTAGGTCACTAAAATTCAAAAGGTGAAATGATAAACCTCCTTTTAAACCCAATGTATTAATATATTTGTTATGTCTAAAAAGTTGGAAATTCGCTGAAGATTGGTATGTTTGAAATTCTATATTTTACAGCAAATTAAAGAATTAAACACGATTTATTTACCTTAAAACATATATTTCCAAGTATATTATATATATTTTTATATTACATGTATAAAATTCAAAACCGGATATTTAATTTTTTTGAAATTGAAATTTAGTGTGTCATAATAAAAATATCTGTGCCCATTTTTTGGTCTGTGATTTCATAATTTATAAATATCTGTAAATAATAATGTCCCTGGAAAGGTTAACAAAACATTTTTTGATAACATAAAAATAGCTATTGAAAGAAAGAGGCAAACTAAAATAACAGCTTACCTTACCACATTTCTTATATGGTATTTGATGCTCATCACAATACTTATATGTTAGATCTAGACCTTCAACACATAATTTAGCCTTCAGAGAACCAGGAGTATAATATATGCCAGCATGTATTACCCCACTATTGTGCCCACTTTGATGAGCAGCTGTACAAATGAAACACATTACTGTAGTTACCATTCATATGTACACTACCTTAAAATATTATGCACATTGTAGAAAATTTTGCATGCTCACATACACAATAGCATATTATGAAAATAGCATCACAATAAAATTAAAATCCCAAATATTTGCATTCAGATATAAATTTCTTATGGGTAACATATAAAACTGAAATATAAAAATGTCCACAAAGAAACAAAGAAAACCTATCTTAAAAATAAATGCTGTAGAATGGCATATCCCGGGAACAAATAATCAACATAAGAATATCAAAGAAACAATTTAAATCTTAATGTCAGTTGCTGTACAGCATTTCAAATTTTGAAATGATTGTTGTTGGCATTCATAAGCACTACAAAAGAAAATTCTGCTTTCCAAAAACCGAAATTCTCATTTGAAAATTTTGATACACTATGTTACAAAAAGCAACCAGACACTTTCATGTTATGTGAATGGAAAACCACATTCACAACTCCCTAACTTTGAAAAATAAGTTTTTCATAAAAAAAAAAATGTCACTGGAGATAAATTGGAGATCACCCTAAAATCTCTATAAATACCTATTTTCTGCAATTGTCATTTATACTTAATTATAGAAGCTGAAACATTTAACTGTAAGTTTTGCAACTTATGAAAATTTACTTCAAAAAGTTGAAACAACTGTTATAACAGATCTATTCATTATAACGTTTATCAAAATATTTGAAGTTTGTGTAACGATTTTTTAAGTTTACCTAAATTTAGGAAGCAAGGGGAAGGTTGGGTTTGACAACAGTGTCTGCTGTTAGATGTTCCACCTTCAATAACTCTTTAAATATTGTATGAATACTGTTGAATGTTCAGATTGTGAGAGATTTGAGTAAGAACTTCAATTTATCTCTAGTGATTTTTTTAAAGCTTATATTCAAAGTTAGGGAGCTTTAAATGTAGCTTTCTTTAACATGGAAGTGTAGTATGGTTACTTTTCATAACATAGTGCATATCAATTATGAAAACATAGAGTTTAAGTTCAACAAGTAATGTCAATTTGGTGCAAAATCTTGATACACTGTAAAATAAATAAGCCCTGCCACTATTCATATTGCAATTCCTTAGTATCCATAATCAGCACTGCCATAAATTCTGTTTATATTATATTGAAGCAATCCTCCAGTTTCAGCTCATGAGTTTGATCTGAATTGTTATAGGATGGATGGATGGATTTATTTCATTCATCATTAGTAATCAATTTTAGAGAACTCTTATATCATCTTAAACCTTAGAATATTACTGACAACAAAAAATAAATGTTAGCAAAAAACTAAAGAAAAATTCCTTCGGTTCCCCATGATCAATTAAATTTTACCAGGCAGTAAACATAAAAGTAAAATACAAAATTTATCAAGATTCTTTCAGATAATAAAGTAAAAAAAAAATACCTCCTCAAGCAGCTGCTTGCCACAGAGGTCTGACAGCAGCCTGTCAGTTTATGGCTGTGGGACGGCAAAATAAAGTAAAATGTAACCATTAATAACAAGAATGACAAAAGAATAATTCCAGAAGAATGTGAACTTACATATGGACAAATTTAGTTAAAAATGTGTTATTAGATCATTCAAATTATTGCAAAAGCAGTTGGGTAATGATAAAGTAAAAAGTTCTACAATTACACCTGTTCAACTCAACCTTTATATGTATATAAAAGAATTTACATTATCCATATTTAACAACCGACGGTTAAGTCCCTTGTCAAATTGCTTATTTCAAAACTTTGTGATTAGTTCCTGTCTGATAGTATTAAAATATCAGCTAACCAAGTATATATAATATCTCTGAATGAGGACTTATAAGTAGGGCTGTAAAACTTTCACAGGGTCTGTGCTAGATTATGTGCTAGATTATTGTCTAGTTCATATAACTGCCATATAAGTCCATATAACTACTTAGTCCATATAACGTCTAGTCCATATAACTGCTTAAAATGAACAAAAAAATATGTTAAACGATTGGCTTTGTAATGGTTCACCCATTCACTTTTACTTAACCAGTTTTACTTTATTTATGTTATAATTATCATTTTGGGACATTTTACTTAATTTGATCCATCATTCTCTTCTCCTGTTTCTGACTGACAGCCACTAAATGCATACATGGAAAGGACATGCCCACATGTCATAGTTGTGCGATCAATCATCATTTATGCAAATGTTGCAAGTGTCAGTTTGCACACCACAAATGTAAAATATGTGGCTTTAGTTCATGTAGTCAGTGTCAGTGTGGAGAGTAGTGTTTTTGAGTTAGTAGTGTGGGGATCTGAAGGGAGATGCAAGTTGTTGAGCTACTTAAGACTGATTGGGTGCAACATATTTTAAGTGAGTCAGATCTTTTGATTAAACATTTATTTGTTTTATGAAACTTGCAGTTTGAATTTATTTTTTTTCTCTTGAGCAGAGTTTGCTTAAGGATTTAACTTACTAAACTTGATTAAATGACAATCATTAATTTCTTTTTTTTTTTGTGTAACGTATTACCCTTATTTAATATATTGGCAAAATAAATTGCCTGGTACCCGAAGCTATCCATCAAACTTTAACATACTTTTTGAAGCATAGTTTTATTTAGGCTCAACTCGCATGTTGCATGTCAATCATCAGCAATGAATTTCCATACAGTATATTATACATAGATAAATTGTCTTCTTTTATACTCCAGCAATCATCTCACACAATGCCTCTGAATTTAGAAAGAGATCACTCTTAACTGACATTCTTCATTGAGACTGATAAACATCAGGAAGATTGGTTAATCATTCTTTTTGAAACAACCAGAGAAAAATTAAATTGTCAGTGTTATTGTAACTCTTTCAGTTTTTTCACAGCATTGCCATAGAGTTTTTATGCTGTTGTTGTCTTTGAGCATGGAATACTGTTCAAAATTATATTATGAACATCATTCACAGAAATATTTATGCACTTTAGTTAATCGGGATCAAAAATTTGATGTGCTTGAAAAAAAGTGGTTAGCATGCTTGGCTACTGATCTAAGGGACCTGAGTTCGAGCCCTGGGTAAGACATGGACGTTTATGGTCTTTTTCTGCTGAGGTCCCGCCATCCTCTCAGACCTTATAGTGGTGTATAAACTGACAGGCTCCTGTCAGACCTCTGTGACAAGCAGCTACTTGAGGGGATATAGGCTGATGAAATCTGAAGTTTTTGCATCATTGAAATATGGCCCACTTCTTTCAAAACATGGGGGGGGGGGGGTTGCAAGTCTTTGCTTTTGCTGAGTAATTTTCTTGCTAAATCGTTCATTTGATTAGATTTTATGTGCTGATATATAAGGGCTTTAAACAACAGAGCAGATCAGAAATATCCAGCACACATCTTTTTGATTTGATTCAAAACACTTCTAAAGAATCATTTTTACACATTTAAATGATATTTTGTGATATACTACTGGAGGTGTTACTCACTATAATCTTCTAACTCACTAACACTAAGAAGATTATAGTGGTAAACTCACTATAATCTTCTATATGATCATAGTCTTAGTACAGCTTGGAACTAAATATTTCACCTTGTTTGAAAGGGAACCGGTGCTTTGTTAGGTTTGGCTTTTTCTTGAAAAAAACACCTTAAAACAAAATATTTGTACAGGACAAGTTATGAATCCATATTTAGCAGCTATAAGTGAAGCATTAATAGTTTTCAGTTCTGAGTGCAATAGTGTCATGAACAAGATTTAGAAGATTATCTTTACAAGCAACATGAACTGCATTAAAAAATAACTGACTTTCCCCCCCATTCTTGGAAATATACAAAGTGTTGTTGGTAACAGAATCTGTGACAACAGAATACAAGAATTCAAATTTGTTTACACACCAAATAATTGCTTCACTGACAGTGAACAGCAAGCCGTACTTAGGGGAAATGCGGAATCCCAACACTGAATTCCACATTTCCCCAACACGTTACTCTATCAGTGAAAGCAAATTTGTGTAGAGGGAATTTGAAGGGGATTGGCTCACTGAAGTAAGGGATGAATGTGGAGAGGAGTTTATAGTTTAGTCATGTAGAAACTAGTTAGAAGAAAAGTTAAGGCCATTAAAGCAAAAGTCATATCTCTACATCAGTGTAAAAGTCATATCTCCACATCTGAACTGCATTTAAAAAAAAACAAAAAACATGTGAAAAGTCAGAAACTTACCCAAACTGATTATTCCCTTCTATGACTTATCAGAATTATAACAATTTGAAATTTAAAAAAATCTGATAAAGCTCAGAGTTTTAAGGGGGGGGGGGGGAATCCAAATTTGCAGAAATCTTTCAAAAACACTGTAATTTGCAGATTTGTCATGGAAATTCACGCCGCAAAAAACTTACCGCTCTACTTATAAGCAATAGAGGTGGGGATTGGCTCAATTGGTAGCATGCCAAACCCATAATCTGCAGTTCCCAGGCTCCTATAATAGCTGTATACCCAGCACTGAGATGCACCTCAGTAAGAAAGGGATTACAAATGGACTTGGAAAGGCCGCTATCCATTAGTTGGAATTTTACAAGGCTGTCATCCATCGAATGGGACGTTAAGTTGTCCCCATGTGCAGGAGAGCCATACTCTGTGCATATTAAAGAACACGCTGGATGACTTTGACGGATGCTACTATCTGTCCAGTGGATATTTAATCATTATATTTAATCCCTTTCCCCAATCTTCTGCGAGTTCTTGTGACATGGCCATTTAGCTCATTGTTTGCAAAAAAAAGTGCCACTCAGAGATAAAACAACCCAATTGAGCCTAAAAGCTATATCATTCAGTACCAGTAAATTTGAAAATCTATAATGCATTTGATATTATATATTTGAAGTCTATGTGCATTTCTTTAATGTCCTAATGATCTGGTGATCCCATGTTTTAATGCATTTAATGACTTGAAAAATATGCAATCTTTTAACACCTAAAATATGCAGATCTTTATATAAAATAAATAAAAACATTTTTTGTCACTTGGAGGATTTTAGAAGCAATTACCAAGTAAGTACATTTTTCTGCATTTTACTATCTCTTTTCTGATTCAAACCTATTTTAATATTTCTAGAATTATTTTTATCTTTTATTGCACAGTTTTCTGAAAGTAGAACTGAAACTATTGAGTTCTTTGGTTTCATGTTGGGTTGATTTACTTCCGAGTCTTTGGTATCGGAAATACAGTGTTCAACTAGAGCAAAGTATGAGATGAGCTGCATATGCCTTTGCTGCACTACCCTATCTGTGTTACACTATGAAGTACACCTATGTTGATCAATTGTATTATTTTATATTTTCATTAGAATTTTGCTTTTATTTCCCTAGATTTGTTTATCATTAGACTTTTAGAGTTATGGCTACATCTTCACTGCTTTTTCTAATAAGGAAACCTTACAACTTGTTGCTACAGATTTTGTTTCAGTCCAATTTAGAATAGTTTTATTTCTTTTTTTTACATTTTTTCTCCCCAATTAAAAAAATATTTTTAATCATTTCTGATGAATGAATGAAATCTTGGATATGGAATAAAGGATTTCCTTGACAAAAAAATCATTCCCTCTGTGATTAGGTGGGGGAAATGATGATGCAATTTTATCAAGTGAGTTCTAACCCCCTCCCCCGCTACTCCTTTGCTACTTAGTTGCTATCCTACTTTGAAGAACATTGTTTAGCCTTATTAGTGCACCTAACTTGTAGGCACTTTGCCAATATGATCCCCAAAGTACCAAACAGATAATGTATGGTGTGAACTGAAACAAAAAAGAACAGAAGCCAAGAAAGCATTGCAGCACTGCCCCTAACAGGACCAAAATTTCTTATGTGTGAACAGTGCAACATCACCTTGTGCAATTCTGATACTTCAAACTGTATCACAATGAGAAAAATTAGAAAAGACACTGATACTTCTCTTTTGATATGTTTAATTATTATTAAGAAAAAAGTTTTCTTTTCATTTATACAAAAATACAACTATTTTTGAGATGACACTCAAACCTCTTGGTTCATTTGTTTTTCAGACTGGGCATAGGAAGGGTTAATCCCATGCTCAGTCAATGTCTAACAGAATCGTCACTCAACCATTACTTGACAATTAACTAATTTCTAAATATATATATATACCATTTTTCTGAACCATAAGATGCACTTTCTTTCCTACAGAAAATGCTGCCTAAAATTCCCCTGTATATCATAGTCAGAAGGTGTAGCAGGATGACATATGAAATGAACTAATATTTGTTTAGTGTGATTTTTCCCAACTATTTTTTAGGTTCAAGAATAGGGAAAAGTTCATGGCATTAATGAAACACAAGACATTGAGTTTTTCAAGAAATAGAATCCCTCTGGTGGAACTGAAAATGATACACTTTTTTAAAAACAAGTGATAGTTCAAACCATTTTTATTATTGATGAAACACTAGCAATGATGAACTTTTTGTATTCTGTGATGAATAAAAGCCTCATGCCCTATTATTGTCTTATGGTGCATTGTCATTTTGCTTAAAAGATAATGGGAACATGCTTTAAATCTGTGCATCAAAATATTTTTCCAAAAATTTATCCTTTGAAATATGAGTGCCTCATAGTCCAGAAAATAAGGTATTTAAAAAAACAAATGTTTTCACATTTTTTTATGTGTATGTATTTGCAAATTAAGCAAATATTTTATATATAAAAACCATCAGGTCCCATATGGATTTGAAAAAAATATTCAACAGAAATAGGTCATCAGCTCTCTAACGTTGAGCACTGTTATTAATGTTAATTCTTGGCAAAAGAAACATACTTTATGAAAGTTAGAGATGGATAGCTTTGATAGAGATTTCCTCAACAGAGGTCTTCTCCCTTTACCCTGGCCTTAATTTTTTCAACACATTTTATCCCACAACTCAATTCAATTGTGATTAAATGCTGTATTTTCTTGCATTAGATTTCAGTGTTTTTTTTTTTCCGGTAAGTAGTTTGTATCACGTAATCAGTTATTACTGATGATAAAAGATACTGAAAATGAAGAAAAGTTCATTCTTACTGATGATAAAAGAAACTGAGTGGTCACATGCACTATGTTGAAAAAAGTGTCTGGACACTTCCATGTTAAGTTAATGGAAAGCCACTTTTGAAGCTCCCTAACATTGAAAATAAACCTTTTACACAAAAACTGTTATTGGCAATAAATTGTAAATGTCACTTGAATCTCTCTAAATATATTTCCCACAATATTTGCTTAATATTTAAAGAATGAATGAAAGCTGAAGCATTTATCTTCAACTTTTGACACTTGTGAAAAAATACTTCAATAGGTAAAACACAACACTTGTAACAATTTGTTCATTAACATAAATTAAATATCTGAAGTTTCTATGGTGATTTTTTTAAGATTTCATCAATTTGGAGGCAATGTGACAGTGTTCTCTGCTGTTAAATGGCCCCACTTCAATGACTCTTTAAATATTGATGGAAGATTGTTGAAAATTGACACCGTCATATTGCCTCCAAATTGATGAAATCTTTAAAAAATTGTCATACAAACTTCAGATATTTAATTCATGTTAGTAAACAAATTGTTACACAAGTTGTGTTTTATATATTGAAGTATTTTCTCATAAGTGTCAAAAATTGAAGATAAATGCTTCAGCTTCCATTCATTCTTTAAATATTAAACGAATATTGTGGGAAATATATTTAGAGAGATTTGGGTGACATCTGCAATTTAGCGCCAATAATAGTTTTTGCGTAAAAGGTTTATTTTCAATGTTAGGGAACTTTGAAAGTGTCTTTCCATTCACATAACATGGAAGTGTATATGTGTTTTTTCAACATACTGTATAATTAGTATGCTCAGCTATGGGGCAAATGGACCTGAGCTCAAGTCCAAGAAAAGAAATAGAGTTTCTTTGAAATACATTGTCTTTCTGTTGAGGTCTGCCCCATCTCCAGATTTTCTCTATGGTGTATTAAACTAACAGGTTCTTGTCACAGATTCACAATTTTGTGACAAATTGATTTTGTTCTGATTCACAGATTCACAATTTTGTATTTTATTATGTTCCATTCAGTAATGGTAAAATATATTTAAAAATTGTTAAACAAAACATAATTTGTACTTCACATAAAACACAGAATTCCTCAAATTTGTACTTACCAAGTATTTGTTCTTTCTCTAAAATTGCTACCTTTATGCTAGGGTGTCTCAAAAGTAATTCTCTAGCTGTAGCAGTACCAATAATTCCTCCTCCTACTACAACAACATCATACTGGTGTAGTTGCCTAATAAATAAGAAGACAAATAATTTGTTAACAAAAAAACTAATACCACAGAGTTCAAAAGCTTTTGACATTATATATAAGCTTTATAATACAATCTTTCGACATATAATCTTTATAATGCAGTCTCTCAACAGGGCTGCCAACAAGAGGTAATAGTGGCAAAAGGGGCAACTGCGCTGGAGCCCCATAATATGATGCTAAGGTTGGGTTGTTTTACCTCTGAGCGGCACTTTTTTGCACACCATGGGCTAAATGGCCAGGTCACAGGGACCCCGAAGGCTCAGAGAAGGTTGGGGGAGGGGACCCACTGGAACAGCTGTTGGGAGACAGATTGTAGCCTCTCGTCAAGGCCATCCAGTGTGTTCTTTAACGTGCACAAGGTATGGCTCTCCCACACACGGGGCCATGGCTTAATGTCCCATCCGACGGATGGCGGCCTTTCCAAGCCCATCAGTGTCCCCTACTGACCGTGGGCAGGGCGGGGAATTTTGCGGATATAAATCTCAACGCTGACCCAGCTGGGACTTGAACCTGGGAACTGCAGATTACGAGCCTGACGCACTACCGACTGAGCCACCCCCGCCCCATGATGCTAAGGAATAAAAACATTATATGCATTATATAGAAATACACATATATGAACTCAGTAATTCAAAATATCTGTCTCACAGACATAAAATCCTACTATTTTAAAGATCTGGTGACTATTCTGAGAATAAACACTTTGTAGTTTAAGACCTTTTTTGGTTGCACAGGGGTCTGGAGCAGCAAATGACCAGATCACAAGGAGCCCAATAACTCAAACTTGATTGAGGAGATGGATTCACTGACAACAATTAAAAATGTATGAGAGCCTTTCATTTATACCTTCTAGTACATTACATGCATAGGGTATGGCTCTCATATATATAGAGAGAGCCATAGATTAATTTCCCTTTTTAAACACAGGTAAATTTTCAGAAGTTTGATTAATACTCTAACCTTTCCAATGTCCAGCCTGCAAAACTGGTTTACATCCAGAGGCCAAATTTAACTTTAAAACTTTTTTTGCCAAATAACTAATGAAAGGAATTATGGCATGTTATATGCCAAATTAATCAGCATTTAATTCTAGATTTCCTGAAAATAAAATATTTAACGAAAAAGATGAAAGTTTTATTTTAATAAAACTTTTTTGAATCATGTAGTAAAAAAATGCATCTGGCAACACAAAAATTTATTTAAAAAACACTAATAGACAAATGATTATAATGCACATTGAAAGGCTATTTATTTCTGAATAACAAAAATATAATTTTCTTGTTTAATCATATCTGCCATTTTGTAATTTTTTTCTCCATTCCATAATTTGAGAAAAGTCCAGGCTTGTTGCAGAGTCCAAAAAACATGTCAACTTTAGGATATTTTTAATAAATAACTAATCAACAGAAATAGGTATGTTATATACCAAATTAAAGAGAATTTAATACTGAATTTTGCTGAAGTACAAAACTTAAAAACTGCAATATTATATTAATTTTAATAACACTTTTTACAGTGGTATACCAAAAAAAAGGTACATATTTGATAATTACTTCTAAAATCTTCCATTTTTAAAAATGGTATTTTTTTTGTTAATTATCAGGAGATTTTAGAAACTTTAAGAAAAAAATTGTTGATAATAGTTAAAATAAAACTTCTGAGCTTAAATTGAAGAATTGCTTCAGCACAGAATAATGTAAACAAATATACAAGTAATGTTAAACAAATTGGCAATACCTTATATTGTTTCTAAGAAATGGCAATCAGATGGCTTTAACAAATTATTGTCATAGGTTAATAAAATATGCATCAAATGAAAAAAGAAAATATTATTTATCAAGCCTAAATTATATATATATGTTTTATAAGATATATATAAAAAATTTAAAACAGCAATTTTTATTTTTTTAAAAACATTTTTTTTTACTAAAAAATGGATATATATACGCCTGGACACTGGAAGGGCTAATACTTTATTGTAAACTGGTAGTTGCAATATCTTTATGCATTCCTTTAATGTCAATGACAAGAAATTTTTCAAGTTAGTTTATTTTTGTTTCAATTATGTGCAGTGGCATTTCAGTGAAATACCTGTAATATTGAAAGTAAAAAGAAATAAAGGAACTGATTGGTGGAAAACCTCCTTTTGAATAAAACAATGTCATCATCCTTCAGGATCTCTTTGCCTATAGTACACTGCTCTTTATTTGTAATTATGATAAAAAAAAACTTCCAAAATATCAAAAAGCATATGGAACAATTAACAAAGATTCTTCACTAAGGAAAAAAATATAAGTGTACAAATTTAAAGAATTTATTAACACATAACTGAATGTTTATTATTGATGAAACATTAGCAATGATGAACTTTTTGTGCTGTGTGATGAATAAAAGCCTCATGCCCTATTGTTGTCTCATGGTGACATAGATAGACATGAGGAGTCTGTGAGACTCTTGCTGAATTTAACAAGCATTTAAAACATACAGAATAACTATTGATAGGTGGGAAGCCTATAATAACAAAGTGAAAGAAATGCCCAGGTATAGTTTACTAAAGTATGAGATGATCTCTACATAAGCTCATCTCGTACTTTGTAAAGCTAGATGAGCTTATGTAAAGTTCATCTCATGCTCTGGTAAACTGTACCTGGGCATTTCTTTAACTTAGTTATCATAGGCTTCCCATCTATCAATATCACCGGAATTAATCTCATCATTCTCTATGATGAGATTAATTCTGGTGTTTTATTTATATTAACTTTTATTAATTTCATGTGTGTGACTTGTTTAAAGAATTAAGGTTTGAGAATGTATTTATAGAGTATTTTAAATATTGGGATGGTTGCAATTGGTTATAGTATGTAGCAATTGTGTTTTGTTAATGTCATTTGTGTATTTATGGGCTGTTTTTATAGAAATTTCATTTCTTAGTAATTAGCAGTAGTGAAGGATTTTTTTTTCTTGGTGTTCGGAGGGGATTGAGGGATCTATCTGCTGTTTCTACATCATACTTTACACTTTCATGCATTTCTTGAGCAGTGTCATCTCTTGGCTGAGACTTGCGAACAGCCATCTTCCCACGCTATACAATTCAATATAAACATATAATACTATTACACGGTAAAGTCCTTTTTTTTAGGAATTGTTGCTGTCCTTGCAATTGAAAGTTCTGTTCAATTTCCACTGGAGTCATCAGTAGCAAAAGAATAAGGCTAACTAATAATCATAAAATTACTATGCAGGCGATACTTATGTTTTAGGCGATCTACTTGCTCCCTCCACACTACCGGAAGTTGTTACTGGCGTTCACTTGTGTCCAGTTGCTTGCTAATTGCCTATTGCCAAGGGAGTTATTTACACTTTTTCACTCTGCAGACTAATTCCATGAACCACTGCATCAATGTGTTTCAAAACCTTAGCTTCATTATCAAGACACTACTCTCAGCTCATGTGAACAGAGGTTATATACTAGGGGTAAAGGAGTCTGATGTCCAGGATTTTCTTATTGTGGTTGAGCCATTGTTTAAGGTTGGCGAGTCTACTATTGTTGCATGGGCCGAGTTTTCATGTCCTCTTGCATTAGTGTTCTTAAGTTCTTCTTTTTTTCTTTTCATATATAAGATGAGCTTCCATGGGAATGGAAGTTGATATATCTCATTATTATATCCAGTGCATCTATTTTTGTATATGGTTTACTCATATAAATCCAGTTTCTCTTGCACAGGTTATCAATTTTGTTATATTGCGTATCAAAAAAATGCACCCAAGTACTATAAAATGCATTTCTTCTATTATTCTAGATCTCATAGTATTTCATTATTGCATTTTAGAGATCCTTCAGAACTTTTATATTATGTTTAACTTTTGGAGACCAGTGTATATTGAGCTCTTCAGAAACTATCATTGATAATTTAGAACTTTATATTTAGAACTTTATTTCTTTAATTTCACATCTGTATGTAATAGGTTTGCCATCCCGTGGCCGAGTGGTTAGCGTGCTTGGCTACTGATCTGAGGGACCTGGGTTCGAGCCCCGGATAAGGCATGGACGTTTGTGTTGTTTTTCTGCTGAGGTCCTGCCATCCTCAGAGACCTTCTACTATGGCCTATAAACTGACAGGCTCCTATCAGACCTCTGTGGCAAGCAGCTGCTTGAGGGGGTATTTATTTCATTTTTTATATGTAACAGGACCTCACATTAGGGGTGGCCAGATTTAAAGAAAATCCAAGCAGTTTTGAAAATTCAATCTGAAGGACTGACTATTTATGATATTATATTAAAAAGCAATAATCTTCTTCACTTAGAACACATTTCAATAAATAATTATTTTGAAAATATTATGCCAACAGTGCAGGATGTGAACCCATGACTCTCCATATACATGCCAGACCATGTATATGGAGTTGTTGGGTTGTTTTACCTCTGAGCGTCACTTTTTTGCACACCATGGGCTAAATGGCCAGGTCACATGGACCCCGAAGGCTCAGAGAAGGTTGGGGGAGGGACCCACTGGAACAGCTGTTGGGAGACAGATGGTAGCCTCCCGTCAAGGCCATCCAGCATGTTCGTTAACATGCACAGGGTATGGCTCTCCCACACACGGGGCCACGGCTTAACGTCCTATCCGACGGACGGCGGCCTTTCCAAGCCCATCGGTGTCCCCTACTGACCGTGGGCAGGACGGGGAATTTTTGCAGAGATAAATCTCAACGCTGACCCAGCTGGGACTCGAACCTGGGAACTACAGATTGCGAGCCTGGCGCGCTACCAACTGAGCCATCCCCGCCCCATGTATATGGAGAGTCATGGGTTCACATCTACAGGTAATCTAATCTATAGATAAATTATTCAAACTATAATTAAATAAAATAAAATAAATACCCCCTCAAGCACTGCTTGCCACAGAGGTCTGACAGGAGCCTGTCAGTTTATATGCCACAGTAGAAGATCTGAGAGGATGGCAGGACCTCAGCAGAAAAACGAACACACATCCATACCTAATCCGGGGCTCGAACCCAGGTCCCTTAGATCGGTAGATAAGCGTACTAACCACTAGGCCACAGGATGACTCAAACTATAATTATTTAGAAAAAATTTTACTCTAGGTTATTATGTACAATAATGTATAGAATATGTTCTACTATAGATAGAACATATTTTATACATTATTGCATATAATAACCTAGTAAAAAAAGTTCTAGAAACATAAACAAATCTATTGGCACAAAACCTGAATAACAGATTAACACAAATTGCTGTTATTTTGCATGTTTTTCATAAAAATGGATTTTCTGTAAAATATTTTCATTTTTGGAAAATTTTGCACTAAAGATTTCATGTGAAACAAGAAAATTTGTTTTCCCTAATAATAAAAATCTGCTCAAGCTGTACAGTCGATTTAAAAGTATTGTAACCAAATTCTGCAGTTGTGTCTGGATACATTTATTAGTCAGGGGCATGGCCTTTATTCCAGGGACTGTCCCCAGAAAACAGGAACATATGGTCACCCTACCACACATAAACAGTTAATACAAAGTAGTTATTAGCAGGTTAACATCTAGAAAAATTCAATCAACTTGAAAAAAAGCAGAATGACCCACTACTCAATAAACAGTATCCTAGTTATTAGTAAATATATAAAAAAATTCCAACGTTATAAATAATGCAGTTTAATTAGCACAAATTGTCACAAAGCTAATAAATACACTATTCAAAAAACTGGATTTAAGGAATAGATCATAAAAATTTCATCAAAGAATACAAGCAAAGCTACTTGAAAAAGACTGCAAAATAAAGTACAAATTAATATACAAATAGGTTATTTTGCAGTTTGAGTTACTAATGGAAACTATAGGTTCCAGTTCAGCCTATGTCCTTTCCCTGTTAATGGGCTTCACTGCAATACTCCTTTGCTTAGCTTAGTAATTTTTTTCCCTTCTACACTTACTCTGTATCCTAGATTTACTTCTACTAGTAGTGTACCAGTAAACATAGAAATGGTCATTCTTGCTCAAAGTTATCAAAACAATACTTATACTTGTCCAATGCAGAGCTGCATTTAGACTGGTTATTTTTGCACTTTGTTAACTGGGAAAGGATGAAGCCTAAGCTGCAACATATAGTTTCCTTAGTAACCCAAACAGCAATATAACCTGACATTTGGTCCTGTTGTAAAGTTGTAATGATGCTCTATTTTCAAGAAAAGATATGCATTCTTCTTATACAATTCAGTAATGCATTGTTCTATTACAGGTAATGGACAGAAAAATCGAAACATTCCCTTGTAAGTCAATAGAGTAAAAAAATCAATAGGACAATACTTTTTTTAAAAAGGTATTATTTCAAACCATTTAATAAAAAAGGTATGTTTCAGAATTTTCTGCAGATAATTCTTTCAATAATTGTCAGCTTTGAACGTTTCTTATTACGTTGATTATGCTCTCCATCGACTTAAGATGGACAGAAAAATGAAAACATTCCCATCACCTGTATCTAAAGCTGTGTTTCTGTTCACAGGATAAAAAAGTTAATTGTGCAATATAGCCTATTTGAATTTTTCAACAAACCTTGAATTTGTAAGTTTCTTTCCCCTTACTGCAACTTCAGAAGTATATAAAAACAAGTTATCTAATGAATTAACAGATCTATAAATTGGTCTTAGATTTTTTCCATAGATCGATACTAAATTCCAAGAAGCCATATCAAACTAATATGTATTACTCACAAAACTGCGAAAACATCATTTATTATCTTATCACAGATTGCCTATTTTATACTTGTACAACCAAGTATAACCAACAAACCTTGGGAACATGTGTTTTAATAAGTGATGCCAAACATACTATCTGAAACTTTTATAAAGGAATATCTTTTTTTCAATTTGGTTGTTGACACATAGCTAATTTCTCTTTATGCCCCAATGTAAAAATATTAATATTTTTTTGACATGTCGATAAGTCAACATTTTTATTTTTACTGAGGGACAATTACAAAACAGCTGACAGAACAAACGACTGTGTCATGCCCGGACCCCGCCAGTTGCAGTGTCACCATTCACTGAAAGCTAATGCGAAACCACTGAGCCACCAAGGCTGCCAAATCATTCAGTGCCAAATATCTTTTGTTTTATTGCAGTGGTTCTCAACCTTTTATGCTTCACGTAACCCCTGGAAATATGTATGTAACTGGCGTACCCCTTGTATAGATAGATAAAATTATAGTTATAGTATAACAATGGGAATAAAATAAAACACATATATACAGGGTGAATCTGAAAAAGTGGGCAAAACTTTACGGGGTGGTAGAACGCAGCTATACGAGCAATATTCGTCATAGAATGTATGGTCGGAACGCAAGCGGTGAGAAGTTAAAAGGTAGTTTTGCACTGTCATATTTAAAGAATGAACACAAGAAGGAGAGGAGATACTTCAGAAAACATTTTATTAACAGGAATGTAATTGAGGTACATGCTCAAAGAAATTGCTCAAAAGAGCTGCCGCCAGCTGTAATGCAGGCTTCACACCTGCGGGATACGGACCGACGCACATTTGCGAAGACACCAGGCATTTCCCGAATATCGCCGGCAACAACGGCGATCCTGGCGACTAGATCCATATCGGTTTCAATGGGGCACTCGTAGATTAGGCTTTTCATATGGCCCCACAGGAAAAAGTCCAAACACGAGAGATCCGGCGATCTTGGTGGCCAAGCTATGGGACCACCTCGACCAATCCATCGCCCTGGGAACGTTGCATGTAAAGTGTTCCGCACATCTAAGCTGAAGTGTGCAGGCGCACCGTCGTGCTGGAACCACATTCTCGACCTGCTTGGGGTTGGAATCGGATGCAGCAGCTCCGGCAACACCTCTCGTAGGAATGTGTTATACGATTTGCCGTCCAGACAGTGTGGCAGGAGGTATGGGCCAACCAAATGGTCATGGAGGATTCCTGCCCAAACATTTACGGAGAACCGCTGCTGGAACGAATGAGGACGTGTGGCATGCGGGTTCGTAGATGCCCACGTGTGTGAATTGTGGGTATTCAAAACGCCCTCACGGGTGAAAGTGCACTCATCCGTAAACAGAACATGTGCACCAAAATCCGGCTGCGCTGCATTCTGCTGGAGGTACCAACGTGCGAAATCGACATGTGGCTGATAGTCCGCTGGTGACAACACTTGTACATTCTGCGTACAATAGGAGTGCATTCCTTTCTCCTGTAGCACACGGCAAACCGACATTTGGGACACGTGTACTGCATGGGAAACCGCTCACGTGCTACATCCCGGTCGCTCTTCCACTCTACGCAGAATGTCCTCTGCAAGTTGCGGCGTCCTGACACTCCTTTCATGCCCTGCATCTTGCTTGGCCGCGGCGAAGGATCGCGTTTCACACAGCCGCCGATGCAAACGCTCGAAGGTTTTCCGATCTGGAGTGCATCTCATCGGAAACCGGTCGCGGTAACGTCTCTGTGTCTCACTTGCATTCCCGTCCGCCGCACCATACGCAAAGTGCATATCCGCCATTTCGTGGTTAGTATAACCAGCCATCCTCTCGGCAATCCACGGTAGAAATGCCGTTGGGTGCGAGGACCGACCCTTTTATACCATTTCCAACGCCACCTAGCGGCGCGCCGTTTGCGTTCCGCCCATACTTTCTATGAAGAATATTGCTTGTATAGCTGCGTTCTACCACCCCGTAAAATTTTGCCCACCTTTTCAGATTCACCCTGTATATACACACGTTAAATTGGTATTCATGAATTATATATATCGATAAACACAAAAATGATATAAACAATTTAACTGGGTAATCGACTTTTGAGCTCTCATGGCGTTCCCCAAAACATTTTACCGCGTACCCCACGTTGTGATCCCCTACTTTAGAGGAAAAAAGGCCAATATAAAGTTAAAATATAATTTATAGTGCGTTAGTTCCACCATTTGTTTTATATTTTTGCCATATTTCTACGATATTCGAAATGCAGGAGAGTTTCATTAGTAGAGTATGTCCTGTAGAGATCGCACTCATAAAACATTTAGCTGAAAAAAATTTGCTTTGCAGTGAGTGGGATTATGTCTGGCATGTTTACTGGGAAATCTAGGTTTGAATCCCACTCACGACAATTTTTTTTCAGCTAAACATTTCATAGTGGTCATGATATATATAGTAAGCTGAAAAATATTAGTTTTCGCCGTGAGTGGGATTCGATTCTCTTTTTTTATTTGCATACACATTGCTCTATATGTGGGTTTAATGAAGCGAAAAAAGTGCAATTAAATTTTCAGATAAACTATGTATATGTTTTTATTGAGCATTTAATACCCAAGGAGAATTGCCAACTGTTTTAAACATTTTTAAGGATTTTTCAGAGATTCTGAAAGTTTTTCTCTGATAATTCATTTCCATATTCTTTATTAATGTTATTTTCTGATAAATATTAATAATTCCCTGATCTCTTAACCTGTTTTAATTTAATGTTTAAATTATAATAACAGATTTTATGTTTTATAACTGAAAAGACTTTTGGAGAACTTCCCTTTCCATCCAATCGAATTTTTTCGAACTTCAATTTAATTTAGATGGATAGAGAAATGATGTGCAAAAAACAGAATTTCATGTCTCTTGTGAAATCTCTAGTGCAAAACTTTATGAAAAGGAAAATATTTTGCAGAATACTCATGAAAAAATTCATCATCATACAGCTATTTTTGTTCATCGCCTATGTTATTCAAGTTTTATTGGTTGTATTATATATATATTAAGGTTATTATTATGTGCAATAATGTATAAAATATGCTCTAAATAAAAAAGATTGTGTTACTTTTAATATAATAATTTCGGAAAAAGTCAATCCTCCAGATTGAATTTTCAGAAGTCCCTGATCTTTTTCTTTAAACTGGTCACCTGACTTAAATTTACCAACAAAGTTAAAATCCTCATGAGTGTCAATTGCGCCATTTTAACAGTGTTTACAACAATTCGCTTTTGAAATTCGATTCCAATTTTTATTTTTATTTTTTTGCTCTTCCTATGTCCTGGCATCTGAAGCACAACTCGAAAAATATAAAGTCGAACACTATAGAGGAATTGCCTAAATGGCAAGCGAATAAAGTGCATAAAAAATTATGCATCCAAACTGAAGCTTACAGATATTAAGACTAACGCACCGAATCATTAAATTGCATACAATGGCATAAACATCTTTACCTACCGGCACTACATACATGAATCCGATACCCTCTACTAGGAATTTTTCTTTGGATGTGTGAGCTAGAACTCATTATCTCAAAATCAGAAAAGTTGGTATATCATTTGCAGCATGCAAACAATGGAACCACTGGAAAGGGCAATGCCAGCCTAGCCAAGCTAAGAGAGAATTGACGATCTCCCAGGGCGCCAATGGTGGTCCTGCAACAGGCTTAATCAAATAATAGACAGTTATAAGTTTTGTTCATTTATTAGACTTTACAATAACATTAAAAGTCAGGTGAGTCGCTCGAGTGCTGTTAATATACAGATGGAAGCCTTTTACTAAAAGATACGACGTGCAGCACAGAACCAGGTGTTCGACGAACATCAGGTTTCAAGCCAGTTGTGCTGCGAAATAAGTCAATTCTAAGGCATTGCACAGAGCACAGATAAAGGTCCACCAAGTGACTTTCCCTGTAGCAAATATCAAGTTCTTAATATCCATTTAACCTAAGAATGAAGCTTAAAATAAGAGGTGACATCACACTAGAAACATCTTTCATAACGAGATGATGCCCACTTTAAAAAACTGCTGAACTGATGTCAAGAGTCAGTTGATGATCAGATGGTGCATAATACATCAACTGACAAGTATAACTGCTACCTGATTTCTCTGGTACCAAATTTAGTTCATAGGCTATATTACAATGATTTACCAATTCCAGAAAGCAAAGCTTTTGCTTCTTTTCCAGCTAAATATTAAAACTGTATCAATTTTGATTGTTATTGTCATATTCCTGCGACAGTATCTTCTAAAAACTTATTTTCTCATTACCCTAAATGCCCTAAATGATGTCACTATGCCTCATTACCTATGTCCTCCGTGATCCACTACCAGTGACATTCCTGGGTTCGAGCCCCGGATAAGGCATGGATGTATGTGTCGTTTTTCTGCTGAGGTCCTGCCATCCTCTCAGACCTTCTACTCTGGCATATAAACTTACAGGCTCCTGTCAGATCTCTGGGGCAAGCAGCTGTTTGAGGGGGTATTTTTTTCAGCAAAGGCTTCGAACAGAACTGAAAAAACTCCAGCTGTTGTTATGTATGTCTTTTAATTTCAGATTACAAATATTGGTAACTGGAAATTTTTCAAATATTCGATGAAAATTAATGCCACCATCAACCTCCCGCCGTTCTACCATTTATCATATTCCAAATTAACCTAACCATCGCAATTCCCACACACACATATTTTTCTTCTTCTCTAGGTCACAACAATTTACTTTGGTCGCACGTAGTATGAAATCGCTGTTGATTTTCGTGACTTAATGAAGCTAATCTGTATATATATATTTAGCTTAATTTTTAGAGCAGACTAAAGCATAAGCATGAGCATTTTTTGAGTGAATCTGAAACAATCATTGCCTAGCTCTCTTGAAATTTCAAATGGACTTCAGACTAGTCTCACAATGATTTTAATAAAATAGTAGTACTTTAATAATTAGTTTAATAAGCAATAGAAGCATGTAAATAACACATTGCAGTACTTGTGTAAATAAATCTAACCGCTAAAAAAAGCGTAATCCATTCTTATGAGTCAATAATGATGCCGTGAAATCGTTTATCGGTTTACCACTACATTCTCTACAGTAGTCCCCATTAAATATCTATTGAGCAGCTTGAAGTTTCCTTCTTCAACAATGTTGTGTTTTTTGCCAGACTATTGAAAGTTTCATTCTTGATAATTTGAGTTGGTTGCAAAACTATCAGGGGAAAAAACCTTCAAAAAACTACTGGAATATCGTGAATACTATTGTTCTAATTAAACGCCCTGCCGACGATGTCAGAGGCAGCATAAGTCTCAATCCTGGAGGGGGGCATTTAGGACATATGAAGGATTTTATAGTGAAAAGTGTCATTTCTGGAGTACAAAATCCTTTATATATTCTTACATTTCCCTTCATATGGGGGTACTGAAGGCATCAAGGGTTTGCCTTCTTGGAAAAGAAATTGGCTGGCTGTTGAAACGAAAGAAATGAAATACTTCCGAGTCTCTTGGAGAGGGCCGTGACCCCCCCGTGTCCCCTCCTTGTGACCGCCACTGTACAATGTCTGGATAGTCGAGTGGTTAGCATGTTTGACTACTGATCTAAAAGCCAGTTTACAATGACATGTATTGCTGTCACTTTCAAAGGTGGCTGTCTGGCACCACTTCCTTCCAATTCAACTGTCATGGCAAAGCAGTTTACCCTGAATTGATCTATTGCATGTTTCTCAGAAAACAAGATGGCACCAAGTGCTGCTACAGTCAGTGTAAAGTAAAAATAACATGAGAAGACCTATAAATATATCAATATCTATTCAAACATTTTTGATACATGGATTGCTAGATAAATATATATATATAAAAAGCATAAAAAAATTTCCATAAAAAGGTTGTAAAAATCATATGGCAGCTTCTGATTTTTGAAACTGTATACGAATAATTTCTGGATTTTTTGACAAAAGTGAGCCAAGGGTAATCACCGCCACTCCAATCCATTTCTGCAAATTATACAAATCAGAAAAGAATTATAACGTACATATAGAATATATATTAATTTTATTATTAGAAAATGAAATTGTGGGGGCATTTGTTTTTTTAACCCGTTTTATATTCTAACAAAATATTAGAGAAATTCCATGCTCTGTCAATGGGAACTAACTTCGAAGCTCTATAACTTCTAATATATACACAGAATGAAAAAAATGACTCTGAAGATAAATTAAAGAACAAAATTAAATCTACTTGAATCCAGATTTTAAACAATATTTGTTCAGTATTTAAAGAGCTATGGAGCATATAATATTAACAATAAATTATTTTGTTTTGTAAAAATCGTTCATAAATACCTAACATTGAAAGAATCATTATGCAAAATTCAAAAATTTATATTTATTTCATGAAATAGTTTTTAAAATTCTTTTTAATTCAGTTTCAATTAATTTCTGAGGTAAATTTTTATTATGCATTCTCTGTTGTGAAATACTCTAGCTTACATAACTTCATTCACATTTTTCCATTAAATACTTATTTTAGAAATTATATTGCTTATAAATTAGACCGACATGGGAAATCTCTAATACTTAGATAGGGCAGGGTAAAAATTTTACTAATAATAAATAAAAATATTCCTTGTATGTATTTCCTTCTATCACTACTCATAGTACACCACATCCGATATTTACTTTGCTGGAATCAGCGCAATGTTGTGGCATATAACAGAGCAGTAAAATTATGAAATTTTACCTATTTGTGTATTTCACGATTTACTTCGTGTTATACAAATACATTTCAAAAATGTGATTAAAAATGAATAAGCACCCTTTTTAGTCACCAATGACGATATATTTTATAAAATAATGAATACCAAAACTATGTGTATTTTATAAGTATATTTTATAAAGACAGAGCTTGATCTTACTTACGTGACTATCTGTGAGGTACGGAAAGTTATCGTAAGTATCGTGTTAGACCCAAACTCAGTCGTGTAGAATATTAATATTATTGAGATATCGACGATATATTTTATAAACTAATGAAAATTAAAACTACATGTTTTATAAGGATGGAGCACAGAGAGGCCGATATTGGCTTCAACTGATAGATCACATCTCTTCCATTATATATATAGTTATACACTGAAGTACCATTGAATTAGGGATAGCAAACTAGTAACGTGATGGACCTTTGCTGGCACTGATAACGGTTGCCACACGACGAGCCAAGGACTCCACAAGCTTGCGTAAATGATTTTTAGTATGGAGTATTACTGAGAGGTTACGTCTGGAAGTACCTTTTAAACTGTATTCTTTCATATGAATCTTGGTATATCTCAAGGTAAATAACATGAAATATAACACTATATGCGGTGATAGTTAACTATTGATATATTTCAATCGTGGTATTCAGTACTTAAATATTCAAATGAGTTTCAAAATATATCTTTAAGAATCACTTGGTTTCAAGATAGCAAATTGTTAAGTTCATAAAGAAACTAACGGTTGCAATGCAAACAGGATCGAATCTATGGGGGGATGCCCTCCTTCAGAATATTAGTTAGGGTAATAGAGGCAGAAAATTACTAAACTTATTTATATTTCATGAATTTTTTTCAAGAAGTTAAAGACTGTAAAAGAAGGAGGTGGAGGAGGAGCAAATTTATACTATACTAGAAATCTAGTCCATGCCCCTTGATTTTATTCTAGATCAGGGCCTAAAAGCAAATATGCAATAATGATGATTCTGTGTCAATTATTAATAATCAAAATATATCCGAGATATGAGAAGAATGTATTATTGATACTGGTTGGTTGGTTGTTTGGGTTTTAATGGCGCATTAGCAACTAATATTCTGGACATTCGTATAATGCGCCATACGAATGTCCAGAAGAAAAAAGATAAAGTCGTGTAACCCTTAACCGAATTTTAAAAGAAACCACAAACATATACTAAGAATGTAAAGCAATAAAAAGAAACATAATTGATAACAAGAAACAAATGTATAAATAAGTTATAAATATAAAAGTAACCCAGGTGTAAGCAACCTGGGTTAAATATTGGAATAAAACTATATTCGAGTAAAATATCCTGTAAAAAGTAAAAATTCAAATACAGCGTTAAAACAACAATGATCAGATAACAAATGTCCGAATGTAGGGCTCGGACGTAAAATCATGAAATGTAAAATACAAACGTCGTTCAAAGTTAAAACATGGACATGATGTTAAAATGTGTTTGACAGTTAAAATGGTGTCACAAAACTCACACTTAGGTACGTCGTCCGCCCGAAGAAGAAACGAATGAGTAATATACGAGTGACCTAAGCGGAGCCGAGCAAGTACAACTTCCTCCTTGCGATTCCTGCGGTAACAAGACTGCCATGGTTTGATGATAGGTTTGATCTCAAAGAGCTTGTTCGCAAGCTGTTCTGACCAAGATCTCTGCCACTGTGCCCGGAGCTCGGTGGTAAAACGCTGCCGGAAATCCAGATAAGGAACCGGCAACGGAGAGTCGGACAGGGGCGTGGCTGACTTGGCAGCAGCGTCTGCCAAGTCATTGCCCCTAATCCCGACGTGACCGGGCACCCAACAGAAATGGATGGTGGTGGTGGCTGCCAGACGATGTAGTTGCTGGCGGATCTTAGTAAGAACTGGGTGAGGCCGATGCCTCACCGAGATCAAAGCCTGTAGCGAGCTAAGCAAGTCGGTGTAAAGCACACACCGACGATGCTTAGTCGCCACATGGTCCAAGGCGAGGCTGATAGCATGCAACTCTGCAGTGAAGATGGAACACTGCAGTGGGATCTGGTCTGCAATGATTACATCACAGCAGATCATGGCAGATCCCACTGATGTGCCGGACTTCGAGCCATCTGTGAAGACAGGCAAGAAGTCCGTGTGCTCAGCACGATGGCTGGCAAAGAGTTGCCGGTACACAGTCGGGTGTAAAGGCCTTCCCCGTCCTGCACAAGGAAAAATCACAGGAAGGGGAAACAGCGAGCCATGGTGGAAGTGGCTCAGCTGTCGACTGTGCAACGCTATCGAGACTGGTGTTGATGTCTCTGAGGTAACCTCGGACTCGCAAACCAAATGGACGAATGACAGTCGGCCGATTAGTGTAAAGCATTTCCCACTTCGGACTGAAAACGCAGTCCCAAGTGGGATGGCCAGGCAGGGATCGCAATTTAGAAGCATATTGTAGGGACAACTGCTGACGGCGAAGAGATAAAGATGGTTCGTCGGTCTCAACGTAAAGACTCTGGACCGGTGAGGTGCGGAAGGCTCCCGTGCAAACACAGAGGGCCTGATGATGGAGGGGGTCCAGCACCTTCACCACTGAATCCCGGGCCGAGTCGTACACCTGGGATCCGTAGTCCAGTTATTATTGATACCAGAGTTAGCTCATAACTAATGTTGATGTCTTTTTTTTTGGTTTAAGACATTAGTAATATTACAAATAATATTTTCCCAATCTTACAGTTTACTTTGGTAACTAAAATTAGACACTGAAGTGTTTCACACACCAGAGAAATTAACAGAGTATTCAAAATACCACAAATATGTCATATATGATGTCGCTACTAATTCTTGCTGCAGCAGATACAGCACTGTTAGCATTTCTATATTTTGGTTAATAATTTATTGATGGTTAAGATATTGTAGTAATTAGAATATTAAAGAAAGGTGTTTTTTATTATTATTATTTTATCCAAGAATAGCAAAGTTTTAAAGGAGTTCCCACCTAGCATGTTTCATTCAATTTTAATGGAACAAAATATATTTTGAAACTACATTTAATAGAAATTACACTTATTTAATTACATTTATCACTGAATATCAAGTGTAATTGGATTTAAATACTCGTTATGGAATGATCATGTGCAATTGGAAAATACTGATTGATACCTAGATCACTGAAAATCAACTAGTCTTTCAAATCTTGGTAATATTTTTGCATTCACAGTGTGAATGATATGGATTTGTTGCTATAATTTTGTCATTAAGTTTGAAATTATTTTCAACATTTTAAGAAAGAAATAATGCTAAATGTACTACACTATGGTATATTAAAGAAACATGTTTACATCATCTGCATTACATTGAATGATCAGTTATATATTATAAGAGTTAATTATAATATAATTTTATTTTCAGTTACAAATCAAATATAAAAATACTAACTGCACAAAATGTAAACGGAAACTCAGAATAGGGCGATCGAAAAATATAAAATAATTTTTTCTCAATTTTTATAAAAATAAATTACAAATGCTACTAATATTTAAAAAAAAATGGGAACAATAATTCTGATTTATTACTTTTTTCCAAAGATACAACTGCAGCAAACGCTATTTTTTCTGTGATCAAAGTGGCTTCGCTGCAGTGCGTGTATCTATATTAACTGCCCGTATGGCCGAGTGAAGGCCGTCCCGTGGCCGAGTGGTTAGCACGCTTGGCTACTGATCTAAAGGACCTGGGTTCGAGCCCCGGGTAAGGCATGGATGTTCATGTTGTTTTCTGCTGAGGTCCTGCCATCCTCTCAGATCTTCTACTGTGGCATATAAACTGACAGGCTCCTGTCAGACCTCTGTGGCAAGCAGCTGCTTGAGGGGGTATTTATTTTTTATATTTATGGCCGAGTGGTTAGCACGCTTGGCTACTGATCTAAGGGACCTGGGTTCGAGCCCCGGGTAAGGCATGGTTGTGTGTGTTGTTTTTCTGCTGAGGTCCAGCCATCCTCACAGACCTTCTGCTATGGCATATAAACTGACAGCCTCCTGTCAGACCTCTGCGCAAGCAGCTGCTTGAGGGGGTATTTATTTCTGTTTATTATTATACAACTGTGGGCCCAAAGACCACATTTTCCTTATTATAGCTTTTAAGTGAGTTTCAAATATAGGAAAACGTTTATCATGTTAAAGCAATACATTTAAAGAAATGTGTGCAAAACCCTGCAATGTATGCAAATTGTTTTGAAAAAAATTATCAGTAATTTTACCTTATACAAATATTCCTACAATTTTGGTACTTATTTGTTCCTTTTTTTTTTCCATAAAATTTTTACAATACTGTAGCTTTCCGTTTCGTTATGATTTCTAATTTCGTTTCAGTCCGTTTAGTATGTTTCAGAATGTATCGTAATTAAAAACCAAAAATATTATTGGGCTGGGAAAACATAATTTTTAAAGTGATTTAATTTGCATATATTAATATTCTACTCAGTAATATACGGTTTACAATGTTAAGTTACAAAATCGTCAACTTACTCAAATTTTGCTGAATTAAATTTGCACTTGTTTCACTCCCATCTACTGCAACCGATTCTAAACGAGACCATCTTTGACCTTTTGAATATTCCAATGATTCTTGAGAAGCTGTTTTTTCAGCCGTTTGGACATCATCATCAACGTTTCTTTTTACATTTTCCATTGCTGTATTCTTCCATGGACACCATGTGTGATACGTTTTTGCTAAGGATCCTAGAATTGTGCATAAAGAGAATAAATAAATTTCTTAATTTTAAAAGTTTAGGAGCAAAGAGAGAGATGCTTGTTATTTCTGAACAATTTCAGTTAATCTAATAAACAGAAGCTGGCTTTGGGTTGGGTTGTTTTACCTCTGAGCGGCACTTTTTTGCACACCATGGGCTAAATGGCCAGGACACATGGACCCCGAAGGCTCAGAGAAGGTTGGGGGAGGGGACCTACTGGAACAGCTGTTGGGAGACAGATGGTAGCCTCCCATCAAGGCCATCCAGCGTGTTCTTTAACGTGCACAGGGTATGTCTCTCCCGCACACGGGGTCACGGCTTAACGTCCCATCCGACGGACGGTGGCCTTTCCAAGCCCATCGGTGTCCCCTACTGACCGTGGGCAGGGCGGGGAATTTTGCGGAGATAAATCTCAACGCTGACCCAGCTGGGACTCGAACCTGGGAATACAGATTACAAGCCTGGCGCGCTACCGACTGAGCCACCCCCGCCTCAGAAGCTAGGCACTCTCGCACTTAATTCTAAACTATGCTATTAAGGGTTAGCAGCGTAACTAAGTGCCACAACCCCAAGGAACAATTTTTAAAAAATTTCAAATTTTTTAAAAAGAATTATTACTTTTAAAAAGAATGAAGTTTATCTCTTTTTTTACCCTCAAACAGCCATAATTTGAACTAAAGGATGATTATTTAAAAGCAAGCAATCATATCTTATTTGTATCTAAATCATAAAAACAATTTCCCTTTTTCAAGGATAAATGACAAAAACAAGTTGAATTTCTCACTCCCTTAGTGATTTAAGGGGCATATCAATGCAAATTCATTGACCATAACACTCAACCATCAAAACTGAAAATTATGAATTATCTATTATGTTTTGATGTTAACATGGACGATTTTGCATTTTCACTCCCTCTCTTGATCTCAACAATATAAATTAAACATTACAGACGATTTGAAAATAAGAAATAATCTCAGTGCATAAATAATCAGTAACGAAAAATTTCATCAGTTTCACTGATATAAGTTGGAGTAGTGCAAAAGATATATTTTAGCTCATTTTCAGAAACACAAATTAGTATTTTCATTTTCTGTCTTTCTGTCCATCTTCAGACATAGAACTTTTGTTTTTAGAGATAAATTAAAAATTATGTTGGATAGTTTATTTTTAGACATACGAAAAGTTTTTGATTCGGTTTCACACGACTTGTTGAAAAAACTAAGCAGATCATGAATAAGAGGCAAAATGTTGTCTTGTTTAAAAAGTTATATAGAAGATAGGAAACAAATGGTTAAACTAGGCAATATTATGAGTAGTAAATTATCAATTAAATATGGAGTACCACAGGGATCGGTCTTAGAACCACTATTGTTCTTAGTATATATATATAAACGATTTTGTAATTACGAGTACAATGGTGCATTAGTAGGCTTTGCTGATGACACTGCTTTGATCTATTCAGGAATTAATATCACGTATTACAAATGATAAATAGGGATCTTCGACAATTGCGGAAGTGGTTAGATGGAAACAGCATTTAAACGTAACTAAAACTAAATATAAGTATTTCAGACTGAGGGAAAAGAAAAAGGAATTTTACAAGAACCAACTTATTTACCACAAGACAAATTGTTTAGATGCAGAATATTCTTGTGAAATAATAGAAGGTGTAGAAAATTATAATTACCTTGGTGTTCAAATTGATAGGAAATTAGCTTGGAAAATTCATCTAAATAACTTATTAAACGAAATAGTACAATATCAAAATTTCATTTCGTAAGGAATTTCAAAGATTTATCTGCGTTAAAAATAATTCATAATGCTTGGGTAAAATCTTATTTACGGACTAATATCTTAGGGAGGAACTCGTGTTACTACTATAAAACCATTAGAATATGCACAAAATCATGTTATTAGATGCATGCTAAAATTAAGAAAATATAATCATGTCGTTCAAGAATACGCTAAGATGGAAATTTTACAGCTCCGTAAACTATATGTATATCAAGTAATAAAACATGTTAAACAAAATTGTAATAATAACTTAATCAGAGTACCTGTTAGATATTGCAATTGGTTAATATTAGAGTTCGTAAAAATATTACTGCTAAACATTGAATAATTTGCTTGACAAATGAACGTAATACTTTGCCAAATGAAATTAAAACCATGAACAATTAACATTTTCTTAAACAAGTAAAATTATGGTTATTTACTTTTGACAATATTCATTCTTTGTTATTGGCCCCAAAGGAAAAATTAAAATGATTAACTCTTTGATGTAGTGTTTAAAAACCTTTGTCTCTAATGATTGTACTGGGAAAAAATATATATGCATAATATTAATGTTAAAGATTTTAGTGTAAACTTTAATCTTTTGTACATCATGTGTTAGGAGTAAAATATTGCCTGAAAAATTGTATTAATATGCTAAATTACACACACAAACGAGTCGTACTCTAGTGGGTTATTATTTCTGCGAAGTATCTTGCCTTATTATTTCTGCGAAGTATATTTCCTTATTATTTATAACCTACTTCAAAAATCACTCATACGAAGCATTTTGTATATGTCATTTGCACTGTACTTCATTTGTTGTTGGAAAATAATTAATCCTTTGTTCTTATATATTGAAAACATTGGAGGAAAAGCGAAGTTGAAATTTACGATTATTATTCTGTATTTCTTGTGAACAATGAAGTAGGGTTGGGTTGTTTTACCTCTGAGAGGCACTTTTTTGCACACCATGGGCTAAATGGCCAGGTCACAAGGACCCTGAAGGCTCAGAGAAGGTTGGGTGAGGGGACCCACTGGAACAGCTGTTGGGAGACAGATGGTAGCCTCCCGTCAAGGCCATCCAGCGTGTTCTTTAACGTGCACAAGGTATGGCTCTCCCTAACACGGGGCCACGGCTTAACGTCCCATCCGATGGACGGCGGCCTTTCCAAGCCCATCAGTATCCCCTACTGACCATGGGCAGGGCGGGGAATTTTGCGGAGATAAATCTCAACGCTGACCCAGCTGGGATTCAAACCTGGGAAATACAGATTACGAGTCTGGCGCGCTACCGACTGAGCAACCTCTACCCCCAATGAAGCAGGAAATGCTATTCTTTTTTGCAGTAACATAGTGTATAATGGCAATAATTTATAATAGTAATTTGAATATTTGCAGTAGAAGTTTACTTCATAATTGTTCACGGAATAAATGCAATAGGTTGTAGGAACTTAATGCTATGTGTTACTATCGAAATTACGTTTGTAACTAGTTTGTTCTAATAAAGATTCATACATTCATTCATTCATTGATTGATGAAATATTATGATTCACACTTTCGGAATCTTCCTATAATGCACCCTCTAACAAGGGAAAACTGCAAAATTTCAAAGTAATATTGAAAGCGATGAAATTTTGATTGTGAAATATGAATATCATGACAATGATTTTTAGCTTTACCACCAGAATGGGAAAACCAAGTTTTCTTTTAAGAGAAATTCTTTAATTGCATAGGAACTGATAAACTATTATGATTCACATGTTTAGAACTCCCAAAAGCTTTAAATGCCCCCTCCTGAGAGTGGAACTCTCAGGAGGATGATACGGAACAATAGGCTACGGAGGTCCAAATAGACTGTGCAATTCAGTTCTCCAAGCATGTCTGTCCTGAGCTACATCTGCTGCATCCGGCTACTGCACACCAATTCTAATAAGGTCCTGTTTGACATTGTCTGCCCACCGCATCCTTGGTCTCCCCCTCTTTCTGAGGCCTTTAGGCACACTGGGGGCGGGGGTGGCTCAGTCGGTAGCGCGCCAGGCTCGTAATCTGTAGTTCCCAGGTTCGAGTCCCAGCTGGGTCAGCGTTGAGATTTATCTCCGCAATTCCCCGCCCTGCCCACGGTCAGTAGGGGACACCGATGGGCTTGGAAAGGCCGCCGTCCGTCGGATGGGACGTTAAGCCGTGGCCCCGTGTGCGGGAGAGACATACCCTGTGCACGTTAAAGAACACGCTGGATGGCCTTGACGGGGGGCTACCATCTGTCTCCCAACAGCTGTTCCAGTGGGTCCCCTCCCCCAACCTTCTCTAAGCCTTCGGGGTCCATGTGACCTGGCCATTTAGCCCATGGTGTGCAAAAAAGTGCCGCTCAGAGGTAAAACAACCCAACCCTTTAGGCACACTGTTCATAACCCTATTCACCAATCTATCATTATCCAAACGGGCAACATGGTCAAACCAACGGAGTCTCTCTCTGCACAATATGCTGCTTAAAGGAGGTTGCCGACTCTGCCTAACCTCATCATTAGTTACAAAGTTGAACCACCTAATCCCCAAGATACTGCGTAAGCATCTGGAATCAAAAGCATCTAGTTTCCTGTTATCTTGTTTACAAAGTGTCCAAGTTTCACTACCATAACTAACCCTAGAAAGAACCAAACTATTATACAGACTAATTTTAGTCTTTTGGTGTATACGCCTATTTCTCCACATTCTCCATAGATTCTTAAAAGTCCCGGCAGCAATCCCTATTCGTCTGTTAATCTCATGCTGCACATCACCAGCATCTATTACGTAGCTCCCAAGATAATTAAACTGTGACACCTGCTCAAGACTGCAACCATTCAGATGAACTGAATCACAACCTGCCTGACTAATTTTTGATGGAGTGTGATGATAAATTGGTTAACATTGGCAGCAACAATTTGTTCCTTCAACCCCAGGGTGGGTGGGAAAACTCAACTTTATGTTTTGAGAGGTTAAGGTAAAAAGTTTTAAGTTGAATAGTACTAATGAAATATGACGACTCGTAATTTTAAATCCTCCAAATGGATTTTAATTTACCATTGTTAGAGTGCACTAAAGATAGAAAAATATGAAACTTCAAGTAATATTTCAAAAGACATTTATGCTATGCATCCTTTCTCAACTAAAATGGAAATATAACGAATGTAGGTAAGGTGATACATGGTATTCTATCACGCGCTGTTGTCATATGACATTCATTAGGTTGATATTAGATTGTCACGTTTTTAATTGTTGCAAGGTATTTTGTCATGTCATCAATTTCGAAATCAAAAAATATGCTTTTCGGTTGGGTTGTTTTACCTCTGAGCGGCACTTTTTTGCACACCATGGGATAAATGGCCAGGTCACAAGGACCCCGAAGGCTCAGAGAAGGCTGGGGGAGGGACCCACTGGAACAGCTGTTGGGAGACACATGGTAGCCTCCCGTCAAGGCCATCCAGCGTGTTCTTTAACGTTGGTTAGTTTTACCTCTAAGCGGCATTTTTTTTGCACACCATGGGCTAAATGGCCAGGTCACATGGACCCCGAAGGCTCAGAGAAGGTTGGGGGAGGGGACCCACTGGAACAGCTGTTGGGAGACAGATGGTAGTCTCCCGTCAAGGCCATCCAGCGTGTTCTTTAACATGCACTAGGTATGGCTCTCCCGCACACGGGGCCACGGCTTAACGTCCCATCCGACGGACAGCGGCCTTTCCAAGCCCATCGGTGTCCCCTACTGACCGTGGACAGGGCGGGGAATTTTGCGGAGATAAATCTCAACGCTTACCCAGCTGGGAAAAAATATGCTAAACACTTAGCTTTCAACATACATGGAATTCATTCGATACAAAACCAAATTACTTAAAATTAATTAGAAATTCAAAATGTACAACCCCACTATTATCATCACTATATTTAGTTGCTACCAGAAAAAGCAACAGACTACCCTTAAAAGAATAAAAAAATTTTACTCTGACTGTTAGTTAGTCATCATCCTCAAGCAGCAGGTGGCTATGGAGGACAAGCAGACTGCGCACTTTATTTCTGAAAACAGCTCTCTCCCGAGTTGCATCTGCTGCATCTGGCCCTTGTAGACCAATTTTAACAAAGGTCCTGTTTGACATTGTCTGCCCATCGCATACTAGGTGTCTCCCTCTTTCTGAGGCCTTCAGAATTAAGTTGTTTTACCTCTGAGCGGCACTTTTTTGCACAGAATAGGCTAAATGGCCAGGTCACGAGGGCCCCAAAAGCTCAAAGAAGGTTGGGGGAGGGGACCAACTGGAACAGCTTTTGGGAGCATATGGTGGCCTTCTATCATGCTTTAACTCTTCAGCCAGTTGGCAATTGTTTTGAAAACAAAATTTAGGTTGTCTTAAGAGTTTCATGAAATCCCTGCTCTTAAGGAACAATTCGAACAAATATAATTATAAACAACCGAATAACAATGTTTTCAGAATAACATCAATTTATCATACCGAAAGCGGGGAAAAGTTCCTCTCACCCATAATATAGATACTAAAACAAATAACATCGTTAAGGTTCCTGAAACTCTAAACATTTCTCAAGAATCTGCCTTTGGGTTGGGTTACCTCTGAGCGGCACTTTTTTGCACACAATGGGCTAAATGGCCAGGTCACATGGACCCCGAAGGCTCAGAGAAGGTTGGGGGAGGGGACCCACTGGAACAGCTGTTGGGAGACAGATGGTAGACTCCCGTCAAGGCCATCCAGCGTGTTCTTTAACGTGCACAGGGTATGGCTCTCCCGCACACGGGGCCACGGCTTAACGTCCCATCCGACGGACAGCGGCCTTTCCAAGCCTATCAGTGTCCCCTACTGATCGTGGGCAGGGCGGGGAATTTTGCGGAGATAAATCTCAACGCTGACCCAGCTGGGACTCGAACCTGGGAACTACAGATTACGAGCCTGGCGCGCTACCGACTGAGCCACCCCCGCCCCCAAGAATCTGCCTAATTGAAAAAATCTGATCCACACTGCTCATCACGTAATTGTCTATCAACCAGATTCTTAATTCTATTAAACACAATGATGCAAAGAACTTTATCTGGAACAGAAAGTAAGCTGACACCGCTATAGTTATCATAAAAACTGCAATCACCTTAGGAACAATGCCTTTATCATAAAAAATATTCAAAATCTTTCAGCCATGTGGTAATACAAACATTCCCAGCTCTAAGCATTTCCGTTGTAATTTCGTCTATCCCTGGGAATTTATGCAGTTTAAGGTTAGAAGTACGTATAATAAATTCAGACTGTGACATAGAGCCAACATTAAAGCCAGTAATGCATCCATCATCATTACAATAAGAGTAGAACTAACCACACTTGTTTAGAACATCACTGAAATGCTCAGCCCACCTAGTCATGACAGAATCCTTACCTTCTATAACTTTACCTTGTTTATCCTTCAATCCCTGTATACCTATCCGTTTTCTACAACACAAAGCATTAACTATCTGGTACAGCTCTCTGCTGTTGTGCTGTCTAACTGCTTCCTCGGCTTTGTCAACCAAGCCAAAGATTCTTATCGATAGTTAACTGATCCTTTATACGTTTAAACTCTCTGCAGTGCTTTCTATTAGAACTAGTAAGGTATTGATTAGAGACATTCCTGCAGTTCTTTCTTTCTGAAATAAGCTTAAGTGCCTTATCACTCAAATATTTCTTCCTCCTCTGCTCCTTTTTTCCTAAAAGAGTACTGTTAGTTTCGAAAAAAGCCTACTTAAAACGGCCCCATTCTTCCTCAACTTCAGTAGTAAGCAAACCATGACTGTCATAATGACTAAGTAACCTATCATGGTAAGCTTTAGCTATAACTGGGTCTTTCAGAGCTTCGGTATTAAAAGTAAATAACCCTAGCACAACACTTTTTAAGTTTAAGTTGCAAGACACTTTTAACAAGATAATGGTCAGATCCAATTTCAGCTCCCCTATATGACCTCGTATTCCTAACAGAACTAGCCCATTTGCTGTTGATTAATATATAATCAATCATATTCTTATGCAGCCCATCTGGTGAAACCCACGTGTACTTATGTATGTCACAATGTTTGTAATAAGTTTAGTTATTCTCTAACCATTAAGTTTACTTGCCTGTAGGGGACGTTACCCATTGCAGTCAATACCAAAAGGGCCTATTACTCCTCCCCAAAAGTCAGAGTCAGTACCAACTTTGGCATTGAAGTCACCAAGAACAAGAGTAATATCTCCTTTCTTGGCAGAATTCAAAATATCCTGAAGTTGTTCATAAAACCTATCCTTCTCATCCTCATCAGCATCCTCAGTAGGGGCATAACAGCAGATAACATTCATGTCTTTAATGCTTGTCTCTCGCGCACCCTAGAGTTTGGGCCACCTCTGCCTCATCCTTATGAGGCATATGGTCAAAATGATTCATCAGAAAATTGTATATAATCAAATGTTAGATAAATCACCGACATACAAAATACTTGGATATTTGGTTTTATCCTTTTAGAAGCCCAACAAACATATTAATTGTTCATCAATTGTTGCAGTTCATAGTACAGATCGGTAATCGACAGGGTTTAGTTGGTGACCCGCTGCTACAATTTTGTTATTAAATGGAAACAAAAGTGTTGGTGACAACCGATACCTTTATAAATACAACTTTTTTTTTTTTTTTTTTTGGGGGGGGGGGAGTATTTGAAATAATTCCCTACATTTTTGAATGCATCACTTCCACTAAAATTACGAAAATAGGATTTCTTCTAGTTCTCTTCGATAATTATCGAATTAATGTAGCATAAAGATTTTTCAAACTTTTCCGACAGTTTTCATTTTTTAAAGTTTTTTTTTAAAGGAGGGGGGGAGAGACATTTTTCCTGCCTTCACCCAAGATCAGTGGTTCTCAACATTTTATGCTTCACGTACCCCCTGGAAATGTATATGTAACTGGCGTACCCCTTGTATAGATAGATAAAACTATAGTTATACTATAACAATGGGAATAAAATATATATAAGTGGTTCTCAACCTTTTATGCTTCACGTACCCACCGGAAATATATATGTAACTGGCGTACCCCTTGTATAGATTGTTCCCCGCCCTGCCCACGGTCAGTAGGGGACACCGATGGGCTTGGAAAGGCCGCCGTCCGTCGGATGGGACGTTAAGCCGTGGCCCCGTGTGCGGGAGAGCCATACCCTGTGCACGTTAAAGAACACGCTGGATGGCCTTGACGGGAGGCTACCATCTGTCTCCCAACAGCTGCTCCAGTGGGTCCCCTCCCCCAACCTTCTCTGAGCCTTCGGGGTCCATGTGACCTGGCCATTTAGCCCATGGTGTGCAAAAAAGTGCCGCTCAGAGGTAAAACAACCCAACCTTGTATAGATTGTTATGCTATAATTATAGTTTTATCCATGGTTATTTTTACTTTGTTACTATATCTAGCGACTTTTGATCTCTCGCGGCGTAAAACAAAAATTTTATCGCGTACCCCCACAAGGGGTATGCGTATCCCACGTTGAGAATCCCTGCCCTATAGCCACCCTAGTCACTATTATAAATAAATAAATAAATAAATACCATTCTCAAGCATCTGCTTGCCACAGAGGTGTGACAGGAGCCTGTCAGTTTATATGCCATAGTAGAAGGTCTGAAAGGATGGCAGGCCCTCAGCAGAAAAACGATACAAACAGCCATGCCTTACCCGGGGCTCGAACCCAGGTCCCTTAGATCAGTAGCCAAGCGCCCTAACCACTCGGCCATGGGACGGCACAAAAATTGTCAACTGCACGCTATCTGTGTAGGAAAAAAAATTGAAACGAACACTTCTATATCTCCTCTTTTCAAAATAAAATCCGATCAATTGTTGACAACAGTATCTATTTTCTTTTCAGAAGTTTAACATAAAGCATTTTTATCTTTGAAATCCTCGACCTTATTTGATTATCTGCTTCGAGACAAATGGACTTGCGCAACTCCATTATTGTTCCTTTATCTTGTCGTCGGCACTCCTTCACGAGGAAATGTCTGCGCGTGGAATAGAACATGCATTCGATTCGCAAACGAGAGTTGTTAAAATGCTCGCCGCACCTAAAAGAAACTAATTACATGGGCTACGGTATAAAGTTTTTCACGGAAGTAAAACAAATAGTTTCTGGGTGAGACAAAAAAGTTTTAAAATAAAAATCTCTGGGAGCAGTCCTCTTTTCCCTTCTTTTCAGAAGGCCAGTAAGGGTTGTTTTACCTCTGAGCAGCACTTTTTTTGCACATAACGGGCCAGGTCACAAGGACCCCAAAGGCTCAGTGAAGGTTGCGAGAGTGGATCCCTGGAAAGCTGTTGAGACAGATGGTAGCCGTAATCAAGGCCATCCATTGGATTGTTTGGATTGTTTCACCTCTGAGCGGCACTTTTTTGCACACAATGGGCTAAATGGCCAGGCCACAAGGACCCCGAAGGCTCAGAGAAAGTTGGGGGAGGGGACCCACTGGAACAGCTCTTGGGAGACAGATGGTAGCCTCCCGTCAAGGCCATCCAGCGTGTTCTTTAACGTGCACAGGGTATGGCTCTCCCGCACACGGGGCCACGGCCTAACGTCCCATCCGACGGACGGCGGCCTTTTCAAGCCCATCGGTGTCCCCTACTAACCGTGGGCAGGGCGGGGAAATTTTGCGGAAATAAATCTTAACGCTGACCCAGCTGGGACTCGAACCGGAGAACTACAGATTACGAGCCTGGCGCGCTACCGACTGAGCCACCGCCGCCCCCAAGGCCATCCAGCGTGTTCTTTAATGTGCACAGGATATGACTCTCCCGCTCACTTATTAACGTCACATCCGACGGATGGTAATCTTTCTAAGCCCATAGATGTCCCCTACTGACCGCGAGTAGTTTTGCAGAGATAAATCTCAATGCTGACCCAGTTGGGACTCGAACCTGGGAACTGCAGATTACGAGACTGGCGCGCGCTACCTACTGAGCCGCCCCTGCTAATAAGGGTAATGAAGACAAAAATTAAATTTCGTGCATTTCTAAAGAAATTTCTTAAGCACCTAATTCGGAGTTTAAAATCTTATTCTGCAATGGAATTAGGCTCCGTCTCTACTTTTTTTTTACAACTCGATAGCGTCACTTGCTGCCGCCACCTTTTTCCTACATCCGGTGCTTATCATGCTGGATGCCCGATAACAAAAACGGGTCGGACTGATTTACCTCTGAACGCCACTCCCCTCTTTACACACACACGGAATGGACAGGTCACAAGGAGCCCAAGGTTGGGTTGTTCCTCTGAGCGGCACTTTTTTGCACACCATGGGCTAAATGGCCAGGTCACATGGACCCGGAAGGCTCAGAGAATGTTGGGGGAGGGGACCCACTGGAACAGCTGTTGGGAGATAAATGGTAGCCTCCAGTCAAGGCCATCCAGCGTGTTCTTTAACGTGCACAGGGTATGGCTCTCCCGCACACGGGGCCACGGCTTAACGTCCCATCCGACGGACGGCTGCCTTTCCAAGCCCATCGATGTCCCCTACTGACCGTGGGCAGGGCGAGGAAAAAAATCTCTGGGAGCAGTCCTCTTTTCCCTTCTTTTCAGAAGGCCAGTAAGGGTTGTTTTACCTCTTAGCAGCACTTTTTTGCACATAACGGGTCAGGTCACAAGGACTCCAAAGGCTCAGTGAAGGTTGCGAGAGTGGATCCCTGGAAAGCTGTTGAGTCAGATGGTAGCCGTAATCAAGGCCATCCAGCGTGTTCTTTAATGTGCACAGGATATGACTCTCCCGCTCACTTATTAACGTCACATCCGACGGATGGTAATCTTTCTAAGCCCATAGATGTCCCCTACTGACCGCGAGTAGTTTTGCAGAGATAAATCTCAATGCTGACCCAGTTGGGACTCGAACCTGGGAACTGCAGATTACGAGACTGGCGCGCGCTACCTACTGAGCCGCCCCCTGCTAATAAGGGTAATGAAGGCAAAAATTAAATTTCGTGCATTTCTAAAGAAATTTCTTAAGCACCTAATTCAGAGTTTAAAATCTTATTCTGCAATGGAATTAGGCTCCGTCTCTACTTTTTTTTTACAACTCGATAGCGTCACTTGCTGCCGCCACCTTTTTCCTACATCCGGTGCTTATCATGCTGGATGCCCGATAACAAAAACGGGTCGGACTGATTTACCTCTGAACGCCACTCCCCTCTTTACACACACACGGAATGGACAGGTCACAAGGAGCCCAAGGTTGGGTTGTTCCTCTGAGCGGCACTTTTTTGCACACCATGGGCTAAATGGCCAGGTCACATGGACCCGGAAGGCTCAGAGAATGTTGGGGGAGGGGACCCACTGGAACAGCTGTTGGGAGATAAATGGTAGCCTCCAGTCAAGGCCATCCAGCGTGTTCTTTAACGTGCACAGGGTATGGCTCTCCCGCACACGGAGCCACGGCTTAACGTCCCATCCGACGGACGGTGACCTTTCCAAGCCCATCGGTGTCCCCTACTGACCGTGGGCAGGGCGGGGAATTTTTGCGGAGATAAATCTCAACGCTGACCCAGCTGGGATTCGAACCTGGGAACTACAGATTACGAGCCTGGCGCGCTACCGACTGAGCCACCCCCGCCCCCAAGGAGCCCAAGAGCTAGAAGTTAGTAGACAGATGGTAGATTCCCGTGAAAGTCATCCGGCGTGTTCTTTAACGTTCGCATGGTATGGTTCTCCCGCTCACGAAGTCGCGGCTTTATGTCCCATCCGAAGGACAGTAGTCTTTCCAAGCCCACGGTATTCCCTACTGACCGATGGTGGGTAGTTTTTCTCTGACAAAGTTCAATGCTGGCCCAGGCAGGACTCAAATAGGGTTGGGTTGGGTTGTTTTACCTCTGAGCGGCACTTTTTTGCACACCATGGGCTAAATGGCCAGGTCACATGGACCCCGAAGGCTCAGAGAAGGTTGGGGGAGGGGACCCACTGGAACAGCTGTTGGGAGACAGATGGTAGCCTCCCGTCAAGGCCATCCAGCGTGTTCTTTAACGTGCACAGGGTATGGCTCTCCCACACACGGGGCCACGGCTTAACGTCCCATCCGACGGACGGCGGCCTTTTCAAGCCCATCGGTGTCCCCTACTGACCGTGGGCAGGGCGGTGAATTTTGCGCAGATAAATCTCAACGCTGACCCAGCTGGGACTCGAACCTGGGAACTACAGATTACGAGCCTGGCGCGCTACCGACTGAGCCACCCCCGCCCCAACTCAAATAGGGGAACTGCAGATTAAGAGCATGGCGCGCTACCGACTGAGCCACCCCTGACCACGAAAAATAAGAGACTTGTTGAAAATAATGTTTTTTTTTTTTGGGGGGGGGGGGCAATTTCAGCATCTCAAACAAATATCGTAGAATAGTTTTCTATTACTAAAAGAAATTTTAGTGGAAAAAATTTTTAATGTAGTTTTATTCATATGGGTTGGGTTGTTTTACCTCTGAGCGGCACTTTTTTGCACACCATGGGTTAAATGGCCAGGTCACATGGACCCCGAAGGCTCAGAGAAGGTTGGGGGACGGGACCCGCTGGAACAGCTGTTGTGAGACAGATGGTAGCCTCCCGTCAAGGCCATCCAGCGTGTTCTTTAACGTGCACAGCGTATGGCTCTCCCGCACACGGCGGCCACGGCTTAACGTCCCATACGACGGACGGCGGCCTTTCCAAGCCCATCGGTGTCCCCTACTGACTGTGGCAGGGCAGGGAATTTTGCGGAGATAAATCTCAACGCTTACCCAGCTGGGACTCGAACCTGGGAACTACAGATTACGAGCCTGGCGCGCTACCGACCGAGCCACCCCCGCCCCTCATGTAGGGAACATGCACCTCTTTAAGAGACTTAAGTGTTCCCTAAAAGCCATTTTTTGGATTGCAGAAGGGATTAGTGGGTTTTTCAATTATTACGATTTCAACCAATTTTTTTTTCCTCACGAAGGTTCCTGACGTCCTCAATCTTCCAGAAACCAAATGACAAGCTAAAAAAAAAGACATCTTATTAATTGAACCATTAGTTATTTCTGAATCACAAAAACCCTTCGTATGTTCTTAAATTGATCCCTACAGACTTAAGCAGCAGGGGCAATCATGATTATCGGACATATAGAACGGTGTCCCAAAAGATTAGGGAGTTTTCCCTAAGGAACACTGCCTTCAGCCTTTTCAGACATCAGGAGTATACAGCGGAACTCTGCCCCGATAAATAAAAAATAAAATAAATACCCCCTCAAGCAGCTGCTTGCCACAGAGGTCTGACAGGAGCCTGTCAGTTTAATTTGCCATAGGTCTGTGAGGATGGCGGGACCTCAGCAGGAAAACAACACACACATCCATGTCTTAGCCTCGACTCGAACCCAGGTCCCGTAGATCAGAAATCAAGCGCGCTAACCACTCGGCCACGGGACGGCGTTTGCCCCGATACCGTGGAATAAACACTCCCTCAAGAAGCTGCTTGCCACCAGAGGTCTAACAGGGGCTTGTCAGTTATATGATCATAGAAGATTGCGTCTTTCTGCTATTCATGCTTTATCCGGGGCTCGTCCTTTGATCAACAGCCAAACGTGCTAACCACTCGGCCACGGGACTGCTGGAATAAAAAATATATATGCTATAAATCGAGAGTAATGTTGCTAGTCCTAGCTCTCGCCTACTACCTTTGAGAGTAGTAGTAAACGAAATGGATGCGAGAATATTGAAGTTCTACGGATTACTCACTTTAGGATTTAAAAACATTACGTTTTGTACTTAAACTTTACTACCAGTTTTATTCCAGATCGATCCAGTTACCTGCATTCCTTCCCTCCCTGATCCGGTCTTGCTCTTAATCTGTTTACGGAAACAATTGCTTCCATAACATGTCTTCAAAAATTCTTAATAAGAGCGATGACGGTAGTTGACTCATTATAAAGAATTTGGGATGCCGGTTAGACGCATGGAGATCCTAGAGGTTGGTCATATCATATAGGTAGAGGTTGGTCATATCATATAGGTAGAGGTTGGCCATTTCAAAATTGGACGCCATGTTTTGTCGTCGCTCGTATTGTTTAGCGTGCATAGCTGAATGGTCTTGCACGGTAAATATGGATTCCGGAAAAGGGTAGGGTAATATTTCATACAGATTTCTGTGTTAATGACTGGAAGCACTTTAGAAAACGGCTAAAAAGGAAAAAGTAAATTTTATATATTTTTAAAAAAAAGCCCTATTTCGTTTTGTTGTCTGTCCGTCTGTAGACATCGAACTTTTTTTGTTTATACAGATAAATTCTTTTTGTGTTAAATAGGAATTATTTAATATGTTACGATTTCCATCTTTCGAATCACCCAAAAGTTATAACTGCGCCCTCTAACGGTGGAAATTTTTGAAAATTCAAAAATATCAAACGAATATTCCAAACGATGCAGTTATGTTAGAAGTTTTAAATTTTGATGTTGAAATGAGAAGGTTACGAAGTTGCCATTGACAACAAACACTTGACCCTGTAAACCCGGGGGGGGGGGGGGGGGGGGGGGTGAATGCAATTTTTTTGTTTTAACAGAAAAGTACGATTTTAGAGATAATTCTTTTTGGGTTGGACAGGTAATGATGAAATATTACAATTTACATTTTGCGAATTTCCCAAAAGCTATAATTGCGCCCTCTAACGGTGGAAAACGAAAAATCCCAAAAAATTAAAACGAATATTGCAAACGATGTACTTATGCTAAAAATTTTGGTCGTGGAATGCGACTGTTGTCAATGGAATTTTCAAGACTTATGGTAGAAATTCCACTGACAGCAATTATCTGCCCAGTATTTTCAGAGGAGCGAGAGAAAAGCAAATTTTTATATTTAAGAACTAAAATGCAAACACTTTGTTTTAAAATTATTAATAAAATATTATGTGCATTTTTTCCCCCATCCTACATTAAAAACTAAACCCCTCAAGCAGCTGCTTGCCACAGAGGTCTCATAGGAGCCTGTCAGTTTATACGCCATAGTAGAAGGTCCATGAGGATGGCGGGACCTCAGCAGAAAAACAACACGAACATCCATAATTAAAACTATTAAAGAGTGAAAAAACAGACAAAGGAAGAACTTCATTCTCTTTGAAAATTAGATTCCCATACGAGTTCTAGTTATTTTACACTTTCAGTACCCTCTGACAGTGGAAATTCGAACTACTGTACAATTGAGAAAATAAGGGTTGGGTTGTTTTACCTCTGAGCGGCACTTTTTTGCACACCATGGGGTAAATGGCCAGGTCACATGGACCCCGAAGGCTCAGAGAAGGTTGGGGGAGGGGACCCACTGGAACAGCTGTTGGGAGACAGATGGTAGCCTCCCGTCAAGGCCATCCAGCGTGTTCTTTAACGTGCACAGTGTATGGCTCTCCCGCACACGGGGCCACGGCTTAACGTCCCATCAGACGGACGGCGGCCTTTCCAAGCCCATCGGTGTCCCCTACTGACCGTGGGCAGGGCGGGGAATTTTGCGGAGATAAATCTCAACGCTGACCCAGCTGGGACTCGAACCTGGGAACTACAGATTACGAGCCTGGCGCGCTACCGACTGAGCCACCCCCGCCCCAATTGAGAAAATAAACTATCAATATTTTATTATTGCCTGTAATGTGCAAAAAAAGTTTTTATCTCTTAAAGCAGAAAAGTTGCATTTTACCAACGGGACAAATCATTACTATTAGGGTAAACCACTTGACCGTTACACTCTATGACCAAAAATTTAAGTTTCTAGCAAAAATAGATCGTTTGCAATATTTAAAGATTTGGTATTTTCCAGCTTTTTTCCACCGCTAGAGGTCGCCTTTAAAGCTTTTATTTACCGCCTTTAGCACTCTAACACTAGAAATTCCAACTAATGGGGATTCGAAAAATGTAAATATTCATATTTTTGTGGAAAAAATTTCGCCGACATGGGATTCGAACCTGCATCTCTCCAGAAACATGCCAGAGTATTCTACCCTTTTAAACTAACACTTGCTTTTTTCATAAAAACATTTATTGATTTATAGACGTTTAAACGTCTACAGGTAACCTTGAGATTATCAAATATTGTATAAATCATTAATATTTTGTTAGTGCCTGTCAAACAAAATATATATTTTTTCGTTTATTTCTTAAAAAAGTTTCATTTTCGCACCCCTTTTAGCTAAGACGGCAAAGCCTTGTTGCCATTGTAAACCTTCTGACCATAACACTACCACCAAAATTTCAGATTTCCAGTGTTAGTTTGTTTGCAGTATTCGTTTGAAATTTTGGCATTTTCCTTTTTTTCCCATCGCTAGAGGGCGTTATTAAAACTATTGAAATTTTTCAAAATTGCGAATCGCAATATTTGTTCCACACCTATCCAAACCAAAAAGAATTTTTCATTTAGCTCTAAAAAGTAAAAAAAAATGAATATCTATAGACTGACAGACAGGTGGAAAGACAGATGGACAGACAACAGAGACTGACAAACAGACGAACAACTATTGGTTATGTAGACGACAAAGTGGAAACATTAGCTCGTTTTCAAACGAATCTTAAAAGAAATTTTTTGATTTTCAGTTAGCAATCGGCTGCAAAAGTGAATTGAGCTGTCTTCTGATGGAGTCACTCGGAAAAAAATATTCATTAATTTATTTTTTTTCCTTTTTGAGTGAAATTTTTTCTACCCAAGTGCAGCGCAGCATTCATAAAATATGACAGCTTTTATAGACAAAAAAAACTTGTAGTTTTATATATTTCTACCACAACTGAGAAGTTTTAACTTGGTACATACACTCTCTTAAGCTTTCGTCTCACGGTACGACAAAACATGGCGCCCATAAACCACGTGACTCGATCAACTAATGGCAGTGAATCACCGAGATGGTCCTATATAGAGGCTGGCCTTCTTTAACATTTCTCCAGGTTATGATGAGAAATGTTAAAGAAGAAGGCCAGCCTCTATACAGGACCTCTAGGAGATCCTACCTTCATGGTTAGACGAAGCCGCCGGTTGCACGAGGATTTTTTATTTTATAGAAACCAAGTACAAAAGGTATAATTTTGCGTTCAAGCCTTTGCTTTTAACTGCATATTTTTACTGAAAGAATTAAAGAAAATTAATGAAAAATAATACCTTTAATAGATGCATAGTGTGAATTTAACAATGAAAGAAAACTGCGCCAGTGGTATCAGGGAGAACTACCACTTAATCTGAACTTGGGGGGGGGGGGGTAAATTTAGATATTAAATTTATGTCTGTTACACGAGAATTCCGAATGCTTTGAGTACCGGAAAACTGGGACTTTATTGTGCATGTTCAGGCGAAGAATTAAGAAATTACTTTTAGCAATTAAATACAAATGCCAAGAAATAAAAACAGGAAACACTCTTTATTTCAGTAAAGTTTTTTTTTACACGACCAAATAAGTTTTAAATGCTGTTGATCTTGAAAAGATCAAAATATTTCTATATACATTTAAAATCTTAAAGCCTGTAAAACATTAAAAAGTTAAAAATAAAGATGATACGAGCGTTCCTGAATGTAGTACTTGGAGTCAAATGGGGCACATTTAGCCACCAAAGCCATAGATAGCTCTCCCTTGACGCTTAAGGGCATATACAACGTCCATGGCGGTTACGGTTTTCCGATTAGCATGCTCCGTGTATGTTATTGCTTCCACGATCACTCCTATTAGGAACATCTGAAAATTAAAGAAATCACTGGAAATATTTCGAATTTAATTTTTAAAAAACCTAAGTTTTTTTTACAAATCAAAATCTTTCCTCCAAGAAGTTTTAAAAATATTAAGTTTCGAAAAAACAATTATGTTTATCGTTTATCTCCGGAGTCTTTCCCATCCCCTTACATTGGGCTAAACGTCTAGCCATAATAAATCCAAGTGTTCAGAGCTTTGTAAGGATTGGGTTGTTTTACCTCTGAGCGGCACTTTTTTGCACACCATGGGCTAAATGGCCAGGTCACATGGACCCCGAAGGCTTAGAAGGTTGGGGGAGGGGACCCACTGGAACAGTTGTTGGGACACAGATGGTAGTCTCCTGTCAAGGCCATCCAGCGTGTTCTTTAACGTGCACAGGGTATGTCTCTCCCGCACACGGGACCACGGCTTAACGTCCCATCCGACGGACGGCGGCCTTTCCGAGCCCATCGGCGTCCCCTACTGACCGTGGGCAGGGCGGCGAATTTTGCGCAGATAAATCTCGACGCTGACCCAGCTGGGACTCGAACCTGGGAACTACAGATTACGAGCCTGGCGCGCTACCGATTGAGCCACCCCCGCCTCAGCTTTATAAGGAAGGAGGTTCATTTGACAAGTGTTTGACATATGAAAGTCTACAGTTAAGGCCATCCAGTGCAGGGGCGTAGGTGGTAAAATGTAATTTTAAGGGATAAATTAAAAGAAGTATTCAGTTTGCATCAGTACTAATGAAATATTCTCCCAAATAGCCCGTTAGTTAAATTTCTACCATAATAGGATAGAAATTCTAAAGAGGTCAGAGTCTGAAGGAAAGTTTTTTCTTTCCTTCCCGTGGCCGAGTGGTTAGCGCGCTTGGCTACTGATCTACGAGACCTGGGTTCGAGCCCCGGGTAAGGCATGGATGTTCGTGTTGTTTTCTGCTGAGGTCCTGCCATCCTCTCAGATCTTCTATTGTGGCATATAAACTGACAGGCTCCTGTCAGACCTCTGTAGCAAGCATCTGCTTGAGGGGGTATTTATTTTTATTATTCTTCAGAATAGGATTTAGCTGTAGTTTTGCTTAGAAAAAAAAAATGGACATCCTAAGACTTCGCTAATCCACTCTTTATTCTTACAATCGAGGTAGATAGCCCAGGAACGAATTTCTATTTGCTTTTTTTTTTGTCAGCTTGCCTGATGAAGTGAGCCCTCTTAAACATTAGACAATATGTTAAAATGATAGCCTTATAGTTGTGGTCTTTGTCTCCTGGCAACCAATATTTTTAGACTCAGTCCGCCACTGTTGTCGGGCCTTGCACAATTCTTATTATTTAAATAAATGACTAAGTGGCAAGCTTCCATCTTTCAACATTTGTATTCTGCATGAACTCTCCTTTTACTTTTATATCGGTGACGATTTAATAGGTTTTCAGCTCCCCACGATTCGGCAGATATTTGACCGATCGGTCCCAAATTTGGTGAGGTGGTCCCACTTGTGTCTTCGCGTGTAAGGAATAGATTTTGGGTTGTTTTACCTCTGAGCGGCACTTTTTTTGCACACCATGGACTAAATGGCCAGGTCACATGGACCTCGAAGGCTCAGAGAAAGTTGGGGGAGGGGACCCACTGGAACAGCTGTTGGGAGACAGATGGTAGCCTCCCGTCAAGGCCATCCAGCGTGTTCTTTAACGTGCACAGGGTATGGCTCTCCCGCACACGGGGCCACGGCTTAACGTCCCATCCGACGGAGACTGACTTTCAAGGCCATCGGTGTCCCCTACTGACCGTGGGCAGGGTAGAGAATTTTGCGGAGAAAAATCTCAACGCCGACCTAGCTGGGACTCGAACCTGGGAACTACAGATTACGAGCCCGGTGCGCTACCGACTGAGCCACCCCCTGTAGGGAATAGAGATCGGATTCCTAGATGCAGTGGGTCAGGAATAAATCTGCTACAAGTGTCCAAAATCTATGGGGGCACTGTATTATCTAATGGAGTAGTAACGTTATCGTCGGGGAGGGGATTATTAGTGGACAAACTTTCCGCGCCAAAGCTTTCCAGGCGATTATAGGGTTCAAAGCCTTGCAATGCACTAAGTTCCGACGAGATGAAACTTCGTGTCAAATTTAGTGGTCCTAGCTCTTTCAGTTTGAATAAATAGTTCTCAAACGGATAACTCTATAACATAGATTTAATTTCTCGTCAAATAGGTACAGTCGCTCAAAAGTATCCGAACACTGTGGGTGATTACAGAATTCAGAAAAAAAAATATCTGGTAACGATTTTTTAGAAATTAGTGATCTGGCAGCCTTCGTGTCACGTGACACGAAGGTTGCCAGATCACTAATTTCTAAAAAATCGTTGCCAAATATTTTTTCTGAATTCTGTAATCACCCACAGTGTTTGGATAATTTTGAGCGACTGTACATTGTCTTACGATTACGGAGTTCCGGGAAAGCTAACCCCACTTTACGGCAGTAGGGATGTGATCGGGAAAAAAAAATCTGTCAACGCCATCTAGATCATAATAACCCCAAAAGGATTAATGAACATGCAATATTTAACACTTTGGGGTTAAGTGTGACTGACTTCCCCCCCCCCTCTCTTCCTGTCCAGTGTTGGACTGCAAATGGTTAAAACTGGACCTGAAAGAAAACTTGGAGGTGATGATGGGGGGGGCGGGGGGGAATATAACATTAATGGAAATATGGGCTCTAAAGAATTACGATTCATAAGGTACGGCTCTCGTGCATATAAGACCACAACCTAACATCCCAACCGATAGCAGCGGCTTGCCTTTTCAAGCCAGCAATAAAAAATAAAAAGTTTTCCTTATCATCAGGGTTAAAGTGGCGATTATCAAAAGGATAACATTGTCTTACAATTGCAGAGATCCGGGAAAACTAACCCCACTTTACAGCAGTCGGGATGTGATCAGGAAAAAATCTTCCAACGCCATCTAGATCATAATCAACAAATCAATCATAAATCTCAACAGGCCCAGAGTAGCATCATTTAAAACCAATAACTGGGTCCTTTTCTCACTGAAGTAACCATGGGTGTCCGCAGGAATTCATCAGGAGTTGTAGGGGGGGAGGGGGACAAACAACTACCAGATCTGAATATTACTGCGAAATCTTGTTTATTCTAAAAATAAGTCCGAAAAAAGAAATACGGTCTTAAATTTGTTTTAAGTTAATTTTGTTAAGTTATCAATGTTAAAATTATCAGATAAAAAGCAGTCCTTACCTTAAGGACTCCTCTGATCTCTTCATAAACAAGGCCAGATATTCTCTTCACTCCCCCCCTTCTGGCGAGTCTCCTAATGGCGGGCTTCGTTATCCCCTGGACATTATCGCGTAGTACTTTCCTATGTCTCTTAGCGCCTCCTTTCCCGAGGCCTTTGGCTCCCTTTCCTCGACCCGACATTTTGTAATCTAGAAATAAGAAGTTTTAGATTAACATGAAAGTTAAGTTCAAACCAGAATTTAAGATCAGCGGACTTTAAAACATTGAAAGGATAGACAGAAAACTTGTTTCATGATAAGTTGACCATTTTTCTAGTTTTGCTTTCAGTTATCCCTTCGTTCTATTATGAAAGATTGCAGTGTTCGCAAATTCGCGAATAATGATTGGCTCCGTCGTTAACATTTCTCTTTAGATTTTTTGCGGTTCTTTCTAAATTTATAAAAGTTTTGCATTTCTTGAGTATCTTCTGGCATTTATTTTTTGACAAAGCCCATATTTGGGCAAAATTATGTATCAAAAGATCTCATCTCTGTGATATCAAATGTAGCTCTTTCTGGAAAGTCTGATGTTATCTTGGTTATTACTCTATCCTCTTAGGGGGCGGGGGTGGCTCAGTCGGTAGCGCGCCAGGCTCGTAATCTGTAGTTCCCAGGTTCGAGTCCCAGCTGGGTCAGCGTTGAGATTTATCTCCGCAAAACTCCCCGCCTTGCCCAAGGTCAGTAGGGGACACCGATGGGCTTGGAAAGGCGGCCGGCCGTCGGATGGGACGTTAAGCCGTGGTCCCGTGTGCGGGAGAGCCATACCCTGTGCACGTTGAAGAACACACTGGATGGCCTTGACGGGAGGCTACCATCTGTCTCCCAACAGCTGTTCCAGTGGGTCCCCTCCCCCAACCTTCTGAGCCTTCGGGGTCCATGTGACCTGGCCATTTAGCCCATGGTGTGCAAAAAAGTGCCGCTCAGAGGTAAAACAACCCAACCCTATCCTCTTAGTAAGGTTTGGATTGTTTTTACCTCTGAGCGGCACTTTTTTTTGCACACCATTGGCTGAATGGCCAGGTCACAAGGATGCCGAAAGCTCGGAAGGTTGAGGGAGGGGACCCATGGAACAGCTGTTGGGAGACAGGGTAGCCTCCATCCCCCAACCAGAGTGTTCTGACCATCTAGAGTGTTCAAGACCATCCAGTGCGTTCTTTATCATGCATACTCTCCAGCACACGAATCCATGGCTTAACGTCCCATTGGAGGGACTGCGGCCTTTCCAAGCCCATCGGTATCCCCTACTGAGGGCAGGGACTTTTGAGGAGATAGTCTCAGCTGGGCCAGCGTTGAGATTTAACCTGGGAACTGCAGATCACAAAGCCTGGCGCGCTACCGACTGTGCCATTCCCGAACCTTGGGGAAGGGGGTTCACTGGACAGATGTTTAGGAGATAGATGGTAGCCTTCAGTCACGGCTATCCTGCGTATTCTTCAGCGTGCACAGCGGATTGCTCTCCTGTACACGAATCCACTGCTTAACGTCTCATCAGGGTTGGGTTGTTTTACCTCTGAGCGGCACTTTTTTGCACACCATAGGTTAAATGGCCAGGTCACATGGACCCCGAAGGCGCAGAGAAGGTTGGGCAAGGGGACCCATTGGAACAGCTGTTGGGAGACAGATGGTAGCCTCCCGTCAAGGCCATCCAGCGTGTTCTTTAACGTGCACAGGGCATGGCTCTCCCGCACACGGGGCCACGGCTTAACGTCCCATCCGACGGACGGCGGCCTTTCCAAGCCCATCGGTGTCCCCTACTGACCGTGGGCAGGGCGGTGAATTTTGCGGAGATAAATCTCAACGCTGACCCAGCTGGGACTCGAACCTGGGAACTACAGATTAAGAGCCTGACGCGCTACCGACTGAGCCACCCCCGTCCCACGTCTCAGACAAACTGCAGCCATTGCAAGCCGATAGATGTCCGCTTTCTGACCGAGGGCAGGATATGTAGCGCTAACAACTGAGTCAATCCCGCACAATGAGGCTTACAATACTACAAATAATCCGAAAGAAAATGATATCAGTAGCTGAAGGCACAAGATAAATTTAAACATTTAATTAAGGAAACTTGAAATATAACATTTCGGGATTTTTCGAACAATTTTGTTGGCGGTCTAAACAAAAAATTTTCGACACCCTTAAACTTTGAGGGGGGGAAAAAGACAAGTATAAATAAATAAATACCCCCCCCCCCTTCAAGCAGCTGCTTGCCACAGAAGTCTGACAGGAGCCTGTCAGTTTAATACACCATAGTAGAAGGTCTGAGAGGATGGCAGGCCCTCAGCAGAAAAACGACACGAACAGCCATGCCTAACCCGGGGCTCGAACCCAGGTCCCTTAGATCAGTAGCCAAGCGCGCTAACCACTCGGCCATGGGACGGCATAAAACAAAATTTTGGCAATTAAATAATACACCAAAACCAAACGTTTGTTACACTAATATAGATTTCAACGAAGTATTCAAAATCAGTTTTGGGTTGCTTTTGCCTCTGAGAGGCATTTTTTTGCACACCATGGGCTAAATGACCAGGTCACAAGGACCTGGAAGGCTCAGAAGGTTGGGGGAGGGGACCCACTGGAACTGCTTTTAGGAGACAGATGGTAGCCTCCCATCAAGGCCATCCAGCGTATTCTTTATCGTGCACATGGGACCATGGCTTAACGTCCCATCCATTGGACGGTCGCCTTTCCAAGTCCATCGATGTCCCCTACTGACCGTGGGTAAGGCGGCGAATTTTGCGGAGATAAATCCGTCCCGTGGCCGAGTGGTTAGCACGCTTGGCTATTGATCTAAGGGACCGGGTTCGAGCCCCAGGTAAGCCATGGATGTGTGCGTCGTTTTTCTGCTGTGCTGAGGTCCTGCCATCCTCACAGATCTTCTATGGCATATAAACTGACAGGCTCCTGTCAGACCTCTGTGTCAAGCAGCTGCTTGAGGGGGTATTTATTTTATTTATAAATATCAACGCTGACCCAGCTGGGACTCTGGGTCTGAAGGAATTTCGGTGGCCGAGTGCTTGGCTAATGAAGAGACTGGATTCAAGCCCCTAGTAAGCATGGATATTTCCTTTATTACGATGTTGTTTTTCTGCTGGGGTCTCCTTCCTCAGAGCTTTTCTATGGTGTATTTTACTGACAGACTCGAGTCATCTTTTGCAAGCAAAAAAATAATTTCCCTCTTCATTATGGATGTTTGAGGGGAAAGTCCTTTGAAAAATAGCACGGATTTTAACATTAAGAAAATAGTTTCTTTGAATTTTCATTGACTTATTCATTTACTATAATTTGTGTGCTTTAAAATTTTTTTGTAGTTTTACTCACAGTACGAATTAAAAAGTAAAACTTAATATGCTGCGGCACTTCCACGCTCCCCCCCACTGCGGGTCGCGGTCCATACTTTCAAAAAACCTGCTATATTCTAAGCGTTTATACTGCAAGTTATTTTACTTTTATCAGCCGTAAGATTTAACGTTAAGAGAATGCATTGAGAAAAGTTTCCATATTTGATACGCATATTAGTTAAGAATAATCAAAAAGGCGATTAATAGGATAGTTTAGGAGACATCGTTCGTCAGAGCAATTTAAAACAATTTCCCTACAGTAATATTAAGCAATGCACAGTAGGCCAAGATGCAAAACCTATTCTAAAGATGTCCCTACAAAGATTATCAACTAGAAGAAGGAATATCGACTCTGAAACAGATTCCCTAATTTGCCAAAGACCATGAAGTTTTTAGTTTCCCCGATTTTTTTGTTCCCCCCCCCCCCACTCCTTAAATGTTTTAATGCGAACTAATGGACGATGGAAATTTGGAAAATGCAAATAGTATTTTATTAGCGCTTCTACAATATTTTTGTCTTTTATTCCTTAAAAATTAAAATTCTCGCACCCTCCGAGAAAATGTGCAATGATATTTTTTTTTTTACATACAAAAACCAGCCAACCTCCTCGATCTAGTCACCACTATCTCTACACCTTTGTAGGGGACACCGATGGGCTTGGAAAGGCTGCCGTCCGTCGGATGGGACGTTAAGCCGTGGCCCCGTCTGCGGGAGAGCCATACCCTGTGCACGTTAAAGAACATGCTGCATGGCCTTGACGGGAGGCTAACATCTGTCTCCTAACAGCTGTCCAGTGGGTCCCCTTCCCAACCTTCTCTGAGCCTTCGGGGTCCATGTGACCTGGCCATTTAGCCCATGGTGTGCAAAAAAGTGCCGCTCAGAGGTAAAACAACCCAACTCCACACCTTTCCTAGGTAGGATCTGCAGCAAATTGTACCATTACATGTTGAAATTGTAGTGTATAACTATCATACAAACCTATAGAGGAAGTTAAATCTTCTGAAACTTCGTTCAGGTTCTCTTGGAAGTCTAGGAACAATGTAAGGAATTCGAAGGGTCTAACTGTTATACAAGAAAAATTCTTCTCTCAATGCGAAAATAACGTAAAACTCCGCGTAAAATTAATGCTGCTAAATTTTGTTTCAATGTTTTTCAACATATTGGCATTCTGAAATTGCAAGAAATTAAGAGTTACTAGTTCGTATTCACTGCGGTTAAAGTAACGAACCGGTCATCATTACGGTTTGCAATGTAGTTGGAACATCTCCTTTAGCAGCTACACAACAACTTTACAATGTATGCGAACTTCCTCCTCTGCCAACTTCTTTTACTTGTGCGTGATAGAGGATTCAACTTTCATTGCCGAAAGATTTGAATTTCAGAGACAATATTTCCATTTGAAATCTTGTTCTTGTAGTATTACGGCTTTTCGAGATACAGGAAATAAAAAAGGATCATTAAATAAACTTATTGGGTTATGCAAAAAGTGGCTAATGGCCAAATCACAAAGACTCCAAGGTCTCAGAATTCAGGTAGTTTTACCTCTGAGCGGCACTTTTTTTTGCACACCATGGGCTAAATGGCCTGGTCACAAGGACCCCGAAGGCTCAGAGAAGGTTGGGGGAGGGGACCCACTGGAACAGCTGTTGGGAGACAGATGGTAGCCTCCCGTCAAGGCCATCCAGCGTGTTCTTTAACGTGCACAGGGTATGGCTCTCCCGCACACGAGGCCACGGCTTAACGTCCCATCCGACGGACGGCGACCTTTCCAAGCCCATCGGTGTCCCCTACTGACCGTGGGCAGGGAATTTTGCGGAGATAAATCTCAACGCTGACATAGCTGGGACTCGAACCTGGGAACTACAGATTACGAGCCTGGCGCGCTACCGACTGAGCCACCCCCGCCCGCTAAATGGGCAGGTCACATGGACCCCGAAGGCTCAGAGAACCGGGGGAGGGGACCCACTGGAACAGCTGTTGGGAGACAGATGGTAGCCTCCCGTCAAGGCCATCTAGCGTGTTCTTTAACGTACACAATGTATGGCTCTCCTGCACACGGGGCCACGGTTTAACGTCCCATCCGACGAACGGCGGCCTTTCCAAGCCCATCGGTGTCCCTTACTGACCGTGGGCAGGGCGGGGAATTTTTGCGGAGATAAATCTCAACGCTGACCCAGCTGGGACTCGAACCTGGGAACTACAGATTACGAGCCTGGCGCGCTACCGACTGAGCCACCCCCCCCCCCCCCCACCACCAAATTTTTTTGCAGTTTTAGAACCGTTCCCAGGAAACTTCCGATACTAGAGCGTGTGCCTTAATTAGATGCAGTTTGTTGCGAGGAAAGAGTTTTTCCCAATATATTTTTTTCAGACGCTAGGGTATAAAAATCGGTTTAGTGTTATTTGCATGTGGTTGTATCCTTGGGAGAATAATTCTCGGGGGGGGGGGAATCTACGAGCTAATCTAAATTTAAAGATCAAAAGTTGTCATAAATGTTTGCGCTATTTAAAGCATCAAGCAAATGGAACGCTCCGAGAAATCTATAGATTACAAAGCTGTATAAATAAAAGTTATTTTGGGAGTCTACTTCGCAGTGAACCTTTTTCCTCGAAGCTTAGCACAGTTCACGAGAACGTCGGAATGGATGGAATTTAATCACAATTTCCTTCCTGCCTCGAGCATCCTGCGTGCAAAGAAAAAGGCTATGAATCTATCTGGAATTGTACACTGTAGATTACGGCACTTAGCGTATAGTAACTGCTAGAAACTATTTCATGTTAGAGAGAACTTCCTTTTATAGGAGGGGCGGGGGTGGCTCAGTCGGTAGCGCGCCAGGCTCGTAATCTGTAGTTCCCAGGTTCGAGTCCCAGCTGGGTCAGCGTTGAGATTTATCTCCGAAAAACTTCCCCCCCCTTCCCACGGTCAGTAGATTACACCGATAGGCTTGGAAAGGCCGTCCGTCCGTCGGATGGGATATGGGATGTTAAGCCGTGATCCGTGTCCTGGAGAGCCATACCCTGTGCACGTTAAAGAACACGCTGGATGGCCTTGACGGGAGGCTACCATCTGTCTCCCAGCAGCTGTTCCAGTGGGTCCCCTCCCCCAACCTTCTGAGCCTTCGGGGTCCATGTGACCTGGCCATTTAGCCCATGGTGTGCAAAAAAGTGCCGCTCAGAGGTAAAACAACCCAACCCTTTTATAGGAGTTCCGATATAAATGATTTAACAGGCAATTGCAGTCAGTGGGGTCATCAGCCGTCTATCCGAAGAGGGTGGGGCGGACCTCTGAGCGACACTTCTTTGCACACAATGGGCTAAATGGCCAGACCACAAGGACCCCGAGGTATCAGGTTTGGGAAGGAGACCCAGTGGACAGATGTTGGAAGACGGAAGGTAGCCTCCCGTTAAGGCCATCCAGCGTGTGATCTTTAACGTGCATAGGGTATGGCTCTCGCTCACAGGGGGCCACGGCTTAACGTTCCATCCGATGGCGTTTCCAAGCTCATCGGTGTCCCCTACTGACAGGGCTGGGTGGGGAGTTTTGCGGAGATAAAACCGAAAAAGGTGGGAAGAAAAATTAAGAGAGGAACATGGGCAGGGCATATTCAATTTTGACCTCGGGCCAAATCTAAAACTGAATTCCCATCCCTCGATCAAGGCCAAGTTATCTAATAGACAGGATTAATTTGGTTCATGAGTTACTTTTTTGCGAGAGGAAGATTTAAACGATGTAAAAAGAAAAAATTGCAATTAAGAAAATGCAAATAAAAAAATGGGGATTGACATGAAAAATGGACAAATAAAAAATTGCAATAAAAGCCTGGGGAGGAGCTGCAAAAACAAACTTAAACAGCCTGTTGATTCTGCAAAAATTTATAGTTAGAATTATTGACCATAATGTTCGCTTCTCTGAATCTCGTCCTATATTTAAGAAGTTAGGGTTACTGACTGTCTCAAATTTACATTTTAAAAATTATTGAATATGTCCATTTCAATTTACATCTATTTCAGGTTCGACAGACATATATATACCACTTAGAGACTCATCATTTAAATTGCAAATACCACGCATATCAAAGCAAGCTACTACCCGTAATATAAACTATATTGGGCCTAAATTATACAACAGTATTCCAGATACAATGAAGAAAATTACTTCTAAATATTTATTTAATGAATCTCTTTCTGAATGGATACTAAACAATGAATGATAGCTGTATGTAAAACCAATTTTTTGACTTCTACATCATTGATTGTTTCAATTATCAATTGTTGCCTTGTTAATTTTTTGTATATATATTTTTGTCATAATTATACACCAGCGCTCAAGTATTCAGTTGCTTTAGCTGGGTATATTTCATAAATTTTTGTATTGATACATATCTATGTTGAATAAAAATTGAATTGAACTAACAAATAAAAAAGCATCTAAAATAAGAATTACAGTAAAAGAGTCAATATTTTAACCACGTAAAAATAAGTAGTTGCAAATATTTTGAAGCCAGTCTTATTTACGATCTCTCGAACAGCGCAATATTAGGAATTTATAGAAGATGGTCATGCATGGGGGGGGGGGGGGGCGAAAGTCTGAATGTTTACCTTCAATTTTTTCCATTCATCAGTTTCCCCCCGTAAAAATGAACTCTTCCTTGAGAGAGCTGAAGTGAGGGGGGGGGGGGGGGGTGACAAACCGTTTGTCATTAATTTGCCTCAAGAAATTTGACCCACCAATAAACAATTTTTTTCATCCGAGAAAAAAATTTCTGTCGCCGCCCACTATTAACATACGAATTTTTTTTTTTTTTCGTTGGATATCTTTAAGATCTACAGAATGAGAAGCAGACGATAGAGAAAGCAATAGATCCGTTCTTGAGAAAACAAAGTTTCGAAACTTTTTGCAAATTTCAATATTATGGTTTTTGCCGTCCATGGAGGTTGGCTCATTTGGTAACGCGCCAGATTCGTGATCTGCAGTTCCAGATGTTTCCAGGTTCCCAGCACTAAATCTCCCTCGTGCCCTCGGGCAGTAGGGGAACACTGGTGGACTTGGAAAGGTCGTGGTCCATCAGATGGGATTCCGTGGTGCTCCCTGTGGAGGTTAAAGAACACACGCTGGATTGGCTTGACGGGAGGTTCCCTCCGTCTCCTAAAGCCGTCTAGAGGGTCCCCTTCCCACCATCCCCCAACTTCTCAACCCTTCTGGCCAGAGATTGGGTTGTTTTACCTCTGAACGGCACTTTTTTGCACACCATGGGCTAAATGGCCAGGTCACATGGACCCCAAAGGCTCAGAGAAGGTTGGGGGAGGGGACCCACTGGAACAGCTGTTGGGAGACAGATGGTAGCCTCCCGTCAAGGTCATCCAGTGTGTTCTTTAACGTGCACAGGGTATGGCTATCCCACACACGGGGCCACGGCTTAACATCCCATCCGACGGACGGCGGCCTTTCCAAGCCCAGCGGTGTCCCCTACTGAACGTGGGCAGGGCGAGGAATTTTGCGGAAATAAATTTCAACGCTGACCCAGCTGGGACTCGAATCTGGGAACTACAGATTACGAGCCTGGCGCGCTATCGACTGAGCCACCCCCGCCCCTCTGGCCAGAGAAAGCTGGGGGGGGGGGGGGGAAAGATAATGTGCTAAATGGCCAAGAAGCTGTGTGAAAAAGTTACAGTTTAGAGATAAAACAACTCAATCTGCCGGTCCAAGAAACAAAACCTCCCACCTTTGTCAGCTATGCCTGAAATCACGAGAACGACTTTGGAGGAGAGAATTCCATTGAGACTGAAAAAGTCTTCGACAGAAGGGATTTTTGTCAATCATAAATTTTTTCAGCAAGCACCTCCAGTGGTTGAATAACAATTTGCCAAATCTACACACTAATGATACAGGAAAGTAATAGATAGGCAATATTGTTCTTTCACCTACGACAGACTTTTTTGTACACAACGATCTCAATGGCCAAGTTACAAGAATTCAAAAAAAGTTTGGGTCCTTGTGATAGTGAACCCCAAGAGTTCAGAAAAGATTGAGCGAAGGTGACCCACTGGACAGCTATTAAGAGACAAATGGAAGCCTCCAGTTAAGGTTATCCAGCGTGTTCTTTAACGTGCACACGAGGCCTTTTTTTAATCCATCTGATGGAGGGATGGTCTTTCCAAACTCGTCGGTATCCCCTTTCGATAGAAGATAGATTTTGCGGAGATAGAAGCTGGAAATTGCAGATTACAGTACAAACCTGGGGCACTAAGGACAGCTGTACCCTGTTCCCGGTGTTATTGGGGCGGGGGTGGCTCAGTCGGTAGCGCGCCAGGCTCGTAATCTGTAGTTCCCAGGTTCGAGTCCCAGCGTTGAGATTTATCTCCTCAAAATTCCCTGCCCACGGTCAGTAGGAGACACCGATGGGCTTGGAAAAGCCGCCGTTCGTCGGATGGGACGTTAAGCCGTGGCCCCGTATGCGGGAGAGCCATACCCTGTGCACGTTAAAGAACACGCTGGATGGCCTTGACGGGAGGCTACCATCTGTCTCCCAACAGCTGTTCCAGTGGGTCCCCTCCCCAACATTCTGAGCCTTTGGGGTCCTTGTGACCTGGCCATTTAGCCCATGGTGTGCAAAAAAGTGCCGCTCAGAGGTAAAACAACCCAACCCGGTGTTATTGAGAGATTAGTCACATATTATTAGTATATCACGTGTTAAATTAGTTGCCCATGAAGATTTCTGTTTGGCCCTGTAATCACAAATGTCACGCGAGATATTCTGCCAACAAATTTATCATTAAATGAAGGAGATCGTGGTCACCGAGAGATTCAAGTCTCTCGACACTATTCAATTACGTAAGAATCCTAGGAGAGTGAAACGGCATTTCATTGATATCTACTTGCCTCCCCCCCCACCCCCGAATGGAAAACATTCTATTGAAAGTTTCAAACCGACGACAATTAAAAACGAGTCCATCTGCAATTTTCCGTCTGGAACCAATATTTTGTAGTTTCAATTCCCCCCCCCCCCCCTAAGGTACTACACGTACTGCCATATTTTGTAATTTTTTTTTATAATGAAATACAGGTTGTGTTTGTGGGGGGGGGGGAATGCAGAAAATTACAATATTCAAATTTAAAGATGTGCTGATATTTTAAAACACATTAACTCTGAACGTTTACTGGCTCGGTTTTGAATACTGGGTATTATGTTCAAGGCTGGTAAAAATATATTCCTCATTAAAGTCTGAATTTGTTGACGTCGTTTCTTTCAAAGCTAGAAAAAAAATTCCCCCAACCTTAAATTATTTCAAAAAAGAAAAAAAAAAAAACCAACTTTCTCGATTGAAGGCAGAATTATTAATTTCGTGTTTCTTTTAATGCGCAAGACAGAAATAAAATATTTTGATTCGCCCTTTCATTTACATATCGCTTTGCTCAGGATTGGAAGAGACAATTTTTTTGACGCAATGGGCAAAATGGTCATGCCACGAAGAGAATGGGAACCATTGAATAGTTGTTAGGAAACAGATGGAGACCTCCCCCCCTCTCATCCAGAGTGTTCTTCAACGAGCATTAGTAGATCAGTAAGACTCCTGTAAACGGAACCACAGCTTAACGTCCTATGGGACTGAGGAATCCCCTTTCTGACTGACTGTCCGTCGGATGGGACGTTAAGCCGCGGCCCCGTGTGCGAGAGAGCCATACCCTGTGCACGTTAAAGAACACGCTGGATGGCCTTGACGGGAGGCTACCATCTGTCTCCCAACAGCTGTTCCAGTGAGTCCCATCCCCAAACCTTCTGAGCCTTCGGGGTCCATATGACCTGGCCATTTAGCCCATGGTGTGCAAAAAAAAAAAAAAAACGTGCCGCTCAGAGGTAAAACAACCCAACCTTTCTGACTGAGGGCAGGTTGGAAGTTGGCGTTAAATCTCAATGCTGGCATGATGGGACTCGAACCTGGAAACTGCAGATGACTAGCCCGAGGCGCTACCGACCGAGCAAATCCCAGCTCCTCTGGCAGGATTATTTGCAATTTCCTCACCACTGTATGCTCAAATTGCAAATTAATGGTCCTAAATGAACAACTCCAGAGGAGGGACCTATCTGGGAAAGGAAGGTGTGCCTCCTCATTGGAAGCATGCAAAATAATGAAATTTGGCTTCATTACGCGTGAAAACTCGCTGTTCCCGAATATTCAGTAGACATAATAATTCAGTAGACATAATAAAAATCAGTTAATAAGCAGAGTAATTAGTTAAAAAGAAACAAATGGTAGTATAGAAAACTAATCTTCAGATTCGATTATGCTCCAGATTGATCAGATATATTGCTATAGCAGCGTCCAGGGGGGATGAGTCCCCTCCCCACACACACACCCCGTGACGCAGCTATCGCAAGACCCCACGGCTTCGCTTTTTTTTTTATTTTGCAAGATTTCAATACTTATTCCGCTGATAGTCTTACTTTCTCATACAACATGATCCCCGTCCTCTCCCCCCCCCCCACCCCCAAGTCTCCAGTCTCGTGGAATTTCTGCCAACCTCGAATATTTTCTTCGCGGAATGCAATTACATAGCCTTCAGCAGATGTCATTGACAGAGATTCCAACAGTTCTTTGGGCAATGTGGAAGAGGTCTATTTTACTTAAACTGTGAAAGAACATTTTCCGAATTTAAGTACACTCCAATATTAGTAATTATTTGTATCCAATAAATGAATTCACATGTGGCAGAATGAAAGTTTTATTTGGGTTGGGTTGTTTTACCTCTGAGCGGCACTTTTTTGCACACCATGGGCTAAATGGCCAGGTCAAATGGACCCCGAAGGCTCAGAGAAGGTTGGGGGAGGGGACCCACTGGAACAGCTGTTGGGAGACATGGTAATCTCCCAGCGTGTTCTTTAACGTGCACAGGGTATGGCTCTCCCACACACGGGGCCACGGCTTAACGTCCCATCCGACGGACGACGCCTTTCCAAGCCCATCGGTGTCCCACGAAAGTTGTATACTTTATATATTGGTATACTTACATTCATATTCTTAAAAACACAAAGTGAATTAAGGGTTCATACTCGAGAGCTTGTGTATTTATTTTGCTTTCACGGTTTAATTAAAGTTGGGTTGTTTTACCTTTGAGCGACACTTTTTTTTTTTTGCACACCATAGGCTAAATGGCCAGCAGGATCCCAAGGCTCAGAAGGTTGGGGGAGGGGACCCATTGTAAAAGCTGTTGAGAGACATGTCCCCTCCCGTCAAGGTCATCCTGCGTGTTCTTTAACGTGCACAGGGTATGAACTCTCCCGCACATGGGGCCACTGCTTAATGTCCCATCCGACGGACTTTCCAAGCCAATTGGTGTCTCCTATTGACCATGGCTGGCGAGGAGTTTTGCGGAGGTAAATCTTAACTTTTGCCCAACTTGAACTCGAACCTGGGAACTGTAGATTACGAGCCTGACTGAGCAGTCCTCGCCCCCTAAATGGCCAGGTCACAATAACCCCGAAGGCTGAGAGAAAGTTGCAGGAAGGAAACCCATTGAACGTCTGTCAAGAGACAGATGGAAGTCTCCCGTCTAGACTATTGGAAGTGTTCTTCAACGTGCACAGGGTATGGCTCTCCCTGAGCATACGAGGTCACGGGTGCGGTGTCTCGAAGCTCATCGTTGTCCCCTTAGGACAAGTACTCTTTGTTGTTGCACAACACAGCAACCACGGCAATCCCCGGTTCCGTCTTTCGACACTACCAAGTTGAATGGAAAGCCGCGACTCTCTCCTGTCGGGGGCAAGGCTACACCGTATAGATGCATCTCATCCCAGACATCCTATGGCGAGCAATCCTATAGAAGGAAAGCTCATCCATCGGTCAAACACCTGGAATTTACTCTGTTCCCCGGTTAGCCATGAACAAGGATATGTAGATCCAAGTTCGCTCGGCACCCGGGGTGGAGACTCTTTGTGGGACCCAAACGTTGAAAAGGGCCCTTGCCTATTAGGGGACCAATCCGTTCGGCAGGGCCCTTGAACTGCTCCACTGAGCGCCTGATTTTGAGGTCTTGACACCGTCCAATCGGGCCACTAAACCAGTCAGCGACGACTTCGACCTCGGTTGGTCTTGCCTCTGTCCAATCGGGGCCCGTACCGGTCAGCAGAGTCTTCGATCGGTTACTGGACCACAAGCTCTCTCACCACGTCAAGGTGGTCCCCTATTGGGGGGGAGGGACCCCTTAGGACAGAAGGTAGGGGGGTTTTAGCGGAGATAAAAAAAATAAATACCCCCTCAAGCAGCTGCTTGCCACAGAGGTCTAACAGGAGCCTGTCAGTTTATTATGCTATAGTAGAAGGTCCGAGAGGATGGCAGGCCCTCAGCAGAAAAATGACACAAACAGCCATGCCTTACCCGGGGCTCGAACCAGGTCCCTTAGATCAGTAGCCAAGCGCGCTAACCACTCGCCTAACTCGAGCTTATTCAGATGGGACTCGAACCTAAAAACTACGGATTATGAGCTTGGCTGGCTACAGAGTCCAACTCCTTTTCAGTTTAAAAAAGGTCTTTAATAATACTAATGTCACATTTGCGTTGTACTCAAGGCGACAATTATATAATGGTAAAATAAGAATCATTTTTATGAACTACCTTGCCAGTTATCGCCTGCACTCGCCAATAAAGCAACAGCAGGTCAAATTTCCCTTACAACAGATATTAAGAGGTTGCTCAGTACAGGGTTTTTCTCTCAACACACAAAAAAAAAGTTATTTCAAAAATTCAGCCGGACTTTTCTCCCTACATAATATTTTCTAATACGTTTTAAGCTCCCTACTGGGGCTTTCAACGTAAAGTAGCACAAAATTAATTAATCCGCAATTATTTGTGATCTTAATCTTGCTTAAAGAAACAAAAATAGCGAAACCACTTACTTAGGCAGAAATGGTGAGGAAGTTTCGTGTAAAGAGGAAAAGCCAAGCGAGTGCGTCCACAAGCCAGGGTACCTTTGGATTCCTTCATTTTAAACCATTATGGGAGGAGAACGAGATCTTACGAGAGTAGCACGTCATCGACAATGAAACAGCCGTCGCTGAACTGTGCAGTGAAAGAAAGGGTTGATTGGATGGGGGGTGAAAAAGTTGCAGAAAAGATCCAAGAGGCTCGCGTAAGTTGAAAATCGAAAGAAATGCCTATTCTTCAGACAGGGTTGGATTGTTTTACCTCTGAGCGGCACTTTTTTTGCACACCATGGGCTAAATGGCCAAGTCACATGACCCCGAAGGCTCAGAGAAGGTTGGGGGAGGGGACCCGCTGGAACAGCTGTTGGAAGATAGATGGTAGCCTCCCATCAAGGCCATCAGCATGTTCTTTAACGTGCATAGGGTATGGCTCTCCCGCCATCTTAACGGAGCCATGGCTTAACGTCCAATCCAACGGACGGCGGCCATTCCAAGCCCATCGGTGTCCCCTACTGACCGTGGGCAGGACGGAGAATTTTGCGGAGATAAATCTCAACGCTGACCCAGATGGGATTCGAACCTGGGAACTGCAGATTGTGAGCCTGGACCGCTACCAACTGAGCCACCCCCGCCCCGTAAGGTCCATTTAAATATTTAAACTTTTATTCAAAACCAGCGTAAATGCTATATTATAAAATACAGTGTTGGTCACTAAATCAAGTCCCATGTATACATAAAGAAATTGCTTATGTTTATTGAATACTATGCTGTGTGTGTATATATATATACTGTATATTTATATGTGTGTTCCCTAATTATTTGTGAAATATGTTGGTTTCATGAGTTTGAAGATTTCTAATGGTTAGCTACTTGTGTCAAGTTATGTTTTGATTTTATGTATTGTTGCATAAGAAATACACAGCAGGTATGCATGGTAGCTTCATTACATAGGATTTGTTTTTATAAAATAAGTTTATAATATGAATCAGGTATGAATAATATGATTTTTTTTAGCAGACAAGTTTATAACAAGTAACCAATAAGATTAGTGCTACATTGGTACAGTCGCTCAAAAAAGTATCCGAACGCTATGGTTGATGACAGAATTCAGAAAAAAATATCTGGCAACGATTTTATTTAGAAATTAGTGATCTGGCAACCTTCGTGTCACGTAACACGAAGGTTGCCAGATCACTAATTTCTAAAAATTTCATTGCCAGATATTCTGAATTCTGTAATCAACCCTTGCCACAGAGGTCTGACAGGAGCCTGTCAGTTTATATGCCATAGTAGAAGATCTGTGAGGATGGCAGGACCTCAGCAGAAAAACGACACACACATCCATGCCTTACCCGGGGCTCGAACCCGGTCCCTTCGATCAATAGCCAAGCGTGCTAACCACTCGGCAACCATAGCGTTCGGATACTTTTTTGAGCGACTGTAGGTGGTCATATTATTTTGATACTAGATCGTGTGGGCTCACTCACGGAAATATTGAGCGTGTGCAGTTACCGTTCACAGCAAACTGGAGCGTGTGCAGTAACTGCACACGCTCCAGCTTGCTGTGAACGGTAACTGGAGCGTGTACAGTTGCTGTACACGCTCCAGATATTTTTCCTGAATTCTGTAATCACGTGACACGAAGGTTGCCAGATCACTAATTTCTAAAAAAATCGTTGCCAGATGTTTTTTCTGAATTCTGTAATCAACCATGGTGTTCGGACACTTTTTTGAGCGACTGTAGGTGGTCAAATTATTTTGATACTAGATCGTGTGGGCTCACTCACGGAAATATTGAGCGTGTGCAGTTACCGTTCACAGCAAACTGGAGCGTGTGCAGTAACTGCACACGCTCCAGCTTGCTGTGAACGGTAACTGGAGCGTGTACAATTGCTGTACACGCTCCAGATATTTTTCCTGAATTCTGTAATCACGTGACACGAAGGTTGCCAGATCACTAATTTCTAAAAAAATCGTTGCCAGATATTTTTTTTTAATTCTGTAATCAACCATAGTGTTCGGATACTTTTTTGAGCGACTGTACTACTAAAGAAAGTGATATGATATGCTGAGAATTCTACATTTTGTTTCAATTTAGTTTGCTATCATACTGCGTAGCATTATGGAATTTATGCTACGGTCGTACATAAAAATATATACTTAAGCCTATTTTTAAGATATGGAAAAAAAGGTATAACCATTCCCAGAATTAATAATGCAAATGTATATGAAACATATTAAATATGTTTGCTTTGAAGCTTTCCATAGAAGTTCATGTTTCATTTGAAAGTATGGTTCTGAATTTCAATCATAAATTAATAAATACCCTTATAAGGCAAAAAAGGAAATACACCACAACCCCTGTATATACAACTTGTATAATATCTCTACCATATGGCCTCAGAAATTAGATCGTAATCTGTAGTTCCCAGGTTCGAGTCCCAGCTGGGTCAGCTTTGAATTTATCTCCGCAAAATTCTCTGCCCTCCCCACGGTCAGTAGACGGCACCGATGGGCTTGGAAACGCCACCGTCCGTCGGATGGGACGTTAAGCCGTGGCCCGTGTGCGGGAGAGCCATACCCTGTGTACGTTAAAGAACACGCTGGATGGCCTTGACGGGAGACTACCATCTGTCTCCCAACAGCTGTTCCAGTGGGTCCCCTTCCCCAACCTTCTGAGCCTTTAGAGTCCTTGTAACCTGGCCATTTAGCCCATGGTGCGCAAAAAAGTGCCGCTCAGAGGTAAAACAACTCAACGTTAAAGAACACGCTGGATGGCCTTGACGGGAGACTACCATCTGTCTCCCAACAGCTGTTCCAGTGGGTCCCCTTCCCCAACCTTCTGAGCCCTTAGAGTCCTTGTGACCTGGCCATTTAGCCCATGGTGCGCAAAAAAGTGCCGCTCAGAGGTAAAACAACCCAACGTTAAAGAACACGCTGGATGGCCTTGACGGGAGACTACCATCTGTCTCCCAACAGCTGTTCCAGTGGGTCCCCTCCCCCAACCTTCTGTGAGCCATCGGGGTTCATGTGACCTGGCCATTTAGGCCATTGTGTGCAAAAAAGTGCCGCTCAGAGATAAAACAACCCAACGTTAAAAAACACGCTGGATGGCCTTGACGGGAGGCTACCATCTTTCTCCCAACAGCTATTTCAGTGGGTCCCCTCCCCCAACCTTCTCTGAGCCTTCGGGGTCCATGTGACCTGGCCATTTAGCCCATGGTGTGCAAAAAAGTGCTGCTCAGAGGTAAAACAACCCAATTCTCAGAAATTACAAAGAAGTTAATTAAAACATAACTGATATGAAGTCCAAATTTAACATTCCTCATCCATTCAATTTCTACAATTCTGCTTTCACATATTAAGATTAATGGAATTGATATATTAACTGCAGTTTCACATAACCACAATTATACATTTATTCTACTCTAAATGAAACATATTGATGTTTGGGCTTATAGTGTATTACATATGTAAACATGGGACTTATAGATAAATCATATAATAAAGCTGTTATTATTACTTTTATTGATTCCTTAAATATTATGAAAACCTGGATGATCTGAAGCTGTTAGGTTGTTTACATTTCATAAATTCATATGAAATTAATATATTAGTGTTTCTACTGCTTTCTGCACTCTATGTACAGTCGCTCAAAAAATATCCGAACACTATGGTTGATTGCAGAATTCAGAAAAAATATCTCGCAACGATTTGTTTTAGAAATTAGTGATCTGGCAACCTTCGTGTCACGTGACACGAAAGTTGTCAGATCATTAATTTCTAAAAAAAAATCGTTGCGAGATATTTTTTCTGAATTCCGCAATCAACCATAGTGTTCGGATATTTTTTAATATATATAATGCGTATGAATATATAATGCAATGAATATGGAGCGTGTGCAGTTACCGTTCACAGCAAACTGGAGCGGTTGCGGTTAATGTTCACAGCACATTGGATCGTGTAAGCTCACAAAGACCTAGATCGTGTGGGCTCACTCACGGAAATATTGAGCGTGTGCAGTTACCGTTCAAAGCAAACTGGAGCGTGTGCAGTAACTGCACACGCTCCAGTTTGCTGTGAACGGTAACTGGAGCGTGTACAGTTGCTGTACACGCTCCAGATATTTTTCCTGAATTCTGTAATCACGTGACACGAAGGTTGCCAGATCACTAATTTCTAAAAAAAATCGTTGCCAGATATTTTTTTTTTAATTCTGTAATCAACTATAGTGTTCGGATACTTTTTTGAGCGACAGTACAGCAGGGTTGTTAAGCAAATGTAATCATGGAATTTTTTTTGTTCTTATAAAAATATTGTTGTGTAACTCTAAAATTTCCTGAAACAAAACTGGGAGGGGGAGGGGAGAGAATTGTGTTTGCAGGAATTACACAAGGTATTTGAAGGCATGCTGTGACATTTGGCCAGATGTTTTGCATCCCTGTTGTACTGCATTTAATTTCCTAGCTGTGAACTTTAATATTCATCAACTTTTATTATAGGTGCCACGAATGTGTTGTGTCCTAGCTGTAAATCAAATTATAGATCTGAAGGATGCAAAAACATTAAAATAATAAATAAATACCCCCTCAAGCAGCTGCTTGCCACAGAGGTCTGACAGGAGCCTATCAGTTTATATGCCACAGTAGGAGATCTGAGAGGATGGCAGGACCTCAGCAGAAAAACGACACACACATCCATGCCTTATTCCGGGGCTCGAACCCAGGTCCCTTAGATCAGTAGCCAAGCGTGCTAACCACTCGGCTACAACTTGCAAATTTCCCAAAGATTCAGTCTTAAGAGAAAAGTGTCTTAAGGCCATCCACAGAGATAATTTCCCCCCATCAGAATCTTCTGTAGTTTGCATTCACCACTTTAATGATAATTTAGTTATAAGGTTTGATTATGTTTCAAGAAATGATGGAGCAATTTTGAAAGTTGCACGAAAAAAGCTTGTGTTAGTGCCTGATGCCATGTTACATATTTTCCCCAAACAACTATCTTATTTTACCGAAATTGTTAGTGTCAAACGTAGAGATCCTGTTGGCTGTGTAACTGAACAAGTGAAAAGAGATGATGAAATGTTTAAAAAATGGTTGCAATGTGATAATATTGTAAGTTTTGCATCATTTAGAAAAGAGTTGGGTTGTTTTACCTCTGAGCGGCACTTTTTTGCACACCATGGGCTAAATTGGCCAGGTCACAAGGACCCCGAAGGCTCAGAGAAGGTTGGGGGAGGGGACCCACTGGAACATCTGTTGGGAGACAGATGGTAGCCTCCCGTCAAGGACCATCCAGCGTGTTCTTTAACGTGCACAGGGTATGACTCTCCCGCACACGGGACCACGGCTTAACGTCCCATCCGACGGACGGCGGCCTTTCCAAGCCCATCGGTGTCCCCTACTGACCGTGTACAGGGCGGGGAATTTTGCGGAGATAAATCTCAACGCTGACCCAGCTGGGACTCGAACCTTGGAACTACAGATTACGAGCCTGGCGCGCTACCGACTGAGCCACCCCCTCCCTATTTAGAAAAGATGTTGCAGATAAAGATGTAACTCGGTATGGTTTTCGTGTTTTCCACGAAGAAGAGTTTGTTTCAATTTGCAAAATTAATTTTTCTCAATGCCCAAGAATAACTGTTTCTTTAAAATTGTTTCTTGATTTCTCAAGTGAAATTTGGAATGATAATGTGTTGCAACCTATTAAACAGTTTAAGTGGGTTCTAGGTGAAGAACTAAAAGTTACTAAATGGAGTGAGTTTGATGCTTTTAAAAAGCCATTTAAATTCTTTCAATTTTCGGTCTATTCCATTGGACAACAAATTGAAACTTGCAAGAAGCATTATTTCTGAATGCAAAGGATGTATTTCAGATAGTGGGGCTGAGGAGGAAACAATGTTAAATTTTCTTTGTGAACAGCTGTATTTGTTGACAATGAAATGCCCAAGATATTCCACAGAGTTAATGATATGGGCTTTTGAAATTTTTTTTCTTTAATTCTGGTGTATATTTTTGGTTAGCCGTCCCGTGGCCGAGTGGTTAGCGCGCTTGGCTTCTGATCTGCGGGACCTGGGTTCGAGCCCCGGGTAAGGCATGGATGTTCGTGTTGTTTTCTGCTGAGGTCCTGCCATCCTCTCAGATCTTCTACTGTGGCATATAAACTGACAGGCTCCTGTCAGACCTCTGTGGCAAGCAGCTGCTTGAGGGTTTTTTTTATTTATTTATTATATTTTTGCTTACGAAAATCTGGCATATTGTCTCTGCCATATCCAACTTATTTGAAATGACTTTGTTAAGGCCTTGGTATTGAACAGTCTGGCTTACATAATTCACATATGAAAAAGTTTTCAAGAGAAAAGGTTTTCTTTCCTGCAGCAACATGAAAGAGTGGTTATTGTTCTTTTGGATGAAATATAAGTTAAAGTAAGTTTCAAAAAAGATGTAATAGAAGGCTTCTCTGAATATGAAAATTTATCTGCCAAAACTGTTCAAGCTTTTATGATTGTGTCTATTTTTTTTTCAAAAAACAAAGATGTAGTTTCTTTGCATCCTGTAAACAATCTTACATCTAATTTACTGTATGAAATCACAATGAAGGTGCCAAAGGCTTTAGCTGATGCAGGTTGTACTGTAATATCTCTAATATCAGAGAATAACCGTATAAATAGAAACATGTTTGAAATTATGAGTGGAGGGGAACTGAAATCTAGCATATCTAACCCATTTGATAAGGATCATCAAATATTTTTCTTGTTTGATACAGTGCATTTGCTGAAGTCTATACGAAACAACCGGTTCAGGCAACTTGATAAGGAGCCATCATTTCAGTTTCCTTCATTTGATGATCAAAATATAGTACTAAAGAATAGTGTATTACCAGGGACGTAGCCATGGGGGAATGGGGGGGAGGCTCCCCCCCCCCCCCAAAGTAACTCGGAGTTAGTAAAATTCGAAGCGACTTCGTAAAATCTAGGTGAGTTGTAAAAATTTGTAATTTTTTTTTTCTTGGAAAATTTAGCGGAGTTGTTAAAGTCGAGGCAACTTGGCAAATCTAAGGCAGTTTGGAAAATGGAGAGACGGCAAAATTTAGAGCAGTTGGCAAAATTCGAAGCCACTTAGTAAAATACAGGTGAGTTGGCAAAATCTTAGGGAATTGGCAAAATTCGGAGTGACTAGGTAAAATCTTGGGAAGTTGGCAAAATTCGGAGTGGCAAAATCGTGGGAAGTTGACAAAATTCAGGTGAGATGTAAAAATTGGGATTTTTTTCTGTAAAATTATGGAGAGTTGGCAAAATCTAGGGGCAGTTGGTAGAATTGGGAGTGACTTGGCAAAATCGTGGGAAGTTAGCAAAATTCAGGTGAGATGTAAAAATTTGGATTTTTTTTCTGTAAAATTATGGCGAGTTGGCAAAATTTAGGGGCAGTACGCAAAATTCGGAATAACTTGGCAAAATCTTGGGGAGTTGACAAAATTCGGCGTGACTTGGCAAAATCGTGGGGAGTTGGGAAAAATTAAGGTGAGATGTAAAAATTAGGATTTTTTCTGTAAAATTATGGCGAGTTAGCAAAACGTAGGGAGTTGGCAAAATTCAGGTGAAATGTGAAAATTTTGATTTTTTTCTGTTAAATTATGGCGAGTTGGCAAAATCTAGGAGAGTTGACAAAACTTAGGGAGTTGGCAAAATCTAGGAGAGTTGACAAAACTTAGGGAGTTGGCAAAATCTAGGGGCAGTTGGCAAAATTCGGAGTGACTTAGCAAAATCATGGAGAGTTGACAAAATTCAGGTGAGATGTAAAAATTGCAATCTTTTTTCTGTAAATTATGGCGTGTTGGTAAAATCGAGGCAGCTTCGCAATATCTAGGAGAGTTGGAAAATCTTGGGGGAGTTGGCAAATTCAGAGTGACTTTGCAACAATCAGTGTGATGTAAAATTGGGATTTTTTTCTGCAAAATTGTGGCGAGATGGCAAAATCTAGGGCGTTTGGCAAAATTCGAATCCACTTGGTAAAATACGGGTGATTTGCGAAAATTGGGATTGTTTTGTGAAATTAAGGAGAGTTGACAAAATCGAGAAAACTTGGCAAAATCTAGGGAAGTTGGCAAAACTGGAAACCACTTGGTAAAGTACAGGTGAGTTGTAAAAATTGGGATTGGTTTTGTGAAATTAAGGAGAGTTGAAAAAACCAAGTACTCCTGGTAAAATTCGAAGCCCCACTTGGTAAAATACAGGGGAGGTGTGAAAATTGTGCCTTTCTTGTTCAGTTAAGTAGAGTTGATAAAATTCGAAGTGACTTGGCAAAATCAGAATTAAAAAATAAATAACCCCCTCAAGCAGCTGCTTGCCACAGAGGTCTGACAGGAGCCTATCAGTTTATATGCCATAGTTGAAGGTCTGTGAGGATGGCAGGACCTCAGCAGAAAGACAATACCCATGCCTTATCCGGGGCTCGAACCCAGGTCCCTTAGATCAGTGCCCATGCCCAGAAAGACAAATGCCCATGCCTTATCCAGGGCTCGAACCCAGGTCCCTTAGATCAGTAGTCAAGCGTGCTAACCACTCAGCCACGGGACGGCAAATAAATACCCCTCAAGCAGCTGCTTGCCACAGAGGTCTGACAGGAGCCTGTCAGTTTACATACCATAGTAGAAGGTCTGTGAGGTTGGCAGGACCTCCTCAGCAGAAAAAACGACACAAACATCCATACCTTACCTGGATATCGAACCCAGTTCTCTTACATTAGTAGCCAAGCGCGCTAACCACTAAGCCATAATATGTAAAAATTGCGATTTTTTTTTTTGTAAAATTATGGCGAGTTGGGAAAATTCGAATCCACTTGGTAAAATATAGGCGAGTTGTGAAAATTGAGATTTGTTTTGTGAAATTAAGGAGTGTTGGACAAATCGAGGAAACTTAACAAAATGAAAGACAGTTGGCAAAATTCGAATTCACTTGGAAAATACGGGCGAGTTGGCGAGTTGTGATAATTGGGATTGGGTTTGTGAAATTCCGGATAGTTGACTGAAATCGAGAAAACTTGACAAAATCTTTGGGAATTTGAAAAGTTTGAAGTGATTCGGCAAATTTAGGAGAGATAAAGATTGGAATTAGTTTCGTGAGATTAAGAATAGTTGGCCAATAAATTAAGGATAGTTGGCCAAATCAAGGGAAAATTCGCACTGACTCGCTACAATTCAGACGAAATGTAAATGTAAATATTGGAATTATGTCTGTGAAATAATAATGGGTAGTTGGCAAAATTGGAAGTCAAATTCAAATGGAAAATGTATATATGTAGTATATTCCATAGGTAAGACTTTAAAATGTGCAAATTGTAAAATTCTCTTAATATATGAACTGCTTTTGAGATTAATTCTTCACAAGTAATATACAAATATTTGCTTGTAAACGGCAGAGGTGGTCTGAAATGGCCAAAAGATTTTCTTGTATATTTAAGTATCACAGCATTTTAAATTTTTCAAGCAATAATTAGCAAAGAATTTGAAGATAAATTTATATGTATGTTCAAAAAATCAGCATTTCATTTTAAAAACTTTATGTTTCGAGAGCTTTGAATCTCAGTGCTTAACCCTTTCACGACTAAGGGAAACATTTTTCCGAATTTTAAAATTGGTGATTGTCGTATTTAATTGTAACCTTATCTGCATTTTTTATACAGAATGTCAAAATAGAACGTATGCCGAACGCAATTACGTAAACGGGAACGTTTAGTCCATGTCCATCTTTGCAATAATGTTGCATCTGTGCAATGTCCATCTTTGCTTCACAACCAAAAGAAATTGCTTCGCAGAATATTGTTACGACAGAAGGAATCTGGCATCCGAAAGCAAAAAGTATCAGGCAACGAATAAGAACTTTGGGAGAATTTGAAGAAGAACAGTTGAGCGTGTAACCATGGAGGTAGGAAGATAAGGAGAGGCCCTAACGCGCTTTCCCCATGGAGGTAGGAAGATAAGGAGAGGCCCTAACGCGCTTTCCCTGTCCAACGAAAATGATGCTTAGGCAGCAGGGCGGTAGCCATATTGTTGCATTCAAACAAACCGTCTGCCGCTGCAATCAAGCCTACTTTTCACGTGTTATACTCAGTTTTACTGTGCGTTATATACGGGAAGATTATTTTTTTACGACTAAGAGAAAGCCCATTTAAGCTATTTGGAATTTATATTGTTTTTTTTTTAATGCAATGAATATTTCCATACAGAATTGCTATATAGCAGAACTATTTATGCATTTCGTTGAATAAGACAATAACAAACAATTGCAGGATTTTAAAAGTTTATTTATACTACACTGATAACAGTAGAAAACATTTTATGGATAAAACATAAAAGTTATATGCAATAGCAGCATTTAAACCGCAAAAAATTACATTTGTAAAATTAAGAAAATAGCTGTTTTACGTTAAAAAAATTCTCTTTCCACAAAAATAAAAAAAAATTGGCTTAACAAAACTAAATAAAGCCAATAGTATAAGAAGTAAAAAAAAAGAACTAAAATATATATATATATTTATACAAAAACAAAACGCCCCAGATGGTGGCTCGAACCCACCAGCTCTATGTTTGTACCCTCAGCTTCACATCTCTCCCCCATCTCATGCTCATTCTCCTCCCTCAACCAGAGTTAACAATCAATACAAAATACACAATTATTACAATAGCTCAAAAAAAATCTCGTAAGGATTGAAATACATCCTCAGCCACAAAGGAAAATTTCAAAATAATATCTGAAAAAACTATATGAAAAAAAAGCAACTAAAAATTATACTAAGCAAAAATAATAAAAAATTAAAAAAATATATCCACAGGGTGAAGGGAATATAATATCCATTTAAAAAAAAAGGCAACGTTCCAGAGTGGCTTGAACCCGACATCTCAGTGCCTGACTCCTCAGTCTCTCGTACCTCCTTTCATGTACGCCTAACCAACCCCTCAACCAAAGAAAAACAAAGTAACTACAAGCAATAAACTCGCTCTATTTGAAATCCATACAGAATTAAATAAATTCAGTATTCACCTTAAAAGGGACAATTAGAACCCTATCAGAAGAATTAACGAAAAGGAGAAAAGCATTACACTCTCCTCTTTTAACTAAAATTATTTAAACAATTTGAAAAATTTTCACCCTAACTAATGATCGCTGTCACTCACCTATGACAATTTACATCAGATACATTAAATTAATCTAAAAAGGAATTCAAAATTATAAGACTCCAATCCAAGAAAAAAAGGGAGCATTTAAACAAAACCCTTAAATGCTATCCAAATTTTAAAAAAAAGAAAGATTATATTTCTCACCTTATGAAAATACTTTATTGTAATTTACTTTTCCCTTCTTACACTGAACTTATTAAATCATGAAGAGAGAGGAATTTAAACACTGAAACATTTAAACAAAATAATATCTAATAATAAATAAATAATAAATACCCCCCTCAAGCAGCTGCTTGCCACAGAGGTCTGACAGGAGCCTGTCAGTTTATATGCCACAGTAGGAGATCTGAGAGGATGGCAGGACCTCAGCAGAAAAACGACACACACATCCATGCCTAATCCGGGGCTCGAACCCAGGTCCCTTAGATCAGTAGCCAAGCGTGCTAACCACTCGGCCACGGGACGGCAAAAATATCTAATACTTCCACCTAAAATAAAATAAAAAACAAAAAAAGAAACTCCTTGATATTTTAATCACCTCTATTTAAAAGTATGTAAATTTATCATCCATTAAATAGAATACACACTAATATTCAATTACAGCCAACAAAATTTTTTAACTGAGAAAGCCTGCAGAAGGAATTCTCAAATAAGTGTAACTTAAAATCAATCAATCAATATAAGAAGTACATCTTCACATTTATCACTGAGTACAATCCGAAGAAAATAAAAAAAAAATCTGGTGAAGAATCGAGGTTTGTAACACGAAATAAAACCGATTTCATAACGGCGTAATTTCAACACGAAGTTGCTTGTATCATTATATAATTATTTAAACTTTTATAAAAATGACAAACTTATCGATGAAAGGTAATTCCTGATATCTTTTTTGAAGGGCGATTCGTGCAGCCGTAAGCTTAACAGGCTGCCATAATACAAATGTCGAAAAAATTAAATTTTTATAGCGCAACACTTCATTACTCACCTATACTACTGATCAATGTTTTGAATAGAACAACATGGCTGCCGCTCAGTCGCCGAAGCATCATTTTCAAGTGCTTAGGGCTCCTCCTCTTATCTTCCTACCTCCATGCGTGTAACGGTCGTGTGTGTAACGGTCGAGAGTTCGAAAATGGACGGTTAGCTGTTCTGAGACAGTGCGCGTTAAGTATAAAGAATTATCTTGATGCGAAGTGTACGCGGGAAGTATAAAAGTGGTATCTTTTATGTGATGTGTACGCGGACGGTCGTATGGTTCTGCTAGTGTGAGTTAGCGAACTAGCACAGGACGATTTTGTTTGTGTATGAAGATGTTCAAGCGACATGGTAATCAAGTAAAAAGGTAATATTTAGTGGAATAGACAGAGCTAATGTTGTGTGCTCTGCGCAGGAAGGTTGATGACTTGTGTATGGATAATAGTTGATTTGTTTATAAGATACTTCATCCATATTTTCTTTGTAACAATTTACCTTGTATTGAATTTGGTTTTAAAATATAGTTTTTAATGCTCACGCTCAGTGGCTATCCATTTTTGTAATCCGCAACAATATCATAATTAGCACATCATTTTGTATAGTAATTTAATTTCATAATTTTGTATTATTTTAGTATCCCATAAAATTCCATTTTTATTTATTTTACGTCTAAACAAACTAAAATAAACAGTTACATACTAATATTTACTCTTAGAAACCTTATGGTCCTGAAAGGGTTAAATTTAAATGATTTTTGCACCTGTGGATTAACATTAAGAAAACTTTACAGAAAAAACGCTAAATGTGTTATGTAACATTCTGTTGAACAATTATTGCAAAGTCAAAAATGACTGTTCAAAGCGTAATAAGTTCAAAAAAGAGAACACTTACTGCATTGCTGTAAAACATTAAAGATGCTCATCAGTGGTGTATACTTGAATTAATTTCTTATTTTGGTGCTGTTCAACCTTTGATGAATAGTAATTCAATTACTTTTATCTACTGATGAGTTCTCTGGGTAGAAATCTGCTTTATCTTTGAGTTATTTTATTCAGTGAAATGGATACAGATAATGATATGAAATGCTTATTAACTGCCTTATTTTTGCTACACATAATATCAATAAATTGTTTTTCTCAATATTGAGTCATAGTAATGACCATGCAGTATAAATAAAATAAATAATATATACCCCCTCAAGCAGCTGCTTGCCACAGAGGTCTGACAGGAGCCTGCCAGTTTATATGCCATAGTAGAAGGTCTGTGAGGATGGCAGGACCTCAGCAGAAAAACAACACAAACAGCCATGTCTTACCCGGGGCTCGAATCCAGGTCCCGTAGATCAGTAGCCAAGTGCGCTAACCACTCGGCCATGGGACGGCATTATACAAGGGATCAATTTGAATTTCATGTGGTGTAAATATAGTTTATAATGAATTAGACAGTTGCTTAACTGTCAGGTAAAAAATATTTAACAATATTCAAAGCATGCTAATTTCTTTCGATGATTTTATTAAATTTGCATGAAATCATCTTTTTTCATGCCCTTAAACAAGAAAGCTGCAAGTGTGTATTTATTGTCGATATCAAATAGGAAACAACCTTATAAAAATGCTATATTATTATTATTTTGCCCTACATTGAATTTGTCAGTGATTTAATATGTAAATCATACCAATGTTTTTTAGGGGCGGGGGGGGGGGGTGGTAATCTGTAGTTCCCAGGTTCGAGTCCCAGCTGGGTCAGCGTTTGAGATTTATCTCTGCAAAATTCCCCGCCCTGCCCACGGTCAGTAGGGGACACCGATGGGCTTGGAAAGGCCGCCGTCCGTCGGATGGGACGTTAAGCGCGGCCCCGTGTGCGGGAGAGCCATACCCTGTGCACGTTAAAGAACACGCTGGATGGCCTTGACGGGAGGCTACCATCTGTCTCCTAACAGCTGTTCCAGTAGGTCCCCTCCCCCAACCTTCTCTGACCTGGCCATTTAGCCCATGATGTGCAAATAAGTGCCGCTCAGAGGTAAAACAACCTAACCCAATACCAATGTTTTCCAACATTGGCTCTGGATGCTTTCAATATATTCGTAATATCCCTTCCTTTCATCACCTCTAATTCTAGTGTCAGTTTAAAAACATTAAAAATTTTACTGTTCCATGCCACCTCTCACATGCATACGGGAGGCTACCATCTGTCTCCCAACAGCTGTTCCAGTGGGTTCTCCCTCCCCCAACCTTCTCTGAGCCTTTGGGACCCTTGTGACCTGGCCATTTAGCCCATTGTGTGCAAAAAAAGTGCCGCTCAGAGGTAAAACAACCCAACTCTCAAACACATTCTCTCTCATAAATTTCACTTGTGGTCAATAACTTTCCACTTGGAAAAAAAGACAAATTTAAGATTTAAAAATTCTGCATGATTCATAGTGTGACCACAGTTTCAAAGACAATTATTAGCAAAGATTAATCTCAAGTTTAAATTAACATATTTTGTTTAACCATTTAAGATGAAATTTGCAATCACATAACAATTGAGAGATAATCATCCTGATCACTAAGTGGTTATTATGCCTGGCTGTGGAATACAGTGACCAAATTTTTAGTATTGAGGTGTCTATGGAATTTTCCTTTATCAAGTATTACTACTAAAGTATTGTGTTTTCCAGAGAGATCTGGGGCGGAGGTGGCTCAGTCGGTAGCGCGCCAGGCTCGTAATCTGTAGTTCCCAGATTCGAGTCCCAGCTGGGTCAGCGTTGAGATTTATCTCCGCAAAACTCCCCGCCCTGCCCACGGTCAGTAGGGGACACCGATGGGTTTGGAAAGACCACCGTCAGTCGGATGGGACGTTAAGCCGTGGCCCCGTGTGCAGGAGAGCCATACCCTGTGCACGTTAAAGAACACGCTGGATGACCTTGACGGGAGACTACCATCTGTCTCCCAACAGCTGTTCCAGTGGGTCCCCTCCCCCAACCTTCTCTGAGCCTTCGGGGTCCATGTGACCTGGCCATTTAGCCCATGGTGTGCAAAAAAGTGCCGCTCAGAGGTAAAACAACCCAACTCAGAGAGATGTACAGTTTGTAATGGCAGGCTGTATCAGCCTTCTGTAGCAAGCAAATACTATAAGGATAAATTTTCTGTTTCTGGTATACAGTGATCTTTATGGACATGATTTACTATATAAATAAATAAAAATAAATACCCCCCTCAAGCATCTGCTTGCCACAGAGGTCTGACAGGAGCCTGTAAGTTTATATGCCATAGTAGAAGATCTGAGAGGATGGCAGGACCTCAGCAGAAAAACGACACACACACATCCATGCCTAATCTGGGGCTCGATCCCAGGTCCCTTAGATCAGTAGCCAAGCGTGCTAACCACTCGGCCACGGGACGGCTTACTATATATAAGCTATATATAAATTTTTTATTAAGTCACATTTTATGTTGTAAGTAGAAATTTACTGAAAACTATTTTAATGCTAGCTGAACAACAGATCAATGCAATTTAGTAAAAAGAATGTGAGAAGTGGCATGACAAAGCAAAATTTTCAACTTATTATAAATGCAACATTTAAACCTAGAAATTTTTTAAATATATATGAAAACTATTATAGATTATTTGCTTGTTAAATCACCGATAAACTTGATGAAATTTGGTTTTGGTGATGGATTGGGTGGGGTTGTTTTACCTCTGAGCGGCTCTTTTTTGCACACCATGGGCTAAATGGCCAGGTCACATGGACCCCGAAGGCTCAGAGAAGGTTGGGGGAGGGGACCCACTGGAACAGCTGTTGGGAGACAGATGGTATCCTCCCGTCAAGGCCATCCAATGTGTTCTTTAACGTGCACAGGATATGGCTCTCCCGCACACGGACCACGGCTTAACGTCCCATCCGACGGACGGCGGCCTTTCCAAGCCCATCGGTGTCCCCTACTGACCGTGGGCTGGACTGGGAGTTTTTCGGAGATAAATCTGAACGCTCTCCCAGCTGGGACTCGAACCTGTGAACTGCAGAATTACTAGCCTAGTACGCTAAACGACTGAGCCACCCTCGCCCCTATATATATTGTTCATGTCTACGACTCTTCCACCATGGCACCACGTTGGTGACGTCACAAAACGAACGTTCGGGCTTCATAGGTATATAGATGGCCATGCACCTCGGCCCCAAAGAAGTAGGGAATGCATAAAACAGAGATCGTCAAATTTGTTCCTGTCATGATAAGTGCCAGGTAAATGAACTGGTGCTCAAAATGAATGTATGATAATGCTGATGTATCTCGTAGAATACGAAAGAGCATCACGTGATACGAGGTGTACATGTAAATTTTGCAAATGCGGAAGAAGACAATGCGTGCAGATTTGACCGACGCAACCACGACCATATAAATCAAGATTGCTATAAAAGAATCCTACTAATTTCAGTTCCATTTAGGCTGACCATTAACTTGGGTTTCACCATGTCACAAAGATGATATATGGATAATTATGTAGGATGGGGAATTGGGTTGTTTTGCCTCTGAGCGGCCCTTTTTTTTGCACGCAATGGGCTAAATAGACAAGTTTTCTAAGAAAGCACATCCTTCACGCTCATAACGACCTAGAAGGGCAGAACACGAATCAACCGTTGTTCCTTCAGTTCATGGGGTGGAGGTGGCTCAGTCGGGTAGCGCGCCAGGCTCGTAATTTGTAGTTCTCACGTTCGAGTTCCAGCTGGGTCAGCGTTGAGATTCATCTTCGCAAAATTCCCCGCCCTGCCCACGGTCAGTAGGGGACACCGATGGGCTTGGAAAGGCCAACGTCCGTCGGATGGGACGTTAAGCCGTGGCCCCGTGTGCGGGAGAGCCATACCCTGTGCACGTTAAAGAACACGCTGGATGGCCTTGACGGGAGGCTACCATCTGTCTCCCAACAGCTGTTCCAGTGGGTCCCCTCCCCCAACCTTCTCTGAGCCTTCGGGGTCCATGTGACCTGGCCATTTAGTCCATGGTGTGCAAAAAAGTGCCGCTGAGAGGTAAAACAACCCAACGTTAAAGAACACGCTGGATGGCCTTGACGAGAAGCTACCATCTGTCTCCCAACAGCTGTTCCAGTGGGTCCCCTCCCCCAACCTTCTCTGAGCCTTCGGGGTCCATGTGACCTGGCCATTTAGCCCATGGTGTGCAAAAAAGTGCCGCTCAAAGGTAAAACAACCCACAACCCTTCAGTTCATCTGTTAAATGTTCAGAGCACACACTTCTCAGAAAAGGGACCTCATCAATTTGGAAGAGCTATCGACCGTCGGATGGGATGTTAAGCCTTGGTTCCAGGTGCAGTAGAGCCATACCCTATGCACGTTAACGAATACCCTGGAAGACTTCGTGGGAGACTTCCGTCTCTCTCTTAAGAGCTGTCCAGTGGGTCCTCTCTTCCAATCTTCGTTGGGGGGTGGCGCTCAGTCGGTAGCAAACCTGACTCGTAATCTGCAGTTTCCAGGTTCGAGTTCCACCTTGCCTAGCGTTGAGCTTTATACCCACAAAATCCCACCCTACCCTCTGTCAGAAAAAGACAATGATGGGCTTGGAAAGGCCGCCGTCCGTCGGATGGGACGTTAAGCCATGACGTCGCATGCAGGGTTGGTTGGGTTTTTTTCCTCTGAGCGGCACTTTTTTGCACACCATGGGCTAAATGGCCAGGTCACAAGGACCCCGAAGGCTCAGGGAAGGTTGGGGGAGGGGACCCACTGGAACAGCTGTTGGGAGACAGATGGTAGCCTCCCGTCAAGGCCATCCAGCGTGTTCTTTAACGTGCACAGGGTATGGCTCTCCCGCAAACGGGGCCACGGCTTAACGTCCCATCCGACGGACGGCGGCCTTTCCAAGCCCATCGGTGTCCCCTACTGACCGTGGGCAGACCCCTCGCGTGCAGGAGAGCCATACCTTGTTAAAAAAACATGCCGTATGGCCTAGGTGGGAGGATACCATCTGTCTCCCAACAGCTGTTCAGTGGGTTCCGTTCCTCCAGCCTTCTCGAGCCCTTGGAGTCCTTTGTTACCTGGCCACTTAGCCCAATGTGTGCAAAAAAAAAGTGCCGCTCATAGGTAAAACAACCCAACAACAACAACAGAGATATGACAGGGGCCTGTCAGTAAAATACGCCCTAGAAAAGATCTCTTGGAACCAGGTGCTTTTTGATCAGTAGCCAATCACGATAACTACCTGAACAGTAACTATTTTCTATCACAAGCACTCCATGATTTGTGGTACAAAGATGTAATGGGCTAGCCCGTGTTGCGGAGCATCTTTAACACATTTGATACCGTTCTTGAAGTTATTCATCTACTGATAGACTTGCCATTAAACCATTTATCGTCCATTGAGACAACATTATGAGATAAATTTCTGCAGCTTCTATTTCTTCGACATTATCGAATTACAGAGCTATTGGTGCATGATTGTAGGCAGCCCAGGATCGGCAAAAAATAAAGTTGGGGGAGGGAAGACATGCTTTCTTCGAGAAATGGATTTTGGGTTGTTGGGTTGTTTTACCTCTGAGCAGGGCCGTGCCGTGCTATGATACAGAGAGGCGGCCGCATCAGGCGGCACCGTAAGGGGGCGGCATAAGCAGCGAAATCAAAATACAATTTGAACCATTCAATAATTAAAAATCTTTACGCAACGCTTTTCTATATTGGTCTATGTTATTCCGATATTGATGTATACGATTTATGATTTATCGTACGCCTCTGCCTAAGCGCTTTCGGTATCCTTTGATCTCGGTTTCTGGTGCAGGTGCATCGTTGGCGAGCGCTCGCCGAAAGACTTTTGATCTGACAGCGGCCGCTCCTAAAAGCTGAGGCGGCAATTATCACAAAAGACAATTGCTGAGGCGGCAATTATCACAAAAGACAACAAGTGTTACGCGTTGATAGTTCTGCTTTGAACTTACAATTATTGACAATATTTGATTTTAATGTTAGTTTGTCATGAGACGTGGCAAGCGGCTGTGCTGCATTTAAATCAGTAAATCAGATATGTAATATATCTGTATCAGTATAATATTTGTGCATTTATACTAATTCAGTTTTTGTGTTTAAAAAGTAGATCAGGTAAGAGAATTATTGTTTTTTACAGAAATTGTAGTTACTTATTATCATTGAAAATGATTATGTTATGACAATTGGGACTCGAATTAAAAAGTAGTATTTGCATGGACTGGGTATATCTCAGGTGCGGAACGTCTGCCTCTGTGTGATAGATAGAGAGTTATTTAGGTAATATTGGGCTACTTTTGCGTTCTGTGTGTGATAGAGAGTGAGTTGCTTAGGAAATATTTGCATTTGCCTACTTTTGCGTTCGTTATTTATTGCTCTATTTTTACCAAATTCATATACGTTGAAGTGGAGACAATACAATAACAAGTTAAAGAAATGCATATGTCAAAACAGCTGCTAGCTGTCAATTTGACAGATATTCATTATCTATTTATTATGTTCTGTTACCTACAAATCTTACTAGCTTTTTTTTTTGACAGAACTTATTCTGACACATTTGGAAAAGTTAGGTTTTGAGTTAAAGTGGCTTAGACAACGGAGCTAATACAACGGCAGCAAAATACAAGGCTATGACAACGGAGCTAATATGAAAGAAGTAAGAAAGGGTGTACAAAATAGAATTCTTGAAAAATATCCAAGGGCGTTTTATGTGCCCTGCGCATGTCATTCTTTAAACCTAGTTGTGAATGATGCAACGTCTACTTCTACAGAAACAACTTTTTTTTTCTATTGTTCAAGAACTTTACACTTTTTTTTCTGGTTCTACAAAGCGTTGGGAAGTGCTAAAAAATATGTTTCACAATTAACTCTAAAACCATTGAGTGCTACTAGGTGGTCAAGCACAGTAGATGCGTTAAAGCCTTTACGATTTCAACTTTGCGAAATCTATGATGCATTATTCCAAATAATAGAAGACATCAACAGAGATGCAGAAACTAAAGTTAAAGCAAGAGGGTTAGCAAAAAATATTAAAAATTACAAGTTTATATGCGGTGTAATTCTTTGGTATGATATTTTATTTGAAATAAATTCAGTCTCGAAGCTATTGCAATCTGTAACTATAAATTTGTCAGATTGTGTAAGGATGTTATCAGAAACCATACAAAAAGTGAAAAGTTATAGACAATCTGGATATGATCAGATGAAAATTGCTGCTAATGAGATTGCAGAGAATCTTGAATGCAGTGTAGAATTTCCTGCCAAAACTGAAGTTAGAGCCAGAAGGAACAAGCATCAATTTGACTATGAAGAAGCTGTCGATCTACCCTTAACCCTTTCAGGACCATAAGGTTTTTAAGAGTAAATATTAGTATGTAACTGTTTATTTTAGTTTGTTTAGACGTAAAATAAATAAAAATCATAAGAAAAATACATAACAATGTGTAGTTTTTTTGGAATTTAATGGGAAATATTTTTCCCAATGGACTATAAAGGTAACACAAATTATAGTTAGGCTTATTATGCAATGCCTTTTATTTATTGGTTTATTAGAACAAAATGTTAACTAAAATAATACAAAATTATGAAACAAAATTACTATACAAAATGATGTGCTAATTATGATATTCTGCGAAGCAATTTCTTTTGGTAGTGAGGCAAAGATGGACATTGCACATAGTACATATATTATGCGTCCTGACAGTTCTGTTTTCGTTTTCTAAACGTTCCCGTTTACGTAATTGCGTTCGGCATACGTTCCATTTTGACATTCTGTATAAAAAATGCAGATAAGGTTATAATTAAATACGACAATCACCAATTTTAAAATGGGAAAAATGTTTCCCTTAGTCGTGAAAGGGTTAACAGAGGAGAATAAATTTGTAATAAACTTTTTCAATTATATTCTGGACATTAGCCTTAATTCTCTGAATGAACGATTCACGCTTCTGGAAACCCATAGCAAAAATTTTCAGTTTTTATATGACATTTTAAAACTCAATGATATAGATGACAAAATGCTAGAAAATTATTGTACCAGTCTCCAGTCAATACTTTCGGTCGAAAATGAATCAGATATAAATGCAAATGATCTTCAAGAAGAATTACGTGATGTATCCCGAATGCTACCATATTCTATGAAACCTTTGGATGTTTTAAATTATTTGTGCCAAAATAACTTAATTACTTTGTATCCGAATACTGTTGTAGCTCTGAGAATTTTATTAACACTCCCTGTCTCTGTAGCTAGTGGGGAAAGAAGTTATTCCACATTAAAATTAATAAAACACTACTTAAAAAGTTCAATAAGCCAAACAAAACTTAGAAATCTGTCATTAATTTCTATTGAATCTACATTGGCTGCCACTCTAGACTAGACATCCCTAATTAACGAATTTGCTAAAGTTAGAAGGGTAAAACTCCAGTAGATTGTTGTAGTTGATATCATTTTTTAAATTAGTTTATATTTTCAAATTAAAAATAGTATTCGTACATTTTGTGCAGTTTTTTTTTAAATCACAATCGAAGGTTATTTTAAAGAAAAAACCTTTAAGGGGCGGCATTTCGAAGACTTGCATCATAATGAGAAAATCTACCGCACGGCCCTGATTCCTTTATCTGCTGAACACCGTAGAACTCGTAGAAGGTGGGCTGATGAGCATCGTCATTAGACCCGTGATGAGTGGTCAACGATCTTCTTGTCTGATATGTCATGGTTCAGTCTGCAGCCTGACAATCATCGTGTCCTGATCTGGTGTGAACGAGGAACACGGGAGGATCCACTTTTCATGCGAGAAAGGGACTCCTTCGGTGGTGGTGGAATCATGGTGTGGGCTGGCATCAGCATTGGTGGTCGTACCGACCTCCACGTCATCAGAAACGGATCTCTGACTGCTGTCAGATATCGAGATGAGGTCCTGCACCCTATAGTGGTACCCTATGCTGGAGCAGTTGGAAACAACTTTCTTTTCATGGACGATAATTCAAGGCCCCACCGTGCGCATCTCGTCAACAACATGCTTCAGGAGGTAGGAATCGTACGCATGGACGTTCTCCAGACCTGAATGTTTAATAAATAATAATAATAATGTTTATTCACTATATAAACATATAATACACTTAATAATAAATAAATAATGTTTATACAACATAACAACATAATGAGTTAAAATAAAATCACAATTCGGTATGAACAATTGAACTGATATAAATAAATCCATGTAATGTAAAATGTTTATTGTGAAAAGAAATGCAATAAAATAGAAGCCATATAAGAACAACCAATGAGCTTTATGCTCTTACAGGTTGTCAAATTAAATTATTAGTTATTAACGATATGCATTTATAATACAGAATTAAAGGTTTAAGAGTGGAAAAGTTAATAATTTTTGATTTATTCATTAATGACATGAAATGTGGTAAGTAACTTAACAATGAAATAAAGACTCAATATTGTGTATATGCAATAATCTTCGCTTAATTTTTATTTTAAATATATTTTTATTTCTTTCTTCCCTTATATTTTTCGGTAATTTTTTTAAATTTTGTGAAGCTAGAATCATGAAATGTTTATGGATAATTTCTTTTCTTGAAAAAGGTACATAATAAAGTTCTTTATTTCTAAGATTTATTTTTATATGTTGTAATTTTAAGAAATCTGGGTTTTTAAACACAAACATAATAATTTTATAAATATATAATTGTCCTAAATTCAAAATTTCATTTTCAATAATCATATTTTTTAAAATCGTAATTTTGTTATTCATAATAACCTTCAGAATTCTGTTTTGTAATGTTATTAATTTATTTAAAGAATTAAGATATGTTCTTCCCCAACTAATTAAACAGTATTGTAAAGTAGATTGAATCCATGAATAATAAAGAGTTATTAGAAAGGAAGTACCTACAATTTTCTTTAGATGATATATTTTAATTAGGAAATATTTTAAACGTTTTGCAATTATATTTGTATGACTATTCCACTTCAAATTATTATCAATAGTAATCCCCAAATATTTGTATGTTTTAATTTGTTTAATTTCTGCACATGTACATACAATATTATTATCACAAGTAAATCTATGATATATGATTTTATCTTTGAGATAACTCTTGTTAGTGAGACTGAAATACATTGAATACGATTTTCCGATATTTAATGTAAGATGATTTTGATGAAACAATAACTGATTTTTTTTTTAAATCATGAGATATAGTCGATTTCAATTCTTCAGAATTATTACTTCTATATACTATAGCAGTATCATCAGCATAGGATATAGGATATCCTTTTAAGTTATTAAAAAAGAAATCATTGAAATAAATCAGGAATAAAATAGGTCCTAAAACTGAGCCTCGAGGTACTCCTTTAGTAGGCAATAAGGGTGAACTTTTTATACTTTTTATGTCTACAATTTGTTTTCTATCTGTAATATATGACTTAAACCATTTTAGCGTATTTCCTCTAACACCAATGTAATTAAGTTTCTGCAATAAGGTATCATGATTTACAGTATCAAATGCTTTTGAATGTCAAAAAAATTACCATAGTTTTTTGAGAATTATTTATACCATGTAAAACAGTATTGGTCGTTTCCAGTACTGCATTATCTGTACTCTTATGTTCTCTAAACCCAAATTGCGATTTATAAAAAAAATGATGAATTATTCAAAAATTTTATAAGTCTATTTTTCATTATTGTTTCGATAACTTTTGAAAAAATAGGTAATACATAGATTGGTCTATAATTATTTAAAATATTTTATCTCCTTTTTTGTATGTAGGCTTTACAATAGCAGTTTTCAATTGGTTTATAAAAATGCCAAAATTAAACGATATATTTATGATTTGTGTTAAAAATGTTGCATGGTATTTATTAATGATTTTAATATTTTTGGACTTATATTATCAAATCCATAAGCCTTATTTTCATCTAAATTGTTTATAATATTATTCAATTCAGCTTAATCTGTGATTTTTAAAAACATGGAATTTTCGTTATTTAAGACAGAGGGATAATTATGAAAGTTAATAGTTGTGTTATTATTATAATTATTAATATGAATGAAATGATAATTAAAGTCATTAATTAATTTTACTACATCAGTAAATTAAATCATTGAACATGCTTGGGATGCACTGGGAAGACGTCTGGCAAACCGTGCAATGTCTCCCACAACACTTCTTGAGCTGGAAGTTGCCCTGGAGCAAGAGTGGCAGAGGATCCCACAAGAACTGCTGGACATTCTGATCCTGTCCATGCCCCATCGCTGTCAATGTGTTTTGGCAGTCTTCGGTGACCACACACCCTACTGAACAGTCAATGAGTGGCACTCTCGTCCAGTTTGACATGCTTCTATTCACACCCACCAATATGTCACTTGCTACTCAATCACGACAATTGACTTTGCATCTCATTTGCATAATCGAACAACTTTCTTTGACTTGTCGTTTGCTTTTCTGATGGTCTTGTTTAATAAAAAAAAATTCAAATGCTTCTTTTTTTATCACTTCATATTCATTTTGAAATATCCCCTAATTTTTGTGAGCAATATATATAAATAAATAAAAGAACAAAACAATATTGTAAAACATACAGTTCAATTTATCTAATTTCGCTCAAAATTATTGACTTGTAGTAGCGAAAAATAATCAGTCAAAAATTTAATCTGATGTATACTATTCATTTTAATATTAATTTATCATAAATTAAAGAAACTTTAGGTATACTACTATGATGCAGTAATCAAATAATCGTGGCACTTCGCATAAACCGAAAAAAACCAACAAAAAAAAAAAACAATTCGAAATACTAGTTATAGTGAGATAAGAATCAGGGACGTACCCAGGGGACCAGGGGAACACCCTTTCCCCTCCAAAAAAAAAGAAATCTGGTCGTCTTATACGAAATCTTAAACTTGTTCACCTGCTTCTAAATCCAAAACAGGTTCTTTATAAAATTTTATTTTAGCCCCCTATTATATTCAGATATATGGGCTCGCTGTCTGCAGTTCCAGGGTTCGAATCTCACTTGTTCCAGAGTTCAGATTTATCACCGCTGCCTCGGTCAGAAAAGGGACATTGATGAGCTTCGAAAAACCGCCGTCTAGGATGGGACGTAAATCCGTGGTTCCTTATGCAGGAGATCCATATATTTTGCACATTAAAGAAAACGCTGGATGACTTCGAAAGGAGGCTCCCAACTGTCTCCTAAGAATAGTGGATCCCCTTCCCCTAACCTTCTCTGAACACTTGTAGTCCTTTTGCGGCCTGCCCATTTAGCCCATTGAGTGCAAAAAATGTGCCTCTCAGAGGTAAAACAACTCAACCCAAGCAAGAAATTGTAAATTGCAGCCCGTGGTATTATTAGAACATTTACGGTATTTTCAATACTGAACGGATAATGTTGAAATTTAAGATTTAGATATATTTCATTCAAATATGCAATTTGCCATCAGTATAATTCCCAGAAAAATTTTATTCTTGAGGATATTCAGTTTGTATTTTTACTTTCTATTGGTTTGCTATTTGTTAACGATTTTGAGGCTTTATATAATAAAATGCAGTGTGTGAAACAAAACGTCTGAAAATTCAAAGAATAGCAGGTGGTCACGGGAGTAAAAAAAATAAATTTTTTCTGTAGGAAAGTAAATCACAGAATTATACGAAATGGACCAGAAAGGCGTCTCAATAATTTTAATTTTGTTTTCGAAAATTATTTACGTCAAATATTACAATTTGCATTTTAGATCTTCCATTCCTAGCGGATTTTTTTAAATATTCTAGTAATATTACGGGTAATATACAGGTTTATTATTTGTTTACTCCTCCTACAATTGAAATTTTCCATGAGTCTTCTTCCCTGTATCCTGCTCTTGTAAGGAAGGAGAATAGGTGATAGCTTCTAACGCTGTTTGAAATTATTGCAACAAAGATGAACCTCATAACGTATGAACGTTTAGAAAGAAATTGTATGAAGAAATGATTCTATAAAGTAAGCAGTTTAAAGAGGTAATTTATATCTACAAGTGCTGACGGGAGAGTAAAAATTGGGAAGAATCTAAATTAACTAATGAAAGATAAATTTTATTTACTTACCGATTCGTTCACTTTTTGTTTTCTATTTAAATGATGATTACATAGAAAACAAAATGCAAAATTCAAGTCACCAAGAAATTTGCATTATGTCCTGTTAAATCCAGAAAGATCGGCAGAAAGAAAATCTACATAACCTGCCTTTCGGTCATTAAAAAAAAAGATATTTACCTTTGTTGGAATTTTTTTAGTGTAAGGTGAACGCTTTTTAACTAATGAAATTCAAAATTATATACTAATGCCTGAATTTTCTAGAAATATGTCGTTTCAGAATTGTTGGATGCTTTTCAGAATTGTTGAATTGTTGGATTGTTGGCAGTGTCTTCTTCAGGAACTGAAACTAAGAAAGATACTCTGGTTTAAGAATTTTTCTTTTCACTTTATAAACAAATAAAATGCTGAGTGAAAAAAGATTGTGCTATATTGTTTTATCTCTGTGCGTCACTTTTCTGCACTCAGTGGGCTAAAAGGTCCAGGTTGCAAGAACCTTTTTATATTGCTCATGTATGGTTGAGATTCTAATGGAGAGCTGTTAGATGAAGATGGAAGAACATCATCTAGATTATTCTTTGTCGTGCATAAGACATTACTCTCCTCTGCACAGAACCACGTCTTAACGCACTATCCGAGTCCATCAATGTCCCCTTTCTCGTGAGGGTAGGGTGCGGATTAGTGGAATATCAACTCTTCCAGAGGTAGAACTCTAACTTGGGACGACTGATAACATTTCATATGTAACTGTTTATTGCATACGTACATGTCACACATCAACAATTGAATATTCCTTCAAGGAGAACTCTCGTTTCCGCGAAGACTCATTCAAGAACTTTTGATAGTTTTTATTTTTATTTTTATATTAATATTTATATTAATTTTTTTAAATTTTTATAAGGAATTTAAACAGTCTATGTTCTTTAGAAAAATAATTAGTAGATTATAGTATATGGGTTTAAGTGCTTTTTCTTTGGTTCAAGGATTGATTGAAAGTTAAATTGATTAGTTTTATGTTTTCTGAGTTTTTGGAAGTATTTATTTCTTTCGTCTGTAAATTCTTTACATTGAAAAATTATGTGTTCTATTGTTTGTGGTTCATTACATTTTAGACAATTTGGTGAATTTATTTTATTCATTTCAAAGAGCATGGTTTTTGTCATTGCTAGACTGGGCTTTGATTCTTAATATTATGCTAATTTTTTTGTAATCCATAATTGTTGAATTTATTAATTTTATGTGAAATTAAGTATCTGTGTGTGTGACTTACATATGTGGAATACCAATTTTGAAGTGTACTGTTCATGTGTTTTTTATTTAAGTTTTTATGTAGGAGAAAATGATATGGGGAATTCATAGAATGGTTCAGGTTTTTTGCACTTTTTGCTAAAGTGCCTGCAATGTCATTGTATTTTAGATTAATGTGTGAGGGTATCCATTGTATATGCAATATGTTGTGTTGTTGTATATGGTTGTACATTAATGTGTAAGTGTCATTTATGAAAATATTATAATTACTTTTAAATGGATTATCTTTTAAAATACCTAAAGAGATCTTGCTATCAGTCAAGATTACACTATTTTTGTTGGAGAATTGGAGAGCCCAGTTTATTACTAGTATGATAGCTGTCAATTCAGCAGCAATGAGGACGGGAGTAGGAAAATCAAATTTAAATTGAATTCAAAGTTGTTTCTTGGACAGTAAAATTCCCCAGATGTTATTGTTTTTTCAAAATTCTGAGATCAATCAGTATAAATTTATATGTAGTTTTTGTAGTTATGTTCTATGTGGGTTTCTGATAGAAGTTTAAGCGTTGATTTATCTGAGGGATTTTTTGAATGAATTCCAGGAATATTCTTAGATAATACTGGAAGGGTTGATATCCATATTGGAAAGTTGGTTAAAAAGTCTCCACTGGTATTTTTGTTCATTATTTCTGTTACTTTTTGTTTCTCGTGGAAGTTATTTAATGCGATGTCTGGCAAGTAGTTTATTATGACTAATTATTTGGCTAAACCACACAGTGTAGAATGATCTTCATTTCCCAATACGAATGGTAATCAATTGTTAATTATCCCCAATACGAATGGTAATCAAATAGTTGCGAAAAATTTGAATTTCTCTTAGCTTATAGTTGAGACGATTTGGTGCACATTGATAACGTTGATATCTTCGTGTTCCTGACGCTCAACGTGTCACTTCTGAAGGAAGCAGCTGCTTAACTTCGGAGAGCACTTGGGATCGCATGCAGTCTACTTTTACGGAGACTTCTGAACACTTTTTGTTCGCACCATCTGGTAAATGTTGCGGGAATCTTTTCTTTTCGAAGTCTTAATGCCTCGTGATACGCTCGGCCAATTGCCGTGAGCTATAATTTTAACAAAAAAAGAAAGAAACACTTTAATCAAAAAATCGTGTTTCGAGATAACGAAATTAATTTTCAGTGCCTAGAATAACTCCCTAAACTGGAGGTAATTAAGAAAAATATTTCTAGCATCTTTATTATATAAATTAATGATTCAGTTATTTCCCCAATTGAAAGCAAAAACAGAATTTTTACATGCAATATAGCTTGTTCTTTGCATAAATTCGAAAATTAAACTAGGAAACAGGTCGCTCACGTTATAGGCGAACGAATATTAACATCACGGCTAGCAAGATAACGCTAATAATTAAATTTAAACAAAAGAAACTGACATAACAACTTTATTAGGTTCCAAGGCAAATGCAAAATGCTGGTTGGAATGTTATGTTGAATAAAAGAACACAAAACTTTAGATATTGAGAGATATCAATATAAAAAGTTTTCGACATAAAAGTGCATAAATATAAATGTTCAACAATATGAAGGGCGTCGATACTAAATTTTAATCAATGCAAAATAAAGTCTATAATACATATTTATATATCAGTGCAAATACTGTCGATACTAAGCTTTAGCCAATATAAAATGACGTCGATATTAACTCTTTATCACTGTGAAATGGCTACGATATCAAAACTTTATCAATGTAAAATGCAGTTGATATTAAACTTTAATCCGTATAAAATGACGTAGATATTAAAATCTTTATCAATATAAATTACTATAGATATTAAATACTATAGATATTAAACTATAACCAATATAAAATGCATCGATAATAAATCCTTATAGTATAAAATGCCGTCGATGCTAAACTTTAATCAATATAAAAGGGCTTTGATATCGAAACCTTATCCTGTCTGCTATATTCAACAATACAAAATGTCGTTGATATCAACTTTAATCAATATTATATGATGTATATATTAAATCTTTATCAATATAAAATGCCGTCGATATTAAATCTTTATGACTATAAAATGGTGTCGATATTAAACTTTAATCAATATAAGAGGATGCCGATATTAAACTTTACCAATGTAAAATGCCGTCGATATTAAACTTTAATCAATATAAAGTTACTTTAATAATAAACCTTTATCAATATAAAATGCCGTCGATAATAAACCTTTATCAATATAAAATGTCGTCGATATCAAACCATTATCAAGTAAAATGACGTCGATATAAGTTTATACCGATTTAAGCATGTCGTTATCACAGATTAAATAGTTAGCACAAATAGACGACCTCCATATATGTCCATTGAGGTACAAAAAGATGCCATCACTCCTGCCCGGCAGCCCCCAAACTAGTCCTGTTCCAATAATACACTACACGACATTGAAATTGCCCCATCCAGAAGTAATGAGGGGATAGGGGTGAAATGTAGCATACACATAGCAATACATATTGGCATACCATGATTTAGTTTGCGGTCATCTACAGCGGTTAGAAGATGAGATAATGCAGCGCAATATGACTGCCTCAGTAGGTGGTTGCATCGCCGTGAACGGCAATACAGGCAGTAATAAGGCGTGGCATGGAGTCATACAGTCGACGGATATGGTCCTGAGAAATTGCACACCAAACAGTTGACTTGCTCCCATAATTCATCGAGATTCCGCACTGGCGGGTGAGAGGATTGCACACGTCGTCCAATGTGGTCCCACAGATTTTCTATTGGGGATAAATCTGGAGATCCTGCTGCTCATGGCAATACTTGAACATGTTACAAACATTGTCTGAAAACCCTAGTAGTGTGTACACGGGCATTGTCATGCTGGAAAATGGGCTGCTGCATGCCTCCCAGGAACGGTAACAAAACGGACTGCAGAGCCGCGTTAACATATCGTGCAACTGTCAGTGTTCCCGTGATGCGAACAAGAGGTAACTTGCTGTCATATCCAATAGCACCCCATACATTATGCCTAGCTGATGGGCGGTGTGCCGTTTGTGAACAAAAGTTCGATCTGTCCTCTCACCAGGTTGTCACCATAAACAGACCCGTCGATTGTCAGCACCCAGACAGAAACGGGATTCATCACTAAACACAACAGTGTCAGCACCCAGTAATTCGTGACCCCAGTTCGCACGACTTCGGCACCAATCCAGACGAGCGCTGCGATGGTTTGCAGTCAATGACAGTCAATGTAACGGTTGCCTAGAGCCCATGTGAGACTCATGCAACCTTCGGTTTACGGTTCGGGTCGTTATGGGGATGTCCATGTCTGCTGACACAGCCGTCGAATATCGCCTGCAATATTAATACACTTAATAAGTCTCACTCGATCGATATACTGATAACAACTCTCAACTTACCTGAGCTAATCCATCGAAATTTTATTTGCAGCTGGAGTGATCGTCAAAATTTAGCAAATACTTCAGCGATTATATCAGTATATCTATGGAACAAGCTACATGAGAAAGCTTCTTCGATTCGGTAACATAAAAATCCGCCTAACTAAAAATTTGCAGGAATAATTTAAAAGTACAAACCTCAGCAATAAGTTTTGGATATTTACTGTTCAGTGACACCGGTGAAAACGAATTTTTCCCTTATGAAGAAAAGCAACACTGATATTTGATTTTTTTTTCATATTTGATATTTTGATATTTGATTTTCATGCAAAAAGTCCTAGGTTTCAAACAAGATCATTTAGTTCATTTGCTGAATCAGATGAGACTCATCTAACTTTTTAGGGGTGTATGTAGGATCGGAATCTGTATGTGCCTCAAAGTCTTCCTCTGATGAATGGGAATCCATCTCCTCCCAGTTAGTTGGAGGTGTTGGTATAGGAATATCTTCTACATGAGGAACTGGCCTTATGACTGAAAGCACATTTTGATATTGTATTTTGCTTTTGTTCTTTTTTGAAAAGCACGACACTTTAGTTAAACAAAAATAGAAATCATGCAAATGACTAGTTGGCTAATTCCAAATCATTTTAACTGCAAAGAGCATGGATTTTATCTTACCTTTCTCAACTATTCACTCAAAGCAACAATGCACGAAATGCAGCACACATGTGGAGCCCATGTTTTGTCCTGATCTCCAACATGACATCCAAAATACAAGTTATAGGCAATATTTGTCAGAGAACGACCCTGGGATTTTAAAATATAATTTCCACACACATAACAAAATTTATCTGGCACAATAACACATTTACGATGCTGACTTTGTGCCATTTAAATGCCAAAATTCACTCTTCAAGGTACAGCACATGTTCCTCCTATAATGAAAACAACAAATGGCGGTCTGAGGTTAGATTACTGTTACATGTTTTCTCCCACTTCGCAATCAGTGTTTCTAGCCACAAAAAGTAAAATATCCAGTATCCTCCCAGTTGCCTGGAAGTGTTAAGTATAGGAAGATTCTAACACGAGTCAAAATTACCAATAACATAAAAACGTGGCGTGCTAGCCATTTTTTAAGGCCAGATCTGACATCAGCACTTGAAAAATAGTTAAAGGCAGTTATAAAATCCTTGTAAACCAGTGTTATTAAGGATTACTTTAGGAACTTTACTTAAGAAACCATTTTAGGAAAAATTCCAAAAATCCTCAATCTAAGAAATGTTGAAATGAAGTTTATTTTTATTCGTTTTCGCTACTTAAGGTTCTTTAAAGTACTTTTCAGAAATGTTTCCTATTCCTTCCAGTCCAAAGTGCGGGAATTGGGGAAGAAATGCGAATTAGAAAGTGTTCTCCATGAAGAACTGAGTTTGGAAATCCAAGCATTGCAGCGATTGCAAACTAGTTACCTGGAACACTTCGTGGTCTCAGACTTCAGAGGCGAGTGCTAATATTTGTCTATTCTCTATGTTGACTTTATTTTATCAGGGCATTCTATGTCATGTAAGTGTTTGTATAAAAGAAGCAACGGTTAAGATTTATTTTTCTTTTATAAACAGGCGATTCTTCTTAAATAATGCTTTTATAATTGTTTAGTCCCCTAAAATTCTCTGTGGTAGGAAAATTTACACCATGTAAATAAGCCAACCGGAGGACTATTGGTTTGAAACATGGATCACCCAAGACCAGGTGTGGCCAGCATTTTCCTACAGTGTAATGGATATTGATCCTTATACTATGATGGAAATGTGCTATATATATATTATGTTCAGTCAAGTGATAATTAATATTGAGTCCAGTGTTAATCCAGTGATAATTAAATCGGAACACTTGCTCAAGGGTGAAACGAATTAAAGTGCCACCTGCCTGACCAATTTTCATCACTTTAGTTTCTCTCTGTCACCAACACCTTACCAGTCTCATCAACAGCTCCAATGAAAGTAATTTTTAGTGGTGTATTAAAACTTTTTAACTCGTTTTTCATCCTGCTCTTTTCATTGTTCAGAAGTCATCACGTGAATGGCCACAAAATAAGTTTTCAAGATCCATAAACAAAGAAGTCACTGAATTCCTTTATTCTCTATCTTCCTACTACGCTTCTACCTATATCCAAAGTTAATATAAACAATTGGTAATAATAAATTAAAAAATTACATTTTAATGAAATAGAGAATTAATTATCATTTTTTTCCTTACTAGATTTCCAGCGAGATAATTTTTTCACGTCACCAAAAGTGAAGTAGATCCCCTTGCATCCAGTTCTCTTCCAAGTGGCTCTTCTAGCATCCCAACTTCTGTTCCTTCTGTTCCAGTCTCCCCCTCCTCCTCCTCCTCCTCCACCACCACCATCCTTCGAGATCAGACTCCTCCAAAGGCAACAGCTTCCTCTCCTTGTGCTTTCCATTCAAGTTCTTACCTCGCAGAAGGTGACTGGTTTTGTAGCTTGCTTACTTTGTTTCCGCTTTTCTAATAACATGCAACAAAATGGGCCAAGTGATGCAAACGAGCCCGTAAAAAATAAAGGGGGGGGGGGGGCAAGAGACTGTATTTCGATTGTAGTCTAACCATTTCCCTCCTTTTTAGAGCTCTTTAAAACATTTCTTGAAAAATGCATGAAATATGCATAAGTTTAATGATTTTTGCCTATATCTTTACCAGCGTTTTAAAATTTTTTTGCTTATATTAAAATGGGGAAGTTTTAAAATGGGGAGGGGCATGACCCCTTGACTTCTCCCACTACCACTATCAGATTTGACCTTGCTATACAGCCGTATCAAATCATTATAAAGCTCAAGAGTAAAGAGATACAGATTACTTCTAAATATAGAATTAAAGAAATATTTTTACTCAAAACATGGGTTGAGTTGTTTGGGTTGTTTTATCTCTGAGTTGCACTTTTGTGCACACAATAGGCTAAATGGCCAGGTTACGATGTTCACGAGGACTCAGAGAAGGTTGGGCCCACAGGACAGCTGTTAGGAGACAGATGGTAACCTCTCATAACGGCCATCCAGCATGTTCTTTAACGTGCACATGGTATGGCTCTCCCACACATGGGCCCACGGCTTAACATCCCATCTGATGGAAGCGACCTTTCCAAGCCCATCGCTATCCCCTAATCTGGGAACTGAAGATTACAAGCCTGGCATGCTGCCAACTGAGCCACTCCCACCCCAATCTCAAAACATAAGTTTCCCCCTGAGCGATATTCAAACCCACATCTCCTGAATACATTCCAGGTGTTCTAACCACTATACCATCAACAGCTAGTTTTTTTCCGGACAACTATGACTATAGATTATCCCATTTTGTCGCTGTTCGTAGCGCCATCTGTGATTTGGAACGTGAAACATTTGAACATTGCAACAAATTTTTCCCTTGGGGCAAATATAGAAATGTTTATCGTTCTCGATCATAGATGGCGTCAAGAGCGCGAAAAATTGTAATGATTTATAGGCACCATTGTGAGAGAAATGAAGAAGCTGCTGATAACTGAGTGGTTAGAACACCTGGCATTCAACGTTCTCTCTCATTTTTGGAGATAGTGCCCGCAGAAGAAATTCTTGTGCGCCGGGCTGTTGGGTTCATCTTTTGCGAACTTTCGTACACGGAGAATGATGGATCTGCGCGAGGCCCATCTTGGCAGTGTCTTCGCATCGTAGAGGGAACGTTGTTGGCATGTAAATATACAGAAGACGTGGGTTCGAGTTTCACTCGGGCAAAACATGTTTTTTCAGAAAAAATATATAATTCATTAGAGAGCTTTCAAAGCGAAATACTGAATGTCCTTCATTTGTAAAATATTTTTTTTCGAAAAATGACACCAAAGATAATTTGAATGTCCAAAATTCATATATCATGTATTTCAATGCATGCTATTTGAAGAATTTGAATAGTCAAGAGAAAAATCAATCATCCTGGAACTTTATGCAATATTACAAATTATTGCTTCTAATCTATAAAAATTCAATTATTTTAGCCAAAACCAGAATTAATACAAAACGTGTCCAGAACACGTACGTATTTATTTCCTAAAACAAAAAAAAGTTGTTCTTTCCAACTTCCCCGGAGTTAAAAGGCGACAACTCCCACATTGTATATCCCTTTGCCCATCATAATCTACCATTAATCCTTTGGATACCAAGCTGTCTGAATACTCCTATCGCCACGATCCAGCTTACCGGCCGAGAGTTTTCAATATTGCTTTCCCTCTCTGAACGATTAGCAATGAGAATGCAAATGAGGGATTAACGAGGTAGGCAAAAGGGGCGTCGTCAACCATTCCCTCGGGGGTGCTGTAAAGTGTCACTGACAATATTCGCTTGCATCCCGTTGTACAGTATGAGTTCGGTAGTAATTTCCACCAGAGGCAAAGCTGGGTAGGAGAGTAAGAGCGAAGCTTGTAGGAAAGTTGGGTCTAACACTGCGAAATATTTCTGCTAGTGGATTGTTGATCTTTACGATTTCCAGATTATTGTTTTAACGCTTACTATATCTTTATCAGAAGAGAAATGGCATTCATATTTTCGTAACATTATTTTTTTTCTCTTAAAATATTTTTAACATTTTTTTTTAATTTAAAAATGTGATAATTTTAAGAATTATATGTTTTAACTTCATGGCGATAGAGAACTTCACAAATTTTCCAAATGAGTGTGGTAGTGGGAAAAGGAAATAAGGAAGTAAAATATTTAGTAACGCTCCTATTAACATAAAGTAATGGGCAAATTATATCTTTAGAAATTAATATTTTAAAAGCTTTTTAAACGTTACTTGTCGTACACTATTTTCGATTAGTATAATATATAATATAAAAAAAGACATTTTTCCCTTTTTGCTCCCCATAAAATTTCAATCTAGTAAGTTATTAGTTTTTTAGACAGCTTAATTTTTGGTCAACATTTAAACAAAATATTTAATCCACTTGCAAATTGCTCTGACATTTGGGAAAAATCATAATACCATGGAATAGATAAGTAGTTATCAACTTTTTCTAATCCAAAGACAAACGCAAAAGAGAAAAATATTGGGCAAAAGTTTAAAATCGAGTGCTATATTTTTTTGAAAACAATATGAGCCTCATTTTTTTTCCTAAAGCTGGATTATTGAAACATTAAGGTTTTTAAGAGTAAAAGTCTTTGCAAGATTAATTTCATACATTTATATCAAATGTATGAAATTAATCTTGCAGAGACTTTATGTGAAATTATTTTATGAATATTTCAAATTTCTTTCTTTCCGCTGTTTACAATGGAGTAAAATAAAATAAAACTTTTGTGGGCAGGATTTGTTTTCTGCATCTTTTTTGGTATAATAAAAATGAAAAATAAATTTAAAAAACTGGCCTACCTATAAACACTCTAAAACTTAGACAATAAACCTGAAATAGGGTATTTCAGTGACTGATTACTACTGTACTACAGGTACTCAGTGACTGATTGTGCAATCAGTCACTGAGTTCGTATTCCCTTCAAAAGAAGATAGTTAGCCCGCAAGGCCGGATTTAGCTTCAGGACGATCCAAGAATTTCGTTTCAGTGGGAGGGAGATTGTTTTCGGGAGGTCCGAGATTTTTGTTTTGAGAGGAGTCCGAAAATTCAGTTTTGGGAAATCTCACTTGTGTATGATTTCTCATTTGCCAAACTAAATAGTATGAGATTTTATATTTTTTTAAATTTAATATTTTGGTGCCGGACATGAAATTAAAGACTGAAATAAAATTATGTAAAGACAAGTGTTTTGGATTTCAAAGCGGTAATGAAGTTTGAGATTTAGTATGACAGCTGGAAGTTCGAAGGGAGGGGGGACGAACTTTTCAGGAGCGTGGGTTTCTAGGTACTTCTTTGGAATTACTCTTGTTGAGTAGGTAAATTGGCGCTTTATCTCACATTGTAGTAAATGCGAATTCAATGACTGATTACATCAATATTCTTTAGGTTTATTTTGTATGTTTTGAGCGTATGTAGGAAGTAGGTACTTTAACGAAAGCCATCTCAAACAATAAAATCAAATATAAAAATTTTAACTCAACTCTAATATTATATCAAAGAATTTTTAACTGCTGCAGAAGCTCCAATCTCCAAAATACGCTCGTGTTATCTATTCTTCATTTCCTTTTCGTTTAGCGCAAACATCTGAGTCATACCAGATGAAGTTAGAACTGAAAGGTCCAGGATCAAAGCTACCTCACCGTGCTGCAAATTTGCCAATAAGCTAATAGTTGTATTCGCAGGATAATACCCCCCACAGACAGTGCTTTGCCCCTATGACGTCACACATCCGCTTACGTCATAGGTACATTATAAGCAATTAATTTTTTTAATTCCTTATAGGCAAAATATTTGCATCATGACATTTGCTTATTACACGTGCATGTTTTTGTTTTTATTAATTCGTTTAATTATATGACTTTGTAACAATATCAAAGGCTTTATGTTATTTCGATATGCTCCTCCTATCCCAAGAGAGTACCGTATTTCTTCGATTCTAAGACGCACTTTTTTCCCACATAAACGTCTCTAAAAACGGGGTGCGTGTTAGAATCGATGGCGTCTTAGAATCGCAGAAAAGACGGCTCAGAAGAATCAGACTCTGATATTGATTCAGAAGGAAGTGATGAATAGAATACTTACTGATAAATAAGTACTATTGTTGTTAGTAAATTGAATTCTATTATAATAAAAATATTTGTTAGATATATTTTGGCAATTTATTTATTTTTTATTTCTTAGAATCAAAACTTTTTGTCTGTTGGTGGTGCTGAAATTAAAGTGCGTCTTAGAATCGATGGCGTCTTAGAATCGAAGAAATACGGTAATACACAGTTAAGGTAGAATTTAACCATAAACTTTAATCTAAACATTTCTGTTCCACTGAAGTCAAATTCCCGGAGTCTCCCCCAAACTGAATTCTCGGACCCCCCTACCGAAACTTAATCTTGCGCATCTGCCTGGTTGGACTATACATCTCTCCCCTCCCTCCTCCGCCGTCCCATAGATCCGGCCTGGGGCCCGGTATACTTAATATAAAATAATAATAATGTAAAATGGTTTAGAACATATTTTTACCACAAATTTCAAAAAATAGCAAAGACCTTCATTTTCCATTAATATTTTCCAATCCATATCAATAGTATGTTGAATATTGTTCTCAAAAATGCAACATTCCACAAATGGCTTATCATTCAATTTTTCCATTCAAATTCAATATATCAATTATAATTTCCAGGTCAGAATATCGTATCTTTGTGATGAGAAGTTTGCGTCGGCACATGCTACTTATGAATAAACAGCAAAAATCACTCTTTGAGCAGTTGACCAAAATTAGTTAGATGATTCTTCATCTGAATTTCGAGAGAGTCTCAGCTATTTAAAGAGTGGGGTTGCACAGATAAGTGGAGTTTGAACTGTCCCTAAGGCTCATTTCTCATATTAGATCTAATGCACGTCATGTGATCGACAGTATTCTCGGATCAGTCAATGCGGTGTCCCATATGGCTTTGGTACGACAAGCAGGATAAATATTGATGATGCGGGACAGTTGGCAACACTAGGCGTACCCAAGTGTGCTTATGTTGGGGGGTGTTAAGGTTGTGGATCTGAGTATCATACGTTTTTTAATGGAGTCTCCAGAAATGAAACACTCAAGCATACAATAAAAGAAATTACAAATAGACCAAAACATGTTAACTCTCATTGAAAGTTTCTGAGTATACCTTTGGCAACGCAGATAAGACTTTGTAAATAACTAAGACATCAATTGCGTTGACTTCACTATTGTTATACGTAACAAACCAAGTCGTAGAATAGTGTTGTACGCAACAGAATAATTCATTACGAAACAATGAAAAATACGTTAACGTTGGAGAAGAGGCCATGTCTCTCTCTGTTAGAATTGCCTACAACTCCTCGTCGTCGAGGTCGTTCTCCTTCGCATCCTCATCTAATCAAAGTAGGTCTGAACTTCAATATACCATTTATCTAGTTAGGGAACTTATGTGTTTATGCAGTAGTGAATTTATGTTAGTGCATACTTGTTGTATTTGTTTTAGCCAATATCCTTGCTGTTTGTCGAGCGTTGGACGCTCAGAAGATTGGTTACACCGCATTAAGTGCGGACGTCTGTAAAATCGCGGTGGTAAGAAATGGTAATATATTGGGAGTTAAATGGGGAATAAGATTTCTGTTATTGTTTAAGTATACTTTAGCTCAGGAGTTATTTGTTATGTGTTCAGTTACATATTATATCTATGTGTTAACCGAGTAGACGGAGACGTGCAAGGCTTACACCCTTGGTAATCCAACCTTCGTTTAGCCGGTTAACAAGACATTCAATATACTAAATAGTAAGTAAATATATTCGGGTCGATTTGTAGTAACCCAGGTGGATCTGATTTATACCCTCCATTCACAGAAATCGATATTTCATTACATCAGGTCTGGAAATCGGGTTTCAATTATTTTAAACATCTTTCTGTTCTTTATCATTTAACAACAGATAAAAATGCCCAATTATTTTTTACCAAATGTTTCGAAATATATTCAATTATGGCAAATTACATTAATAACAATTGCATTAATTATATTAGTATTAATAATATTTACATTAATATTAATAAAATTGCATTAACCTGTAAATAATGCTTTTCCTTTTCATTGTATATTACATTATTAAATATAATAAATAATAAATACCCCCTCAAGCAGCTGCTTGCCACAGCGGTCGAGTACGTACAAATTTTCTGCACAACTTAAACCCACCATAGCACAATTTGCCCATATTTAATTTTATTTCGTTATAGAATTTTCTATGACTGACAAATTGTATCCAAGTGCTGGAACTTGAATTGAAATACGAAATTATTTGAAAAATTCCATTTTGTGAATGAGACAATATTGTTTTTTCGGGTTTAGAAACTTCTGACGTGGAGACTATGTTCGGAATCCCAAAATACATCCACTTCTTCCCTCCCCAAAAAGAGGGGAGGCAAAATTTTATTAGTAGAGGAGAATCAATCGTAAGCGTTTTATGCGAAATGAAAGCTTGCGACGTGGAGAGTGAAATCTCATTACTTTAGAGCAGTGGTTCTCAAAGGATGTGCCGAGAAATTTGGGATGGAATTGTAGATAAAAGGAAATTTAGAAACCATTTTGTTGCTCCTTTCTGAAACTGATTCTTCATTTAACTTTTTTCCGTTTAATAAAAAACTTATCCATATGAAAATGGGATAACATGCAGGGCACAAAGCGGGGACGGATCTAGGGGGTGCAAAGGGACCAACCCCCCCCCCTTCCTTTTAGAATACAATAAGGGTAAAAGAGGGAAAACTTATTAAATTTATTTATATTTTATGCATTTTTGAAGATTTTTTTTAAAAACCTTCAAGTAGAGGATGAAATGTTAGAGTGCATTGGAAATGAAGTCTCTTGGCCTCCCCTTTGACATTTCTTTTTTTGACTCGATTTTGTTTCTTGGGGCCTGCCTCGATTTTTTTCTAGATACGGGCCTTACACAAAGCATACCGTTAATACACACAGCGTAGTACTAACCTTAATACACGTCAGAACTTAAAAAAAAGTTCTCTGCGTTTACAAACGACTCCACAAAAATGGCTATTATTGAAGACAAATTGCGCATGTGCGAATTTCCCGTAGTATTACCACCAAATTTTTAGTGCCATCAGTATTCACGGCGAAATATACGATGTGCCGTGAGCAAAAAAAAAGTTTGAGTATCACTGCTTTAAAGAAAGAGAAAAACCCGAGCAACAGAAGATAAATTTGCTTGTTAACCATAATGCACGAAAATGTGAAGTTCTACAGTAAACAAAAGGTTATATATAAATAAGTCAGAGGACCTAATGATATCCTACCTTTGGGTCTCAAGTAAGAGTCATCTGGCCCAGACTGAAAGGTTATAGTAGCGTCCAAAGGATAATTTGCTTTTGATAGAGTCATAAGCGAAAGGCTTCCTCTGGGAGACTTTTTTTGTTCCTTTTCAGAAACAAAAGAGCGAATGCTTCACTTTGTCGTCAGTCTGTCAAATTCTTTGTTTTTAGAAACGGATCAAAAATTCTTTTGTGTTGGTTAGGTATTGTGAAATAGTACGATTCGTACTTGCGAAATCTCCATGCAACTAATTGCGCCATCAAACAGTGAAAAAAGTTGAAAATGGCAAACATTTCAATATTGTAATCGATGTAATTATATTAGAAATTTTTAATATTAATGGTAACATTTCACCATCAGCACAAGCACAATTTTTCTTGTTTTTAGTGATAATATTTATTTCCAAAAGCAAAGAATTATTTTTTCGTTGAATAGGTATTTGATAAACTATTATGATTCATAGTTTTTGAATCTCCCAAAAGTTTTAATTGCAATCTCTGACGGTGGAATAATTCCAAAATTTCAAACATTTAACATATATTGCTAAAGATATGATGTTTTACTGATAAAATATCACAATCAAGGACTTAACACGTGCAGCAACGATTTGTCCCTTCACTTCGGGACGGGGGGGGTGCAGGGAGTGACGAAACGTTTTGTTTTAAGAGATTAATGAAAGTTCTTTTTGAGTTGAACAGGTACTAACGAAATATGATGATTCATATTTTTCAAACCCTTCAAAAGGCTTTAATTTACATCGTTTCATTTTCACTGAAATGATCTTATTAGTGACGGTAATCGATATGTGCTGGAGTCATTCGGTCTAATGTTCAACTGCTATTAGGGACAAGACTACAGTATTAATTTTTTTCCCGTCAATTAGGTGAAAAAAATGAATAGCCTTAAAGTCCAGCCAGAGTTTTACCTCGCTGACAGAGAAACTGAAAGAATTAACTGAAGCTGAATTTTGTTGTGGTTTGGGTTGTTTACCTCTAAGTGACACTTTTGTGCATTCAATGGGCTAAACCGCCAGGTCATAAGGACCACAAAGGTTCAGAGGAGGTTGGGGAAGGGGACCCACTGGATTACACTTGGCAGACAGATGAGAGCTTTCTGTCTGGGCCTTCCAGCATGTTCTGTAACGTGCACAGGGTATGGCTCTCCTTCATACATGGTCAGGGCTCAACAACCCATCAGAATGACCGCGACCTTTGTAATCTCATCGGTGTTCCCTTTCACACCGAGAGTAGGGTGGAGCTTATGGGAGATAAATCTCAACGCTGATACAGTGGGAACTCGAAATTGGGAATATCGCATTACTAGTCTGGTGCTGGTGATTATGATTCAGGCAAGACATGGTGGCTACCTCAGGTACCAAAGTTTCAGTTTATGCTTCTGTTCAGGAGACTTCAAAATAGCTTGTTCCCTTCAATCGGGTTAGCTAGATAATCAGCGTTATCTGCTCTCTGATTGGCCCATTCAACACACCGAAATTGTCTTTCATTTTGAGAGTTTAAACTCTCTAGATCGCTCCTTGAGCTGAGTTTGGTTAAATTGACATCGAATGTCAGCGAATACACTGATGATCTTTAAGCTGATCGCAGTGCTATGACTTTACTCTTTTTACCTACAGGGTACCGAGATTTATGAAAATTACATGATAAAATTCAAAGCAGTATTTATATAGCTTAGTAGTTATAAGAGACAAAAAAAGTAACATCAAGTACCAGGTTACCAATTAAAAACCCATTAACACCTGATAAATAATGAATAATGACGTAACTCAGATAAAACATGGCGATATGTTTTGGCAGTTCCCGAAGATGGTCATTCTCAAGTGTAAAAGATATATTTCGAAAGACATGGAGCTGGCCATTTCGTTGCAATACGAGAACACGGTGCAATTCCAAGTTATCATGCAAACTGCCTTTGTGGTTCACATAAAGGATACGTTATTTTTATTTACTTTTTATTGCGTGCAAACTTTAACAGCTTTAGTACAATACAGTGTTAAGATGATTTTCAAATATGATTTAATATACAAATTCCATGTGATTAATTTTTAGAGAATGCGTTTAATAACAAGTTAGTTTACCTCACGATATACGCTGCAGTGCGTACTCAACATCTTCTCATGTAAGGAAAGTTGAGGGGTTTTGATACTTTGGCTACTAAGAGCTACCATATTCCATAAATACTTCTCTTAATATACATTAAGTATATATTTAAGTGTGTAATAGAGATTACAACTTGTATCTTAATCCTTGCGTACTCTACCAACACGTTACTATATGGAGACATTAAAATCTTAGAATTTATATCTTCGGATGAGTTACCTGTTTTCGTTTTACAATTATCACTTACAGATCCACAAGGGTTGATAGGAATGGCATTCTGTGTAGGTTAAATTTCTTCAGAACAATCTGAAATATATTCCATAAGACTGGAATCAAGGATTGAAACTGCCAAGATAGATACAGTAGATCACTGGGATGCTCCCGAAATCACTCATGACCAGTTGAAATATGGACGTGATCATGACTACCATTTGAAAGGGAATCACGTCGATCTCAGTCCTTAATAACTGCCATTTTGTCCACAGATACAATGGATTCCAATAGAAACTTCCCATGCTATAATATCCCTACCATCAGCCAGAGGTTTGGGATTGAAACAATCCGAGCGATGCTTCACTTCATCTGCAACACACTTTGGACGTTCTTTATGAGATTTTTTTTCCATTATGAGAATTTGAAATGAGAAGTGATAATGGCTTAATTAACAACGCTGCATGCAATCAATTGGTCACTTGAAGGGATTTAAAGCAATTTACTAAAGAAATTCGCAGCCCACTGCAAACGGTTGCCTAGTTCCTTATCGAAGTGAGCTCTTTACGGTAAATCCACGGCGAGAACTTCATTCACTTTGGAGATGGCGAAATCATTTCTTCTCTTACAATATTTAAATGTGGGCTCAGATAGGAAAGATTTTGTGCAATAATATTAGAATGATATCATTGGTGGTCATTGCATCTCTTTCGTCCTCATAATCTATCTGCAGAATCATCACATTGCTTTCAAAATCACATTAATTATCTTTACCTATTGTAAGAGATATGCAAACGATTCAACCCTTCGCTTGAAAAAGCGTGATCACAGAGCCAGGATGGGTCTTTCTCCTGATGCTTTAATGGGATATTAATTATTTGAATAAATGTTTTCGTACTAGGGGTTGTGTGCATGACTAGGTAAGTGTCATTTGAATACACATTGTGTATTCAAATGACACTTATAAGTCAGATTGGTTTACACTTGCTTCATCGATTCGACTTTTTAAAAAATATTTTTAACAGATCGGGGATGTTTTGCAAGGGATAGCCGAGATTAGATATTTGTTACAAATCATCGACATCTATCGAAACTACAATGATTATTCCCTAAAATAATGATGATGCTTATGGGCCTAGAAAGACTGTCATCCATCAGATAGGACGTTAATGCAAGGCCCCGTATGCAGGAGAACAATATTCTGTGCACGTTGAAGAACAGGGAGACTTCCATCTATTTCTTAAGAGCTGTCCAAAGGATCTCTTTCACCAACCTTCTCTGAATCCTTTAGGTCTTTTGTGTCCTTTAGGTCTCTGTTCATTTAACACATTGTAGGAGAAAAAGTGTCTTTAGGAGGTAAAAAAAATCGAACATTTCTATGTTTACATTTTAGGAAAAATAATTATTTCAAAAATAACCCTGGTGTTCGTTTGAGGAAATACTTGAGATTTCTTCTCGTGTATCATGTCTTCTTTTAAAGTTTATATCACATGATGAATGATTTTTCTTTAATTAGTAACATATGGCAAGCAATTATAATCTTATTAGTTCTGTTTGCGATTTATATTCAGTTGTCGCCGAATGTGAGACTCATTATTATTTACTATTAAATTCTGACAGATTGAGCAACATTTCATTCTCTTTCTCTGTTTTATGTAGGTATGATGTGAAGAAGCAGCACGAATATCCCGAGCAGTCCGGGGCGAAGAGGACTTGCCCACCACGTTGGCGTGAGGACGTTATGATGGAGCACGACATCGACAACTTACCAGGCGCTCCTGAAGGGGTAGGAACAACGGATTTCTTTCCAAATATAGAAGGGTCTATCAGATCTCGGAGACTGCGCTGTCGCGGAAAGCAGTAAGTTGACATACTTCATTCGTTTGCTGATATTGAATTAGTTATTAATCGTCTGAGTTTCTATTAGAGGCAAAACACAGTTAAATGGGGATAATGAACTCTGAACAATATTAGAAATAGGATTATCTGAAGTTTTACATTTTTAACAGGAATTCTTTAAAGGAAACATAATCTGAAATAGCTCATACTCTAAAATTAGCGAAGATGACAAATGCTTAAGAAATAATTGTTTGACAAAGCATTCTCTTTTGGTCGATTGAAAGAAATCTCATTTTGCAGTGAGAATGACATAGGAGTTGATTAAACTAAATATCTTTAAAAGAAAAAATCTGAAATCGCTTTCGATCGGTAATTGTCGGCAGTGATAAGCAACTTTCGTTTTATAAAATAATATATATATATATATTAATTTATTAGTATAATAAAAACAAAAACTAATTCTGGAAATTATTAATTATTTAAATATACGATTGCTTTGAATTTTACTTAAAATGAAATTAAAACAAAAGTCTAATACTTGCTTGAACTTGAGACTTAACAAAATGCTTCTACCTTACGGATGCACAGCCAATGGGAGCAATGAACCCTTAGAAGACGTCCATGGAGAGTACCTTTTTGGACCTCCACAGAAAAAAATGATCCCCACTTCCTACACCGATGACGATGTGAAAAGGATATTGGGTAGGTTTATCCCACCTGAAATTAAGTTCTATTATCCTGAACTAACTAGGCGTTACATTCCTAACGATGAGAGGAAAGAGCAGGGCGACAGATTGCAAAAGCGAAAAGCCATGTTGAGTATACAGAAAGATCGAGTGAAGGAAGAAGTGCAGATACAAGCTCCTGGCCCAGAAAGCAGGGAAAGCAGTGCCAAAGATAAGAACGGGAAGAGATGTAGAGGAGAAGGCTTTAGCAAAAGCTACACTGGAGGAGAGCAATGAGCGTGCCTCCGGACGAACGCCAGCCATACGAGCACTTGACGAGGAAACCCCTGCCAGGAACACAGAGTCGAACCCTCTGCCCCAGCTACAGGATCTTTTGGCAGCCTTTCCGCTGTGCCAGATCCAGGCAGATCTAGTACGTTTGGGGGAGCGCCTCCACCAGATTGAGGGACAGCGAGAGAGGAGCCATACCAGTCAGCCCCAGCAACAGCGGCACCCCTTGGCGGATCACCAGGGTGTCTCGTGCTTTGCGTGCGGTGGAGTGGGCCATTACGCCCGTCAGTGTGCGTCGCCCCCGACCCTACGCCCACGTGACCCGCGATACCAAACAGGACGAAACCGGCAGCAAAATCGAGACCGAGCAACTCCACGGAGGACCCGCTGGACGAGAGAGAATGGATTCCCCTTTACACCCCCTCAGCGAAACTCGAGATCAGGGTAGTAGTAGTAGAACACATAACATAAATTGAATATTCTTGCTTTATAAAAGCAAACTCATTCAGAGGCTTTTTGAATCTGAATTAAGTTAAATAGATGGTATAGTATTAATGATGGTATAGTACCCTGCTGAGGTGTGGTCAACTTCACAGGGTCCTGGTTGCTGACCATTTATACCTACCAGACTGGACTTGTTTATGGATTTGAGTTTGATTATGGATCCTGGGCTTGCTGCACTGGTGGGCCTCTGTTGAGGGAGAATCTGCCGCTGTGTTTTCTGTTTGCATTTCAGTGATGTTCTAAACAATGTGGTTAGTTCTACTCCCATTGTTTGTAATGATGATAGATGCATTGGCAGCTTTAATGTTGGCCCTATAACACAATCTGAAGTTAGTTTGGCTATCTCTAAACTTAAACTTCATAAATCCCCAGGGATAGATGAAATTACTACAGAAATGCTCAGAGCTGGGAATGTTTCGGTTACCACTTGGATGACTGAAATTTTGAATAACTTTTATGATAAAGGCATGGTTCCTAAAGATTTTACCAGAGCTATTATTATCCCTATTTTCAAAAAAGGTGATCGCAGTTCTTGTGATAACTATAGGGGTATCAGCTTACTCTCTGTTCCAGGTAAAGTTCTTTCCATGATTGTGCTTAATAGAATTAAGAATCTGGTTGACAGGCAATTGCGTGATGAGCAATGTGGATTCAGAAGTGGTAGGGGATGTGTAGATCAGATATTTTCACTTAGGCAGATTCTTGAGAAATGTTTAGAGTTTCAGAAACCTTTGGTTGCTAGCTTTGTTGATTTCAAAAAGGCTTTCGACTCTGTTGATCGTCATAATTTGTGGTTGATTGTGAGATCATATGGTATATCAGACAAGTTAGTTAACATAATGAAAGCTCTCTATAATAACAATGAGTCATGTGTGAGAGTTGGTAAGTCTTGTAGCAATTGGTTTAGCATTACGTCTGGTGTTCGACAAGGGTGCATTTTGTCTCCTTTTCTCTTTAGTTTGGTTATTGATTATGTTATGCGAAATTCGCTTCGAAGAAAAGATTTTGGCCTTAAATGGGCTGGAGATACGAAAATTTCTGATTTAGATTATGCTGATGATTTAGCCCTTTTGGCAAATGATGTTGATGAGATGAACTCTTTCATTCGAGCTGTTGATGAGACTGGTAGTAGAGTAGGTTTGGTTATAAACAGAGAAAAAACTAAAGTGATGAAAATTGGTCAGGCAGGTTGTGATTCAGTTAATCTGAATGGTTGCAGTCTTGAGCAGGTGTCACAGTTTAATTATCTTGGGAGCTATGTAACTGATACTGGTGATGTGCGGCATGAGATTAACAGACGAATAGGTATGGCTGCCGGGACTTTTAAGAATCTATGGAGATTGTGGAGAAATAGGCGTATACACCTAAAGACTAAAATTAGACTGTATAATAGTTTGGTTCTTTCTAGGGTTAGTTATGGTAGTGAAACTTGGACGCTGTGTAAACAAGATAACAGGAAACTAGATGCTTTGTACCTAATGATGAGGTTAGGCAAAGGAGTCTGCAACCTCCTTTAAGCAGCATATTGTGCAGAGAGAGACTCCGCTGGTTTGGCCATGTTGCCCGTATGGATAATTATAGATTGGCGAATAGGGTTACGAACAGTGTGCCTAGAGGCCTCAGAAGGAGGGGGAGACCTAGGATGCGGTGGGCAGACAATGTCAAACAGGACCTTGTTAGAATTGGTGTGCAGTGGCCGGATGCAGCAGATGTAGCTCAGGACAGATATGCTTGGAGAATTAAACTGCATGGTCTGGTTGGACCTCCGTAGCCCATGGCTGCTTGAGGATGATGATGATAGTATTTGTAATTTTTTTTTTATAAAATATCAAGAATTTTTGAGTTCTTCAGAAATTGAATGAGATAGTTATACAGAACAGGTATTAGCTTTGAGTTTGAAGAAAATAAGATACTTTGAAAGTCATAAGATAAAATATTAAGTTTTGAAAGTTTTGAGAAATATTGTCTTCTTTCATTATCATAACTTTTGCAATTGTAAATAATATGTTCTAATGTGTGAAAAGTATTGCAGTTTGGACAATTAGGAGAATCAATAATTTTATATTGAAAGAGTCTATAGTTAGTTAGTGCTGTATTGGTTTTAATTCGAAGAATGGCATTTATTTCGTTTTTTTTCAAATTAAAGTCATGGAATTTTTGAATTTTGGGATTAATTTTATAGCGGTGGGATTGAGATCTATTATTATTATACCAAGATTGCAATTCTTCTATTAGTAATTTTTTATTTGTTAATTTGATTTGATAAATAAATGATGGGGTTGGAATATGTGAGTTGTGATTTAAAGCTTCTTTAGCCAGCCTATCTACAGTTTCATTATCAGGAATGCCCACATGAGCAGGTATCCATTGAATTATTAAGATATTGTTATGTGATAAATGTTTAAAAGTATGAAATAAAAGATCATTTGTGAATACATTAAAGTTAGTTTTAAGGGGATTTTGGAAAAGGCTAAAAAGTGCAGATTTGCAATCTGTAAAAATAACTATTTTAGAATTGTAAAATTTTGTGGCCCATTTTGTGGCTTCTATAATGGAGTAAAGTTCAGTAGCTATGTTCAAAAAGGAAGTATTAAATTTAAATTTTGAAGAGAAATTAAATTCTGGGAAAAAAATAGCACCAGAATAACTTTTAGTGTTTGGGTTGGAAGACCCATCTGTATAAATTTTGATATAATTATTAAATTGATAATTAATGTGTAGTAAGGAAATTTCTTTTATAATTGTGGAGTCATGTGATTTTTTATTAGAGAAACCTGGGATTTTATCAAACATTGGCGGAAAAGATGTTGTCCAGTAAGGAATGGATCAGGGTAGAGAAGAGTTACGACAAGCCAACCACCATACGGCTCCTTTAAACTAGAAAGGAAGGGAAGCCCCGGATGCACTTCCCAGAGTCCCCTCGAAGCGTCAGCCGTCCGCATTGCCCCGTGTGCCATACTATGCAGTGATGAAAATTCACCTATTGTGTCTGGCCGCATGGAGGACACGGAGGTGTCGGCCCTTGTCGATACCGGTGCCATTGTGTCCGTCATGAATAGCCAGTGTTTTCAGCGCTTGAGAGGCCGAATCTTGCACAAAACGGTCCCCCTCCAACATAATTTGAAAACTGTAGATGGCCACCCCCTTCCAGTGATAGGCAGATACATGGTGACCCTCACATTTGACGGGATTAGATTTGAACACCCCATAGTAGCCCTTGACATAGACACTCCACGATACGACATGATAATGGGACACGATATCCTCAAAAAGCACCGATTCATCATAGATTGTCATTCAGGCACACTGCACAGGAAAAAGGACGAGGCAGCGGGCATACAGGGTGCCGTTCGCGCTGCAGGGCGAATTGGACCGACAAGTGGATGAGTTGTTAGAGCAAGGAATAATAAGAGAAAGCGCCTCTCCTTTTGCGTCACCCATCGTCTTAGTGAAGAAAAAAGACTCCACCTACAGATTCTGCGTCGACTACAGGGCCCTAAATGTGAAAACAGTCCCAGATTCGTACCCCCTCCCCCTCAAACGAAATTATCGACCAACTAGCTCACGCCAAATATTTTAGCTCACTGGATATGGTATCCGGTTATTGGCAGGTTCCCGTTCACCCACGTGACGTGGAGAAAACTGCGTTCATCAGCAGGAAAGGGTTATTTGAATTTAACTACTTACCATTTGGACTGAAGAACATTCCCGCTACGTTCCAGCATTTATTGGACCACGTATTAATGGGAATGCGACAAGAGCAAGTTCTCGTCTACCTCGACGACATAATGGTGGCCTCCCAGACATTTGAACAACACACAGAACGGTTACAGAGGGTATTTGACCGCCTAAGGGCCTACAATTTAAAGTTGAAGCCAGCAAAGTGCCAATTCACGAAGGAATCCCTCACTTACTTGGGACATTTTATTTCCGCAGAAGGGGTCCAGCCGGACCCGTGGAACGTCCAGGCCATTGAAGAATTTCCTCGCCCCCGTAGTCTCCGGAACGTTCGAGCCTTCCTAGGCCTAACCGGCTACTACCGGCGTTTTATCGATCGCTACGCCGATCTTACAGCCCCCTTGGTCCATTTAGTGAAGAAGGACACCCCTTTTAGATGGTCTCCAGAAGCGGAGGAAGCGTTCGAAGTACTGAAGAGGAAATTAATGACCGAGCCCCTTCTCCTGTACCCCGACTTTGGACGGAAATTTTTCCTGTCAACCGATGCGTCGGATATTGCGGTAGCCGGCGTACTCGAGCAGGAGACGGACGACGGTTTCCGTCATCCGGTAGCTTACGCCAGTCGGAAATTGAAGCCCCCGGAAACACGCTGTCTCAGTCACGTCTCAAGAAGAAAAACTTAAAAGGTCAAATTCTGAAAATATTCGTTGTCCGACGCGTGGTGCAAATGGTTAGCACGCTCTGGCATGAATCTGGAGAGATGCGGGTTCGATTCCCGCCGTGGCGGCGATGAATTTTTTTCAGAATCTATTAATTATTGTTTCTTAACAGGGAATACTGTGCATTCACTTTGGATTTCAATTATATATTTAACGCGGTAGCGTTAGCGCGTCAAATGTGAGGTTCACCATGTATCTGCCTATCACTGGAAGGGGGTGGCCATCTACAGTTTTGTTGGAGGGGGACCGTTTTGTGCAGGATTCGGCCTCTCAAGCGCTGAAAACACTGGCTATTCATGACGGACAGAGTGGCGCCGGTATTGACAAGGGCCGACACCTCCGTGTCCTCCATGCGGCCAGACACAATAGGTGAATTTTCATCACTGCATAGTATGGCACACGGGGCAATGCGGGACGGCTGACGCTTCGAGGGGACTCTGGGAAGTGCATCCGGGGCTTCCCTCCCGTTCTAGTTTAAAGGAGCCGTATGGTGGTTGGCTTGTCGTAACTCTTCTCTACCCTGATCTCGAGTTCGCTGAGGGGGGGTAAAGGGTAATCCATTCTCTCTCGTCCAGCGGGTACTCCGTGGAGTTGCTCTTCTTCTTTCACATCCCTCTAAATGCTGGTCCTATTTGTAAAGCAAGCCTCGGCCTGCTTATCATCAGGACCACGAGCCAATGTCTTCTGTGGGTGATAGAGAGAGAAGATGTTAAAAAAGTTCTGAAGGTGATAGAGGGAGAAGATGTTAAAAATTGGAATTTTAATTTTTAGAGGCAAGGGTGGAAGGAAAGGCCGAAAGTTTGCACAGATCTTATTTTGCTCCAAAGTTGGTAAGTGTCGCGAAAATCGTGGAATGAGAGAGAAAAATGGGGGAGAAGGGTATAATTTAGTGATAATTTAGTGTTAAGTAGGCTAAACATTAAAATTGTGGACGGGGGAGCAATAATTTGAAGGGGGGGGGGAGAAATAAAGCCAAAAGTAGCGTCAGAGCAGCGAGATGATGGAAATCGATCGCTGACGTCACAGCCAATGGGATTGAAGGAATTTTGGCATTGGCTGAGAGCGGGAGCTGGAAGTTGGTTAGGTTTGACGCTAACGGAGACGAGTGGGCAAGAGGGGTCTCAGCCAATGAGGATAAAGGAATTTTGGGATTGGCTGAGAGTGAGGAATGGAGAGGAGGCAGAATTTTGATTCTCACCTCTTCAAAAAAATATATACACATGTTCATAAAAAAAATATATGTTCATAATTATATATATTCAAAAAAAAAAAAAAATATTATTATACTTACTACTGATATTATATTATTTTTCTTTCTGAGTTACCCTTTGTCTGCTATCTAATTCCTTCCACAGTATCCCACATATTACACCTGTTTTTTATTCATACTACATATTTTTCATACTCCACCACTCACACACCTCACTACCCCTTTGCCTTTCCACCCCACTTTCTTTTTATTTCCCATTTTGCTGAACACCCATCTCCCACTCACCTCCATTTTACTGACACAATACCCACCTTTACCCCATTTCCTCACTTTCTTATTCATTTTGCTACTTTTCCTAATGATTTTAGTAAGGTCCTTGGTCTGGCCTTTCTTCACCCTACCCCTATGCTTAGTTTTCTCTGCACTACGGTGCACGTGGTTTTGCTTTGTTCCCAAATGTTAATTTCCCCTTCTCCTCCTATTTTTTCCTGATTATTCCCTCATTACTTTGGGACTGCCACCTCCCCCCCTTCCCCCTACCCACCAAGATTCACCCCTTGGGCAAGCCCTGCCTGAGGAGGTTGAAACTTGGTTTATTTTGATTTTTATTATTTTCATGGAAAAAAAAAAAATATTTTTTTTACAATTAAAAAAAAATATTTTTTTTTATTAACTTTGTCCCCCATTGCTGAACCTTTTGGTTCTCTCCTTATTGCCCTCTCCTTACTCCACCTGCCCCCTCCTCCCCCCTCCCTTTTGCAACCCCAAATTATTTCTCTCCTATGAGATGGAAATTTTTTTTTGTTGTTGCTAATTTTTTAATTTTTTTTTTGTTTTTTTCTTTCTCCCTCCCCTGAATGCCCACACTGAACACACGCTCTTTTGACCTGTTTCTGGGAGATTGTGAACACTCTTTCCTCTCCACGTCTTTTCATTGGACCTGAGTCACTACAGCCCATCATTGTTGCCTTTCCCTCTCTCATCAAAAGGCGGCCTGTGACCAAACGCCTTCGCCAAAATGTAAGTACACTGTGCTACGCTACGCTAGCTTCTGTCTTGCATTCCATTTAGCCTCCTCTGACGACCCTTGCATATGGACCAGATGATCCTAATTCCACTGGAATGTAGTACAAAGTGGTCCAGATATGATGGAATAGGTTTATGTTTAAGCAGAATTTTGATCGCTAAATGAGTAAAAAAGATGGAAAAGGGCTAATTTTGAACGGAAAATAATTTAAAAACGGAAGAATAGTGAATTATTTATAAAGAGGGAGGAGATTCTTTACTAATTGGAGGAAGTCCCAAATAGAAAAGCACTCTCTCTGCGGGCATTTGCCTAAAGCAGAGAGGTAAAGGTCTCGATACTTCGGCAAAATGCAACCGTCCTTGGATAGCGTTTTTTAAAGAGCTTTAAGGTGGGGGGGGGGGGATTTCCCATTCGGAGGAGGCTAATTTAGGGTTAATAAGAAATTTTAGAAAATCAAGGAGGTCCTCAAAGGTTTCAAGAAAATCAGGGGGGTCAGAATTTAGAGTAATAGAGGGGGAGGTGGATCGATCTATAATGAAATTTTGAATATTACCTATTAATGAGGAAGGCGAGTCAGGAGCTGGCTGTTTTTTCTTCTGATGGGCAGTAGACAGAGGCAGAAGGTGAATCCGATGGAGAGGGAAGGTGCTTTCTTTTTTGTTGAAGGGGAGTAGAAGGAGCTGACTCTTCAGGAGCGGGAATTTCTTTTGGAGCATCCTGAACTTCTTCTCTTTGAATGGAGGTTGGTGCCAGCAGTTGCGAAGAGTTGGTGGTCGAGATAGAGTCCGAAATTATGACCGATTTTGATGCGGGAGGTGGCAGGTTCTTCTTGGCGAAGGCTTCGCAGTCCTTTATGATGTGGCCTGGGAGCCTGCACCACTTGCAAAGCCGGATCATGCCAGAGTAATTAATTGTAGCCGAAAAGGTAGAGATGTGGAGGAAATTGGGTACCATTTTCTTCATCTCCATGTGGACTACCCTCGTACCCGTCCGGATGGATTCCAATCCCGGGAGGTTCAGGAACTCTTCTGCAATGCTTTTTACAATGCCATATGGCTTGAGGGCGTCCACGATGTCACAGTTAGGGATGAAGAATGGTAGTTTAGAGATGAAAACTTTTTTCTGGGGATATCCTAGGCGCTTGAATGCGATGGGCTGGTCCGTGGGAAACACCAGGTTCGGATCAGCGGCAAAATCATCCGCAGCGTCTTCAGAGGCAAAAGTAATAATGGTGATATCTTTGGAAATACTTTGTGCGACTTCAATAGCAGCTGGGTCCTTATTGTTGGCCAATATAGTCACGAAAGTCTCATAGCTGAGATCACGATGTAAAAACTTGAAACAACGATTTAATCTGGAGTCCCTATTGATATCCATTGTTAGCTGAATTCACAAACACGTGGAAAACAGAGAGCACTAGCGAACACGTCTTACTATCTTGAAGTCCGAGGTTGGAATCCGTGGAGTTGCTCAGTCTCGATTTTGCTGCCGGTTTCGTCCTGTTTGGTATTGCGGGTCACGTGGGCGTAGGGTCGGGGGCGACGCACACTGACAGGCGTAATGGCCCACTCCACCGCACGCAAAGCACGTGACACCCTGGCGATCCGCCCAGGGGTGCCGCTGTTGCTGGGGCTGACTGGTATGGCTCCTCTCTCGCTGTCCCTCAATCTGGTGGAGGGGCTCCCCCAAACGTACTAGATCTGCCTGGATCTGGCACAGCGGAAAGGCTGCCAACAGATCCTGTAGCTGGGGCAGAGGGTTCGACTCTGTGTTCCTAGCAGGGGTTTCCTCGTCAAGTGCTCGTATGGCTGGTGTTCGTCCGGAGGCACGCTCATTGCTCTCCTCCAGTGTAGCTTTTGCTAAAGCCTCCTCAAATGTGCGGGGGTTATGAGACAGTACGAACCGCTTGAGCCGCGGGGCCAGGCCCGCCAAAAACTGGGCAAGGCGCATCTGATCGCCGATTCCCTGATCCTCGCTGTCCATGTTTCTTCCTGCTATTCCCAAAAACTGATAGGCCCAGGTCCGAATGCGGGGAGCATACTCCCGGACACTCTCATTCGCCGTTTGCTGACAGCTTGTGAATTTGTGTAGGCGGGTGGCTAATGGCGCCTCACTATCGAACCTTTCCAACACCGCCCTTTTGAAAACTCAAACAAGAAGAAGTATATAATGAACACTTGGAGATTACAGCAATTGTCGCCAGATCCTTCCACCAAGACATTTCTTAAACCACCACATTTGGAAATAGGACATCTTGGTAGGATTCAAAGTCCTGCAACATAGAACAGTGTAAACAGTGAAAAAGATAAGATTATGAAGAGTTGGAAAAGTGAGATATTGTCAACAGATCCTTCTACTAAGAGAGTTCTTAAACAGCCTCCTCCAAAGCTTGGAAAAGTGTATCTTGGTACGATAAAAGTTCCTGCCTGTGATAACAAAGGAATGAGTGCCAAGGAGAAGATCTTAAAGAGCTGGAGCGGAGAAACATTGCCAAGAAATCCCTTCTGCGAAGAGACCTATTAAATCGCCTCCACAACAGTTCCCAAAGGTACCTTCTGGTATGATAGAAGTTCCTACCCCAGAATACAGCAGAATGAGTGCCAAGGAGAAAATTATGAATATGTGGGGAAAAGGACAGGAAAGTTCAAACAATTATACTAGAGGACAGGTCAAACGGCCAAGTAAGATGAGTGAAATGGACTATAATGCACTCTATAAGTCGATATTCGTCCCAGTGCCCTTGAAAGGAAAGTCCCAGCAGGTTCCTAGATTAAAAAAGAAGGAAACTCTCTTTGCTCCAGTTAAGGCGGTTGACTCCATGATGAAGACATCGAATAAATGGGATGGAGAAAGGAAAGAAAACTGTTAAGGAAGCTTATTTATGATCCCTCTTTTTCCTTCCACATTAGCTGCCTATGTGTGGAGGTGTTTTCTCCTGGGTTAGAGCAAAACACTCTGACATATCAGTAATGACATTTAATGGAGCCGGATCCCTCTTTTTCCTTCCACATTAGCTGCCTATGTGTGGAGGGGTTTTCTCCTGGGTTAGAGCAAAACACTCTGACATATCAGTAATGACATTTAATGGAGCCGGATCCCTCTTTTTCCTTCCACATTAGCTGCCTATGTGTGGAGGGGTTTTCTTCTGGGTTAGAGCAAAACACTCTGACATATCAGTAATGACATTTAATGGAGCCGGATCCCTCTTTTTCCTTCCACATTAGCTGCCTATGTGTGGAGGGGTTTTCTCCTGGGTTAGAGCAAAACACTCTGACATATCAGTAATGACATTTAATGGAGCCGGATCCCTCTTTTTCCTTCCACATTAGCTGCCTATGTGTGGAGGGGTTTTCTCCTGGGTTAGAGCAAAACACTCTGACATATCAGTAATGACATTTAATGGAGCCGGATCCCTCTTTTTCCTTCCACATTAGCTGCCTATGTGTAGAGGGGTTTTCTCCTGGGTTAGAGCAAAACACTCTGACATATCAGTAATGACATTTAATGGAGCCGGATCCCTCTTTTTCCTTCCACATTAGCTGCCTATGTGTGGAGGGGTTTTCTCCTGGGTTAGAGCAAAACACTCTGACATATCAGTAATGACATTTAATGGAGCCGGATCCCTCTTTTTCCTTCCACATTAGCTGCCTATGTGTGGAGGGGTTTTCTCCTGGGTTAGAGCAAAACACTCTGACATATCAGTAATGACATTTAATGGAGCCGGATCCCTCTTTTTCCTTCCACATTAGCTGCCTATGTGTGGAGGGGTTTTCTCCTGGGTTAGAGCAAAACACTCTGACATATCAGTAATGACATTTAATGGAGCCGGATCCCTCTTTTTCCTTCCACATTAGCTGCCTATGTGTGGAGGGGTTTTCTCCTGGGTTAGAGCAAAACACTCTGACATATCAGTAATGACATTTAATGGAGCCGGATCCCTCTTTTTCCTTCCACATTAGCTGCCTATGTGTGGAGGGGTTTTCTCCTGGGTTAGAGCAAAACACTCTGACGTATCAGTAATGACATTTAATGGAGCCGGATCCCTCTTTTTCCTTCCACATTAGCTGCCTATGTGTCGAGGGGTTTTCTCCTGGGTTAGAGCAAAACACTCTGACATATCAGTAATGACATTTAATGGAGCGGCACCCTCTTTTTCCTTCCACATTAGCTGCCTGTGTGTGGAGGGGTTTTCTCCTGGGTTAGAGCAAAACACTCTGACATGGATGGTGCCTTGACGTGGCGTCAGAGCTTTTCACTAAACCATCCGGCAGATAAATGTTGCAATGAGAGCTGTAATCATAAAAAATTCTACTATGAGTGAGCATATAGTCGAAGGGGGACACCAACCGGCAATTCTTCCCTAAATTATAGTATGGGGGAAAAAAGGGGACCGGAACTAAGAGGCTTTCGCCAAATTGAACAGTTCATTCCGAAAGAATCATTAGCTCGCCTTGGAGCGGTAGAAAACTTGGATAGACGACAGCGATCAGCAGGGCCGTGCCGTGCTATGATACAGAGAGGTGGCCGCATCAGGCGGCACCGTAAGGGGGCGGCATAAGCAGCGAAATCAAAATACAATTTGAACCATTCAATAATTAATAATCTTTACGCAACGCTTTTCTATATTGGTCTATGTTATTCCGATATTGATGTATACGATTTATGATTTATCGTACGCCTCTGCCTAAGCGCTTTCGGTATCCTTTGATCTCGGTTTCTGGTGCAGGTGCATCGTTGGCGAGCGCTCGCCGAAAGACTTTTGATCTGACAGCGGCCGCTCCTAAAAGCTGAGGCGGCAATTATCACAAAAGACAATTGCTGAGGCGGCAATTATCACAAAAGACAACAAGTGTTACGCGTTGATAGTTCTGCTTTGAACTTACAATTATTGACAATATTTGATTTTAATGTTAGTTTGTCATGAGACGTGGCAAGCGGCTGTGCTGCATTTAAATCAGTAAATCAGATATGTAATATATCTGTATCAGTATAATATTTGTGCATTTATACTAATTCAGTTTTTGTGTTTAAAAAGTAGATCAGGTAAGAGAATTATTGTTTTTTACAGCAATTGTAGTTACTTATTATCATTGAAAATCATTATGTTATGACAATTGGGACTCGAATTAAAAAGTAGTATTTGCATGGACTGGGTATATCTCAGGTGCGGAACGTCTGCCTCTGTGTGATAGATAGAGAGTTATTTAGGTAATATTGGGCTACTTTTGCTTTCTGTGTGTGATAGAGAGTGAGTTGCTTAGGAAATATTTGCATTTGCCTACTTTTGCGTTCGTTATTTATTGCTCTATTTTTACCAAATTCATATACGTTGAAGTGGAGACAATACAATAACAAGTTAAAGAAATGCATATGTCAAAACAGCTGCTAGCTGTCAATTTCACAGATATTCATTATCTATTTATTATGTTCTGTTACCTACAAATCTTACTAGCTTTTTTTTTTGACAGAACTTATTCTGACACATTTGGAAAAGTTAGGTTTTGAGTTAAAGTGGCTTAGACAACGGAGCTAATACAACGGCAGCAAAATACAAGGCTATGACAACGGAGCTAATATGAAAGAATACAAAATAGAATTCTTGAAAAATATCCAAGGGCGTTTTATGTGCCCTGCGCATGTCATTCTTTAAACCTAGTTGTGAATGATGCAGCGTCTACTTCTACAGAAACAACTTTTTTTTCTATTGTTCAAGAACTTTACACTTTTTTTTCTGGTTCTACAAAGCGTTGGGAAGTGCTAAAAAAATATGTTTCACAATTAACTCTAAAACCATTGAGTGCTACTAGGTGGTCAAGCACAGTAGATGCGTTAAAGCCTTTACGATTTCAACTTTGCGAAATCTATGATGCATTATTCCAAATAATAGAAGACATCAACAGAGATGCAGAAACTAAAGTTAAAGCAAGAGGGTTAGCAAAAAATATTAAAAATTACAAGTTTATATGCGGTGTAATTCTTTGGTATGATATTTTATTTGAAATAAATTCAGTCTCGAAGCTATTGCAATCTGTAACTATAAATTTGTCAGATTGTGTAAGGATGTTATCAGAAACCATACAAAAAGTGAAAAGTTATAGACAATCTGGATATGATCAGATGAAAATTGCTGCTAATGAGATTGCAGAGAATCTTGAATGCAGTGTAGAATTTCCTGCCAAAACTGAAGTTAGAGCCAGAAGGAACAAGCATCAATTTGACTATGAAGAAGCTGTCGATCTACCCTTAACCCTTTCAGGACCATAAGGTTTTTAAGAGTAAATATTAGTATGTAACTGTTTATTTTAGTTTGTTTAGACGTAAAATAAATAAAAATCATAAGAAAAATACATAACAATGTGTAGTTTTTTTGGAATTTTATGGGAAATATTTTTCCCAATGGACTATAAAGGTAACACAAATTATAGTTAGGCTTATTATGCAATGCCTTTTATTTATTGGTTTATTAGAACAAAATGTTAACTAAAATAATACAAAATTATGAAACAAAATTACTATACAAAATGATGTGCTAATTATGATATTCTGCGAAGCAATTTCTTTTGGTAGTGAGGCAAAGATGGACATTGCACATAGTACATATATTATGCGTCCTGACAGTTCTGTTTTCGTTTTCTAAACGTTCCCGTTTACGTAATTGCGTTCGGCATACGTTCTATTTTGACATTCTGTATAAAAAATGCAGATATGGTTATAATTAAATACGACAATCACCAATTTTAAAATGGGAAAAATGTTTCCCTTAGTCGTGAAAGGGTTAACAGAGGAGAATAAATTTGTAATAAACTTTTTCAATTATATTCTGGACATTAGCCTTAATTCTCTGAATGAACGATTCACGCTTCTGGAAACCCATAGCAAAAATTTTCAGTTTTTATATGACATTTTAAAACTCAATGATATAGATGACAAAATGCTAGAAAATTATTGTACCAGTCTCCAGTCAATACTTTCGGTCGAAAATGAATCAGATATAAATGCAAATGATCTTCAAGAAGAATTACGTGATGTATCCCGAATGCTACCATATTCTATGAAACCTTTGGATGTTTTAAATTATTTGTGCCAAAATAACTTAATTACTTTGTATCCGAATACTGTTGTAGCTCTGAGAATTTTATTAACACTCCCTGTCTCTGTAGCTAGTGGGGAAAGAAGTTATTCCAAATTAAAATTAATAAAACACTACTTAAAAAGTTCAATAAGCCAAACAAAACTTAGAAATCTGTCATTAATTTCTATTGAATCTACATTGGCTGCCACTCTAGACTAGACATCCCTAATTAACGAATTTGCTAAAGTTAGAAGGGTAAAACTCTAGTAGATTGTTGTAGTTGATATCATTTTTTAAAGTAGTTTATATTTTCAAATTAATAATAGTATTCGTACATTTTGTGCAGTTTTTTTTTAAATCACAATCGAAGGTTATTTTAAAGAAAAAACCTTTAAGGGGCGGCATTTCGAAGACTTGCATCATAATGAGAAAATCTACCGCACGGCCCTGCCTCTGAGCGGCACTTTTTTGCACACCATGGGCTAAATGGCCAGGTCGCATGGACCCCGAAGGCTCAGAGAAGGTTGGGGGAGGGGACCCAATGGAACAGCTGTTAGGAGACGATGGTAGTCTCCCGTCAAGGCCACCCAGCGTGTTCTTTAACGTGCACAGGGTATGGCTCTCCCGCACACGGGGCCACGGCTTAACGTCCCATCCGACGGGCGGCGGCCTTTCCAAGCCCATCGGTGTCCTCTACTGACCGTGGGCAGGGCGGGGAATTTTGCGGAAATAAATCTCAAGCTGACCCAACTGGGACTCGAACCTGGGAACTACAGATTACGAGTCTGGCGCGCTACCGCCTGAGTCACCCCCGCCCCTTTTTATTCGATTGAAAAATGCATATATTATACATATGTTAGTATTTTTCGGTCTCATTCCGGATACTAGTATTCTCAAAGGGGAGCCAACGTCCCCTTCCTCTCTCTAGATTATGCTATCATTGTAAGCATGCCGCCTTTTCATATACTGATTGTTTTTAGGATAACGCGTAGGGCTTTAAAATATTTAAAACCTCTATTATACTTATTATCATTTTTAAAGGGGGTGGGAGACTCCCGCTCCCCTGTCCTCCCTTTACTGTTTTCCGGCTCGAACTAGTTTTTCTCCCCTCCCTCTTATGAATAATATTCTCTGATTTTGTGATGGTGTTGGGTGTTCATTTGAATGGCTTTATCCTTATATACATTACAAATAGAATCCTCAAGTCCTCATGAGCTGCGGAGGTCCAACCAGACAGAGCAATTTAGTTCTCCAAGCATATCTGTCCTGAGCTATATACGGGGCGGGGGTGGCTCAGTCGGTAGCGCGCCAGGCTCGTAATCTGTAGTTCCCAGGTTCGAGTCCCAGCTGGGTCAGCGTTGAGATTTATCTCCGCAAAATTCCCCCCCCCCTGCCCACGGTCAGTAGGGGACACCGATGGGCTTGGAAAGGCCGCCGTCCGTCGGATGGGACATTAAGCCGTGGCCCCGTGTGCGGGAGAGCCATACCCTGTGCACGTTAAAGAACACGCTGGATGGCCTTGACAGGAGGCTACCATCTGTCTCCCAACAGCTGTTCCAGTGAGTCCCCTCCCCCAACTTTCTCTGAGCCTTCGGGGCCCATGTAACCTGGCCATTTAGACCATGGTGTGCAAAAAAGTGCCGCTCAGAGGTAAAACAACCCAAACCTGAGCTATATCTGCTGCATCTGGCCACTGCATACCAATTCTAATAAAGTCCTGTTTGATATTGCCTGCCCACTTGCATCCTAGGTCTCTTCTTCCTGAGGCCTTTAGGCACACTGCTCATAACCCTATTCGCTAACCTATAATTATCCGTACGGCAGGGGCGAGGGTGGCTCAGTCGGTAGCGCGCCAGGCTCGTAATCTGCAATTCCCAGGTTCGAGTTTTATCTGGGTCAGCGTTGAGGCTTATCTCCGCAAAACTTCCCGCCCTGTCCATGGTCAGTAGGGGACATCGATGGGCTTGAGAAAGCCGCCGTCCGTCGAATGGGACGTTAAACTGTGGCTCCGTGTGCGGGAGAGTCAGCCACTGTGCACGTTAAAGACCACACTGGATGACCTTGACGGAAGGCTACCATCTGTCTCCTAACAGCTGTTCCAGTGAGTCCCCACACCCAACCTTCTCTGAGCCTTCGGGGTCCTTGTGACCTGGCCATTTAGCCCATTGTGTGCAAAAAATGTGCCGCTCAGAGGTAAAACAACCCAATCATACGGGCAACACGGCCAAACCAACGGAGTCTCTCTCTGCACAATATGCTGCTTAAAGGATGCTGCAAACTCCTTTGCCTAACCTCATCATTAGTTACAAAGTTGAACCACCTAATGCCCAAGATACTGCGTAAGCACCTGGAATCAAAAGCATCAAGTTACATGTTATCTTGTTTACAAAGTGTCCAAGTTTCACTACCATAACTAACCCTAGAAAGAACCAAACTATTATACATCCTAATTTTATTCTTCAGGTGTTTTACCTGCAATAAATAAAGAATATTACACCTATATCGAATATTTTCCTTCCGTCGACAATTTTTCGAATTTTGGGCCCTTTAAAAATATTTTCTTGCTACGTGCCTGTCATCCTCAGAAGCAATGGCTCGCGACTTGTGTGTTGCGACCATGGACATGTATGTCGCAAAAATTTAAGAAAAGATTAATACTACACAAAAATTTGCACTTTAGCACTTTTTACATTTTCTTTTTTTTAACATGATTTCGTTTATTGTCAAATGTTGATTTTGATATGAGTATATCTGCTTGAGCGAATATTAAAAAAGAAGAAATTGGATTTTAAGTCATATAATACAAGAAGAATAACAATGACTGTAGCATCCAGCGAAAATTTCTTTCAAATCGGTTCCAATCCAGGCGTTATATTCTATCATTCGTTAAATTCAAGTTATTCTTATATTTATTCGTTATTATTATTGCTTTAAGTTGGTTAAATAGTTTAGTATCACCGCGAAGTCTTCGCCGTTTCGTAATGATACAAAAAGCCATTCCGGGAACTATATTGGAGAGTTACAACATCGTTCAAGAATTCACGGAGATAAGTTTCTTCGAATATAAATAAATATAAATCCCCCCTCAAGTAGCTGCTTGCCACAGAGGTCTGGCAGGAGCCTGTCAGTTTATATGTCATAGTAGAAGGTCTGAGAGGATGGCAGGACCTCAGCAGAAAAACGACACAAACATCCATTCCTTACCCGGGACTTGAACCCAGGTCCCTTAGATCCAAGCGCGCTAAACACTTCGAATAGGAAGTTCGAAAACAATACCGACTTTTTTTTAAGGAGTATACTCTGAAATTTCTTTCATAATGATTATTCTGTAGTGTGGCTACCATAGCACTTTATATATGTATTTCACTATAATGAAATTTCAATTTAGCGAACGTATTTTGGTCACTTGCCGACCTCGTTATACTGACACTCAACTGCATTTCTTATCTTAAGAGCTTCAGAAAGTATGTGATAGAATTTTCGTCTCTATATCTGACCTCTTCATAAATAAGGAATCTCTACTCTCTATTTGTACTTTCGTTTCGATTATCTGTACCGTTTCTTATCTCCTTCGTTGCCTTTCCTCTAATCGCCAAGAGAACAAAGCATCCAAAGGTTTAGATTTGGGTTGGGTTGTTTTACCGCTTAGCAGCACTTTTTTTGCACACAATGGGCAAAATGGCCAGGACCTCGAAGGCTCAGAGAAGGTTGGGGGAGGAGACCCACTGGAACAGCTGTTGGGAGACAGATGGCAGCCTCCCGTCAAGGCCATCCAGCGTGTTCTTTAACGTGCACAGGGTATGGCTCTCCCGCACACGGGGCCACGGCTTAACGTCCCATCCGACGGACGGTTGGGTTGGGTTGTTTTACCTCTGAGCGGCACTTTTTTGCACACCATGGGCTAAATGGCTAGGTTACAACGACCCCGAAGGCTCAGAGAAGGTTGGGGGAGGGGACCCACTGGAACAGCTGTTGGGAGATATATTGTAGCCTCCCATCAAGGCCGTCCAGTGTGTTCTTTAACGTGCACAGGGTATGGCTCTCTTGCATACAGGGTTACGGCATCCAACGTCCCATCCGACGGACGGTAAGAGGGACTGGATTTCCATTGCAGTATAACATTTCAACCTACGTTTCAGAGATCTAAAAAAATATTGAAAAATGCCTGAAATTTCCATGTTTTATAATTTTTTTGCCTCTATTATCCTGACTAGCATTCTTAATGGATAAGGAGATCATGACCCCATTGTTCCCACGATTTGATATCTGTGCAACGCACCCCGGTGGCCCATTCAGAACTGGGGGGGGGCAGTGTTTCAGAACTGGGGGGTTCGCACTCAGGATTTAATCTTGGGAGGAGCCGAGGGGCCCGCTGGCCCGGCTAGGGCAAACAAAGTAGCGCTCGTTCGCCTTGCGTTCACAGCGGCCTGATTCCCGAGAGCTATAGGGTATTCCCATCTTATGTGACCGCTAATTCATAAGTAGTATAAGGTTGGGTTGGGTTGTTTTACCTCTGAGCAGCACTTTTTTGCACACCATGGGCTAAATGGCCAGGTCACATGGACCCCGAAGGCTCAGAGAAGGTTGGAGGAGGGGACCCACTGGAACAGCTGTTGGGAGATAGATGGTAGCCTCCCGTCAAGGCCATCCAGAGTGTTCTTTAACGTTGGGTTGTTTTGCCTCTGAGCGGCACTTTTTTGCACACCATGGGCTAAATGGCCAGGTCACATGGACCCCGAAGGCTCAGAGAAGGTTGGGGGAGGGGACCCACTGGAACAGCTGTTGGGAGATAGATGGTAGCCTCCCGTCAAGGCCATCCAGAGTGTTCTTTAACGTTGGGTTGTTTTGCCTCTGAGCGGCACTTTTTTGCACACCATGGGCTAAATGGCCAGGTCACATGGACCCCGAAGGCTCAGAGAAGGTTGGGGGAGGGGACCCACTGGAACAGCTGTTGGGAGACAGTCAAGGCCATCCAGCGTGTTCTTTAACGTGCGCATTGTATGGCTCTCCCGCACACGGGGCCACGGCTTAACGTCCCATCCGACGGACGGCGGCCTTTCCAAGTCCATCGGTGTCCCCTACTGACCGTGGGCAGGGCGGGGAATTTTGCGGAGATAAATCTCAACGCTGACTCAGCTAGGACTAGAACCTGGGAACTACAGATTACGAGCCTGGCGCGCTACCGACTGAGCCACCCCCGCCCCATATAAGTACATAGTATAGAAGACACGACACAACATAAATATAACAAATAAATTTTAATTAGAAAAAGATTTTTGGAATATTTTCTACTTTTTTTTTCCTTTTTCTGGGGGGGTAGCACAAGGGTCCCTTGACCCCCCCCTCTCTGGGTGCGCCACTGCTAGGGGGGGGGGACCCGATTTTATACTTTATGATAGGAAAAATTAAACTCCTTAATTAATTCTAACTCCCGTAATCCAACATAGTGTCTATATTTATCATGAATCCGGTGAACCGTGTTTGTCTGCTCTGCTGGTTTCAATGGCCTGCTCATTTTTCTGCTCTCAAAGCAAAAGCTTCAGTAATTTCTCGGATGACAAGCATATTTAACACTAACGAGCAATTAACAATAAAACCAGTGAAAAATAAATACCAGCTGTATATCACACTGGGAAAACAGATAAATCTGTAGGGGGCCATTTCGGGATTTATGAAGGACTTTCAAGTTCAGAAATGACACTCTTAACTTTATCTTGGATATTTTAGTAATCGAGATAATTTTAGCAGCTTATCATTGGCCTCTGGACAAATGATAAGCTGCTAAATTGATCTCGATTACTGATGGCGCTGTTTTCCTTCCTGGAAAAGGAAATGGTGAGGAAACCTTGGGCAACTAATCCCTTCAGGAATGCAAAAAAAATATCACTGGCTGGTTAAAAATTCTATTTTTAAAATAATGAAAGATAAAAATTCAAAAAACACTTGCAAGTTTCTTGCAGGGGGACATGGCCCATGGCCTCCCTCCTTACGACCGCTGCTGGTGGGTTGGGTTGTTTTACCTCTGAACGGCACTTTTTTGCACACCATGGGCTAAATGGCCAGGTCCCATAGACCCCGAAGGCTCAGAAAAGGTTGGAGGAGGGGACTCACTGGAACAGCTGTTGGGAGACAGATGGTAGCCTCCCGTCAAGGCCATCCAGCGTGTTGTTTAACGTGCACAGGGTATGTCTCTCCCGCACACGGGGCCACGGCTTAACGTTCCATCGGACGGACGGCGGTCCGATGGGCCCATCTGTGTCCCCTACTGACCGTGGGCAGGGCGGGGAGTATTGCGGAGATAAATTTCGACGCTGACCCAGCTGGGACTCGAACCTGGGAACTGCATATTACGAGCCTGACGCGCTACCGACTGAGCCACCCCCGCCCCACCGCTACTGGCAATGATGTGTCACTGTCTTCAATGAATTCTGCTGCTGATGATTGTGCCTGGTGAGCTCCCTCTCCTTAGCCGAGGCTCGAACCAAGGTACAGTCGCTCAAAAAAGTATCCGAACACTATGGTTGATTACAGAATTCAGAAAAAATATCTCGCAACGATTTTTTTAGAAATTAGTGATCTGGCAACCTTCGTGTCATGTGATTACAGAATTCGGGAAGAATATCTGGAGCGTGTACAGCAACTGTACACGCTCCAGTTTGCTGTGAACGGTAACTGCACACGCTCAATATTTCCGTGAGTGAGCCCACACGATCTAGGTCTTTGTGAGCTCACACGATCCAATGTGCTGTGAACATTAACCGCAACCGCTCCAGTTTGCTGTGAACGGTAACTGCACACCCTCCACATTCATTGCATTATATATTCATACGCATTATATATATTAAAAAAGTATCCGAACACTATGGTTGATTACAGAGTTCAGAAAAAATGTCTGGCAACGATTTTTTTAGAAATTAGTGATCTGGCAACCTTCGTGTCACGTGTCACGTGACACGAAGTGTTCTGATACTTTTTTGTATAGTGTAGTGTTCTGATACTTTTTTGAGCGACTGTACCTCTAATCAGCAACCAATCGCGTTAATCATTCGCCCGGCTACATAACTATACTAAAGCATAATTATTACTATTATTAAAAAATCTTCAAAAATATATATTTATGTTATTAAATGGTTTCAAAGAATTACTCATTATTTAATTTTTAATTAAATTCTGAAATAAATGCTTATGATGCATTAATGTTGTAAAATGTTCCAGCTTCCATAACTCTTTAAATACCGAATGAATATTGTTGAAAATCACGATTTCAATAATTCGATTTTTCCATTAAATTCATATTTTAGAAGTTATAGAGCTTTGAAGTAGATTCACATAACATGGAGATTCTGTAAATTTTTGTTTGGTCAGTGTATGTCAATGGGAAGCTAACTTTGAAGTTAAATCTTAGCTTAGGGTTGCGTGTAGCCAAACAATGCAACTGCCAACTGAAAACCTGACAAAAATTGCTCTTCAAAATTTCTTTGCCTGTTTCATAACAATTATTGAATATTATTTCATATTTATATTTCGTATATTTGGTTGGATTGGATGTTTTACCTCTGAGCGGCACTTTTTTGCACACCAAGGGCTAAATGGCCAGGTCACATGGACCCCGAAGGCTCAGAGAAGGTTGGGGGAGGGGACCCACTGGAACAATTGTTGGGAGACAGATGGTAGCCTCCCGTCAAGGCCATCCAGTGAGTTCTTTAACGTGCACAGGGTATGGCTCTCCCGCACACGGGGCCACGGCTTAACGTCCCATCCGACGGACGGCGGCCTTTTCAAGCCCATCGGTGTCCCCTACTGACCGTGGGCAGGGCGGGGAATTTTGCGGAGATAAATCTCAACGCTGACCCAGCTGGGACTCGAACCTGGGAACTACAGATTACGAGCCTGGCGCGCTACCGACTGAGCCACCCCCCCCGTATATTTGGTTACCAAAGAGATATAAAAGCCGTTCCGATTTCCTCAAGTTGGGCCATATCTACAAGGAATTTAAACATTTCTGATAAGAGATAATTCTGCTGTCGTAGATAATATTACGCGTAGTCATTGTACAAAGACATCTTTGAGTCATACAGGATTGTCACAGTGATGCACAACCTGCACTGATTTCTCGTCTACATTTCTCCCTCTTACTTCATCAATAATTCAAATTTAAAATAATAAATATAAATTTTTAATAGGAAAGGAGTAAAAATAATGGAAACCTACATATTGGATATACTTTTCGCGAATTTCGTTTAAAATACGACTAGAGCGGAGAGGAACACTATATGTATGTATAGTGTTCTCTATTTAGTAGAGGAGCAAAATACTAAATTGAAGTAGAAAGGGCAAGAAACTTTCAGATTCTTTTTTTACCAAATTTTGGGATAAATAATATATTTTGAGAACAGCTAAAAAATAAGAATATATGCATTATGGAATATCTTTCCAGTCCAATTCGGTTCAAAGCAATATCAGACATATCCCCAATTTTTTTCTTATATGCGGACCCTGCCTGTATGTAAAAAAATGTTCCTTCGTTACTGGGGGGCGGGGGTGGCTCAGTCGGTAGCGCGCCAGGCTCGTAATCTGTAGTTCCCAGGTTCGAGTTCCAGCTGGGTAAGCGTTGAGATTTATTTCCGGAAAATTCCCCGCCCTGCCCACGGTCAGTAGGGGACACCGATGGGCTTGGAAAGACCGCCGTCCGTCGGATGGGACGTTAAGCCGTGGCCCCGTGTGCGGGAGAGCCATACCCTGTGCACGTTAAAGAACACGCTGGATGCCAACAGCTCCATCTGTCTCCCAACAGCTGTTCCAGTGGGTCCCCTCCCCCAACCTTCTCTGAGCCTTCGGGGTCCATGTGACCTGGCCATTTAGCCCATGGTGTGCAAAAAAGTGCCGCTCAGAGGTAAAACAACCCAACCCTTCGTTACTTTATTTCTGCCCTACCAAAAATTTTAGTCACGAGCCGCCACTAGGAGAGAGAATACTCTGGGAAGAGATTAATTGTTCTGCATGAATTTGAAACTACTTTTTACTACAAGATTAAAAAAAAAGACATAATTTTGCTATTATATAAATAAGCAAATTGTACCCTTTAAATGATGCGCGTTAGCACCCCTCCCCCCCCCCCCCGGCAAGTGGCTAATGTACCTAATGGCAAATCTGGCGTAGGCCTTAGGCACAGTGCCTATTGCATAATATGGTCCTGCGTTTCTTGACCTTCTTCGTGTTATAATATTTCGGCAGGATAATGTAAGGACTTATATGACTTTTTTGTTAAAAGTTCTGATAGCAAGGGGGGTGGGGGGGGGGCTCAGTCGGTAGCGCGCCAGGCTCGTAATCTGTAGTTCCCAGGTTCGAGTCCCAGCTGGGTCAGCGTTGAGATTTATCTCCGCAAAATTCCCTGCCCTGCCCACGGTCAGTAGGGGACACCGATGGGCTTGGAAAGGCCGCCGTCCGTCGGATGGGACGTTAAGCCGTGTGCGGGGAAGCCGTGTGCGGGAGAGCCATACCCTGTGCACGTTAAAGAACACGCTGGATGGCCTTGACGGGAGGCTACCATCTGTCTCCCAACAGCTGTTCCAGTGGGTCCCCTCCCTCAACCTTCTCTGAGCCTTCGGGGTCCATGTGACCTGGCCATTTAGCCCATGGTGTGCAAAAAAGTGCCGCTCAGAGGTAAAACAACCCAACCCAACTGATAGAAAGGGGCTGAAAGCATGGCCGGATTAGGCAATTAGGGGTTCTGGAGCCAAGTTCTAAATGAGGCTTCTCTATCCTGCTATATATACATGTAATGAAAATTGCACTACTTCAGATAAAACAGTCGACTGAGGCAGTTTAAAAAAATATAATAAAGATCATCTTAAATAAGTTTAAAAATTTCACACCAGGTTCCTATAGGCCAGGAAATTGAAGTTATCGCTTCACCATTAATCCGGCCCCGGCTCTAAGTAATGTTAGAATTGTTTCAACCAACTGTGTTTGTTATTGTTTAAAATTTGAAAACCACTCTATGTTACATTTTATAACTATCTATAATATCCAGAGGAGGGGTTTTCATTCAATTGACGGGGAAAGCATAGAAAATGGAAATGAGGGACTTCTTCACTGCTGGGGATTTCCGAGAAGAGCAATCAAACAAAGTCAGGCATAAAAAACTCGGTTAAAAGTGAAAATTATTAAAAGCATTAAGCATATTTATTTTTTAAAAAAATAAATAAATACCCCCTCAAGCAGCTGCTTGCCACAGAGGTCTGACAGGAGCCTGTCAGTTTATATGCCATAGTAGAAGGTCTGAGAGAATGTCAGGACCTCAGCAGAAAAACGACACATACATCCATGCCTTATCCGGGGCTCGAACCCAGGTCCCGTAGATCAGTTGCATAAAATTATAAAACATTCACTTATTTTATTAAATGAGGTGAAGTCTTATAATTGACACCTTTGTCATTCAATATTCAAACTTCTATAACTCTTAACTATCGAATGGATGTTGTTCAAAATCGAAATTTAGACAGTTTATTTCATATCTTATACTAAGGGAAGATTATTTTAGAAATTATATATAACTTACTAAACCAATTTAAAGGCTAAGTTACAAGTTCATACTAAAATTAGAGAATTATCGGGATGTCAAAAATTAGAGAATTTTCGTGTTATGGGAATCTAACTTTGAGCTTTGTAACTTCTAAAATATGAATTTTTATTGAAAACTGTAACCGAATATAAAGATCATAATATATATAAATCTCGATTTTCAAAAATATTCCTTCATTACTTTCATAATTTCACTCATTCATAATTAAATTCCTTCTTTTTCCCGCTTTTTCTAGTTTCGGATAGGGGTGGGGGTGGCGAAGCTTAACGAATGTATTTAATTGCCTATTCAAATCCATTAGTTTCGTTATATCATTGTAAAAAATAGTCTTATTTAAAAAAATTTCCAAAAGATTAATTAGATAGATATATAATTTTTTTATTCACTACTCTCAACACCAGTACAGTTCAATACAAAAATCCAAAACAAAAAGTATGCTTTTACATAAATTCTTCCAGTTCAAAAGTTCATACACAAGAACTGATTAACATAAATTATATTGTAAAGTATAAACTACAATCTATTTTACAGGTAGTTATTTAAACAAATAAAAATTTACAGTGAACAATATGAATTTAATAATTTACAATGAACAGTATGAAAGCAGTAAATAAATAGGAGTACGCCACTTGAGTCCAAGCTCGTATGTGGAGAAGTTCACGAATATAATATTTACATAATTAGTTGCTTGGGTTGGGTTGTTTTACCTCTGAGCGGCACTTTTTTGCACACCATGGGCTAAATGGGCAGGTCACATGGACCCCGAAGGCTCAGAGAAGGTTGGGGGAGGGGACCCACTGGAACAGCTGTTGGGAGACAGTCTCCCGTCAAGGCCATCCAGCGTGTTCTTTAACGTGCACAGGGTATGGCTCTCTCGCACACGGCGTCAAGGCTTAACATCCCATCCGACGGACGGCGTCCTTTCCAAGCCCATCGGTGTCCCCTACTGACCGTGAACAGGGCGGGGAATTTTGCGGAGATAAATCTCAACGCTGACCCAGCTGGGACTCGAACCTAGGAACTCACAGATCATGAGCCTGGCGCGCTACCGACTGAGCCACCCCCGCCCCATAATTAGTTGAGACAGTGCTATAATAATTAAACATTTAAGCTAGTTTTATTTATATAGATATTTCTCTATATGATCACAATCCACTAACCAATCCCATATTAATCTTTTAAAAGCATAAATGTTTCTTTCATTTCTAATGTTAGCTGGCAGAGCATTAAAAAGTTTTGGTGCCAGATAAACGTAGTTTTTTGGATGATAGTTTTTTTAGGAAACGGTATGGATAAATGCATAGTAGATGATAAACGTGTATATTTGGGAAAGATCTTAACATTAGAATCATCCCAATTTGAATATTGTATACTAATAGGTGATAAATATATAATTTTCTAACTGGTAAGAAATTTAATTTTTTATAATATTTTTTATACTATCAAATTTCTTTTTTCTTTAGCATACATCTTATTACGTAATTTTGAGAACCTTGTAATGGTTTCAAAATTATCTCATATAGGCATCTCCAAGATATAATGCCATATTTCAAATAGGATTTTATCCACGAATTATAAGTAATTTTTAACGTAACAAATCTATAAAATCTTATGTAATAAATCTTGAAACCATAATATTTTATCAAGCCTTACCAACTCTCACACACGACACAATGTTATTATAGAGAGCTTCCATTATGTTAACTAACTTGTCAGGTATACCATATGATCTCACAATCAACCACAAATTATGACGATCAACAGAGTCGAAAGCCTTTTTGAAATCAACAAAGCTAGTAACCAAAGGTATAGAGACCTAGAAGCCCTGTATAGGTAGAGGTTGGCCATTTCAAAATTGGACGCCATGTTTTGTCGTCGCTCGGATTGTTTAGCGTTTATAGCTGAATGGTCTTGCAGGGTACTTATGGATTCCAGAAAAAGAAAGGGTATTTGATTATCTCAGCGTTACATGTAGACGTTTAAACTTGTTTATAAATCACTAGATGTTTTTTGTGAAAAAAAGCCGGCGTTAGTTCAACAGGTTAGAATACTCTGGCATGTTTCTAACCTGAAAAGGGTATTTCAGTGTTCATGATTGGAAGCACTTTAGAAGACGACTAAAAAAGGAAAAGGAAATTTTTAGGGCTTTTTTTTAAAAAGAAGACATAATTTCGCTTTGCTGTCTGTCCTTGTGTAGACATCGAATTTTTTTGTTTATACAGATAAATAAAAAACTTTTTGCATTAGATAGGTATTAATGATATATTACGATTGGCATTTTTTGAATCTCCCAAAAGTTCTAACTGCGCCCTCTAACGTTGAAAAAGTTGCAAATTCCAAAATATCAAACGAATATTCCAAACGATGTAGTTATGTTAGAAGTTTGAAATTTTGGTATTGAAATGTGAAGGGTACGAAGTTACCATTGGCAGCAATCACTTGACCCTTTAGACCCAGGGGGAGGTGAATGCAACTTTTCTTGTTTTAACAGAAAAGTGTATGTTTTTAGAGATAAATTAAAAATTCTTTTTGGATTGGATAGGTATTGATGAAATATTAGATTTTGCATTTTGCGAATTTCCCAAAACCTATAGCTGCGTCCTCTAACAGTAGAAAAATATCGAAAAATCCCAAAATTTAAAACGAATATTGCAAACGATGTAGTTATGCTAAAAATTTGAAAATTGCTGAAATTTGAAAAATAAAAAAAATAAATAAATACCCCCTCAAGCAGCTGCTTGCAAAAAAGTCTTGAAAATTCCATTGACAACAATGAGTTGACCCTAAGCCCAAGGTAGGTAAGAAACGGAAGGTTTTGTTTTAAGAGATAATTGGAAATCTCTTTTTTAGTTGGTTACTAATGAAATGTAATTCGCATTTTCAAAGGTACTTTTAATTTATATTATTAGAGATCAGTAAAGTTCTGTTATGGTAGAAATTCCACTAACAGCAATAATCTGCCCACTATTTTCAGAGGAGTGGGAGAAAAACAACTTTTTAAATTTAAGAACTAAAAGAAAAATACTTTTATGTTTTATAATTACTAATAAAATACTACTATGTGCATTTCCCCCCCCCCCCATCACACATTAAAAATTAAATAAATAACCCCTCAAGTAATTGCTTGTACAGAGGTATGACAAGAGCCTGTCAGTTTATACGTCACAGTAGATGGTCCATGAGGATGGCGGGACCTCAGCAGAAAAACAACACGATCATCCATAATTAAAACTTTTAAGGAGTGAAAATGTATGCAAAGGAAGACCTTCATTCTCTTTGAAAATGAGATTCCCATATGCGCCAGAGGCGATATGCGTTCTTCTAGTTGACAGTGGAAATTCGAACTACTGTATAATTGAGAAAATAAACTATTAATATTTTATTAGTGCCTGTAATGTGCAAAAAAAATTTTCATTTATCTCTTAAAGTACAAAAGTTGCATTTTACCAACGGGACAAATCATTACTATTAGGGTAAACCACTTGATCATTACACTATATGAGCACAAATTTAAGTTTCTAGCAAAAATAGATCGTTTGCAATATTTATTTAAAGATTAGGGAATTTTCCAGCTTTTTTCCGCCGCTAGAGGTCGCCTTTCTGGTTTTTATTTACCCCCCCCCCCCTTAGCATTCTCTAACACTGAAAATTACAGCTGGTGGGGATTCGAAAAATGTAAATATTAATATTTTTGTGGAAAAAAATTTCGCCGACTAACGGGATTCAAATCCACTTCTTTCCAGAAACATGCCAGAGTATTCTAATCTGTTGAACTAACGTCGGCTTTTTTTCACAAAAAACATCTAGTGATTTATAAACAAGTTCAAACGTCTACATGTAATGCTGAGATAATCAAATACCCTTTCCTTTTCTGGAATCCATAAGTACCCTGCAAGACCATTCAGCTATAAACGCTAAACAATCCGAGCGACGACAAAACATGGCGTCCAATTTTGAAATGGCCAACCTCTACCTATACAGGGCTTCTAGGTCTCTATACCTTTGGTTGCTAGTTTTGTTGATTTCAAAAAGGCTTTCGACTCTGTTGATCGTCATAATTTGTGGTTAATTGTGAGATCATATGGTATACCTGACAAGTTAGTTAACATAATGAAAACTCTCTATAATAACACTAAGTCGTGTGTGAGAGTTGGTAAGGCTTGTAGCAATTGGTTTGGCATTACTTCTGGTGTTCGACAAGGGTGCATTCTGTCTCCTTTTCTCTTTAGCTTGGTTATTGATTATGTTATGCGAAATTCACTTCAAGGGAAAGATTTTGGCCTTAAATGGACTGGAGATACGAAAATTTCTGATTTAGATTATGCTGATGATTTAGCCCTTTTGGCAAATGATGTTGATGAGATGAACTCTTTAATTCGAGCTGTTGATGAGACTGGTAGTAGAGTAGGTTTGGTTATAAACAGAGAGAAAACTAAAGTGATGAAAATTGGTCAGGCAGGTTGTGATTCAGTTAATCTGAATGGTTGCAGTCTTGAGCAGGTGTCACAGTTTAATTACCTTGGGAGCTATGTAACAGATAATAGTGATGTGCGGCATGAGATTAACAGACGAATAGGGATTGCTGCCGGGACTTTTAAGAATCTATGGAGAGTGTGGAGAAATAGGCGTATACACCTAAAGACTAAAATTAAACTGTATAATAGTTTGGTTCTTTCTAGGGTTAGTTATGGTAGTGAAACTTGGACACTTTGTAAACAAGATAACAGGAAACTAGATGCTTTTGATTTCAGATGCTTACGCAGTATCTTGGGCATTAGGTGGTTCAACTTTGTAACTAATGATGAGGTTAGGCAAAGGAGTTTGCAACCTCCTTTAAGCAACGTATTGTGCAGAGAGAGACTCCGTTGGTTTGGCCATGTTGACCGTATATGAATAATTATAGATTGGCGAATAGGGTTATGAACAGTGTGAAGAGGGGGAGACCTCAGAAAGAAGGGGAGACCTAGGATGCGGTGGGCAGACAATGTCAAACAGGACCTTGTTAGAATTGGTGTGCAGTGGCCAGATGCAGTAGATGTAGCTCAGGATAGACTTGCTTGGAGAACTAAATTGCACGGTCTGGTTGGACCTCCGTAGCCCATGGCTGCTTGATGATGATGATGATGATGATGATAGAAGAGTTTATTGAAAAAGTCATCTGTTTGATTTTCTTGTAATCTAAAATTTATGTACTTCGATTTGGCAACATTTAAAACTAATTTATTTTGAATAAACCATTTTTTGAGTTTTTTTACGTCATCATTTATTTGCACTATCAATTCCTCAGTTTTGCCTGCATAAGTTAAAGATATATCATCAACAAAAGTTATATTGCTGCCGTACAATTTTAAGTCACAAAGATCATTAAAATAAATCAAAAATAATAAAAGACCGAAAACAGATCCTTGAGGAACACCGAAATTTATCATAGCATTTGAACTATAACGATTTTTTATTTTAACTTTTTGGCTTCTACCTGTCAGATAGCTAGAGAGCCAAGATAGCATTTCACCTCTCATTCCAGCTGCTTCCAATTTATACAAAAGAATTAAATGTGGGACAAAGTCAAATGCTTTTCTAACATTAAGGAATAAAACAACGACTTTAAAATTTTGATTAATGCTTTTATATATGGCTGATATCATTTCTAAAATTACTTCCTCTGTTTTAATTTGAATATTTTATTTTTCTTAAATGTGCAATTAAATTCTCTTTAATTTGGTATGCAACATGACTTCTCTTTATTGGCTATTTGTTTAATAATTTCTGATTTGACTTGTTTGACTCAGCATAGTTGACAAAAAGCTTATATTTTTTTTCATAATACCCAAAAAAATTTACAAGAGAATAACTTTCTTGTTTCAAACAAAGTTTTTTTTTTATTATTCAGAAAGAAATTTCGTTTCTATAAATATGTATTATATTTATTTATTTTGTAATAATTTTTTATTTGCATTGCCACACTTTCTTTTTTTACTACATCACTCTAAAAAAGCCCTAATAAAATTAATCCCATCTTCATGTTTGTTAAAATTTTTCTCCAGAAAATCCAGAATTAAATGCTGATTAATTTGATATACAACATGATATATTTCGTTTCATCAGTTATTTGGCACAAAAGTTTTACAGTTAATTTTTTTTAGCTGAACACTGTTAAAAAAAACTTCAACAGTTTCCAGAAAGAATACAAAAAAAAACGTCAGATGAAATTATGCTAAAATATTCCTTCATTGTTCTAAAACATTCTTCATTGTTCTGCTGGAGGCGGGGGTGGCTCAGTCGTTAGCGCGCCAGGCTCGTAATCTGTAGTTCCCAGGTTCGAGTCCCAGCTGGGTCAGCGTTGAGATTTATCTCCGCAAAAATTCCCCGCCTTGCCCACGGTCAGTAGGGGACACCGATGGGCTTGGAAAAGCCGCCGTCCGTCGGATGGGACGTTAAGCCGTGGCCCCGTGTGCGGGAGAGCCATACCCTGTGCACGTTAAAGAACACGCTGGATGGCCTTGACGGGAGGCTACCATCTTTCTCCCAGCAGCTGTTCCAGTGGGCCCCTCCCCCAACCTTCTCTGAGTCTTCGGGGTCCATGTGACCTGGCCATTTAGCCTATGGTGTGCAAAAAAGTGCCGCTCAGAGGTAAAACAACCCAAACCATTGTTCTGCTGCCATATATATATATTACTGACTGAAATATTGAATTTTTTTTTTATGATTGAAGTGATATTCTTACGGATTTTATTAAAGCTAATAAACTAATGAAACCTACGAAAATAAAAGGCTCAAGTTGGGTTGGGTTGTTTTACCTCTGAGCGGCACTTTTTTGCACACTATGGGCTAAATGGCCAGGTCACATGGACCCCGAAGGCTCAGAAAAGGTTGGGGGAGGGGACCCACTGGAACGGCTGTTGGGAGACAGATGGTAGCCTCCCGTCAAGGCCATCCAGCGTGTTCTTTAACGTTGGGTTGTTTTACCTCTGAGCGGCACTTTTTTGCACACTATGGGCTAAATGGCCAGGTCACATGGACCCCGAAGGCTCAGAGAAGGTTTGGGGGAGGGGACCCGTTGGAACAGCTGTTGGGAGACAGATGGTAGCCTCCCGTCAAGGCCATCCAGCGTGTTCTTTAACGTGCACAGGGTATGGCTCTCCCGCACACGGGGCCATGGCTTAACGTCCCATCCGACGGACGGCGGCCTTTTCAAGTCCATTGGTGTCCCCTACTGACCGTGGGCAGGGCGGGGAAATTTTGCGGAGATAAATCTCAACGCTGACCCAGCTGGGACTCGAACCTGGGAACTACAGATTACGAGCCTGGCACGCTACCGACTGAGCCACCCCCGCCCCAAAAGGCTCAAGTGGTCAAACCCCCCCCCCCTCTGAATGGATGCGCTACCGCTGTGGGGCAATACAGATTTATTCATTACACACTCAAGACCTAATACAAAAGTTGAGACTCCCCTGAATTTGGGCAAATTATTCTGAAGGTTGACTTTTGAGTGTTTAAAGTAGATAATGAAGTTTCTTAAATTAAGAGATCTCGTTCGTTTCGGAAACACTAGTTTTGTAAGAAAAGGGAAATATATATCCTTTCCTCTTCTTCTCAACTCATAAGCTAAAAATGAAGTTTTAGAAGGGAGAGTCTTGTTTTAGTTCTGGATGGTACTCCTGTGAAAAACAAAGGGTCAGATAATAAGGGCCCATAGCTGTATTGGGATTCCACTGGATAGTGGTATAAGCTACAGGGGTCAGTTTTCGTACTGTGCCAGTGATGATATGGCCCAACTGTGCCAGTGATGATGGAGGTGGAAAGTGTGATCTGACCATGGAGGTAGGAAGATAAGGAGACGCCCTAACGCGCTTTCCCTGTCCAAGGAAAATGATGCTTAGGCAGCAGGGCGGTAGCCATATTGTTGCATTCAAAACAAACCGTCTGCCGCTGCAATCAAGCCTACTTTTCACGTGTTATACTCAGTTTTACTGTGCGTTATATACGGGAAGATTATTTTTTTACGACTAAGAGAAAGCCCATATAAGCTATTTGGAATTTATATTGCTTTTTTTAATGCAATGAATATTTCCATACAGAATTACTGTGTAGCAGAACTATTTATGTATTTCGTTGAATACGACAATAACAAACAATTACAAGATTTTAAAAGTTTATTTATACTGCACTGATAACAGTAGAAAACATTTTATGGATAAAACATAAAAGTTATGTACAACAGCAGCATTTAAACGGCAAAAAATCACATTTGTAAGATTCAGAAAATAGCTGTTTTACGTTAAAAAAATGTTCATTCCACAAAAATTAAAAAAATTTGCTTAACAAACTAAATAAAGCCAATAGTATAAGAAGTAAAAAAAAGAACTAAATATATATATATATATTTATACAAAAAAAAAACTCCCCAGATAGTGGCTCGAACCCACCAGCTCTATGTTTGCACCCTCAGCTTCACATCTCTCCCCCATCTCATGCTCATTCTCCTCCCTCAACCAGAGTTAACAATCAATACAAAATACACAATTATTACAATAGCTCAAAAAAAAAAATCTCGTAAGGATTGAAATACATCCTTCCTCAGCCACAAAGGAAATTTTCAAAATAATATCTGAAAAAACTATATAAAAAAAAAAGCAACTAAAAATTATACTAAGCAAAAATAATAAAAAATTAAAAAAATATATATCCACAGGGTGAAGGGAATGTAATATCCATTTTAAAAAAAAAGGCAACGTTCCAGACAGTGGCTTGAACCCGACATCTCAGTGCCTGACTCCCCAGTCTCTCATACCTCTCTTCATGTACGCTTAACCTACCCCTCAACCAAAGTAAAAATAAAATAACTACAAGCAATAAACTCGCTCTATTTGAAATCCATACAGAATTAAATAAATTCAGTATTCACCTTAAAAGGGACAATTTGAACCCTATCAGAAGAATTAACGAAAAGGAGAAAAGCATTACACTCTCCTCTTTTAACTAAAATTATTTAAACAATTTGAAAAATTTCCACCCTAACTAATGATCGCTGTCACTCACCTGTGACAATTTACACCAGATACATTAAATTAATCTAAAAAGAAATTCAAAAATATAAGACTCCAATCCAAGAAAAAAAGGGGGCATTTAAACAAAACCCTTAAATACTATCCAAATTTTTTAAAAAAAAGAAAGATTATATTTCTCACCTTATGAAAATACTTTATTGTAATTTACTTTTCCCTTCTTACACTGAACTTATTAAATCATGAAGAGAGAGGAATTTCAACACTGAAACATTTAAACGAAATAATATCTAATACTTCCACCTAAAATAAAAACAAAAAAGAAACTCCTTGATATTTTAATCACCTCTATTTAAAAGTATGTAAATTCATCATCCATTAAATAGAATACACACTAATATTCAATTGCAGCCAACAAAATTTTTTAACTGAGAAAGCCTGCAGAAGGAATTCTCAAATAAGTGTAACGTAAAATCAATCAATCAATCAATATAAGAAGTACATCTTCACATTTATCACTGAGTACAATCCGAAGAAAATAAAACCGATTTCATGGCGTAATTTCAACACGAAGTTGCTTGTATCATTATATAATTATTTAAACTTTTATAAAAATGACAAACTTACCGATAAAAGGTAATTCCTGGTATCTTTTTTGAAGGGCGATTCGTGCAGCCGTAAGCTTAACAGGCTGCCATAATGTAAATGTCGAAAAAAATTAAATTTTTATAGCGCAACACTTCGTTACTCACCTATACTACTGATCAATGTTTTGAAAGAACAACATGGCTGCCGCGCAGTCGCCGAAGCATCATTTTCAAGTGCTTAGGGCTCCTCCTCTTATCTTCCTACCTCCATGGATCTGACCTTGCACTCCAGATATTTCGAGAAATGTTCAATAATATTGAGGTCTGGAGATTGAGATGGCCAGGGTAGCTGCTGTACCTCATCCTCTTCAAACCACAACTTGACACGTTTCGTACAATGCACGGGTGCATTATCCACTTGAAGGGAAGGTCATTAGGGAACAATGCCCGCAACATTGGGTGTAGGTTGTCCCCGAGAATGGATTCGTACGTTGAGGATGCGACACGACCCTGCAGAATAACTAATGGCCCTAAGGAATGCCATGATATGGCACTCCACAGCATTAGGAAGTTGGGTTGGGTTGTTTTACCTCTGAGCGGCACTGTTTTGCACACCATGGGCTAAATGGCCAGGTCACATGGACCCCGAAGGCTCAGAGAAGGTTGGGGGAGGGGACCCACTGGAACAGCTGTTGGGAGACAGATGGTAGCCTCCCGTCAAGGCCATCCAGCGTGTTCTTTAACGTGCACAGGGTATGGCTCTCCCGCACACGGGGCCACGGCTTAACGTCCCATCCGACGGACGGCGGCCTTTCCAAGCCCATCGGTGTCCCCTACTGACCGTGGGCAGGGCGGGAAATACAGCATTAGGAATCTCCTCCATGTTTCATAGTCGGGATGATACGTTTCTGCAGGTTTTTGCCAGGCGTACACTCTACCAATGTTGGGAAACAATGTGTAGCACAATTCATCAAACCAAATGGCACGCTGCCAGTCTTTAACATCCCAGTTTTCATGTTCTTTGCACCACCTTACACGTTTCGTAGCACTGATGTTGATAAACAGTGGCTTGTGGATTGCAGCATGGCTATAAATTCCCGACGAACTGTTATGACAGAAACGGGATCATTCCGACTGGTGTTCAACTCTGCTACTATTTGTGGTGCCGTGGTCTTGTGCTTCCGTTGCGCAATCCATGCCAACGTTCGCCTATCGCTATCTGACAGCTTCGTATGGCGTCCCCAATTTGCACGTTTGGAGGCAACGCCCTGTCCTTTTTGATAGTCGTAATCTTCGATACAGTTCCTCCTGTTACACCTATTTCCGTACTACTTTACCGTTCTGGTCATTGAAGCTCCTGCAAGACGCGCACCAATGATTATGCCTTCTTAGAGGTCACCGAGATCTGACATTATCGGCAATTACCCTACAACAGCCCTTTCACCTACACCTGTAGCACTGCTACGTGATAGCCGACATCGTACTTTTCCCCCTTTTTATACCTCACATCGCGGATGACGTCGTCCCTGTGATATTCATACGGCGCATTGCGTGTACTCCAGTCGCCGTCGGTGTTTCCATTATTTTGATAAACCCCTGTATTTGGAAGCCTCCTATCCGTCCATCCAGAGGACTTTTTTTTTTTATCATGAACAGGTCAGAGCGTAGTAACAAAAAAATTTCAAACATTTGGGTTGTTTTACCCTTGAGTAACGCTATTTGCACACAATGGGCCAAATGGCCAGGTCACAACGACCCCGAGAAGGTTCGGGGAGGAGGATTCACTGAACAGTTTTGGGATACAGATGGTAGCCTCCTGTCAAGGTCATCCAGCGTGTTCTTTAAAGTGCAGAGTATGGCTCTCCTGCACAAGGGGCCACGGATTCACGTCCTATCCGAAGGACGGCAGCCCTTCTAAGCCCATCAATATCCCTTACTGACCGAAGGCAGGATGGGGATTTTGCTCAGAAAAATCTCAACGGTAGCCCAGGTGGGACTCGAATCTGGGAAATGTAGATTACGAGCATGGCGTTCTACTGATTGAGCTATCCCCACCCCACCAAACGGACAGATGGTAAGGCCCAGAGTTGGGTTGCAGATCCACTAGATAGTTAAGAGTTTTATGGAATCCTCCCATCCAGCGTGTTTCCATTTTTTACCATGAGCAGGTCAAAGCAGTTACGAAGTAAAATTCACACAATCGCAATGACCCTGGGAGCATTAAATTCAGACTCATATCCAGGAGTATTTCATAGATTCTGAACCTCAATTTTCTTCAATAGCCTTGAAAAACATCTTGCAAGCCTCATACAGTTCCGTGGTCAAGACTCATAGGTTTAGGGGGGAAGTTCTATATACATTCGAAGCGCAGTTTTGGTAGAAGAAAGTTGTTCTCTTTTTTCAACGATAAAAGATGGTTTGCCTTGTTGAAAACAAGGCTGTGTTGGTAGCTCAGAAAACTAAAATTCTTAAACGTCACTTCTACTTTTATCGCTTGCTAATTAGTGTCTATTCCAAGTTTTTTTTTTTGCAAATGTAGATTAAAAATAAGGGGTAGCCATGACCCAATTTCCTTACCCTGACAAATAGTTTTAATATCTTCTTACCCAATTTCAATCAACACAGCGTTCCCCCCAAATTCTTGAACCGTGCCCGTGAATAATTTATTTTCAATTTCGAGATTTCATAGATTTAATGGCCCTGCTGTAGCACATTAGGACCGCCTGAATACGCACCTGATCAAGTCGTAACCATATACAATAGAAGAAAAAATCTGCTCTTTTTCTTCGTAATTTTTAAAGTAATTTCAAAAGGAAGAATCCCTTTTCACATCTGAAGTCGAGGTCTTTGACCTGAGTGATGTGGGCCTTGCAACACAAATTTGCTTCGTGTTCCGTTTATGTAATGGCACTGAAAGTATCACAAAATGTAGTAGAATAGTTTGCATTTGCCACCGGTTCTATGCAGCCCTAATTAAAAGTACTCTAACGTGGCTACCCGACATCCGCAAAAGTACATGCATAGAAAACAAATAAGTTGCATCCCATTCAGTTTCAAACAACCAAGACATTTACTCTGAATGACTTTTAGGGTCATTAGGTCAGCTGACACGCAACACTTATTGAGTTTCTGTGTGGTTGTTCCCGTTTGCCAACTAACTATACTGCCCACCGAAAGTGACTTTCTCCGAAGTCCTTGAGATTTTATCGTCGAAGGATTTATGGGCTCTGAGGCGTGGCATGCGCTGGCATGTAACCCGGTGCAACTTTCGCACGCAACAGAATGAAAGAGTTGTTTCGTGATGTAGTGTCGACACCCACTGGCATCAACAATCCGAAGAGCTGTAAATACAAATGCCCGTTGTATGCTCAACAAAAGTAGACCTTGCCCATTGAAATTTTCAAACAAATGAAAGTGAAGCGTGCTTGCAGCAAGTTGTTCTGTAAGCTATGGATAGTGTTCTTCTGTCTAGAAGCCTTGTAGAAATTAAGTAACCGAGTTGGAACCTTTCTCCTAAAGAAGCCTGTTGTTTAAAAAATGCCGTTTGGAAAATACGAATTCGAAAACTGTGTAGTTGTGAATTGTAATGCAAATCTAGGAATTTGAAGCATCAACCGTTGATGCTTAGCCATTTAGTATAATATAAAGACATGTCGTCCCATGGCCGAGTGGTTAGCGCGCTTGGCTACTGATCTAAGGGACCTGGGTTCGAGCCCCGGGTAAGGCATGGATGTATGTGTCGTTTTTCTGCTGAGGTCCTGTCATCCTCTCAGACCTTCTACTATGGCATATAAACTGACAGGCTCCTGTTCTGTGGCAAGCAGCTGCTTGTGGGGGTATTTATTATTTTTATTTTTGATGCCTCTAATGAAGTAAGAAAACCATATTTAACTGTGCTAAAACAATTATTAAAAAGACAATAAAAACACAATTGATATTTATGGGGGCATGCCCATCCTCCCCTTTGAGAATGCTACTAAGGGAAATGGAGATCAAAATCATTCAATTTGAGCATATTTTTCGTGAACTATTTTTTAAACCTTTAAAACGATGGTGAAAATCTTGTAATTGAAATCCGGTCTCCTGCCTCTGCACCCCCCCCCCCTCCCCTCTTATTTTTTTCTAGATCCCGGTCTGGACATAATCATTTATGAATGTAGCCATTAAAATTTACCCGTCAAGCAGTTGCTTGCTACAGAGGTCTGCCAGTATAATACGCCACAGAAATTTGTCACGCAGGCGAGACCTCAGCAGAAAGAAAACACAGAAACACCCATACATACCTTATTCGAGGCTCGAACCTAGATCCCTGTGATTCCTAGTCAAATGCGCCATCTACTTGGCCATAGGACAGCTACAAAATAAATTAGACCTCAAGCAGCCGTTTGCTACAGGTCTGGCATGAGCCCGTAGTTCTGAGGAAGATTTGTTGGGTTGTTTTACCTCTGAGTGGCACTTTTTTGCACACATTGGGCTAAATGGCCAGGTCACAATAACCCCGAAGGCTCAGAGAACGTTGGGGGAGGGGACCCATTGGAACAGCTGTTGGGAGACAGATGGTAACCTCCCGTCAAGGCCATCCAGCGTGTTCTTTAACGTGCACAGGGTATGGCTCTCCCGCACACGGGGCCACGGCTTAGCGTCCCATCCGACGGATGGGGACTTTCAAGCCCATCGGTGTCCCCTACTGACCGTGGGCAGGGCAGAGAATTTTGCGGAGATAAGTCTCAACGCTGACCCAGCTGGGACTCGAACCTGAGAACTACAGATTACGAGCCTACCGACTGAGCCACCCCCGCCCCTGAGGAAGGAGAATCCTCAACAAAAAGACAATACAGAAAAGAAACACCACGCTTTACCTGGGATACGAAAACAGTTCCCTTTGATATTGCCACAGATCAATCATAAAAATAAAGAGTTGAGCTTGAGGGAGTATTTACTCCCTCAAGCAGCTGCTTCCACAGAGGTCTGACAGGAGCCTGTCAATTTATACGTCATAGTAGATCTGTCCTTACTCGGAGCTCGAACCCAGATCCCTTAGATCAGTAGCCAAGCGCGCTAACCACTCGGCCACGTAGCACGAAATAAGTAATAACACTGATGAATACAATCTTTCTTCGGAGTAGCGATACTTTCGATTTTTCCACTAAAATTCTAAAAGAACTGTTTATATACAGCCTAGTCTGGGGCAGATCTAGGGGGCATACTCCTCGCCCCCTTTTCAGAATGCTAGTAAGAGTAACAAAGGCAAAAAAAATATTCAACTATCTATATTTCAAGCATTTTTCAAGAAAATTTTTAAAAACCTGTAAAACGGAGGAGGGAAATGTTATACTGCAATGGAAATCCAGTCTCTTGACCCCCCCCCCCCAACCTCGTTTCCCCCCCCCCCCCCCTAGATCTGGGCTCAGGCCCGGATTTGAATGTTACTTTTTTTTAATAAAGAATTTCACACTTGCTGGTATACTAGAAATTTCATTCGCATTTTTATTTTGCTCCGGGATCGTTTTCCTTTTTTTTGTGTGTGTATGTATTTTTCTTCATTGTGCGTGACGTCTGCAGTTTGCATTTCAAATCGTTTCTCTAAAGAGATCTCAAGAACGAGTCTATTTTTGTGAGATCTCAAAATCAACTATTTGGAATGGTTGCATCCTGTAGCAGGCATCTGTTTTATCTCGGGAGCTGTTATAGATACTGGTGGTTGCACCGCGAGATAAGAGAAGAATGTGAATTGCTCCTGGGGCTTAAGAATCTGTGGTGTGGAAAAAATAGACGTATACACCTAAAGACTAATATTAGGCTATAAATTAGTTTGGTTCTTTCTAAAGTTAGTTATAGTAGCGAAACATCGTTGATGTTTTGCCCAGACTAGGCTGTATATAAACAGTTCTTTTAGAATTTAGAAACTTGATCACTGGTTCTCAACCTTTTATGCTTCACGTACCCCCCTGGAAATGTGTATGTAACTGGCGTACTCCTTGTATAGATAGATAAAACTATAGTTACAGTATAACAATGGTTATTTTTACTTTGTTACTAGATCTAGCGACTTCTGAGCTCTCTCTCCCCCAAAAAATTTTATCGCGTACCCTACGTTGAGAACCCCTAGTCTAGATGCTTACGTAGCATATTGGGTATTAGGTGGTTTGATCTTGTAAGTAATGATGAGGTTTCGAGTCAGTCTCCTTTGAGCAGCATATTGTGCAAGGACTGTGTTGGTTCGGCCATGTTGCCCGTATGAATTACTATAGGTTGGCGAATATGGTTATGAACAGTATCGAGCGGGAGGGGGGCATGAAACACAATCTAGCCGGAAAAATGTAATAAGGGAGAGGGGAAGAAACTGGATTTCCAATGCAGTATAACATTTACCCCTTAGATTTACAAGTCTAAAAATTTTCTTGAAAATGAATAAAATGTTTTGCCTGTATTACCATTACTAGCATTCTGAAAGAGGGGGGGGGGGGGCATCCCTCTCCCAGATCCCGCCCTGCCTCCTGATTTTCACTCCTACGAACTGAAACTTGTTACTTAAACAAATGGTTACACTTAAATGTAGCGCCCCCCCCCCCCCCCGGCAAGTGCCGAAGAATATGTGAAATCCTGCTCTGATTATGGGTCTGTTTCGATTCTTTTCTCCTAAAAACGGAATTGTAGTTACTTCATAAAAGTGCTTCACATGGGAAGATTTGTAAAATTTTTATATAAAAATTAGTTTTGTGCAAATTTCTTATGTAATTACGATTGAAATTGGTGTGTCGCGTACATTTAAATTCATTTATGCATGCCGTTGACAAAAACTTTCCTAGAGTGCAGATGCTATTTTACGTGTCACTGGAGATAAACATGTTGACGTGTTTCCAATGTTATCGCTAATTTTCAGTTTGGGTTGTTTTACCTCTGAGCGACACTTATTTGTACCCCCTCAAGCAGCTGCTTGCCACAGAGATCTGACAGGAGCCTGTCAGTTTATATGCCATCTAGAAAAATAAGGGGGGGGGGGGAGATTTAACTGGAACGTCCTTCCAAAATAAATTTCTTCCCCGTTTCAGTGGCCTTTAAAAAGATAATTCTTGAAAATTCTATTTTTTTTCATCTCCGTTCCGGTTAATAGCATTCTCATAGTAGGGGAGGGGGAAGGAGCCTCTGGCCCCGTCTGCAGGATAACCATATCTGTTGGGTTACCTATGAGCGGCACTTTTTTTTTGTATATAATGGACTAAATGGTCAAGTCACACAGCCCCAGAGAATGTTAGGGGAGTGACCCAATGAACAGCTATTAGGAGAGATGGTAGCCTCCCGTCAAGGCCATCCAGCATGTTCTCCCGCAGAATGGGCCACGGCTAAACGTCACATTTGACGGACCAGTCTTTCTAAGCCCATCTGTGCCCCTTACTGAGGGCAGTGTGGGGATTTAGCGAAATCATAACGCTGGTCCAGGCGGGACTCGAAACTGAAAACTGCATATTACGAGCCTGGTGCACTCTCAGCCAGCAGCGCCATAATCTGTGCATGTTAAACATGCTTACTGTATGAACTTGATGGGACTTCCATCTGCCCAGTGATCCTTTCCTCTAACCTCGGAGTCCTTGTGACATGGCCATTTAACCTATATATGTATATGACAATGAAAGGTGCAGCCCAGAAATAAAACTCAGAAGGTTGGGAGAGGGGGGGACTAGATTTTTTTCCTACTCTAAGTCAAAAGCATGCCACATAAGGCTCACTAGGCAAGTTTTTCCTGCCCACTAAATGACTATAGTTTGGTTTTAATATTTTCATGTGGTTGGGAGCCGTCATTCAGTTTAAAGCAGTTTATATTTTTTTCTTGATTAGTAGCTAGCCAGGAATGTATAAAAGCTTTTGAATTCAATCAGCATTGCTGACGGTTCGCAATGATTGTATCTGAACACAAAGAACGCATTTATGATCTGGCCAGATTGTTATTGAAAAAAAAAATGACTTGCAGGTGAAATATCCCAGCTCTAAGCGATGGACGATCATAAATCACACATGTACATAAAAAAGAAATACAAATAATTCTATTAACAATTTATTAAACTGAATGTCATTTACAAAGTGCACCTGGTGATACAGCGACTTGCACTAGAACAATTAAGCATTCCCTAGCCAAATGAGCCTTTTTTTTTTACCAAAAGCGATATTGAAACGGTGCCTATGGTCCCTTGTGAAATTAACATATAACATTACCTTTCTTTGCATGGTACTTAAAAGGCACAATAAATGGACATAACTACTCCTTTAAATGATTTCAGAGTAAGCTTTCATTTATTAAACTGTAGAACAATAATATGCAATCAAGGTGAAGAAAACTAACAACACTGCGAAATGATATGCGAATATTTTAATTCACTACGTGTGCAAAAATTCCACTTTGTATATCAAAAAGTACTATTAGTGACTAGTGTAAATACTATTTACGCATAGTATTATTAAATATTCCGTGCAAAAAACATAAAATGGAGGAAAAAATACTTTTAATACAATAATTAGCACCTAGCTCTTTCCATTACAAAATTTAACTCACCAATTTGCATATCAACCTAGCAATACGTGGGCTAATGCCCTTGCAATGACGTTTTGACACTTCGCTGTGAATTTTTTCTTCTCTCAAGAATATCGTTTTTAAAATGATAGCATGTCCCAGAAAGCTTTGCATTATGTTCAGACTGTTGATTTTCGGTATGAAACTTATTAGTCTAGAAAAGATTTCCAAGTCAACGCAAATAATAAACTAAAATATAATGAGAAACTTAAGTGCAATATTTATTGACATCCGAGAATACTACCGAAATATACATACACAATGAGATCTTACGCAGACCATGATGCGCAGAGATGATTCTGTTGAAATGTGTAAAATTTATGATTCTACTCTATTAAAAAAAATAAAAATACCCCCTCAAGCAGCTGCTTGCCACAGAGGTCTGACAGGAGCCTGTCAGTTTATATGCCACAGTAGAAGATCTGAGAGGATGGCAGGACCTCAGCAGAAAAGGTTTCAAAAAACGCAGACAAGATTCCGTCGTTCTGCTTTGACTATCCAATTCTGAATTTTAGTTTTATTTTGTGTAATTTTTTTTTGCAAAAATATATTTGGGCCTATATAACAATATCGTGCTCCAAACAAGGTTAGTCTAACCAAATTCGTTAGTTCGTCTTACCTCTGGCGGTACTTTTTTGCGCACAATGGGCTAAATAGCTAGGTCAGAAAGACCCCAAGGACTCACAGAAAGGTTGGGGAAGGACCCACTGGACAGCTGTTATGAGACAGATGGAAATCCAGCGTATTCTTTAACGTCCCATCCGACGCGGAAAGTGGACTTTCCAAGCCTATTAGCGTCACCTTTCCCGACGAGGGCAGGTGAGGTTAGTAGAGATTAATCTCAGTGCTGTCAAACAAATCGAGACGGGAAAATCTGGATTTGCATGCGAGAAAAAAATTCCACATTTTTACAAAATCATCTATTTATTACTATTCAATTGCTATATAAGCTCACCGGACAAAAAAAATTAGTTACCCCTGACTGAATGTCACCTAATAGCGCGTCCGTGCGACCGAAGAACAGCCGAAATCCTGTCTGGCATGGATGCCACTAGTGTGCGGATGTAGTGCAAATCAATATTCATCCACTCTTCCAGCAGCAAATGCCGCAGTTCAGCAAGATGGCTGAGACTGCGCTTCACTCGTTACCTGAAATAGTCATACCAGTTTCCTATGGGATTCAAATCCGGGGATTTGGCGGGCCAGTCGAGATGTTCGAAGGCTTCAGAATGCTCGTCGTGCCAATCCGACACACTTCGAGCCCGGTGCATGCGACAATTGTCGTCTTGGAAGACTGGGGTATCCTTCCGGTGTTCATTATGGAGATGCAAAAAGCAGCTTATGGTCCATATAGCTCTTCTGGTTCAAATGTGATGTCACCACAACCAAAGGACGCATTTCTTCGTATGTGAAACACCCACCAGAACGTCACAGAGTCTACTCGAGCTTGAACAGAACCTTGCACACAGCTCACATGGAAGACATCATGAGGCTTACAATGCACCCGTCGCCTCGCATCACTCGAGTATAAGCAAAAATGTGACTGATCCGACCAGATCACACACTTCCAACAGTCCAGTCTTTGTGGCGCCATGCTCACTGTAGCTGTGCAGCCCTGTGTGCATTGGTCTCTTCCACGGTACTCTGCTCCTGATATCCATGGCATGCAGTTCCCTTCAGAGTGTTCGTTCGGAAACAGTTTGTTATAGGCCTGCATTGACTGACTGGAGCAATTCCTGCCTGGTTGCAAAGCGGTTTGCCCTAACAGTGCGCGACACACTGTGGCAGTCGCTATTGGTGAGCAGTCTTTCTGCCGCAGTTCTGGCGACGATTAGCAGTGGATTGCGATGTACGCCACTGCTGGAAGACTCTTTGGACAGGTTTCGACAAACACGATCTTATATTCTTTTTCTATCCCCCATCTTTCCTTTTTTTTTTCTATTTCCATTCCCCATTTCTTCCCCCTCCAATTACTTATTTTTTTACCATTATTATCTTATCATTTTATTCTGCCTCATTACTTACTCGCCGTTTTTTTTTTTGTCACCATTTCTCTTTTCTTTTTCCCCTCCTTTCTATTTTTATCATTCTCTTTTTTTTAACGGGGACAGGGGAGGCTCAGTTGGTAGTGTGCCAGACTCGTAACCTGCAATTATCAGGTTCGGGTTCCAGCTGGGCAAGTGTAGAGATTTTTCTCTGCCACACTCCCCGCCCTGCCTACAGTGAATAGGGGTCACTGTTGGGCTTCAAAAGGCCGCCGTCCATCGGATGGGATGTTAAGCCGTGATCCCGTGTGTGGGAGAGACATGCTGGATGGCCTTGACGGGAGGCTGACACCCTTTCCCAACAGCTGTCCAGTGGGTCCCCTCACCCAACCATCCACGACACCACGAGAGCTTCGAACTTGGACATCTGTCCCAAATAACTGATATTTAAGTAGCGAATATCATGTTTTAAAATTAAAAGAGCTCTAATTTACCCCTTAAATAATGGGACTTTCGGCATAATTCATGTACAGAGTGGCAGTAACAATTAGACCATAATGCTACATATCCATATTGGTAATAAATCATCGGCATGGTTCAAAAATCGAAAGTTCCATAATTAGAGATATGAATGAACTGACCGATTTGATAATATTAAACTAATTTAGACGAAAAGTACTCTCCCAGCTGCTCCGCAGCCTTCGATATCGATTAATGTCAGCATTCCGATAGGCATTAACCAGCACACAGGGCTCAAAATTCGAAAGTTCAAAATTACAGAATGCAAGGAATCAAAGATTTCGATGGTTCGAGCCCCGGATTAGGCATGGATGTGTGTGTCGTTTTTCTGCTGAGGTTCTGCCATCCTCTCAGATCTCCTACTGTGGCATATAAACTGACAGGCTCCTGTCAGACCTCTGTGGCAAGCAGCTGCTTGAGGGGGTATTTATTTATTTTTATTTTTATTAAAGTAATGTAAACAACAGGTATTCACTCCACTGCTTCGCAGCCTCAATGTCAGTGTTTTGATAGGCCTCAACCAGCACATGAAGGTGGATTTTGGTGCCATCCATAAGATGTAGTACTGTCCTGTATAGTGGAACGTCGGATGGCATCATTCAACCATATTCAAACACCTGCAAAGGCAGCAACTTCTTCTACACTATGCCCTTTGGCTCGGCCAAAAGCAATAACACCTTTTTGCCACTCATTCACATATTTGGCGCAACCCATGTTTCACAGAGCAACTAACACACACACAACCACTTCGTGTCCCTGCATGAAACCCATAGCGCACGCCACAGCTATTTGTAGAACGCGTTTATTAGTGGTGCGCCCTCTGTTGCTGTTGAACCGACGTAACCATCTTATGGTGGGAGATGACTAATTTTTTTTTTTGTCTGATGAGCTTATATTGTAATGGTCAAAATTTTAGTATGATAAAGAGGGAAACTGTCTCGAAAAATTTCCATTCCGATATTTTGTCTTCCACATCATCAAATCACAATTGCGGGGAATTGAATATGGTCAATTCTGCCATCTTTGTTACAAACAATACTTGTATGAAAAACAAATAGATGAGTTAAAGAAGACAAAATCCAATGATCTATGTCGATCTATGTGTTTTTATATGTAATGGGAGGCCCCCCATTACATATAAAAATTCTTTCATTTCTTAAAATAACTACTATTTTCCACTTTTTGCTAAAAGACTAGTTTTAGGAAGATACAACACAGCTGAGAAAGCACTTAACCTATAAATGAAAACAATAAAAAAAAATCGCTGGCTTAAAAACAATGCTTCACAAAATTTTCTGCTCCACGAATAAAATTTAAAAGAGTCACATTTTAGAAGCAAAATCTATTAGCACATTTAAATTTTCCAATATTTAGGTGTCTTAATTTGTTTTTCGTGGAATAAATAATTTATTAAACACATGTTCGGTGACGAAACTTGGCCAAGTTGGGGCAGAACTTTTAATGGTCGGAAAAGGAAACTAACAATATCACTTAAGTAATAATCACAACTATAATGTATGATTACTTCACTGAAATGTCTGGATTGAGTTTTAATCCTAATCCGCCACTACATATATCTATCAAATCTTCCCGCTATGTGCACTTAAATATTCCTCTTTGCTTTAATTTGCAAGTCTATTTTTTTTGAGTTATCTATGACAGTTCCCAGAAATAGAGTTCATTTTTACTGAATATATATTTCATAAACCGAAATAGCAAACTTTGATACAGACTCGAATCTCTTCTTAAAATGTCTGAATCTAGTAGAAGAGATTTGTAATCGAGTGTTTTAAGGATAAAACGTTTTATCAAGCTGCATATGAGCAACTAGAAAAAAATATAAATTTACACATTTTTAATAGAAATTTTACATCATATATCTTCAAACAATCAAAAATATCATATAAAAGCCATTCCTTAGCATACGTATTTGTTAGGAATTTCCGTCTTTAAGGCAATGTAAACAAATATTACAGAATGAAATGAATTACTTATTATAAATGCCTATATAGTATACATATATGTACATAGCATAAATCCATTCCATTGTCATTAGATGCAATTTAAAATTTCTTTCTATTTTAAAACAAAGTAAGATTGTATTTCACAGCTGGTCAAAACGATACAGAAAAAGTTTCCTCATAAACTAGGGCTGTTTTATCCGATGTTAAAAAACATTGTACAGGGACTAGGTTTTTACACACAATTTACAAAAATGCATTTTTGAAACTGAAAACAATTATAATATGAAACACTCTAAATACGTCTTGTAATTATATGTATGCGAATAAATATATATATCACAAATTAATAAATTTCGCACTGCACAAGATAGTACAGAAGTAACGAAATAGCTTTACATATAAGCATATTTGGTTTTATAATCTTGAGAATATAAATTACGAACATCATTACACAGTTATTACATAAACATACACAGTCGTATCAGAATAATATGACCACCTACCATAGAACATGTATGGTAGGTGGTCATATTATTCTGATACGACTGTGTATACTTATCAGTGTTCTGCTGATAATGCCTTAAAGTTGTGTTTTACATAATACACTTTCGCCAGGGCGCATTTATCAGATTAATGCGTTTATCAGATTAATACTTCGACTTGGAAAATAAAAAAATGCTACACTCGACATTAGAGTATACAGAATGCTTTTTTTTCTGTCCGACACGATGGGACTAAAATAGCGGGAAAAAAAACAGACTTTTATTTCTCAGTTGCAGAAAATTAATACTCGATTTGGTTTTTGGTTGTTTTACCTCTGAGCGGCACTTTTTTGCACACCATGGGCTAAATGGCCAGGTCACATGGACCCCGAAGGCTCAGAGAAGGTTGGGGGAGGGGACCCACTGGAACAGCTGTTGGGAGACAGATGGTAGCCTCCCGTCAAGACCATCCAGCGTGTTCTTTAACGTTGGGTTGTTTTACCTCTGAGCGGCACTTTTTTGCACACCATGGGCTAAATGGCCAGGTCACATGGACCCCGAAGGCTCAGAGAAGGTTGGGGGAGGGGACCCACTGGAACAGCTGTTGGGAGACAGATGGTAGCCTCCCGTCAAGACCATCCAGCGTGTTCTTTAACGTTGGGTTGTTTTACCTCTGAGCGGCACTTTTTTGCACACCATGGGCTAAATGGCCAGGTCACATGGACCCCGAAGGCTCAGAGAAGGTTGGGGGAGGGTACCCACTGGAACAGCTGTTGGGAGACAGATGGTAGCCTCCCGTCAAGGCCATCCAGCGTGTTCTTATAACGTGCATAGGGTATGGCTCTCCCGCACACGGGGCCACGGCTTAACGTCCCATCCGACGGACGGCGGCCTTTCCAAGCCCATCGCTGTTCCCCTACTGACCGTGGGCAGGGCGGGGAATTTTGCGGAGATAAATCTCAACGCTGACCCAGCTGGGATTCGAACTGGGAACTACAGATTACGAGCCTGGCGCGCTACCGACTGAGCCACCCCCGCCCCCCTCGATTTGGAACTCTCACATAAATTTTAAATAAAATAACCTTTTTTTTTTAAACAAAACACTATGCTATCAGAAATTAATCATTCACTCGCTGTTGATAAAAAGGATTAAGACCAACACTGGATTTCATTCTGCAGACCACCTAAATCTAAGAATTACCATATGTCATATTTTATACTATGTTTAGTAATCACTGATACGTTCTAAATCTTGTCCGAACATTCTTTAATTGAAATTTGATAACGTTTAAAATCAAAATTTTGTAGAAAAAATATTGTATTATGAAAGCGGCATTAAATTTTCTACGTTATGCAACTTAGATTTTGGCAATTTTTACAGCCGGGACAATATTTTTATAGAAATAAACGAAAATTCGAAATTATGCGATTTTCCAAAGGGATATTTGCGATTCTTTGTACTTTTTATTTGTACTATTGCATTTCATTTTTGTAATGGTGGTTCACTTGTGGAATCAGACAAAACTTGCAGACTATTAAGCTGATTTTGACTGGCACAGGCATACACCAGAGCAAGAATCAATCTACACACTCAACGTCCATAAATAAACTTCAAACCTAATCTTAGATTGAAATACAGGGGAAATATTATAGTTCAAAATAAGAAGCATAGAAGCAATATCATCACACATTAGTAATAGTTATTTCTCTTTGACAATTATGACGTGTGAAAAAAAAAACAGTCAATCCGTTACCCGGATCATGTGTTTGTATACGGGAGGCGGATGGTCAGCTCCTCTGAAGCTGGCCTAATTGGGGGACGTGGGGGCAAATTTATAGGTACGCGCAGTAATCGCAACAGCACTCCCAACCCCCTTTCAATTCCAATTTTCGGACATTGGCCTCGAAAAATAGCTTTGCTCGCAGGGCCCAGTGGATCATAAAATCCACATCTGGGTGGAAGCATAGAAATTAAAATAGTTCTTTCCATATGTTATTAGAATACACACACACACATATATATATACAGAGTTAAGTACAATTATTTATATATTACCAGCAATGAGGTAAGCTTCATTGTTAAAGAAGCAACAGGTAAATGCTAAGCTCAAAATATACATAATGGCTGTAAAATTTTACTTCTTTTATCGGAAGTTTTTCAAATGGACTGAGGCTAAGCTCGATCTACAAATTACAACTTTTTATTTAATGGTGTCCAAAGCTACCATTTTTTATTTTTTTTTACAGTTCACCACCAAAGAAACTAAAAAATGTAAGCTATAAGCATTTTTTCTTCAGCTACCATTTAACCAAAAAAGAAAAAACTATTATTTTTTTTTTCAAATCTCACGCTCAAGTAGGAACTGGGAAAACTTGTTACACTTCTCCCTTAGTTAAAAAAAGTTACACTTCTCCCTTTAAAAAAAAAATACCTACCTTTACCTTATGTGACCTTTGCAACTAAAACGCGAGAATAGATATGTGACTCTGTAGCCTACATAAGTTAACAGCGAGAAGTTGTGGCAAACAGGTTATTAAAAAAAATACAAATATCCTACAAAAGACGTTAAGGGTAACAAGAAAGATACAGTTCGTAGCAAGATACTCGTTTTGGCCCAAATGAAACGTTTGTGGTTATATGATTTTTAACAGTGAGAAGCAACTAACTGCTAATGGCCAATAACAAACTGATTTACAATAAATGCTATTCCCATAACACTGAAAGCATATCTTTTAATAGATTGGGTTGTTTTACCTCTGAGCGGCACTATTTTGCACACACTGGGCTAAACGTTCAGATCACAAAGCTCAGAGGAAGTTGTGGGAACAGCTGTAGGAGATAGATGGTAGCCTCCTGTCAAAGCCATCCAGCCTGTTCTTTATCGTGCGCACGGTATATTCTCCTGCACACGGAGCCACGACTTTACGTCCCACCCGACGGACTTTCCAAGCCCATCGGTGCTCCCTTTCTGACCGAAGGCAGGGTAGGGGTTAGTGGAGATAAACCTCAATGCTGTCACAGATAGGACTAGAACCTGGGAATTGCAGATTAGGAGCCTGACGCGCTACCGGCTGATTACAATTGACCTCCTTAAGTCGCAACTGAATGAATCCCTTAATGCGCAAGATAAATCATGCATGTGAAGATACAGTGGAGTCGCATCTTACAAGGTTCTAAAGTCTGAGCATAAGGCGAAATTCGCATATAGTCAAAATTATCCTGGAAAATCCCTTAATTCGCCCATAAAGCATGGTATACATGGTTTTGTGTATACAACCATGTAAAATAATATGTATAAATATATGCTGTAATATATAGTGTATAATAAAGGATACATGCGCGAAACATAATTTAACTGTATTTTTAATTGCATAAAAGAGAGACTTTCGAGGTTGGGTTGTTTTACCTCTAAGCGGCACTTTTTTGCGCACCATGGGCTAAATGGCCAGGTCACATGGACCCCGAAGGCTCAGAGAAGGTTGGGGGAGGGGACCCACTGGAACAGCTGTTGGGAGACAGATGGTAGCCTTACATCAAGGCCATTCAGCGTGTTCTTTAACGTGCACAGGGTATGCTCTCTCGCACACGGCTTAACGTCCCTTCCAACGGACGGCGGCCTTTCCAAGCCCATCGGTGTCCCCTACTGACCGTGGGCAGGGCGGGGAATTTTGCGGAGATAAATCTCAACGCTGACCCAGCTGGGACTCGAACCTGGGAACTACAGATTACGAGCCTGGCGCGCTACCTACTGAGCCACCCCTGCCCCACTTTCGAGGTTGAAAGTTTCTAAAACTTAAAAGACAACTACAGCTGGCTTTGAATTCCTTCTCATCAGACGGTTGTCCCTCTTCGTTAAGAGGTTTGAATCATGGAGATAAGTGTGAACAGCGAATAGAGGCTAAGAACCTTTTATTCGCAAAGTGTTCCCATCGATAGGCACACGTTTACGGATACGTCTTCCAGCCATATGTTTAATGTCGTCTTCACTAGTCTTATCACGCAGTTGGCTCATCACTTTAGCAGTTACTGGAACACTTGATGCCACAACTTGGCAAATTTGTTCCCCTCAAATGTTGATAGCATGGATTGCTAGATTCATTGCAACCATATTTATGCGACACAATGGAGACCGACATATCGTTTCTTAACAAGTCCATCACAGCAAGTCTTTCCATTCAGCTTTCGAACAAATCTGTATTCCTTCGGTTGAACACCAGATGAAGCATTTGGCTTCCGATAAGGGGCCATGTTGCACGAAAAATACGTATTTTAAACACTTGTATGCGGAGAGATGCTCATGATGACTGCGGGAATTGAGACCGACTGAGGGAACTACGGATTCACGTCTCTCATCTCAATATCACTCGGACGCCGCTCCGCTCATTGAGTGGAATGGCGAGTGGAACCACGCGTACTACTTGATATTTTTCTTCTGCCGAGCGCGTATAGTTGAATTCGTGTAAGTTAAATGCACGTATGATGCGACTCCACTGTACAAATAATAATTACGGTGGCTCTTAGATAATACTGCTGTAATTAAATATTTTAAGGAACATTGGATAATTCGCGGAATTTTTTCCCACATAACCTGTTCTGGATTCATTACCCAAAAACGATCATTTGTATTGTCAACGTGTTTGCACTTTAATGCAGAATAATTTGAATATCGTTAAGGTTAATAGGCACTAAAAATAGTAATACGGAAAAGAGAATCGATATTATTCGGATAACGACACATACAGTGTCTGGCCAAATTATTCTGAACACTGTATCATGCGCGAATTACCATGAAACCTGCTAATGTATGCAAAATTTCTTACTAAAGTATATACGTCACTACGAAGTCCTACGTAAAAGCCATAAAGGTTTGTGGAAAGCAAAATCAAGCGCGAAATGGGTAAAAAGGCTCATTGGCTTCGAAAGGGAACTCGTCGTTGGTGCGCGATGAGCAGGAGCATCCTTAATGATGGAACTCAGGATATTTTGCCCGTGATTTTCTGCTAAGTGTATGAAGAATAGCAACTGTCTGAAAAAACGTTCCCTTAATCGTGGCAAATGCGGGAAGGGGCTCTGACATACAGAAGTTTGTTGGCACGAACTGTACTGCAAACACAGCTGCTAGAGTTCATCAGCTAAGAGAGATGACCGCTAACAATACTCCAAAATCCAATCCCACGAGAACTATGCGCAAAAACTCTGAAATTTGGGCACTGGACCATGATACATATAACGAAGTATAGGTAGGTGTTCATAATAATTTGGCCAGCCAGTTATATAATATTGTTCCTAATGTAACATTTTACGAACAAAAACCTAAATAAACTTTTAAACCTATTACAAAAAAAAACTGAAGTTTCTTTTGTAATTTTTTTTTGCAATCTGTCTTTGTGATCTTGAAAGTTCATCTAATATTTTAGTTAATATAATGAGGATAGGATCCAAGGCCATTCCATGAACCTTTCATTTACTATTAAGAGCAGCTGCATTTTTTCCAATTTAACAATTGTCTCGCTAAAGTTGAAATTTCTATGCCTGGAAAGATGTTAAGCCCGAAGAAAACCAGTTGAACCTCTGTAACTCCACTATTTATATCCTTTCTATCTTTATCTTCACAATATCGGATTACAATGATGTAAAAAGCACAACACATATTATTAAAAGGGTATCACTTTTGCTTTTCTTTCTTCCTAATATCTTTATTCAAGACTATTATATATACACTAAAGGAAATAAAAAAAGCAACACTTTCAAAAAGTTATGCAGATGTGAAAAAATTTGGGGAGGCTGTAGTATATGGAAATGCTTGGAAATGATTAGGTTTGCAGGACGATCGAAACGATTGGACAGGCGCGAGGTGACGTCACAGGTGCGGAGCAGTCAAACATAGATAAAGGCAACCAAAGCTTCCTGGTTGACAAAACGTTGTGGAAATTGTTCTAAACCGCTAAAGATGCCCTTACGTGGACATTGACAGCCGTTCCAACAGTTAACAGATTTTGATCGTGGAGGAATCATAGACCTTAAAGAAGCTGGTTTGTCGTATAGAGATGTGGCCAACGTTGTTGGCCGCAATTCCAGCACCATTGCACACATATGGCGCCATTGGGTTCAAGAAGGTTCCAGCACAATGCCAACAAGGATCAGGAAGACGACATATGACCACAGAACAGAGAGACAGGACTGCCATTTGTGATGCATGGCATTGCATGACAGATTCACGACTACAATGCAACTGCAAAGGGGCTGGCAACACGTAACACATCGAATACCTACCACGCGGACAGCAAACAATTGGCTTTTACAATTTTCATTGCGAGCCTATCGTCGGGCACTGTGTTTGCCACTCACATCTGCCCACATGCAAGCACGTCTTCAGTGGTATCGACTCAGGCAGAACTGGAACAAACAAAAGTGGATACCGTGGTGTTTAGTGACGAATCTCGTTTTTGTCTTCATCAGCAAGACGGTAGACGTGTTCGCCGTTTTTTCAGGGGAAAGGAACGTCACACAGCTCCAGCACCTGGTGTCTTGGTGTGAGGTGCCATTAGTCTGGCATCTCGGTCAGAACTGGTCATCATATGAGAGATCTCTAACTGCCCAACGATATGTTTACCAACATTTTGCAGCCAGTGACTGTCTAATTTGTTCGGCAACACGAAACCTTACCTTACCCCACACAGACCGCATTAGTCTACAGTATCTACACGATCAAAACATTCAGGTACTACCATGGCCAGCACGCTCGCCAGACCTTTCACCTAATGAACACGTCTGAGACATGATGATCCGAAAGCTCCAATAACACCCAAGGTGTGCCAACCACTGTCCACTGAAATGGAACAGTGGCTTCGCGCTATTTGGCGTTCTATCCTTCAGGAGGACATTTTAGAGCTTTACGATAGCCTTCCCAGCCATGTTCATGAATACATTGCTTCCGGGGCAGTTCAACACCATACTAATTATACCACTCTACCGGATAGGTAAAGTGGTAATTTTCCATATTTTTTATGGTAATGTAATCAATCGCACATCTCAGTATATGCTAACAGCTGCCTGCATTTCAATAAAATGCCATTAATCCTTTCAGGTGTTGCAATTTTTTTTTTCTGTAGTGTATAAACTTAATGATACACACTTTTGAACTTACTCGTTTTCTCAAACAGAAATTATTACAAATGTTACTGCATAAACAAGATTCTTGACATTTATACAATTAATCGCTGCAAGATAAAGGTAGTTTATCTCTGCTTAATTTAGTAATAAATTATTACTAGGTAGTCAAACAATTGCCTTATATTATATATTACTTGTTTTTTACTGAATTTAACCCTAAAAGTGTCATAGAACACTGCATGATTTCACATAATAAATAATAGAATTAACTTTCATTAGTCATGATTTGCTGAAATCTGATAAGCACAACGAATGTTTAGCTTAATCATTGTATACTAGTTGCATTGTATACTAGTAGCACATCGATTTTATATATATTAACTGGAATATGGGAAAAGCTTTTATAGTCTAACTTTCAAAATTTGTAAGAATTTTAAGCCAGAAAAATTGGGAAATATGTAAAGATGCCGACAAATATTTCAATAGTTGTCAATAAAATTAACAATGAGGTAAAAATATTTCCAAATAATATTGAACTTGGGCAAATATTACGTAGTACAGCTATAAATCTAGAATTGAATTACTCAAATGACAAATGAGAAAAAATAATATCAAACACTGGGATTCAGATATGAATATTTTTGTTGACATTTCATACTTGCAAATTATTTTGAACTATTTGATTGAATCTAAACAGTTTTAATATATACATCCACCACTACTTTTAAGTAATTACAAAAAAAAAATACACATTCCTGGAACATTTCATTGTTAAAATAATTACTGAAAATTATTCATGTATTTCACGTTTCTAAGTATATACATAGATCTTATGACGAAATGCTGTACTAGTTTCGAGTGTTAACATTTCTTTACACGAATCAGACACTAACATTTGTATTAATAGATTTTTTAAAACTCTCACTAACTTTGGTTGAAATATATCAAATGCTCTGATTAAAAAGCAAAAAAAACACTGATGAATGCAACGATATTATATATCACTCTATATACATATATATCTCTTGATTCATTTTATAACACTATTTCATTTGATGTGGCTTATACACAAATGACTTATGAGAAAATCACTCAACGGTAACGAGTGTCATAGTGGTGAACTAAAAAAATATATTATCTTCCAAAACCGAGTTTTCCTCTGCTCTTGCAGAAAAGTTAAAGCTATATCCATGTGTCAACTTGAAGCATTTATTGCACCTAAATGTTTCTAAATCACACTTTGAAGTGTGAGGAACAAGTGCCGCTATATCTAAGCATTTAAGGGCAAAAACCTTTCTTTGATGGTGGAATAAGATGATCGGGCAGTTCTACTGGTAAATCATGCCCTTCCATTTTAAGATGCATTAAATACATAGCCAATGCAAACTCGTCTTCATCAAGCAAACCATCTTTATCTAAATCGGAGAGCTTCCATATCTTTCCAAGAACAGAATTTGGTAGTTTGGACTTTACCATTTCTGCTTTTGCACTTGCACCAGTAATTTTCCCATCGACAGGATTGAGACTCTGGAAAACATCATCATACTTGTATCTTTCTTTACTTACAATCCAATCTGTTTCCATGGATCCTGCATCTACACCTTCTCCTCGACCAAAAGTGAATGGACTTTGCTCAACACCATCAAAGGCTCCACCTTTTATGTTGCCATTATCCTTCGCTTGATGTTGTTCCTGTGGAATCTGTGCCATAAGCCTTGCAATATCTTCAGCAAGCATTTTATCCACTGTGTCTAGGAGTTTGGGTTTGAGGGCATGAAATTTAGTAAAATCATAGTCTATAAGCTTGCTTTGCATGTCTCTCATATCAGGAAAGTCTCCAGGTGGAAGATGATGTTCTCGTTGAATATCTGCATAAATGTTACCTAAGTTTTTGATCAGCTCCTTCTTTTTGCTTTCTTTACCAAACATAGAAGGCATGTTGTTCCTCAGAGAGCTGATAATGTATGCATGAACCTAAAAAAAAACAATAATATAAATATTTTATATATGACACTGTTTATCAACTACAAGAGTCAGATGAAAAAAGAAACTTCAGATATGAAAGATTTAATTTCTGTAATGAGATATCAAAGGTCCTTAAGAATTGTGCAAACTTACAGCTTAAATAAATATGAATAGTGAAACTTCTATCACTTTTACGTTTTAATTTTGAATGATTAGAACATGAATCATTGATAACCAAGTACATGCAATTAATTCTTATATTCAAAAATACGATTTTAGTGTAATATTTTGAAATAAATATTAATTCACAAGTAAATTAACTTTTCAGAGGAGTTTTCACTACAGTGATTAGTTATAGAACACTTCATAATAATTATTACTAATTCCAATATGCAATATACACTGGCAGAAATTGAAAAAGAACTATCAGAAGGAATTCTTTTAGGAATGTTATATTATACTTAATAGTGAAGAGTAGCAGAAACCATGATCCAAGATTGAATTGGATGAAATATTGACGTTACCGAGAACAACAACATGCAAATGTATGCAGTGTGTATTTAAGGACTAGGGCACAAAGAAAGGAATTATTCATCTTGTATCGTGTTGTTCAGTGCTCTTTGAAGATACCATGCCTAGACAGCACAGGCGCACATTTGTTCAGTTAGCGGAGTTTGAGGTATAGTGGGTCTGCAGGAAGCAGGTTCATCTTTTCGTCAAATTGCACACTGCATTGGACGAGAGGTATTGGCAGTGGTATGGTCAGAAGAGCATTCGTACACTCGCAGATGTGGTTCTGGGCAACACAGTTACGGACACGCGAGAGAATTGGTGTATCAGGAGGGTGGTGGTGGCAGAGCTGACGGCTACAGTGTCACAAATTCTATCCTCTGTCATACCAAGGGTGTCTACAAGAACGATACGCAATCATCTTTTGGAAGCAGGACAACAGGCACGAGTGCTACTGGCACAGTTACCACAGTTACTCATCACTGTTGAGCACGTTTGCAGTGGTGTCAAGAATGACTTCATTGGAAGGAAGAATGGCTTCAGTGATGAAAACAGATTCTGCTTAGGAGCATCCGATGGTCGTTTATGCATTCAAAGGTGACAAGGTGAGCAGCTTCTTCCATCATGTACCCACCAGCTACACATCATGGTGTGGGGAGTGATTAGCTATCACTCTCGTACGTATCTGGTGTTTGTACAGGGTACACTGAATAGCAATATGTACGTCAGTGACATCGTATAGCCAATCATCCATATGTGAGTGTAATCCCAAATGCGATATTCCAGCAGGATAACGCCCAGGCAACTCAACATGCTCTTCAGGCAGTGCACCAACTCCTTTGGCCAGCATGCTCTCCAGACTTGTCTCCAATTGAGCATGTCTGGGACTGAATCAGACAAATACTCTTCCGCGGACAGTGGCAGACAATGGCCATCACTGAATTACGTGTCCACGTTGAAAGCTTATGGAATGGTATTCTCCAGTGTGATATCCAGCGACCAATTGCATGCCAGATTGGAAACTTGTATTGCTGCTCGAGGAGGTTCAACACCTTATTAAAATGTGCCTTCTGTAAAATGTAATACTCATTAAAAGGTACAATAAACATTGAATCACTTGACATGTGTGATCACTGTCTTTTCTCAACAAGTAGTTTCTACTATATAAATAAATAGATTATGCTTCAATTGTTAATGGTGTCCTTTTTTCAATTTCTGTCAGTGTATATATATTACCCCCATTGGTAATAAAAAAACCGTAACTTCAAACTTACTGTATTTTTACCAACGACCTAGAATATATAGACTCTTCATATGGCAGCCATTGTGAGAAAATTTGAAGAGCTTGGCAGCCATGTTCATTTAGGGCATTTAGGTATACGAGCTGTCTAACATTCACAGAAGCTATTACATTGGAAGCGAGTACTTGAAAGCTATGTAACCATGGTTCTAGTCATGGTCAAAGGTTATTTTAAATATTAAATATTTGCATCTTCACATATGTTTTTAAATTCATTATATAATTACATTATGAAAGCAAAAAAAAATGCCTTACATTTGAAGAATAAGATAAAAATATGTTAGATTTTAGGTTAACATAGTCATTCATTTAAAAATTAACTTCCAAAAGAAAATTAAATCATCTGGGTTGGGTTATTTTACTTCTGAGCAGTACTTTTTTTGCACACAATGGGCTAAACAGCCAGACCACAAGAACTCTGAGACTCAGAGAAGGTTGGGGGAGGGAACCCACTGGAATAGCTGTTGGGAGACAGATGGTAGCCTACGTCGCAGCTCTCCTGTGCACAGAGCCACGGCTTAAAGTCCCATCTGATGGACGGTGGCCTTTACAAGCCACCATCCATCAGATGTACATCTGTGTCCCCTACTGACCATGGGCAGGGAGTTTTGAATAGATAAATCTTAATGCTGACCCTGCTGGGACTCGAACCTGGGAATGGCAGATTCCCTGGTGTGCTACTGAGAGCAACCCCCTGCTCCTAAATCATCTGGAAAAATAATCGCAAAGATTTTGATTAGACCATACACAAGAGAATTTCAACTACTAGAATGCTAGTAAGAAAAAAAAAGGGTTTTTTCAAAGACAATTGAGAAAAGAAAATCAGTCATTTAGCATTCTCCTCCCCTTATATTTTCTCGTTCAGAAATGATAAATTCCTAAATATTAACTTCTCTTAATTAGGGGTCACATTAACACGAACACTACAGGAAAAGTGAACTTTGCTATTAAACTGATTTCAGAAAAGAAAATACCCTCAAGCAGCTACTTGCCATAGAGGTCTGACAGGAGCCTGTCAGTTTATATGCCATAGTAGGTCTGGGAGGATGGTGGGACCTCAACAGATTAAATACACGAAACATGAAATATTCAATATTAATTTTCAATTAATATTTTTAAAAATTTTATTTTAGAGGGAATATTAAAATATAGTTCGAATTTTCAGCTTTGCATTTTTAATTTCCTGATCAAACATTAAAAAGATCTAATCAGTGTCACTTGTTTATGGATTTATTGATGACACTAAAGCATTCTGGATTTGAATTGCACAAAACAAATATTTGTGTGTGTGCGTGTTTTTTTTTTTATCAGGGACCAATTTTTTTCTGCGTTTTTTGTAACAGAAATCTAAAAAACTAAATTAATGAACAAAAACATTGTTTGAAAATAGAAAACTATTGATTCTCACGTATTCTGCAGCAAATTTTTATTTTATTATTTTACTTACTCATTAAACGCAATTCCATTTCCTTTTTTATATCTATTGCAACATTAAATTACACAGCAACAATTAGACATTTGTCTCAGATTTAAAGTATTTTATAAACCAAAATAAAATGATATACTCAAAATGAAAGAAACGTATGTTATCCTATGGAGCTCAAACGCAACTGCCAGCGAGTTGCCCTGTGTCATGGAGCCGAGTTCTCCGAAATCATGTATTGATGGCGCTGAGTGATATGAGCAGTTTGTGTATTCTAGGCCGTTGATTTTTACTTTAAATATTTAATAATGAAGTATTATGGTCTCGATACTCTGTATTTTCTACTCAAACATATTTATTACGCAATAAACTACATTAAATACTGAAACTACTTTTATTAAGAACTAGTTAAGTTTTTGCTTTTACTCAAATAACAATGACTAATTTCATAAACATATTTCGGCAGAGTCGGTGATGTAGAACAGTATGCTGAAGCCATATTTTTATTAACTGAAAACAAGGCGAAAAATTAGTACTTTAAAAAAGTAATACAGTGATAGACAGGGCCGCCGACAGGGGGGGGGGCAAGGGGGACTAGTGCATAGGGGCCCGTCAGCAATAAGGGTCCGTCAGATTAAGTGACTCTTTACTTTTTCTTACAAAAATTATTCTTAGTTAAGCTATATATCGATCCTATAAAATTCCATAAGAACATTATTTGTTATAATATGCTTTTAAAAAGAAACACTAGTTGGATTATGACATATTATCTCATTAATAGTAGTTGAACGAACCATTTCTTAACATCTTCTTTTGTCCGCGTTAACTTACAGCATTTGCTTGTATTTTCCCTGTTAAGCACCCCACCCCTGCAGCAGTAGCAACAGTTGGACTCTCCCAAACCCAACCCGTGCGATCAGGTATATCACATTGTTCATGTTTCGAGTTCCAGTAACATCGTCTGTGGTCTGTGTGTCAGTGTTACAAATTATAACAGTTTAAAAGTCTCTTGTCGGCACATTTGTTTCACCATTTCGTTGTCATTTGTTTAGTAAAATGATATATTCATTGGTGCTATAGTCTAACTGAACAATGGACAAATATAATCATAAGTCAGGAGCAGAGAAGCGAAAGGAGAGAAATAAAAAATTGGAAGTTATTAAGAAAGGGAGTAAAACTTTGTTTGAAGTCGGTGTAAAAGTGAATGTGGACAGTGAAGGTGCAAAAAATGCATGCCTGACTGCGCAACAGGCTTTTTTCCCTCTGAATGTCATCATTGTGTCCAGAATAATTGCTATTAATGATTTGTAAAGATAAAAAGTTTTCAAGGGGGGGGGGGCGAACATATTACATAGGGGCCCATAAATTCTCTCGGCGGCCCTGGTGATAGATTACAGTACGATGTACTTACAGATGACGTCCCAAAACTGCGAATATTTTTATTGTAAATGGCCACACTGTTTAGAAACTGCGCGAGTATACCCATTGGTTAACCATACTGTTTAGAAACTGCGCGAGTATACCCATTGGTTAACCATACTGTTTCGTAACCATGACAACCGTCGTTTAGTTTCTTACGGTGTTCTAATTGCGCAGAGAATTCGTTTGACCTGAGGTATCTTCACAGCCCTTGTTAAATAACATTTGTAACTGTTTCGTTCAAGTTTTTACGTTATGGGTATCAAAACTGAACAGAGTTGTGCGATAAAATTTTGTATGCAATTTGGAAAAAGTGTTTCAGAAACTTCAATTATTGAAGGTCTGGTCCCAGCGTTCCTGACACTTATTAAACATTTTCTGGGTTGGGTTTTACCTCTGAGAGGCACTTTTTGGCACACCATGGGCTAAATGGCCAGGTCAAATGGACCCCGAAGGCTTCAGAGAAGGTTGAGGGAGGGGATCCACTGGAACAGCTGTTGGGAGACAGATAGTAGCCTCCCGTCAAGGCCATACAGCGTGTTCTTTAACGTGCACAAGGTATGGCTCTCCCGTACACGGACCACGGCTTAACGTCCCATCAACGGACGTCATATTTTCCAAGCCCATCGGTGTCCCCTACTGACCGTGGGCAGGGCGGGGAATTTTGCGGAGATAAATCTTAACGCTGACCCAGCTGGGACTCGAATCTGGGAACTGCAGCAGATTACGGGCCTGGCGCGCTACCGACTGAGCCACCCCCGCCCCAAATGTTTTCTGGAACTCACTGTTTAGAAGGCCTACAAAATACCCCAAGCTTCTGAAACCACCTCTGAATCCGTGCTGAATTTTAATCCTCTCATTTTTTTTTTCCAAATGGAAATAAGAAGTAACATGGATATATGACTTCTAGTTATTTCTAGCGTTCAAGCATCCTTTAATTACGTATCTCGAGTATTTTATTTAGTACTTGAAAACCATCTTAAATGGCGCAACTTCCCCGCTGGTGTTTAGTTGGTCGACATCCCTTAAGTAGAAAGGAATTCACCTTATGCACTGTTAATCTGAAATATATGGAAGGTGAATTTTATCGATGTTAGAAAGCAAATATAAGGTACTGTTTTATAAAGCAAAATGGTCTAAACAAATATCAGACGGGTGCTAGTGAAGAAATGAAACATTCAACTTTCGAAATTAAAACTTGCCGAAATTTTTTTTTGCCTTCGAAATCATTTCCCACAGCGTTACCAGTTATTATACACAGCAATGATGTAAACAATTATTATACATCATTACAAAATAAGGAGATTTTAAAAATGTAACGTCAATCAAGATTTCATTTGCAATAAAGATATGGTTACCGTGGCCGAGTGGTTGGCGCCGCTTGGCTACTGATCAATGGGACATAGGTTCGAGCCCCGGATAAGACATGGATGTTCGTGTTTTTCTGCTGAGGTTCTGCCATTCTTACAGACCTACTATGGCGTATAAACTGACAGGCTTCTGTCAGACCTTTGGCAAGCAGCTGCTTGAGGGGGTATTTTTTTTTATTTATAAAGCTTGAATAACACATTAAAAACAAGTTTAAATTTATTTAGTGATTTCTTATATATTCTAATTGCAAAATTATGCTTTCTACATTATGCATCTGCATTATTCGAAATGTTATTCTAGTAATTAATTGTTTTTGCGCCTGCCGTTAGTTAAAACTAGACCATGGTTTCCCAAAATGTGATCCGCAGCCCGGGCCGATCCTTGGGGGTAAAAAAAATACCAGTCCTTAGAAAATATACAAATAATCGCATGATTCTATTACTATCGCGCAACATTCATGAACGCAGCAAGATACTAAATATGAGATGGTGAGAACCAGTCGTATTTTCTTCAGTATTCAGTATATTTCTATAGTTAATTAAAAACTATAAAGTGCACACATAATAAATGACTTATTGTTATATGATGATGTAAGCAGTAAAATTTATACTTTTTTTTATATGTATTTTAATTTTGGGGGCAAGAAAAAAGGTACTAAAAAATACGGGTCCCTAGGTATATAACGTTTGGGAAACCCACCATTTCTCCAAAATAAATGCGACTGCATTAACATCTTTCGTTAAACATGCTATTGTAACTAAATGCATTACCGGCAAATGATTATAATTTCCTTGTTAAGGCACAGCATACAATTCGGATAATGACCTTATCTGTTTATACATAAAAATGACAATTTATCGAAAAAACAATTTGAGAACACCTGGTATGCAATACTTCTACATTACACAGCATTACAATTTCACATAGACGATTAAAAGATAATTATGTAGTTTTAGACTTTCACTCTTTATTAATTTTCAAAGATTAAAAGAATATTTTACAGCCAAATCTCATTAGTAGTTTTCTTTTGTGTTTAATTGAAAACCATGGGAAACTCGCGTTATATTTTATGAGGAAACTGCCTCCGCAATATTAAATGACAGTTCCCAGCTGTAAATATAATGTTACACTAATGTCCTTCTGATAGTCGGTTGCTGTAACACGGTTTCCTCATTGTGATATCAGCACAGTTTTTGGCACGCACCACAGGATTCATCATTAGCAGTTATTATACTTCACCAGCTGCAGGAACCTGTGCACTACATTAGTCTCTGGAGTGTGGGAGGGAGGACATTTAATTTTGATTGCTAAAGAAACAGATTTAATAAAAGTATTTAATGATAAAAAAATTAAGTTTCTGCTAAAGAATGACCATCTACAAAAAGTCGATTACAAATTATTGCGATTTATTCTTATTTATAATGATATACGTACAGTCAGTGGCCAGTTTATCAGGAACATGCCATGTTATCTCAAATAAGGAGTCCGATTCCGCGCTCAGTAACTGTGCTTAGTATGACTGAAGATAAAGACAAATCGAATTCTAGATTTTCAGCAATATTCGTTAGGAATGTCAAGAGTTATGAAAGCCAAAGTTCTGCAAATATTAATCAATATTGGCAAACACTGAACTATCATTACAGAGAGTATTGAAAACAAATGCATTTTAATGAAGTTAATATAATCAATGGTTTATAATAGTTTCATTTTACCTATCTTTATCATCCCAGGCCAATTATTTTAACTGGCACTAACGTTGTTAAATATTCCAGCTTCCACAGCTTTAAATAGATTTAAATGAGATCTTCACAAAATCTTCCAAAACACGTACAAGCAAAAAAATTAGTTTCTTCTAAATTTTTTATACAAAGCATGGATGTTTGTGTGGTCTTTCTGCTGAGCCTCGCCTTCCTCACAGATCTCTATGGTATATTAACCTGAGAAGCACCTTTTAGATCTCTATGGCAAGCAGCTGCTTGAGAGGGAATTTTTTTACGGATTTTTTTATTTAAAAGTTGAGGGTGGGGGGAACAGTGGTTACGTATCCTCTACTCCCTATTATATAACATGGTTCTATTCTTAATAAAGAGGGTCCTGAATACACATATGATCTCTAAATTATAAAAACTAACACTTTCCCGGACACTATAAAACATTTATCTGTCATGAATCAGATATCCCTTGGACTTCAGCTTTTTATTATAAAAAGGAATAATGTTTTCGCTTTGCCACCAGTCCCGTCTGTAAAGATTCAACCTATTTTTCTTTTTAAAAGAAAATGTTCTTTTTGGATTGGATAGATATTGAAATATTATTAATCGCATTTTTCGACTCTCACAACAGTTTTAATAGCGCCCTCTAACGATGGAAAAAAGGCAAAACTTTAAAAGATCAATTTATGATAGAAATTTGAAATTTTATTGATAGATGCAATGGTTACACTAGCAGAAACCCTCGAAGGGGTGGAAAACTGCAACTTTTTTGGTTTAAGAAATAAATGAAAAATTATTTTTGTATCTCATGCGTATAATCGAATAGTACGATTTGCATTTTCCCAATCAGCCATTAGTTCGAATTTCTACTGTTAGAGGGTACTAAAGGAGGAAAATAAAACTTCATTATATTTGAAGACGTGCATTCGATATTTGCCAGAGGTGATGTATTATTCTTCTAGTTAATTTTGCTTTCACTGAAAGGTCAAATTGCCATATTCTTCCTAGAGTTAGTTATGGAGTGAAACTTGGACCCTTTGTAAACAAGATAACAGGAAACTTGATGCTTTTGATACTAGATACTTACGCAGTATCTTGGGCATTAGAAGGTTCAACTTTGTAAATAATGATGAGGTTAGGCAAAGGAGTCGGCAACCTCTTTTGAGCAACATATTGTGCCGAGGACTCCGTTGGTTTGACCACGTTGTCCATGTGCATAACTATATATTAGCGAATTGGGTTATGAAGTGTGCCTAAGGACTGGGAAAGAGGGGGAAACCTAGGATGCGTTGGACAGACAATGTCAAACAGGACCTTGTTAGAATTCATCTACAGTGGCGAGATGTGTTTGGGAAGCTAAATGGCATAATCGGGTTGGACCTCCGTAGCCCATATCTGCTTGAGGATGAAGATTCTAAAAAAATTACTGAGAAGAACAGAGGAAAGCAAAAAAAAAAGTCTTGGAAAAATAATTAAGTTTTAAAAATTATCGACACGAAATGTCAAAAACGTGGTTGGCCACTAAGTACTTTTTCATTCATTCAAGCGCCAAAATATGTTTTAGCACTTTTTTGATAATTTTTGGTTCTTTTGGCACTATTTACTTTGCCATGCCATCTGTAAATTAAACAAATATTTTATTGAACTTTTAGAACTTCTTCCTTATTTCATACTGATATTAGAGTTTAAAAAGACACTCTGTTTGACCAAATTTTCTTTATTCTTCAATTCAAATATCTTAAAAGTCAGAATATAAAGAATTTAAAGAAAAAACAACCATTTCTAAACTTAACAAAAAATTAAAAGTGCAATTTCAGCTTAAATATTAATTGATCATTCTACACATAATATAAGGACCTGGATCTGAGTTCTGGTGGTAGTTTTTTTGATGTATTCGTTTTCACAGATCTCTATGGCACATCATACTGACAAGTTTCTTATTAAATCTTAACAAATAAAAACATCACAGCTACTCGTAAACTAAGTAGTTGGGCACTGCGAATGAATTAATGCTAATAAGAAATTTAATCAATTTTCAGGTGCGGAGGCATGTGGCGACTGCCAACTTTAATTCATGATTGATGAAATAACTTCAGATTGTGATATTACTGACAGAAATATTTTATTGCCAGGTCAAATAATAACTGTAGAAATAACATTATTCAGAATTTACTAATTCTCAATTCATCTCACCATCCATTTTATATACCAGAAATTTCCATCCACCACAATATATATAGATCACTCTTACTCCATTAAATATTACGCAACGTTTTTGTTCTACTGTCTAATAATTTGTATTTTTCTCCCAAAGCAATCAAGCTAAAAATTTATCAGTTTCAGCTGATCATTTAAACATTTAGCATTCTGTTAAGACTAGTAGGCTATTGATAAAATATTTTCTGCATTCCTTTGGTAATTTATATTACATTAACATTGAAATCGTATCTTCAGCACTTTTTGCATTAAACAGGATTTTCAGTTTGAATTACTGCATGCTGAAGTGGCACGATTGTTCCTCAGTGTCAGCAGTAAGAAATCGCATTTATCACACTGATTATGGATTTCATAATGGTAGATTTTAACTATTACTGGCTATTTCTAAGCATCAGCATTAAGTGAAATTCTTTAAGTTACTACACATTTCTTAGGAATAACTGAAAAACACTTTAAAAAAAGGCAATGATTAGAACCAATCTCGGCTTGCCTATATGACTATTATCCCTGATAGGGTCATCGCTTTTATTTTAAATTAAGGCAAAGCCAATCACAAGTCTAGATTATAAAGTTGGTAAAGCTTAAGAACATTTATAAATATTTGGTTAGCTTTTCATTGGTAGCGCTTTGTTTTGTAACAGGTGGCAACACTGGATCTCAGAGACTCATGATATGTTTCTTAATATTAACACCTGTATGTCGTTTTTTTTTTACGAAACTTTCATTTTACTAATTTGAAACATATTCTTATCATTGATATAAATTTTAATCCATTTTTAGCCATAAACAACAGTCCTAATTTTTCTTCTTTCAATAACCAATATTTCACTGCGAATGATATCAAAGCATTTCTAAATACTAGACAAGAAAAGAATCAGCTATATATCTGAGAGAGTCTGCCTCTCGTTTTTTGTTTCTCTGTTTTCAGGACCCCCAAAATGTGCCCCTTTATATAGTGGTAGAAACTGTTCCTAAATGATAAGTGCTAGAGCCACCAAATTCCGTATACAGCTTCCCTAATCGTAACTTAGAGCAATGTACGGTTAAGACTCTGAATATCTCCCCCTCCCCCCAAGCCTAAAAATATGATACAAATTGCTTCTAAATGGTAAGAGCTTAGCCTACCAAATTCAGTATACAGTTTCCTCAAATGGTTTGGCTTTCATACAGTACTGTGCAAATTAGTTGGGACAATAGGAAAATGCAGTAATAAAGACACAACTAAAATATTTATTTAATAGTGTACATAGTTAATAGTGAATGTGACTCCCTTAGCTTTAATTACTTCTTTCACCCTCTCAACCATTGATGCCATTAGCTTTCCACACATCTCCTTCACTTCAGGGTCGTGGCACCACACTTTCTATCATTTTGGTTTTCGTCGTGCAATCCATCTTAGATATGCGCGCTTTAATAATGGCCCACAAATTTTCAATGGGGTTTAGATCGGGTGAATTTGCTGGCTACTCCAATACCTTCAAATGTTACTGGGTAAAGAAGCTCTTAGCAAGCTTAGAATTGATTTAGCTTAGATTAGCTGGCATGGAGCCAGATCCTATTGAAATACCCCATCGCCATTAGGGAACAGCTTCTGCAGTGTTGTGACCATTTTCGCCTCCAGAACAGCTTTGTACTTTTTGCTGTCCATCATTCCTTCGATGGAGTGAAGCGTCTGTGGCAAGGAAGCTGTGAAACATCCGCGAAACATGACCTTGGATGGGTGTTTGGGGGATTGCTGGATGTGGCTGGATCGAAGAGGTTCTCCAGGAGAGCGGCAGACGAAATCTGACCTGTAGTCATGCACCTCAAAGTGGGTTTCGTTGGAAAATATCACTTTTTCCTAATTCTCCACAGTCCAGTCTCGACATTTCTTTGATCAGGATAACTTTTTTGCTTCATAGCAGGTATCAAAAGCTTCTTTTTGGAGTGGCGTCGAGCCCGGCGGCCACCCTCCACAAGGCGACGACGTACAGTGGAAGCATCGATATTAACCCCATGAGACAATCTCCCTTTTGATGCTTCCACTTGATGTTTCCACTGGTCTTCTTCGCCCCCCCCCCCCAATAGGGGACCACCTTGTCGTGGTGGGGGGGCCTAGGGCCCAGCAACCCGGCTGAGGCTTTGCCGGTCGGGATGATCCCAACTGGAGCAGGCCAAAGGCTTTGCCGGCTGTAGTGGGCAACAGCTGGAGCATTGCCAAGGTTTTGCCGGTTGGGGTGGTCCCCGGCTGGAGCATTGCTGAAGCCAACCGAGGTTGAAGACGCTGCCGGCCGGCTTGATTGCCGGTCGGATGGTGACGGCGTTGGAGACCTCACCTCTCAGGAGACCTGTGTGGTCTGTTCGACGGCTCTGCCGAAAGGTCTGAACCCGCCTGTAGGCACGAGCTGTCCAAAAAGTCTGGGTCTTACTAAGAGTCTCTACCCCGGACGCCGATCGAACTTGGATCTATATATCCTCGTTCATGGCTAACCGGGGAATAGATTAAAGTAAGGTTTCCTTCGGTGGTCAGCTTTCCTTCTATAGGACTGCTGCCATGTGAGGCTGGGGTTGAGGTGCGCCTATAGGGCGTATTCCTTGCCCCCAGCTCTAGATAAGCACGGCTTTTCATAACCAGGTAGTGCTGTACAAGCGGAACCGGGAATTGCCGTGGTTGCATAAGATCGCAACAAAAGAGATTCATTGGTCTTCTTCGGGTCTATGATACTAATTCTTCGAATTAGACTATCATCTCTAGGGATGATTTTATTTTTCTTCCACAATGTCCTTTACCAGGGACGTGTCCACGGACCCTGTCTCCTTATACAGCTTCATGATCTGTGAAACGCTGGATTTCCCGACGCCAACTGCTTTTGCTATCTGCCTAGCAGTAAGTGAAGTGTTTTCGCCTAAAGCGATTATTTTAGCTCGTTTACGAGGCGTGATGTATTTAATAAAAAAAAGTTTCCAATGAAAATTGTGAACTACTTACATAATCACATCCTCAGCCTATGAAATATCAATTCCGACTAAAGTGGAAGTGTAAATAATAGCAGAGTAACACAACAGGTAATTCTAGACTTGCAGATACCACTCTGCTGCAAGTCTAAACTTGCACGTGTCCATTGCAGGGACACGCGCAAGTTTAGACTTGCAGCAGAAGGTTATGAACAAGTTTAGACTCTGCAGCGGAAGGGACTTAGCATTCCTTCGCTTGTCCCAACTAATTCGCACAGTACTGTATTTCTTCCACCATCAAAAAATGGCTTTCTGAAATTTCTTTCATTTTTTTCTTTAGACAAAACAGGGAGGGATTTCTCTTAAACGGTAAGATCTACAATTATCGAATTTGGTATACAACTTTCCCTCATATAGTTGATTAAAAAAAGTACAAATCTGACCTCCCATCTTTGTTCCCTTTGCTCAATCCCCCCCCCCTCTCGTAAAAATACATAAATATCGGGGAAATTCTTTTAGAATATAAAAGGTTGGATTAGCAAATATGGTTTACAGCTTCATTTCATCCTCGCTTTAAGCAATGAGGTTTTCACTCCAACAATGTTTCCCCTTAAAAAAAAAGCTCCTCTGCATAAAAGAGGTAATAGAATTTTTTCTAAACGGTAAGAGTTATGATCACCTAATTTGACATACAGCTTCCTCTTATTATGACTGTAATATAAGTCACTCCACCCCCATGAAAAAAAGGGAGAATTTATGCAAACTATTACCGAGCCTAACTATTTATATTCAAATGAATGCTTATACAACAAAAATTTTTTTCATTCATTGCTTAAAACAAAAGGTTTCATTTCCTTCATATTTCTTCCCCCATCAAAAAATGGCTTCCAGAAATTTCTTTCATTTTTTTTTTCTTTAGAAAAAACAGGGAGGGATTTCTCTTAAACGGTTCATTTCCTTCACCCCTCCCAGTGGTATGGGGGAAAAAATCATTCCTGCCAGTATAAATCTCTTGACCATCACCGACCAAAATTTCGAATTTAGAGCGTGAATGGATCAGTTTATAATGTTAAAGTTTTGCCATTTTACAATTTCCCCCATTAGAAGCGCTATTGAGCACCTCTAACGTCTCCAGGTGCCAGGTACTGCACCTGGGAACTGCAGATTACGAGCTAGAGTGCCACTGACTGAATCCGTCCTGACCCCTAGTGAAAAATATTCTACCACACTTTGGGGCAACACTCAACATTTTCAGAAAGAACTCCAAACAGGACGATCTTTTGGTGATTTCAGAACGTAAAAGACACTTCTGGAGTAAAACTGAGAGTTATTACATCTCACTACACTAATGAGACTTACAAATCATAAAAAAGGTACAGCCCAAAATGTTGACTTCCAGCCACGTTTAATCAAATAAATTTTCATAGGTATCTAAAGTCTATTAAAATATTTTCAAACAATTTAACTTTAAAATATTTTTCCTCCTAAACTTTTGAACAAATCAAATGGTTAAAATGGGATGGAATATGAATGAAGATTAAAGACTTCAAAAAACAAGGTTTTACAACTTTAAAAAATTATTTATAAAAAAATAAAAAATAAATACCCCCTCAAGCAGCTGCTTGCCACAGAGGTCTGACAGGAGCCTGTCAGTTTATATGCCACAGTAGAAGATCTGAGAGGATGGCTCAGTAGAAAACAACACGAACATCCATGCCTTAGCCGGGCTCGAACCCAGGTCCCGTAGATCAGTAGCCAAGCGCGCTAACCACTCGGCCACGGGACCTTTATTAAAATTGGCATTAGATAAATATGTTTTTGTAATTTCCTTACAGTTTAAAATGTTCACTGTCTGAAGCATTCTAGGGTTATGAAATCATTGAAAAGCATTATTAATATCCAATAAAGGAATAACAAATCACCTCTGGCATATATAATCTGTTTAACAGTGCTAATATAATCTGTTTAAAATTTAATTTCACTGAAAAATACTCAAAAGCACAACCTTACTTTATGCCACCAATGATTAGTTGCTCAGTAGATAAAGGTTCAACAAGACATACCATTGTATACCTCGAGCACATACAAATGGATAGGATGCCCAACATGAAGTACCAAACTGGATGTTTTGAAATACACACAAAATTATAATTGGTGAATTCAATACAGCACAAAATCTCCAATGGTAGAGACTACAACATATATTTTTGACTAATGAAATTAGATTCCCTGTGGTAAGTTGATCATCACACATTATCAGTCCATTTTTTGTGAACTCTTTTCTGGACTCATAATGACCTCTCATAATATAGATAATTGACTCCTTTGGATTACCACTACTGGAATAGCTACTGTTGCAGTATGAAGTAGCACACTTGAAATTATGAGCTTATGCTCTAAAGTTACAAATAACTCCTCCTGCAACGGGATTGATACTTTCTTTTTATTTAAATTTAGTTAATTATGCAGTTTTTATTAATGAAGCTAAAATCGAGAAATTTATCAGTAGTAAAGTATCACAAGAAATGAGACTCGTGAAATAATCAGCTGAAAAAACTTTCCATCATATGAGACAGCTTGGTTGCCCTTTTTTTTTTCAATTCAATTATTTTTATTTTTCATATATATGTACATTATTACAATGTAAATAACACAAGAGCATATGCTCATCCAGGTTATTGTAACAATTAACATAGGAATAAAGTAGTGACAACATATATATATATGTACAATCTTAAACATCTTCAATGATAGTTGAGTTTTTGTGCAAATAACAGAAAAGTATACATATCCTTTTATCGAACAACAGTGGCAAACACATAAGTTTCCTGAAATAGGTGGTAACAAAAGTAAATCAAATAATATGTGGGAATGTAAATAAGTCACATTAGCTGGGGAAATGGTTAGCCACTAATGTAGTGGTTATTACGCCTGGCACTTTACTGGGAGATGTGGGTTTCAATCCCATTCATATAAATAAAAAATAAATACCCCCCTCAAGCAGCTGCTTGCCACAGAGGTCTGACAGGAGCCTGTCAGTTTATATGCCAGAGTAGAAGGTCTGTGAGGATGGCAGGACCTCAGCAGAAAAACAACACAAGCATCCATGCCTTACCCGGGGCTCGAACCCAGGTCCTGTTGATCAGAAACCAAGCGCGCTAACCACTCGGCGACGGGACGGCTGAATCCCATTCATAGCAAAATTAAATTTTTTCAGCTAAATATTTCATGAGAAATTTATCAGTATCAGAGTGTTTTATATCATTAGTTCCCTAAACATTCTGGGTGGAGAATTAGCTCAGTTCGTAGAGCACCAGACTAAATCTGTATTTCCCAGATTTAAGTCTCACCTGTACCAGAGTTGAGATTTATTTCTGCTAAATCCCCACCCTGACTTTGCTCAGTAGAGGGCACCGATGGGCTTGGAAAGGCTGCCATCCATCAGATGGAACATAAAGTTGTATCCCTGTTTGTGGGCCACAACTGTGTCCATTTCCTGACAGTAGTCCAGTGGGTCTCCTTCCCCCAACCTTCTCTGAGCCCTAAGGATCTTTGTGACCTGACCATTTGGCTCATTGTGTACAAAAAAAGTGCTGCTCACAGGTAAAATAAAAACAACCATTAAAGTTCTATCCTTCACTAATTTGATTAATAACCTAGTATTCTAAACGTTTTTGATAAAATATAATACCCCTTCAAACAGCTGCTTGTCACAGAGGTCTGACAGATGCCTGCAGGGGTGTAGCTATAGGGAGGGGTCTCCCCAAAGTTAATTAGAGTTGGCAAATTTTGAAGAGACTTTGTAAAATCCAGGTGGATTCTGAAAAATTGACTTTTTTTTCAATTAAGAGGAGTTAGCAAAATCTAGACAACTTGACAAAATAGGCAAGTTGTGAACAAAAACATTGCCTGTACAAAACGCCATAAACAAAAATACCACCTATACATAACACCAAGAGCAAAAACACCACAAAATAATTTGCTTCGACTAGTTTGTTACCAATCTTCCTATTGCTTTTCACTCTTTTGTGCATATAGTAAAATATTTTAAGACAAAATTTCTTTTCCATCACATGGGTATTATAAAATATTATGATTTGGCAAAATTTGAAGCGACTTTGTAAAATCCAGGTGAATTCTGAAAATTGACATTTTTTTCCCCAAAATTTGCACCTTCTGAATCTCCCAAAAGTTCAAATTGCACTCTCTAATGGTGAATATATTTGGAAATTGCAAAATTTTGATGGAATGTGAAGGTTATGAGGTTTGCATTGGCAAACAATGAGTGCAGCTGTTATCACAAGGCAGGTGGGAAAATGAAACTTTTGTTTTAAGAGATAATTTGAAATTTTTTTTAGTTGGATTGTTACTAATGAAACATTATTATTGAGATTTTTCAAATCCTTCGGTAGTTTGAATTTATATCATTAAAAGTCACTGAATATGGAAAAGGCAAATTTTTAATGAATAATGCAAGTGATTTGTTTAGGATAGAAATTTTAAATATCAATATCAAAAGATATTACATTGATTGCAATAATCCACCCCATTTTATCAAAGGAGTGTGAGAAAAGCAACATTTTAATTTTAAGGAATAATATACAACAAAAAGTATTTGCCTAAGTACTAATAGAACTATTTTCATTTTCCTCATCGTCCATTAGTTTGAATTAAAACTTTTAAGGAGTGCAAAAGTAGGTAAACAAAAAAGTTAATTTCTTTGAAAATGAGGCTAAGTAGGGTCATTGGGCTGTTTTTGCACACAATGGGGTAAATGGCCAGGTCACAAGGACCCCAAAGTCTCAGAAGGATGGGAGGTGGGAACCCACTTGAATAGCTGTTGGGAGACAGATAGTAGCCTCCCATCAAGTGTGTTCTTTAATGTACACAGGTATGGCTCTCGTGCACATGGGACCACAGCTTAACATCTCATCTGACAGCCTTTTCAATCTGAGTGGGGTGTATATTGGAAATAATGTTGGAAATGCCAGTCTCAAGCAGTGATCCAAATGCCAGTCAGTAAGTATATTTCCAATTTTAGATATAATATTCATGGTAGAAAATACTGATTCTGCAAAGTAAGTAGACCCAAAGCATGCATTATATTTTGAGTGGAATGCATCAGATTTGGAGATCTCTAATCTAGGAACACTATAAAGTGCTCAATGCCTGGCCTTGCTTCATTCTACTGCTCCATGTGCATTTCACACTGAGGCATACATGACCATGGCTGCTTGTTAATTGAAGATTACGGCTGACAAAACAGAGTGGAATTAGAGAATTCTGCATTGAAAGTATGATTCATTAAAAAGTATGTCATGATAGCCTGTAGCTCGTGATCGACAGGTTTAACACCCAGCTCTGTCACTTCTAAAATAACCTGTTATGTTTGTATGTGATTAAAGATAAAGGAAAGATCACAACCAATTCCATCTAAATTACGAATAACAACAATATTCATTCAATATTTAAAGAGACGTGAGAGTTCGAATATTTAGCAATCAACCTACAGAAATTAAATAAGTCATAAATATTAAGTATTATTACAAATGATAGAAATAATGTAGTAACAGAAGTTTGTGTACACAAGTTTCCTCAATTATGTATTGGTTTCTTAAGATTTATTGTTGCTCTTAAATATTACAGCTTCTATAACTCTTTAAATATCAAAAGAACAAGGCAGATTCAGAGGGAGGGCAAGTAGGCATGCCCTTCCTTTGAGAATGTTGTTGAAAAATGCGTCTCTTTTTACCCTTAACAAGTTTTTTTAAAGATTTCTAAAATTGAGGTAGAAATGATATGCTAGAATGGAACTCCAGTCTCTTACCCCACCCCCATTACATTTTCCTGCTCAATTGAGTTTCTTGTCCCATCTTTTTTTTTTCTAGATCTGGGTCTGCTAAAGAATCCAGATTAAGCAATCCAGATTCAGATAAATTTGGTTGAAATCCATATTTTTAGTCATGTTTGTTTCTAAAAAAATCAAAGTCACAGCTGTTTACTGAGGTCACCTTGCATACTAAAAGTCCACAGTGATACCCACTCCTTTGGTTCATAGACAGTTCCTTACATCAGATTATTATGCTTAAAGAGTGCACACCATTTTAGCTTCATTCTGATCAACAGCTGAGAGACACAAAAGGGAGAACAAAGAGAGCTTCTCCTTTTGTGGGAAGGTATCTGTTCTATTTTGAGGTAGAATTTTACCACTGTGTACGTTAATTTGTCTAAATACAATGAATGAGTTGCTCTACTATTTTACAGTACTCTAATATAGCCAAAATATTCGAAAACTATTTTCTTTTTATTATTAGTCATGTAACTTAGTGTAAAATATTTCTCTGATTGCAAATAATAATCTAGTATATGAGATACTGCAAAATAAATTTTTGCTTCTGTCTTAGATTTATAGCTTCCAACTAATTGGGGGGGGGGAGTCAGTAAGTAGTGTGCCAGCAGCCTCGTAATCTGCAGTTCCTAAGTTTGAGTCCCACTTGGACTAATAATAGTTGAGATTTATCTCCACGAAAACCTTTCTCTCAGTGAGTAGGGGACACTGATCGGCTTGGATTGGCCACAGTTTGTCGGATGGGACGTAAAGCCGTGGCCCCACTGGATGAGATGTAAAGCTGTAGCCCATAATTGGTGGGAGAGCCATACACTGTGCACATTAAAGAACACGCTACATAGACTTGAAAGGCTACCGTCTGTTTTCTAACAGCTGTCTGTGTGTCTCCCTCCCCCAACCTTCTCTGGGCCTTGTGATCTGGCCATTTAACCCATTGTGGGCAAAAAAAAAATTACCATTCAAAGGTTAAACAACCCTGCTAATTGAATGTTAAGATTTATTCGACAGTATCAGGAAAAGCCAAAATATAACTTCCAGCTTATGCTCCCCAATTCAAAAGTTTTAAACGTTTTACTTTAAACTGCTGAATATTAAAAAAAAAATTCATTTCACAAATATGCTTAAATATTTTCTCAGTTTAAAATATCTGTACTATTTTATGCAAATAATTAGGAGGTTGTAGATTTGTGAGACATTATCAGACAGTCATGGGTTCGGATCCTACCCTGCTCATGACAATATTTCTTCTACACCTATTGAAACAGCCAGATAGTGATTGAAGTTTAGTAAATCAGTGATATTCTGCATAATTAATTGGATCAAATATTAGTAATCATATCATCAGCAAAAGATAGATGAAGGTTTGCTAAAAAATAACAGCCACTGGGAGGATGCATGGATGGTCTGGTGAACAAGACTGGTAATAAAAGTTCAGTTCCAAAGGATGAATCTTCTACTGCACTCATGAATAACTCCCCAACCCTAATGAAATAAGATATTAAAATCTAAACTAAAAGAGAACTTGATCAGCTGCCAGGGCACCAGAATGTTATCAGGAGACTATGGACTTCCCTCAGCAAGTTCTCCACTGCAAATGAAATGGCAGTAAGCCCAAAGTTGAGGAGCTTCTAAACCTTCCCATTACATTTTAATCTATCTCCTGTCCAAATATTCTGATAATATTCCAGAGTTTTATTATACTATTCAGTTAGTCACAGATTATCTAATGGTTATAGAAAACCATAAATGAAACAGTAGGTTATAAATCATTATGATAAATATTGAGAATCATTAACTATGCAAACTTACTGAAAAGAAATTTATGAAAAGGATAGTTCAATATTTAGATAGTTTTCTCAGAAACCTATGGAAATAAGATTTTCTTAAATTGATTAAAAGCCAATATTTGTAACATAAATGATTGGACATCAGATGTAACATTTATACTTTAATTAGTTCATAGAAGAGAAATATCCATTCACAACAGATATACAGTTGAGGTCTACTACTTGTTCAAGGATCAATGGTTGGTGGACACAGTTTGCTGTAAACAACAAGGACAAAAACCATTTTTAAGAGATGAGTGGGATCTTTTGCTGCATTAACTTCTCCAAGTTATACTGACGGTGATGGGTGCGGTTGTGCTGTCATCAAGCTAGCTATTGGAGGAAGGGAAGAGTTTTGGGTTGCTAATTAACATTCCTTTTATCACAAGGTTTCGTTTGAGATACGACACTTGTTATGATTGACTCCACTTAAATTTAACTCTTACCTTTGGTGGAGGAAGAGAAGTGAAGGTGCAATTTGTGATAAGTTATTACTCGTGTCTTGTCAAAAACTTTTTTTTTAATTAGAAGAACATATATTGCTTCTGGTGAATGTGGGATGCTTGTTTACAAAGAGAATGAAGTTTTTCATTCACCAGCTTTTATTTATTTTTTTTATATCGAACTATGGATGATTGGGAAAATGCAATATTTTATTAATGTCTATGACTCAGAAAAAGAATTTTTCATTCATCTCTTAAAACCAAAACGTTCTACTCCCCCCCTCCCATGGTTAAAGAAGTAAATTATTGCTACCAATTAAAACTTTTGATCATCACATTCTGCCATCAAAATTTCAAATTTCTAGGATAAATAGATCGCTTGTAATGTTCCTAAAAAAAACTTCTGAAAAATAACAAATGCGAGATTTTTTAATTTTAATCCACATTACAGGGTGCAATTTGAACTTTATGGAAACCGAAAGTGCAAATTGTAATATTTCATCAATACCTATCCAAATGTTTTAGAACATATTCTCTAAAAACAAAACTGCTGAATGCATACAGACAGACGACAAAGTGAAAATTTTAAATTGTGTTGCAAGAAAAGCATTAATAAATCCTATTATTGGAATTTACTATTAAATTTACACTTTGTAGTCTGAAACTTGAGTTGTCCCATGGCTGAGTGGTTAGTGTGCTTGGCTACTGATCTAAAGGATCCGGGTTCGAGCCCCGGATAAGTCATGGATGTGAGTGTCATTTTTCTGCTGAGGTCCCGCCATCCTCACACACCTTCAACTATGGCGTTTATACTGGCAGGCTCCTGTCAGACCTCTGTGGCAAGCAGCTGCTTGAGGGGGTATTTTTTTTTAAGTCTATTTAAGCGCCAAAATGACAACACGTCTGTCGCGTGTCAGCATTTGGCATCGCGAAAATGCCTAACACCAACACTGCAAAATGTACTGAGAATAATAAGTGTTGCAAGAAAAACAATTATTCTCAGCAAATTTTGCAGTGTCGGCATTTGGTGTTTTCAGTGTAATGCTGTGCTGGTATTTTTTGCTCTCGTGTAATGTTGCAACGGCTTTTTTGGTCTAAGCATAGTGTTGCGACAACATTTTTGTTCCCAGTGTAACGTTACGATGCCATTTTTATTTTTGTCGTTATGTCATGATGGCAATTTTACTGTTGGTGAATTGTATAGTCAGCATTTTAGTCGTTGCCATTTTGCTCTTGGCAAATTGTACAGTTGCAGTTTTTGCTGTCGATAAATTGCAGAATCGCTATTTTTGCATCAGCATTTTCCTAGTGACATTTCATCTTGAAATTAATAAAATATATTCTTTGAATCTATTCACTTGGGATTGTCAGCCTACAAACAAAAAATACAGCAGAAGTCCACCAGTGCAGTAAATTCAGGATCCATAATTAAGCTCAGAGACATTATTCCATTCCGGTTGGTATATATATATATTTCAGCACAAGAACCTTGTGTAGTTTGACCACTCCTCAGTAGGGTAAGGGGAAAAAAGTAATCATAGTAGTCCAGATCAGCAGGACACACTGATCTGGTAGCCCTCCTCTTCCATTCCTTTCCATAAAAGAGTATCTCATTTCGAAGGTACTAACAGCCTGCACCACGAAAAGGCAGGTTCAGACTGAATGATAACTGAGTAATAATAGCAATCTCACACCACTTTTCATTGAGCATAATATTGTTGCTACCAATTTAAACTTTTACACAAGTTCAAATTTATGTCAATTCCAAATAATGCTAGGTTATATTATATACCCTCATTAATCTCTATTATATACCCTCATTGACCCTCCCCCCTCCATACAAACACACACCTCTCTCCTTAAACTGGTCCTGTATATGATTAATGGAATGTTGAAGTTTACATTTTGTCAGATTTTTGAACTGTACAAATACTTTTATGAATATGGGTGGATTAAACAATTGCGATCTAAGTTTTAAATGGAGACCTTTTATCCTTCTAAATTGAACTCTTCAAGTAAAATTGTCGATTGAGGTGATAAGAAATAGAGATTACTTTAAACAAGTAAAAAAACAGGAGAAGTCCCTATAGGCTGAGGGAATAACACTGAAATAAAAAAGCTAACATACAAAAACATATATATAAAAAATATATACAGGGTGAATCTGAAAAATGGGCAAAACTTTACGGGGTGGTAGAACGCAGCTATACGAGCAATATTCATCATAGAAAGCATGGGCGGAACGCAAACGGCGAGCCGCTAGGTGGCGTTGGAAATGGTATAAAAGGGTCGGTCCTCGCACCCAACGGCATTTCTACCGTGGATTGCCGAGAGGATGGCTGGTTATACTAACCACGAAATGGCGGATATGCACTTTGTGTACGGTGTGGCGGACGGGAATGCAAGTAAGGCACAGAGACATTACCGCGACCAGTTTCCGATGAGATGCACTCCAGATCGGAAAACCTTCGAGCGTTTGCGTGAAACGGGATCCTTCACCGCGGCCAAGCAAGACGCAGGGCATGAAAGGAGTGTCAGGATGCCGCAACTTGCAGAGAACATTCTGCATAGGGTGGAAGAGCGACCAGAATGTAGCATGCGAGCGGTTTCCCGTGCAGTACACGTGTCCCAAATGTCCGTTTGCCATGTGCTACAGGAGGAAGGAATGCACTCCTATTGTACGCAGAAGGTACAAGCGTTGTCACCGGCGGACTATCAGCCACATGTCGATTTCGCACGTTGGTACCTCCAGCAGAATGCAGCGCAGCCGGATTTTGGTGCACATGTTCTGTTTACGGACGAGTGCACTTTCACCCGTGAGGGCGTTTTGAATACCCACAATTCACACACGTGGGCATCTACGAACCCGCATGCCACACGTCCTCATTCGTTCCAACAGGGGTTCTCCGTAAATGTTTGGGCAGGGATCCTCCATGACCATTTGGTTGGCCCATACCTCCTGCCACACTGTCTGGACGGCAAATTGTATAACACATTCCTAAGAGAGGTGTTGCCGGAGCTACTGCGTCCGATTCCAACCCCCAGCAGGTCAAGAATGTGGTTCCAGCACAATGGTGCGCCTGCACACTTCAGCTTAGATGTGCGGAACACTTTACATGCAACGTTCCCAGGGCGATGGATTGGTCGAGGTGGTCCCATAGCTTGGCCACCAAGATCGCCGGATCTCTCGTGTTTGGACTTTTTCCTGTGAGGCCATAAGAAAAGCCTAATCTACGAGTGCTCCATTGAAACCGATATGGATCTAGTCACCAGGATCGCCGTTGTTGCCGGCAATATTCAGGAAATGCCTGGTGTCTTCGCAAATGTGCATTGGTCCCTATCCCGCAGGTGTGAAGCCTGCATTACAGCTGGCGGCAGCTCTTTTGAGCAATTTCTTTGAGCATGTACTCAATTACATTCCTGTTAATAAAATGTTTTCTGAAGTATCTCCTCTCCTTCTTGTGTTCATCCTTTAAATGTGACAGTGGAAAACTACCTTTTAACTTCTCACCGCTTGCGTTCCGACCATACATTCTATGACGAATATTGCTCATATAGCTGCATTCTACCACCCCGTAAAGTTTTGCCCACTTTTTCAGATTCACCCTGTATAAACATATATATGTAAAACTAACATATATATAACATATAAAAAAGCTAACAGTCAATTATGTGCTGCAGCTTTTAATGGATAATAATTTTAAATTGTAACACTTCTATGACAAATTATTTTTAAACATCTTTTACTTATAGAGAGTTTAAATAAATATTCTTATTGTATCTCTAATAAAAGATTCTAGTTTATTGCATTTGATTAACCATGTGGTTGATTGTTTACCATCTGACTTTGAACAGATTGCTAATGGTAAGTATATAACATACTGTGGAATGGTGCTGACCTAATGTGGCAAATTCTGAAACTTGCTACATGCACCTTTTAACATGGGTCACAAAAAAAAAAGGCACCCTTTCTTCTCACATAGCCACCACTTTATCATTCACAGCCTGGGCCAGCACAACAATAAATATGATACAGGGTGAAAAAGAAATTTCAGTGCCCCCTCTCTCAAAACTGTTTTCAATTATAAAATATTTGATTTTTTATTATAGGTGCCTTTTAATAATAGCCATCCCATGGTCGAGTGGTTAGCATGCTTGGCTACTGATCAAAGGAATCTGGGTTCAAGACCAGGTAAGGTATGGATGTTTGTGTCGTCATATCTGCTGAGGTCCCGCCATCCTTACAGTCCTACTCTGGTGTATTAAACTGACAGCTCCTGTCAGACCTCTGTAGCAAGCAGCTGCTTGAAGGAATATTTAATCTATATTATAAAAAATAATTTTTCTACACAGCCTGGATTTAAACCTCTAGCCCAGCACAAAGAGCTGTAGGGGAGCAATTAAATGTACTATGTTTTGGATTTTCTAGAACAAAGTCATTTCTTTTACATTTACATCCATGAAAATAGGTAATTCCAATAAAGTAATAAATATTATATATATATCATATAATACATAGTATTCAATATGTAATTGATGAAGGATTGATCATGTTGGGTCTGACAGACCCAGACGATTTTGCATCTTGAATCTTTTCTAAACAACACTAGCTCAAAAATCCCTTCTCAGTACATTTCAGCCAACTCCTTTATTATACCTTTGTGCAATTTTGCATAGATCCTCCAGTTACTTACTTAACAGGACACATAATTGAAAGGAACAAATTTCACAGACCCAGTGCAACCATCTGTATAACAAATTGGGGATATCAGATATATTTCAATACCTCCTTAATCACAAAATAACTGAATTTTTTTAAGTAAAAAAAAAAGGTAAAAAATATTCAGATCTGATGAAATGCAATATAAATAAAAAAATAAATACCCCCTCAAGCAGCTGCTTGCCACAGAGGTCTGACAGGAGCCTGTCAGTTTATATGCCATAGTAGAAGGTCTGAGAGGATGGCAGGACCTCAGCAGAAAAATGACACATACATCCATGCCTTACCCGGGGCTCGAACCCAGGTCCCATAGATTTGCAGCCAAGCGCGCTAACCACTCGGCCACGGGACGGCTTCTGAAATGCAATAACAAACATAAAAAAAAAACTCATTTATCCGATACTTAGTCAACCGACACCTAGTGTAATTTTTTTTAGAGACAATTAATTATTTAGTGTTTTGGATACGTATTGATGTAATATTTACTTTTGTATTTTTTGGGCCTCTCAATAGCTTAAGAATTCTCTCTAATGGTTGAAAATGACAGAATTTTAAAATCAACATTAAAAAAAATTCCATTTGTGCCAGAAATGTGAAATTTTGGTGGCAGAGGTTTATATATTGGCTGTAATAATTATCCTTTTTACCCCCAGTGGGGATGGTAAAACTCAACTTTTTATTTTAAGAGAAGAATGAAAATTCATGTGTGCTACATACAACGAGTAAAATATTAATATTTTCATTTCTTCAACCATCCACTAGCTTGAATTTTCCTTGTTAGAGAATGCTATAGACTGAAAATAAAAACCTCGATATTGCTCTCTAATGCTGGAAGTTTGAAAATGCAAAATTTTAATAAATATTGCAAAAGCTCATCTATTCAATTTAGAAATTCAAAACTGAGCTGTTAGGATGTGATCAGGTGAAGAGATTTGTAATGGCAGCAATGATTTTTTTTTCTCCCCTTATCACTGAGGTGGGTGAGAGAAAGACTTTTGTTTTAGGAGATGAAAAATAATTTTTAGTTATATACTTTTATTTTCAAAAGGGCCAATCCTTACTTTGCTTAAAAACATGACGAGAGGAAACTTTGTCAAATTCAGTTATAATAGTTCTTAGTTTAGGACATTCTTTTTCTTGTTTTCTGTATAGGGTCTTTTTTTTTTGCGAAGGGTGGGGGAGGACAAAATAAATATTAAAAATGATCCATTCGTGTCAGAAATGTGAAACTTTGCTGGTAGGGTGTGATGGTCAAGAGGTTTATACTGGCTGCAATAATTAGCCTTTTTACCCCCAGTGAGGATGGTAAAACTCAACTTTTCGCTTTAAGAGAATAAAAATTCGTGTGTGCTAAGTACAACTAATAAACTATTAATATTTTCATTTCTCCAACCATTCACCAACTTGAATTTTCACTGGTAGAGAATGTTATAGACTGAAAATAGCTCATATTGCTTAAAGTGAGGCTTTATCATTTAAGGGAAATTACGTAGTATTTGAGTGTACAGAGGAGAGTATTTTTTTTGGAGAGAGAAGATGAGAGTTCAAATCCCTACATTTCTTTATTCTGCTATGAGGGGAAGTTGCATATCAAATTCAGTAATCATAGCTCTTATCATTTAATAGAAATCCCTCCCAGTTTATTTAAAAGAAAAAAAAAAAATCTAACTCCCAGGGAGCATATTTTTATGTGGAAAGAAATATTGATGGTGAAACTCTTTCACTATTTTCAGTTGCAGTTTGAGAAAACTCTATACTGAATTTGGTGGTGAAATCTCTTACTATTTAGAAGCAGTTTAGAGGAGGAATTATTTCGGCAAGGAAAACCTTTTAAGGGTTCTAACCCTTACGTTGCTCTAAGTTACTGACTGTTAGAGGAAGTTGTATACTTAATTTGTTGGTTCTAGTTCTTACTATTTAGAAGCAGTTTCCTACCACTTTTTGAGGGGGGAGTAATGTTCGGAGGGAAGAAAACTTTTGGGGGTCTTAACCCTACTGTTGATCTAAGTTATGATTAGGGGGAAGCAGTATACTAAGCTTGGCAGTTGTAAATCTTTACATTTAGAAGCAGTTTCCTACCACTTTTTGTGGGTGGGAGTTAATTTTTAGGGGTGCAAATCCTTACTTTGGCATAAGCTATGATTAGAGGAAGCAGTATACTGAGTTTGGCAGTTTATCATTAAGTAGAGGTTGATTCCAATTTTTAAAAGAGGGGGGGGGGGGGTGGAGGTTGAAGGGAGGAAAAAGTTTGGGTGTTCTGCAAACATAGAAACAAGCACACCCTCTCTGATATTTAGCAGATTCTTTTCTTTGCTGGTATTTACAAAAGCTTTTATGTCATTCAGAAGTATAAAAGTGTGAAATATCGGTTATAAATATAAAAAAAAGCAGCTGCTTGCCACAGAGGTCTGACAGGAGCCTGTCAGTTTATATGCCATAGTAGAAGGTCTGTGAGGATGGCAAGACCTCAGCAGAAAAACAACACATATATCCATGCCTTATCCGGGGCTTGAAACCAGGTCCCTTAGACCAGTAGTCAAGCGTGCTAACTACTCGGCCACGGGACGGCATTGGTTATAGAAAGAAAATAGGGACTATTATTTATGGACTAAAATAGATTAATATGTACATCAATAATAAGAATTTGTTTCAAATTAGTAAAGAGCAATTCATAGCTAGAAGAATACATATAACCTCTGGCACATATGAGAATCTTGTTTTTCCTTTACCTACTCTTTCATTTGTTAAAAGTTTTAATTTGAGCTAGCAGATGATGAGAAAAATGCAAATAGTATTTTATTAGTAATTATACAACATAAAAATATTAGTCTTTTGCTTCATAAATTTAAAAAGTTGCATTATCCACATCTTTGTGAGAAAAATGGGTGGATTATTGCTCTCAGTGGAAAATCTCTTAAACGCGACCACTAATTTTTCAAATTTCTATTCCTACATATTACTGTAAAACTCATTAACAGCTCTGCCATTTTATATTCAGTGATCTGCAAAGATACATATATATTAAAACTACTAAATATTTGAAAAATGTGAATTATATTTCATTTTTTAATTATCATTTTTATTGTTTCCAATGGAAACTTCATGATGTTCACACATTCCACCAGTAATATTCATTTAAAATTTTGGAATTTGTAGTCTTTTTCACTGTTAGATGGTGCAATTGTAGAGTTCAAAAGATTCCACAAGTGTGAATCATAATATTTTATCAATTCCTATCTAATCCCAAAAAGATTTTTTCATTTATCTCTAAATACAAACACATATCTGCTAAAACAAAAAATTGCACCCCCCCCCCCCCTGGGTCTAAGGTGCCAACTCATTGTTAATAATGAAAATTCCATGATCTTCACATTCCACCACCAAAATCTCGAATTTCTAGCATAAATACATTGTTTGCAATACTCATTTTAAATTTTAGAATTTTCAAATTTTTTCATCACTAGAGGGGACAATTATAGCTCTAGGAAGATTTTGAAAGAGTGAATTGTAATATTTCATCAGTTCCTATCTAACCCTAAAAGAATTTTTCGTTTATCTATCCAACCTATCCAACACAAAAAGAATTTTTAATTTATCTCTGTAAACAAAACAGTTTTATGTCTACATATGGACAGACAGAGACAAAGCAAAACTATTATCTCATTTTCTTTGAAAACGAGACATATAAATGTTTAGTATTAAGAATTATAAGTCTGTGAGACCCAGTGCATCCATTTGTGTTACAAAACAGAGCACAACAAATGAAAGGTTAAAAACCAAATTATTAAAATTCACACATTTTCCTCCCTAGCAATTTTTTTTTTCTATTGCTCTGAGAATGAACAAATTAAACAAAATTATCAAAAGTATAGTATTGGGACACTTTCATATTATGTGAATGGAAAGCTATTTTGAAAGTTCCCTAACCGTGAAATAAAGCCTTTTTTTAGTAAAATATTGAAGGAAATAGAAATTATTCACCCATCATGATTTTGAACAATATTCACTAATTAAAGGATTTTCCTGCTGAAACATTTTAAACCAGTGAGCATTATTCATAAGAATTCACCTTAAAAGTTATAACAAATTATTTCCTAAAATAAATATGATTTTAAAAGTTTATCTGAATTGGATTTTTTAGCTTCCATCAATTTCGAAAATGCTTAGGGCGAGCAGCCTGCTATCAAATAATTCAGTTTCAATAGCTATATTAAAGGAATATTGTGTAAAATTGGGATTTGGATAAATTTGAATAAATCTATAATTTATCTCCTGTTGCATTTCTCTGTAAACAATCTTATTTTCGAAGTTCAATAGCTTTAAATGAGGTTTTCTATTCACAAAAATGAATAATAAAGATTAAATAAAAAATTAATTCACAAAATTTCAATATGTTTGATAACATGTTGTATATTCTCATAATCCATATTCCTTTAAAATTTCACTTTTGATTGTCGGAGAGAGTGCTTTAAACAGAGAGAATTGTGTTCTTTTATGATGATTTAAAAAGTTTTAGCTTATCCTATTTACAAGTCATGAGATAGAAATCAATAAACAATTATAGACCACTATCTATACAGCTAATGTTTTCAAAAGTGATTGAAAAAAATGTTAAAAAAATTATTATTGGCTTATACACTGCAAGTCCTGCATTTGCACACATGCGTGGCTGAAACTCTGGTCATATATAGCTGTCAGCTTTGACTTCCCCAAGCATTCATTGTGAGAAGTGTAATGGGAAAGGCACAGGATTTAGATGCATTTGACAGAGGGTTGATAGTAGGTACCCGATGGATTGTACACTCTATCTCCGAAATTTTCAATGAACTTGGATTTTCTCTTATGATGGTTTCAAGAATGTTCTGGGAATATTAAAATTTGGCAAAAAAATAAGCACCTGGACAAACTGCAAAGAACAACCAGCCTTGAATGATTGTGGGCTTTGCCATCTAACCTGCATCATGCAGATTGATAGAGGCCAGACATTATCTGAAATCACCTCCCATCTCAGTGCAGATTCCAGCCAGAAAGTCAGTGCATGGCCCGTGCAATACTCACTTCATCATCTAGGCTTTGGGAGCCACCGACCTACGAGAGTACCACTTCTAACCAGCACGACACCAGGCTCAATGCCTTGCCTGGGCTAAAGAAGAACATCGAAACTGGGCCATCAAAAATTGGCAACAGATAGCCTAGAGTGATGAATTCTGATTTAAACTTGATCATGCCAATAGGAGACTGAATGTATGGCACCAACCATATAATTGGTTGCCCATGGAATACATTCTATTGGCCAACCACAGAAATGGTTTGGCCATCCATAGCCATGGATCCTGCAATGTCAGATCGGAAGAGTACAAGCTGGTGGTGGCTCAGTAATGACCTGGGCTGTCTTCAGTTGGACATCTGTGGGACCTTTGGTATGTGTACAGATGACTCTGAATGCATCCCGGTATGTAGAACTCATTGCTGACCATTTACACCCATTTATAGCCATCATGCATCCCAATGGAGATGGTGTCTACCAGCAAGACAACTGTTCATCTCACAGGTCCAGGTTAGATACTGCATGGTTGCAGGAGCATTCTGCTGACTTTGAAATAATGAATTTGACACCTAGAAGCCCAGATTTAAACCATCGTAAATCTTTGGGATACTGTTAAGCATAGTGTTTGGGTCCGTATCACATCAGCAATGACCTTGAGAGAATTGTGGACAGCTCTGGAGGATGCATGGGTTGTCATAACTGTGGAACATTTATTTATGCATAAATAATTTTGACACAGCCAAATAGGTATTATTTAATTTCACGATGAAAGCTGTTACAAAGATTTAAAAAAAAATTTCAAACTACAAGGATTGAGTGCATAAGAGATATGGGTGCATAGAACAAATATGCCCTAAGGCCTAGTATCGTTACTTTTCACACATAAGGTTATATTTACACCTAAGTTACATTCACACCAAGTATCCTTACTGCCGGAATAGCTCAGTTGGGAGAGCGTTAGACTGAAGATCTAAAGGTCCCTGGTTCGATCCCGGGTTCCGGCATCTATCTCATATTCCTCGGTAGTATAGTGGTCAGTATCCCCGCCTGTCACGCGGGAGTCCAGGGTTCGATTCCCGGCCGGGGAGAGATTTTTCTTTTAGCCGTCCTGTGGCCGAGTGGTTAGCGCGCTTGGCTACTGATCTACGGGACCTGGGTTCGAGCCCCGGGTAAGGCATGGCTGTTTGTGTCGTTTTTCTGCTGAGATCCTGCCATCCTCTCAGATCTTCTACTGTGGCATATAAACTGACAGGTTCCTGTCAGACCTCTGTGGCAAGCAGCTGCTTGAGGGGGTATTTATTTATTTATTTTTTTTATTATCCTTACTATTACACCTAAGTTATATTCACACCTAGTATGGGTTCGAGCCCCAGGTAAGGCATGGATGTTTGTGTTGTTTTTCTGCTGAGGTCCTGTCATCCTCTCAGATCTACTGTGGCATATAAATTGGCAGGCTCCTGTCAGACCTCTGTGGCAAGCAGCTGCTTGAGGGGGAATTTATTTTTTTTATTGTTATTATTACATCTAAGGTTTTCACCCCTTAGGTGTGAAAAGTAATTATACTAGGCCTTAGGGCATATTTGTTCTATGCACCCATATCTCTTATGTACTCCTCAATCCTTGCAAGTTTGAAAAAAAATTTAAAATCTTTATAACAGCTTTCATCATGAAATTAAATAAAACATTTATGCACTATTAAAAAGTCCTTGCCTCATCATGTGGCAGCTGTTATTAGGGCCAGAGCAGGTCCAACATGTTACTAGGTTGCTATCCCTAATTCAATGGCACTTCAGTGTATCAAAAAACAAAATTATTTTCATGATTCTCAGTTTGGTTTTAGAGAACAGAAATACTGAACATGTTATATTAGATATAACTGGAAAAATTGTTAAAAGTATTAATGAAAGCAAAATAAAACTAGTTGTTTTCCTTGATATTAAAAGGACATTTGACAGAGTTAACCATGACCTTCTGTTGAATAAACTTGATATTAGTGGCATAAGAGGTATTTGTCTAGAATGGTTTAAAAGTTAATTGAAAAACAGAAAACAAGCTTCTATATTGAGCCTCAGATTACTGATTATATAACAGTATTTTAATGATTTTTATCATCATAACCTTAATGGATCACTTACCTGTTATGCAGATGATGCAGCCAGTTTATTCAGCCAACAATATAACTGAATTAAAGTTTACAGTTGAGCAGGGTTGGGTTGAGTTGTTTTACCTCTGAGTGGCACTTTTTTGCACACCATGGGCTAAATGGCCAGGTCACATGGACCCCGAAGGCTCAGAGAAGGTTGGGGGAGGGGACCCACTGGAACAGCTGTTGGGAGACAGATGGTAGCCTCCCATTAAGGCCATCCAGTGTATTCTTTAATGTGCACAAGGTATGGCTCTCTCCCGTACACGGAACCACAGCTTAACGTCCCATCGATGGAAAACAGACTTTCCAAGCCCATCAGCGTCCCCTACTGACCATGGGCAGGGCAAGGAATTTTGCGGAGATAAATTTCAACACTGACCCAGCTGGGACTCGCTGACCAGCTGGATCCCGCACACGGGCCCACGGCTTAACGTCCCATCCGATGGGCAGTGGCCTTTCCAAGCCCATCAGTGTCCCTTACTATCGTGGGCAGGGCGGTTTGCTAGTTGTAGTTTTGCTAGTTGAGCAGGATTTAATGCAAATTAATTACTGATTCTATATGAATTATCATTAAATGTTCAAAAATTAAACTTATATTATTTAATCTCATTAGGGATAATGCTTATTTTAGTTTAAGATATCATAATACTACCTGTGATAACTATCAATATTGTGATTGCCCATATTTAGAAAGAGTGACCAATTTCAAATACCTAGGTGTAATTACAGATCAGGATCTGAAATGGAAATCGCAGGAAAATGTTTAACAAAACAACTGAGGATTATCTTGTATAGATTATACTATTTAAAGAAAATTATGCCAAGAATTTATGTTTATTTAAAGAAAAAAAAAATGCAAAGAATTGTGCTGACTGCCATGAATTTTCAGTACAGAAAAATGATCTGCAATGCACATTAAAATAATTCCTAGTACATATCTAATAAACAACACGGGCTCCTTCGGCGAATCTAACCAGCCAACATTTTTCCAACAAGCCAGGATGAAGGTGCATATAAATGATGTGGGAGGGAGTTTTCCTGCTTTCAGGTGTATCAAAGAATCTGATAATAATTTTAAGATGATGCACTAGTGTAATATTAATTAGCATTTATTAAAACACAGATTCATAAAACCACAAAGGATTTTGAAAGTTAACATACCAATCGGAAAATTCACTCACTATTGATATGTGGATTTTCCAAGCTTGTTAATCAGTAATTTCAAAACAAACGAATCTATTGTTTTTATCACATAGTGAAAAAAGAAAAAAAGAACTATGGGAGAGAGATGAATTACATTGTATCATAATTTGGGCAACCACACTACCAAAGAGATACAGGGTTCATATTTTCTCACTTGCTAAGGCTATAATAGTGATATTAATTCAGATTCATATGAAGTATATAGAAGTACATATTTCTCAATCATTAGTCAACTGCTTCTTTTAACATTTCTCAAATATTAATATGGTAACACTTGCATTCATAACTTAGAAGACATAACTTCCTAATACTTTTCAGAATATTTCTCTGATTTTGCAAAATATTTTTACATCTCTTTTACATATTAGTATTAACTGTTTCTGCAAATAAACAAAAGCAACTTACCTTTGCCAACCTTGCTCGCTTAATAAGGTCATTTAACTTCCTGAGAGCAGCATTTCTTGGTAAGCTTTGAATGTCACTAAATAAATCTTGTTCTTCAGCCTCAAACAGTTTCCTGTTGTAATCAAAATGTAGAGGATGATCCCAAAATGATCCTAGGTACACACGAGCAACTTCAGGAGTGTTCAATACTTTACCTAAAGACCACATCAATGCACCATAAACTCTCATTAGTTGCTGATGATCTACCATATCAGCTTTATTAAGAACTATACGAATTTTATCATCATGGCCTCTTAATGCTTCAATGCTACGTCGAAACTCATCTGAAATATCTAGTTTGTGAGCATCAAATAAAAGAATAATTCGATCAACTCTTTCTGCAAACCATTCAAGAACACCAGTAAAATCATAACCCCTGTCTACTCTCTGCTTTTCTCCTGATAATATTCCTGGAGTATCTACAATTGTTATACTCTCTAAAACTTCTGATTTTACAGTAGAACATTGAAGTCTATTTAAGAAAGCATTTCCAAACTTAGACAAGGGTCGAAATTGTTTCTTAGGATCTACTACTAGGGCATTTCCTGGTATAACACCTTCTTGGTTACTGTGCATTACGGCTATAAACCGATCTGTTGTAGGTTCTGGGCCTATTCGCATGCCCGGAAAGTCCTTTTCGATCAAATATCTGATAAATGTTGTCTTGCCAGTTGAATACTGTCCTACGAGTAATATCATAGGCTTACCATCAAAATCAGGTTCATCAAGGGGCGGGGAATGAAAATCATGAAACTGATAGTACTCTTCAAGAGGAAGTATCTTACTTTTGTAAATTTTCTTCAGCCCTTCTACAACAGTATTGTACAGCTCTGGCTCCCGACGACGGTTTTCGTCTCTGCTTAACCAACTGAACATTTTGCTTGAAATAAAAACTACAGCACAGTATCGTCACGAAATAACACTCATCCAAATGTCCGAGGTGTTTGACTTCTTTAACTCAGCAGCCACATCTGTTGTTACTGCAAATATCGATGACGTATTTACCAGAACACCGCAGTGAATAGCCGATGTTCACGCATACGAGAATTCGACGAGACTATATCTTTGGATTTCAGCTTACAGTAGTTTCTGCGGAAGCATTCTTTTACACATATGTAGTTCTACTTTGAACATATTGAGAATTATTGATTCACCATTTAAGAAATTTAAAAATTTACTATTTTGGTTTTAAGATCTATAATGCACTATTTTTTTCCTGAAAGAACGTCACATTAATAATTAGACCACTGTTATTTCCATATCAGTTTTGCTAGTCCACAAGATTCTTTTATTTTTGCTCTAATTTGTAGTAAAAAAAATATGGAAATATTATAAAAAAACTAATAATAAATTTTAGTTTTATTCGAATTTTTTTTTTATCCTATTAGTATATTTCATGAAAAAGTGATGTCATTGTTGTTCTACTCAGCTGACAGAAGTGTTGTTTAGTGGAAGTCTGAAAATTTAAATTGGAAGCAAAACATAAAATTAACTTCACGTCAACTAAACTCTTAACCAAGATTCCATAATTGTGTTTAATGTACTTTCTTTCAAGTTCTACTTAGCTGTCTTTAACGTCATAAGGCTAGGGAAATCTTAATGCATTAATAAGGTATGAGTAAGCAAGGTAATTGTAAAACTATTTTTTTTCAAATGCATGACACATAAATATAAAATATCCTTATTTTGTAAGCAGTAGAATTGAAAATTTAATATTCGGTAAAATTTGTTTTCCTTCTGCTTTTCAGGGTCATTACAAACGAAAATCATTTCAGTCTTTATAAACAGGCTGTTGTACGGTAAAGAGTTATTTGATAACTCTGCATCACGTAAAAATATATTACAGTTTTAAATAACATAACAGTGTTAAAACATAACCTAGTTATCTTACCAACTACAAAATAATGGTAAACAATTTGAACAGTTTTATTTTCTAATGCTTAATGATTCGATGCAAACTAAACTGCATCAAGTGATTGACTTCAATTGAATGGTCCAGGTTTTAGTGCAGATAGTTATTAGCTGAATTTTTGCTTTTTACAGAAGTCAAGAATTGGCCAGGTGTTTTTTTATTAATTCTTGGCCAAGTCATGGCACTGCTCTGGGAAATGCAATGACAAACGTAAAGTATTAAATGGTAACAATAGATTAATGGTGAGATGGTGTTCAGTGGTTTGTCTCTCTGTGAAGGGTAACATGAAACAGTGTATCATTGAGAAAGTCGTGGGAATTGAAGAATGCCTTGAAAATTAGTGCTGTACTGAGACAGTTCAGAGGTGGTTGTGCAATTATAAGGTATGTATTTTTAGTATGTGTTGTATTTTTACATAAGCAAAACAACACATAAAGGTGGTAAGGGATTTGCAATGCCCTCTTAAGGTGAAAATAGGGTAAAAAATAAATTAGGATTTAAAATTGACATATTGTACTAGTCATGTGCCAAGTGTTAGGTAAAAAAGCTCACTAAACAAAAAAAAAATAGTCACCATTGTAATTTTTCACCTAATACTGTGTATGAATTACAGCATGTAGGCCTTTTGCAGACCCTTTGCATGAATTACAGCAGCAGTCCTCTTATTAGGTATGCATTCCACCACTTGCTCAATATAGTTTACATCAATTCAGTTCACTCTGACAATAGCACTCATAGTTCAGCTATATTGCATGAATGCCTATTTCAGTGTTTCACACTTTTTTCCATATAGTCCTAAAGGTTTTATTGGGACTTACATTCAGTGACTTTGTGAGCCTGTCAAGTGGCTCAATGTTACTTCATGCTCCTTGTGCCAGTCACAAACAGTTTGGCCCTGTTCACCCTTCAGATGTCATCCTAAAACCCTAGAATGTCTGTGTTATGTTCGTCCTTCACACAAAGCACAAAAGGCAATACCTGGTTGTCTAGAAACTATATATCTTTCCTAATTTGAATGGGTTAATACTTCAACTAATGGGTCTACCTCATGGTAGGTAAAGTATACCCAGAATATTACAGAACTACCTCCAGCTTAAATAACACCATGGACACAGTCCTGATGGAAGGCTTTGTTGTTCCTGCAATGCTCTCTGTCTTGCATCATATGAATACAGACAGAAACTTGACTCATTTGACCAGATAATGGTCTTCCAATTGTCTACAGTCTAATATTTATATCATCTAACCCAATGCAACTGAGTTGTTTATATGCAGCTGTTAGTATGCGTCTCTTCAGAGTTATTCTGCTCCAAATATTCATGGAATGCAGTTCCCTTCACAATATTCTTTCTGAAATGCTGGTGTGGTCCTTTGTTGATTGTTGTAGCATTTCCTGACTGGTTGGGGCGGGGGTGGCTCAGTTGGTAGCGCGCCAGGCTCGTAATCTGTAGTTCCCAGGTTCGAGTCCCAGCTGGATCAGCGTTGAGATTTATCTCCGCAAAATTCCCCACCCTGCCCACGGTCAGTAGGGGACACCGATGGGCTTGGAAAGGCCGCCGTCCGTCGGATGGGACGTTAAGCCGTGGCCCCGTGTATGGAAGAGCCATACCCTGTGCACGTTAAAGAACACGCTGGATGGCCTTGACGGGAGGCTACCATCTGTCTCCCAACAGCTGTTCCAGTGGGTCCCCTCCCCCAACCTTCTCTGAGCCTTCGGGGTCCATGTGACCTGGCCATTTAGCCCATGGTGTGCAAAAAAAGTGCCGCTCAGAGGTAAAACAACCCAACCCTGACTGGTTTGAAATCTGTTTGCAGTCACTATCGTGATACTCATTGGTAGTCCCTGTCTGGGAGCACTGACTTACAGCTGCAGTGTCTACGATTAGTGGTAAAATTGAATGTACATCACTGTTTATACACTTATTGACTGTTCATATCGAAACACCAGCAAATTCAGCTACTTCCTTCACAGCATGCCCTTTAGTCTTACCAAACAGTAACACCCTTTTGCACTCAATCACATCTTTCTTCCAACTAATGATTCACAGCAGGAACATGTAATTGGCACTTGACTGGGACTGACAACACTACAGAGAACACGAAGGGCGCATGCCTCTATATAATGTTGCATTATTACTGGCACAACAGTTACCTGTGTAACAAGTCAGTGCTACCATCTATGGTGGAGTGAGCAAATTTTTAGTCCACTCTGACAGATGGCAGCCTTTCCAAGCCCATTTGTGTACCCTTTCTGACTGGGAGCAATGTGGGGGTTTAGTAAAAATAAATTTTAAGATTGGCATAGGTGAAGCACAAACCAGATGGAAGTATAGATTATGAGCCTGGTACACTACTGACTGAGCCAACCCCACCCCAATAATGTATAAATGTATATACTTTGGGTCATGCATTAGTATGGCCAGGTTATTCAAAAGCAAGATTTAGGAAGATTAATGAGGTACTATTGTAGGGAGGTTGTGTCAAGCAGACAGCTAAGGATGGATGGAGACTCCAGAACTCTTCTAGCCCACCATGGATAGGATTTAGTAGCTGCTATGCAGAAGCTATAGGAAAAAAATTATAAGTGGTTAAGGATTTTAATGTGGAATGGTATGCTAAAAGTTAGTTTCATACATTTTGGATGTGTAATGGTGACTATGAGAGGAGCAGAATCAGGGGGAAACTGCATACATCTTGAGACAATTGTGCTATGAAGTGGCCAAATGCACAGTGGAAGTTTTCAACCCCTTCCCTGTGGCAACAGATTTATGATCATTGTTAAGCACGTATCTTGTAAAAGCAGTATACCATGAGGAATTGTGCAACTTTAGTTTGTAATTTGGAAGTAATGGTAAGTGTAGGTAAAATAGGACTGAGAATTCTTTTTTTTTTTATATTTGTGGTTATGAATTTAATAATTCAAAAATTTGTGGTGATGAATTTTAATATTAAGTGTTTTTACATAAATCTTCTGTTTGTGAGTGTATTTTTTATGAATATGAATTATGTGCGATGATGTTTAAAATTATTGTAGCTGATTTTATTGGGTAACTATATCAGGAATATAGATTAGATATATATGAGGCTCGATGTTGTATTTTCAGTTAAGGTGTTGGTATGTAACAGGTATGTATTAAATACCAAATTAATCGGCATTTAATTCTCGATTTTATGAAAATGAAGTATTTAGCAAAAAAGATGACTAGTTTCATTTTAATAGAGCTTTTATAGAGGCATATAGTAAAATGCATCTGGCAATGCAAGTAAAATTCGTTAAAAAAAAACCATTATACAAAAATAATTATAAATCATATGAATAGAAATGCTATTTGTTTATTCTTCTTTCACATACAACTAAAGAGAGAAAAAGAAATAAAATAGTGACTCATTAAATACAATTTCTACTAAAAGGATAAGAAAAAAATAAATTTTTTCTTAAATGAAGAAAAAAAAATTTTTTTCGCACTTTTTCACTGTACTAAAAGTCCAAGCATTTCACTAGGTGTGACCAGTCAAATAAACAAGTCAACTTTTGTCATTCTTTGTTCTCCACCATCTTTGCTCCAATAGTATCTTAGCTTTCAATCTTTTTAAAGACTTGAACTTACTTTTTATTTTTTTAAAGACTTTAACTTTCAGGGATTTTTAATCAATCACTGAAATCACTTTTAATCAATCTTGGTCATTAAAAATCAAGAGATTGAAGGTTTGGAATGGTGCTAGGTGTGTATTGTGTGTGGAGGTAGGCTAACTTTGAAGAACAGGTGGTAGACATGGTCATGGAGGTTCCTGGGACTAGCATTGATGCTTCAATGTATTTTATTATTTTACTGCCAGATAGATGGATTTCAGGCACCAGGCAATTAATCATGCCAAAAAAATAAGTAAGAGTTCTTTATGAAATGAGCATAACATAAGGGAAAAAATTAAATAAATGATTGTCCAAAATAATTCAATATGCTGAGTGGTTAGCATACTTGGCTACTGATCTAAGGGACCTGGGTTTGAGACCTAGGTAAGGCATGGATGTGTGTATCGTTTTTCTGCTGAGGTCCTGCCATCCTCTCAGACCTTCTACTATGGCATATAAACTGACAGGCTCCTGTCAGACCTCTGTGGCAAGCAGCTGCTTGAGGGGGTATTTATTTTTTATTATTTAACTAAACAATCCCATCTCAAGGGAAAAAATAAAATCAAAGTTCAATTTCATAAAATATATAAAAGTTTATTGACTCACCAAATAAAGCTTTCTACAAAATGATTCTTCAATCCAAATGTTTCTTCACTTCTAACAACTCGTACATCTACCTCCAACTACAAACTGTCGCTCACTACTGCTTAGCCCGACACTGGTGTAAAGCAAATGTGGCACCTATCTACATCATGCCGGGATGCCACATTTGTATATGTGATCATGTGATGATGATATAAATGGTTGTGACATTGCTCGCAGTGGTTAATGGTTGTCATTCAAATGGGAGTTGCACAGTCAGGAAGATCTGTGGATAGAGAGAGATGATGGTTCAAAGGAAAGAAAGGCCCCAAAATAATAATTATGATGTAGATGAATTAAAACTGGTTAGCGAATGTAAAAGTGAATGGTGAACCATCACAAAAAGAGTAGCAGCAGATATAGGTGTTTCACATTCAACTGAAATCCAAAGTGAATGCACAGTATTCCCTGTTAAGAAACAATAATTAATAGATTCTGAAAAAAATTCATCGCCGCCATGGCGGGAATCGAACCCGCATCTCTCCAGATTCATGCCAGAGCGCGCTACCATTGCACCACGCGTCGGACAACGAATATTTTCAGAATATGACCTTTTTAAGTTTTTCTTCTTGAGACGTGACTGAGACAGCGCCATCTATACTCAAGGAGATGCAACGTTTTACAGTCGTTGCATTTGATTATCAGATGTTAATGAGAAGGTCGCTAACACCTTCTCATTAACATCTGATAATCAAATGCAACGACTGTAAAACGTTGCATCTCCTTGAGTATAGATGGCGCTGTCTCAGTCACGTCTCAAGAAGAAAAACTTAAAAAGGTCATATTCTGAAAATATTCGTTGTCCGACGCGTGGTGCAATGGTAGCGCGCTCTGGCATGAATCTGGAGAGATGCGGGTTCGATTCCCGCCGTGGCGGCGATGAATTTTTTTCAGAATCTATTAATTAAACACATTCAACTGTATGGAGAATTTGTCGTCGACCAATTTTACCCATGTCACGTGCAGTGAATACAGGCCCTCTCACCAGCTGATTTTCATCCACAAGTCTTATTTTCGTAATGGCTTCTGCGGCAGTGAATTACACTAGTTTCCTCCATTGTCTGCTTTTCACCAGTGAATCACAATTCACAAGAGATGGCATTGTGAATTTTCATAACATTCATCATTGGGCATGAGAAAATCCTCATGAAATCACTCGGTCTCTGCATCAGTAGAGTCTTCATGTGAATGTTTGGGCTGGCTTCATTGATGATTAACTGACCAGCCCATTTTTCCTGCCATCATTTGCTCAATGGCCAGCAATAGCATTGCTGGAAGACACATCATCACATGTAGTTCATGTATGTTAGAGCTCCAGCACATTTTAGCATCACTGCTCGAGAGCCTCTAAATCGTACCTATCCTGCCTGTTGGATTGGTAGAGGTTGGCTAACTACATGGCCTGCTCACTCTTTGAATCCACTGGATTTCTTATCAGGACATGTTAAGACTAATGTTTACACTATCCCACTTCCTAATTCATATGCTCTCCATGAATGAATTGTGGATGATTATCAATGAATTCAGAATGCTCCAGGACTTTTCCAACATGTATGACAGTTGGTTAGAAGACACTGAGGTGTGTATTGCTGCTCAGGAAGGCCATTTTGAATGCACGCTCTGATGTAAACTTACATAATTGTTCTTGTTGATCACTTACATTGTGCTGTAGTAACTGGAATAAAAACTAACTTCATAGACTTTCTTACTTGCTCTCTCAAAATGAGCTATAACTCAGAAGGGAAGCATTTCTGGTTCAATGTTCATTTTTTCATCACTAGGCACAACAGAACACATTCCCAAAATTTGACTAGACTTGTAAACACCCCATATATTAGCTTTCTTTTTCACTGGTTACAGATACAATACTTCTGTGAGTGGTGTATTTTTAAAATATGTTTTTTTTTTTTTTTGGGGGGGGGGGGGGGGGGAGATCTTTTTTTTTAAAAAGATTAAAACATAGGTGATCAATATGTAAATATAAAAAAGTAATTATTATGTAAATAAAAACTAGTGGTACATTTTGCATCAATGCTTAATAGTTACCAAATGTTTCAAAAGCATAAAAATACAAAATAATTTTTGAAATAAAAGTAAAGTAATTTAATTCTCTATTGACACTTAAATGTTTTTAAGCACTTTGACACATGGACTATGCTATCAAGTATCAATAATTATCAGAGAGATTTACGTACCATGCTGTAGAGAATGGGAAGTCACAGGAGTTTCTTGGAATGCTTTTGGTGAGAAATTTAAAATTCGATGTTCTTGCCGGCAAGTGACATCTCAGTGGAGATTAAAATAATGATGACGGCTGTCAATGGTCTACCCGCATTGGCGAATGAAATAATATGTATATTATGTATACATTTGCGGGGGGGGGGGGGGGGGGGTATTGTTATGGTACATGCATGTTACACATCTTTGTGAAATCTGCAAACAATAATACTGATTTTAATGAATAGTTAAGCAAAAGAATACTATAGAATCTGTAGTGTATTTTGAAAATATGTTTGCGGGGAATTTGATTTTTTTCAAAAGATCAATCATTGGTAATCAATATATAAATATTTTTTTTAAACTTTAATAAATTTTAATAAGTAAATGAAAGCCAATAATACATTTCCATTAATGCTATGCACATATCTTTTGTATACAGGCTTCAAATTTTGTCTAAATGATGCCTGTCTCTATATATTAGAGCCTTGTTCCTCCTGCATATTGCACTCATGGTATATCCGGGAGGAAATACATATATGCCCAAAACTCAGTGGTCAGGCAACTTATGATCCATTAAATTGATGGTTGGTTAAAAGAAGGTTATGATTAGTTAAATAAAAGGTATTTGTTTAGTTAATCAAAGGTTTGCTGTTTTACTGCTGCCATTCTTTATGCACTTGGGATATTGTGCCCTGTGATTTTCTGTTGAGTTCATCACTTCTATTACAGATGTTTCTGCTCATTGCACTCCAAATGAGCCTGGGGCAGGGATGGATCAGTCGGTAGCGTGCCAGGCTCGTAATCTGTAGTTCTCAAGTTCGAGTCCCAGCTGGGTCAGTATTGAGATTTATCTCTGCAAAATTCCCTGCCCTACCCACAGTCAGTAGGGGACACTGATGGGCTTGGAAAGATCATCATCCGTCGAATGGTACATTCGCTTGGAAAGATCATTCATCGTCGAATGTTAACACACGAAGCCGTGGCCCCGTGTGTGCAGGAGAGCCATACCCTGTGCATGTTAAAGAACACGCTACATGGCCTTGATGAGAGGCTACCATCTGTCTCCCAACAGCCGTTCCAATGACCTCCCCCAACCTTCTCTGAGCCTTCGGGGTCCATGTGACCTGGCCATTTAGTCCATGGTGTGCAAAAAAGTGCTGCTCAGAGGAAAAACAACCCAACCAAATGAGCCCCCTCCCCCCCCCCCCTTTGCACTCAGTCAAATCGGCCTTTTTATCCACACCAAACGACTTTCTGCCATGCTTCTACAGCTTTTATAGGTCTTCATTAGTGATGTAGAATACTAACATCAATAAGAAATTTTGGATACATTGGCATGTTTCATGCTACTTAGCACTCAATGCAGTGTTCATAATTGGCCAAGCAGTGTAGAATTTGAACACTTTTTCATGGGGTATGCACAATACAAGCATAATCAGCTTGATTCATAGTTGAGCAGAGTGTTGTCTTTTCTAATATATTTGCTCCATCACAACATTCTCCATAATTTCCCAAATACTTGAACACCTAGTCCAAAAATACACGAACAGGTTTGCACTGTGCCACCCAATATTTTGATCAAATTTCAAGTCCCTACCTCTGCACTCACAGGGAAATGGACCCAATTTCAAACTCAGGTTACTCATACCCCCCCCCCCACTTTACCAATTGGAAATTTTTCATTCATCACTTTTCAAATACAGTACTTGTCCCAAATTTCTCCTATGGGTTTACCTCTGGCCACTCCGTGTTTTATTAAAAATTCAATCTCTCTACCACTGACTTATTTGTATTAAATAAGTGTTTCAACAAAAAGTCAGCTTTATTTATTTTTTAAATAATGTGGGAAATGAAATATTTCAGTTTTTTAATCAATGTATATACAGGTCAAATTCCCAGATGGGTAATGGTTAAAGTGATGGGGTCAAAATTTGCAGTAATTAATATTTTGTTAAAAGAAAAATTAATGCTAAAATAGTGGAAGTATCCAAATCTATAGGTTTTCTTTTAAAAACTTTACAGTGCTTTTATAGGGTGCTAGGAAGCTTAGCACAGTACCAAGTGATACCATGCATATATACACAAAACTCAGTGGTCAAGCAACTTATGATCCATTAAATTGATAGTTGGTTAATCAAAGGTTTACTGTTTTACTTCTAAAGGTTGAGGAGTAATTTTTTTCTTCATCACTTATTCGTATTAAGTAGGTGTTCCACCAAAAAGTCAACTTTATTCATTATTCAGACAACATATAGGAAGTGAAATATTTTAGATTTTCAAGCAATATTTATACTTTACTATATCATAAACAAAGTAATCTATTACCGGTGCCTCTATAATGGGAATGCCTGCCGATTTCTGCAATTCTCCATGTTAGCAAGTGCGCACACGAGGACAGCATCGTTTCCGCTAACCTACACTAATGGTAAATATATAGTGATCTGGTCGAAGTCATATGGTAAAGAATCAGACAGATGGCTAATCAAGTAGAATCTTTCTCAGAGATACAAACAGGAATAATGAATCCTTAAATACTAGATGAATGCTGTTGAAAATCAAGATTTAAATAGATAAAATTATAATCTTGAATTTATAGTAAGATTCCCATTCACATAACACAGAAATTCTCTAATATTTTGTTAGGGCAGTTTAACTCAGTTCCATATATTGTAAAGGTTTCTGCGATTCCAAAATATTATTTATTCAAAAGTGATCTCAGAAATTTTTTCTAATTACTCATGTCATTGTTACATTTCCGACGTATCGATAGATCTGCAAGACAGGTGTCTTGAAGATCCAGTTTGGAATAGATTCAATAGAAACTGAGTTTCGCTTCTGCAAAACATCACACAATACTGCATCATCGTTCAGACTTCTAGTTAAAAACAGCAGAAAGTAGACAGAATAGTAAATAATCACATATGAACAAATCTGTATCAGAATCCAATTTTGAAGCAAGCAGTAAACAGCATAATAACCTATACTGCTATGAAGCAAGTAACAAGCAAAACAGTGGATCACCAGTGCCAAGCAGAGGAAAATGTAACTAGTGCTGCTGTCACTTCATGTCTTGAAATCGGCAGGCATTCTCATTATGTAGGCACCGCTATTGCTTTCATTTTCTATCAAAATATTAACTGGATTGAAAAGGGACACAATAAATTTCATGTGGAACTAAAGACCACCCGTTCAAAAAATTAAAAATAAGAATTTCATTAGAGAATAGTTATTACAAAAATGAATATTGATCTTATCTTTTTTTTTCACAATTCACATTTTGCAGTTGTTTCAACAAAACAGAAGGAAGTAATTGTCAGTGACTTTTATGAGTTAAACACAATTTGATTGACCTGTCAGATCTTTCAAGAATTGGCACCATTTTATACTAAAAGAAATATTCTTTTGTGATGTATGTAACTTTGTAAAAAGTTAATTCATAAGCACTTTTCATTTTTAGGTTGTTGTTATCAACTGCCCTGGTAAAAAACTATAAAAATTACCATTTGAAGAAAAGTAAGATATTAAAGTTTTGAAGTGGAAGCAAAATAGCAGTTATGGGACGAATTTTCTTAAATCATATTGGAGGAATTCGACTGTTTTCATGTGCCAGTTGTGATACTGTCCTGACAAATCGTAATGAACTCATTAGCACTCGTTTTACAGGAGCAACAGGACGTGCATTCCTATTCAATCGTGTAGTAAATCTAAATTACAGGTAAGGTAGCTATATTTTATATTTAAAACTTAATAATATCTAACCTATTTTTATTTTGCAAATGCTTAAGTTCAGTATGACCACAATATATGTGCATAAAGTTATATTTCAACGATTTCAAGAAAGAAAGCTAAAAGTAGCAGAGCATTTATTCACATTGTGTTCTTTAAAGTATCAAAAAATTGGAGTCCAGAAATATGTAACAACTAGGAAAATGCATATCACCTCTGATGCATATGAGAATCTTGTTTTCAAAGGGAATAAAGTTTTTCCTTTACCTGCTGTTTCATTCCTTAAAAATTTTAATTTGAGCTAGCAGATGATGGGAAAAATGCAAATAGTATTTTATTAGTAATTATACAACATAAAAGTATTCATTCTTAAATTTCAAAAGTTGCATTTCCCACACACACCTCAGAAAAGTGGGTAGATTATTGCTGTCAGTGAAATATCTCTTAACAGCTATCACTAATTTTTCAAGTTTCTGTTCTACGCATATCATTTGTAAAACCCAGTAACAGCTGCAATTATAATAATGCAAATTATGTTTCATTAGTACCAATCAAACTAAAAAGGAGTTTTCTAATTATCATTTTCATTGTTTTCAATGGAAACTTCATGACGTTTACATTCCACCACCCAAATTTCATATTTTTATCATTAATATATTGTTTGCAACATTCATTTTAACTTTTTGAATTTTAAAAATTTTTCACCATTAAAGGGTGCAATTACAGTTCTAGGAAGATTTTGAATGAATGATTCAATATTTCATCAATTCCTATCTAACCTGAAAAAGAATTTTTCATTTATCTCTATAAACAAACAATTATCTGCTAAAACAAAAAGGTTGTGTTTTCCCACCACACCTGGTCTAAGCGGCAACTCATTGTTGACAGTGGAAATTTCATGACCACATTCCACCCCAAAATGTCAAATATTTAGCATAAATACATTGTTTGCAACATCCTTTTGAATTTTGGAATTTTTAAATTTTTCCACCACTAAAAGGCATAATTATAGCTTTAGAGAGATTCGGAAGGTGTATATCGTAATATTTAATCCATACCTATCCAACACAAAAAGAATTTTGAATTTATCTCTGTAAACAAAAAAGTTCAATGTCTATAGATAGATGACAAAGTGAAACTATTATCTCATTTTCTTTAAAAATGAGATGAAAAGTTAGTGGTGACAAATTTCAATCTAATCTATCTCAATTCAGTCTCCAAAAATTTGCAAGTTGTAGTCTTAGGGTTTCTTGAAATTTAATGTGTTTTCATTTGGTAAAAATAAGGAGACATTATTATCTTTTGCTGCGATATTAGTATTTGAAAAACATGCAAAAATTTAAATTTTTGAATATGGAAATAATGAAAATTTTTATAAACAATATCTGGGGAACTGATTGATGTTATTTTTATCTTGCTGGTACTTCTTTCCTTTATATTTTGACATCTTTCAGACATGTTTATGATAATAACAGACTCATTTAAGTGTGTTTTTGCAAAGGTTAAAAAAAAATAAGAAAAAATAAATGCCAAAATCTAACCTGAAAAAATCTGTTTTATTTTTAAACACTCGTATTTATCAGTTCTCAAAGGCCATTTTCCACTTTTGCCTCCATGATTTTTCTTATATTAATTTTGGAATGTTATGCAGATTTTTTGCTTCCAATTTGCACACCACAAAGGCAGATTGATTTTGTAAATATGTATATTGCATGTTTCAATGAACAAGTTTTATTCATATCACCTAATTAATGCTTTGGAGCACCAATTTTTATTAAAGGGAACAAGTTTAATTGTCTGTTATCAATCAATATTAAATTCACAGATTACTGTTGACATATAATTGAAGAAATAATTTGGTGGAAAAAATTAGTTTTGCTGATGAGTGGAATTCAAACCATGCCTCCCAGTTACATGCCAGGTGCTCTAATCACTATCAACAGCTCTGTCATTTATTCACTTAGTTGTGACTTTTAAACCTCACTGACCTGGTTGCTCATGGTGCCATTTATGATCAGGAAAGGCACTTATCCAATATTGCTCAATATATAGATGTTAAACTAAATTTATTACTGAATTGTTTAATATAACACTACGAGTGTGGGTGACAAGTATTACTACCAATAAAATGTGACAGCTTCAGCTTGGCTGCCCAACTCCTGATAATAGATGGAGCCACTGGTGAATCAACAGGAATGCTTATGTCACTTTAAATATTAAAATTTTTTATGTTGAAGAAATAGTCAGTTCCTCGGTAGTTTAGTGGTTATGACGCCTATCATGCTTCTGGGAGAGCTGGGTTCGAATCCCAGTCAGGACAGCCAATATTTTTCAACTCATTATTTCAAGTGTTTCTTGTCTACAGGACATTTTCCTGTGATAATTTATTACAGAATAAATATTGAAATCTTGGAAAAGAAACTTATTTTTTTATCACAGCCTGGGTCCCCCCTGTTACAGCTGTGTCCCTGGAAAAAAAGTGCCATCTGCACCTGACCACAGATGTAGCAGCCCATCATCATCTGCCCCACAACATCCCTCAGATGTTCAGTGGGGATGAGATCTGGAGAGTTGACTTCCCACTTGAGGAGGGTGAAGTCATCTGAGTGTTCTTCAGATCATTTTGATTGCTTGTTCCACAACAACTCACAGATGTTGATGGAATTGAGATCTGGAGAGTTGGCTGCTATTTGATGAAGTGATCTGAGTGTTCTTCAAATCATTCTGTACAGTATAAATTCTGTATCGATGATAAGGTCTATTGTTTTGGCAAAAGATGCCACACCATCAAAGAATGAAATTAATATGGAAAAGTGTACTTGATCTGCAATAACATTCAAGTAATCCCCAGTCTTCATGTGTTGTTTCGTGTGTTTCAGAGGACTTGACATAGTATCCTCACAAACATGGCACCACTGGCCTGCACTGTCTTTACAGTGTACATGGGATTCACTGCCATATTCATTTTCCTTCTTCTAATCATTTATGATTTTCAAGCATCTTGTTCACAGGTGAATGTTGTCTGTAGAAGACGTTAGGCCAGTCTCTCATCTCACACACTCTCTTTGTGTTTCTCACCACAATTCATATGCTCAATGCTATTTCTCAGTGTTCCAGTTCTGATACACATTTATAACAACTGCTCTGAATCAACCAATGAGGATGCTGTTTATGAAATAGAACTACCCACACATATAGCACCAACAGTGTTTCTTTTAAATTCTGTGTTTTGCCATTTGCCATTTATTTGGGTTACTTTTAAATTCACTTATCTCGTAAACTTACCACAAGCCAAATATATCACTGTTGGTGTATGTCAACTTTTATTTTGCTTGCACAGTTCATTGTTCAACTTAGGGTCAACAGTCTTAACCCTTCCAGTGTCCAGTCTGAAAAACTGGTTTTTATCCAGAGGCCAAACTATTTTCTCTCTAAGCTTAGCCAAAAAAAAAAAGATTTAACTTTGGAACTTTTTTGCCAAATGATTAATGAAAGGAATTATGGCCAAATTAATCAGCATTTAATTGTGGATTTTCTGAAAATATTTAACAAAAAAAGACTTTTTTAGTAATAGTAAAAATTGCATCTGGCAATACAAATAAAAAGTTATAAAAAAAACTAATAGAAATAATTATAATACATATGAATAGAAAAGCTATTTATTTCTGAATACTAAAAAAATAAATTTTTTCAAAAAAATTACTCTTTTTCTTTATATAATTTTTTTTGTACTATATTTTTAAAAAAGTCCAGGCTTTTCCCCAATTGTGCTGAATCAGAAAAACAAGTCAACATTAGAATTTAAAAACAAAAATAACCAATCAACAGAAATAGGTCGTGTTAATGCCAAATTAAACACCATTTACTGTATTTTAACGTGTATAAGGAACCCCCTGATTTTTCATCGAAGATATTTTTATTTTAAGATATAAAAAAAAGGAAATTTTTTATTCATCATAGAAACCATAAAATTCCTCATCACTCTCATCTGATACATCACAATCAGCTACATCAACTAGTTTATTATCAAATTATATTATTATCAAATAGAGAATATATACATATATATATATATACTATAATACTATCCATGTATAAGAAAAACCCCTATTTTTGGGACCCATTTTTTGGCAAAAAGGGGTTCCTTATACAAGTTAAAATATGGTAACTCCAAATTTTTTGAAGTGAAACTTTTAAACAAATTTACAAGCATAGTAATTTCAATAAGATTAACAGTGATATAATGAGAAAATAGATCTGACTGCAATTAAGACTTCATTTTGAAACACTTGATCAATAAAAGCAGTCAAATTACTGCTTTTATTTTTTTTTATTTGAAAAGAAATTTCTTCCTGAATAATAAATATTTACTTGAAACATGTTTTTTATTTCTCTTTATATTTCTTTTCAGAATTGTATATTTTAAAACATGGACCAGGTTATACAGTGTGACTTCGACTGCTCACACTTTTGAGATTTGCTGTCCCATTTATAAAGTGGAGGAATAATTTCTTGGCTTTATTTTTTATTAAAGATTATACATTTGTCCATTGGGTGATGAATTTTGGGCATCTTCACAAAGTGCTGAAAAGTTAGTGAACCAAGCTAAAAACATCAATGTCCTCTTAGTGGCACAGCCAATACACTGGTGGTGGGGGGGGGGGGGGACATTTTTAAAACCATTAATATAAACTTAATTAAATTGGGATTTTAAAATAATATTCTGCCAAGGGTTAAAAACTCCTGCCAAAATTGACCTCCCACAGGAGGATTGATTTCTTTGCTAAGGAAATCTGCTTCCATATCCAAGACTTCATTTTCAGGAAATGATAAAAGAGTAAAATTTTTTGGCTGCAAAGAAATAATAAAAGAAAACATGTAACCTAATGCAATATTAAATAAATTACCAGCAGCAACAAGTTGTGAGTAGCCAGTGATATAAACTCTAAGATCGATAATACTCGATCGGTTATCTATGGATATAAAATCAAAGTAAATCTACAGAAAATGAAGGTTTAATTATAAAAACATAACTAAAATAATAACTAAGTCATGGTGATGATATCCAGAATTTGGGAATAACGTAGTAAACTATCCATGATATAGCCACTTGACTCGCATGTGTCAGCGATTAACTTAGGCTTGGCATCTACTTTGCCGTGATGTATTATATGCTGCAGGCAGTCTTCACAACAACAAGATCTGGTACTTCGTAATTATTTCCAAAATCTTCTGTTTTTAAAAATAGTTTTTTTTTTGTTAATTTTCAGGAGATTTTCAAAACTTTTAAGGAATTTTTTTTTTTTTATAATAGTTCAAATCAAACTTGTGTAGTTAAATCAGGGGGTTGCTTCAGCATAGAATAATGTTAACAAATAAATCAGCTATACTGTACATTAGATCTACAAATGGTGATTAGATGGCTTTAACAAATTATTTATATCCTAGTTTAATAAAATAGGCATCAAATAAAAAAAGGAAGTATTATTTTTCAACCCTAAATTACGTATTTTTATAAGATATATAAGAGAATTTTCAAACAACAATTTCTATTTTTTAAAAATTAAGTTTATGTGTTGTGATATAAACAGACATAGACATCCTTGGCCTAATATTTCAGATTTTATCAACATGTATAAATAACCTGGACAAAGGAAGGGATAAGCTGTTTGTAATGCTGTCTGTTAGAACTTGTAGTGTGTTCATTCAGGTTATTCCTGCAATTCTTTCTTTCGGAAATAAACTCTTAGCCTTTTCATTTAAATGACTTTGTCACCTTGTAACTTTTTCCACAAAAGAGTACTATTAGCTAGAAGAAAAACCTGTCTAATCTGATCCCATTCTTGCTTAACTTCAATAGTAAGGAAACCATTATTGTGATGATTACTAAGTAGCCAATCATGGTATGCTTTGGCTATATCTGGATTTATCAGAGCTTCAGTGTTAAAAGTAATTCTCATAACCGTAGCGCAACGGGAGAGCCATACCCTGTGCACGTTAAAGAACACGCTGGATGGCCTTGATGGGAGACTACCATCTGTCTCCCAACAGCTGTTCCAGTGGGTCCCCTCTCCCAACCTTCTCTGAGCCTTCGGGGTCCATGTGACCTGGCCATTTAGCCCATGGTGTGCAAAAAAGTGCCGCTCAGAGGTAAAACAACCCAACCCTTAGCGCAACATTTCTTAAGCTTCAGCTGAAATACCCTAATGACAAGGTAATGATCAGATGTGATTTTGGGTCCCCTGTATGATCTGGTATTCCTAGCCAAAATAGCTCATTTGCTGTTGATTAATATATAATTGATCATATTCTTATGCAATCCATCTGTATTTATATATGTTGTGTTTGTAATAAGTATTAATTATTCTCAAACCATTAAGTTACCTGTAGGAGACATTCCCCATTGCCACTGCAACTACCAATGGCAAAGGGACCTATCACCCTTCAGAGTCAGTATTAACTTTAATATTGAAGTCACCTAGTACAAGAGTAATATCTCCTTAACAGAATATTTACATTATTATTATTTAGTATTAACAGAATCCTTTCTCTGGCAGGCCATATTCATGGATCCATCATTCACGTCATTTTCCACTCAACATTAGTACTAACATTACAAACAACATTTAATTAACTAACTTCAGTGTTATTAAGCTTACTAAACATGTTATACGTCACTTCAACTTTTTCTCCTCCTTTTATCTCAGCTATCACTTCACCTATTATTCTCTCTAGAACATCTGTCTTGAACACAGTTAACATTTACTTTTGTCATTAAAGACATTCTCAGCCACCAGATGTATATTCCACACTGAAATACATGAGTACAACATTTGGCACTGACACACATTTCACCAATACTGAAATGTATATTCCACACTGCAATAACTAACTTTATTGAATAACTCAACACAATTATTATTTACCTTGTCATTAATGGCATTCTCAGCCACTGTGTCTATATGTCACCAGATTTTCCTGGCTTGTCAGCAGTAGCTTCAGCATTGACACACACTTCATCACTATCTTCGGGGCGGAGGTGGCTCAGTCAGTAGTGCGCCAGGCTCGTAATCTGTAGTTCCCAGGTTCGAGTCCCAGCTGGGTCAGCGTTGAGATTTCTCTCGGCAAAAATTCCCCTGCCCTGCCCACAGTCAATAGGGGACACCGATGGGCTTGGAAAGGCCACCGTCCGTCGGATGGGACATTAAGCCGTGGCCCCGTGTGCAGGAGAGCCATACCCTGTGCACGTTAAAGACCACCCTGGATGGCCTTGACGGGAGGCTACCATCTGTCTCCCAACAGCTGTTCCAGTGGGTCCCCTCCCCCAACCTTCTCTGAGCCTTCGGGGTCCATGTGATCTAGCCATTTAGCCCATGGTGTGCAAAAAAGTGCCGCTCAGAGGCAAAACAACCCAACACTATCTTCTGTGTTGGACATTACAATCAAATCTATTTTTCTCATTGCAACTGCTAACTTTATTCATTACCTCAACCCAGCTATCATTTACCATGTCATTAATAATATTCTCAGCCACTGTGTCTGCTATGGCGCCAGATTAATCTGACTCACTAGTAGTAGCTCCGGCATTGACATACATTTCATCATTACGCTCTGTGTTGTTATTGCAATCAAATACATTTTTATTATTGCAGTCACTTTTGTTATTTACTTCATTATTTACTTCATTTCACACTGCAATACCCACTTCGAAAGAATTGCCAGTGACCTTAATTGCAGTGGCATCAACATACCCTTTATTATTACTAAGATGAATAGCTAATATTTGTGTTTGCCATTCAATCCAACAATCAATTTCTTTGAGTTCTGCATCAATATTGCCAACCTCTCTCCTGTTCTTCCTATCATCTGCATGATTCTCATTGTACATTGCACTATTTCTCATGCTGCTGTGTCCTCATCAATTTCCAATTTCCATAGCCACAGGACATCATTTCATCATTTTGACATCAGTTACAGAACACTACACCTTCATAGCCATTGCCTCTTTTAACAATCAAAACTTGTTTTCAGCAACAAAAGCTCTGCAGCTCACCTGTCACCACCCTCAGCAGAATCCATCTCTTGACTCCACTTTGCAGCTGCCATATGCTTGATTTTGTCAGCAAAAACCTTAAGGGCTTTGCTGCTCAATTCCCTCAGTGCCACTTGGTTCCTTGTTCCTGCCACTCATCCATCATGCCCTCAAAGACAAATGCTGCACACTATAATTAGCAGACAGCCAATTATACTCTAACAATGGTAATCCCAATTAGTTTCAGTGTATTGTTTTTATTCAATGTTGGGTTTTCATGATATGTACTCCTGCCATATGCATTTCCATAATTGTAACCAACATGGCGTAGACAAACACAACTGCGAACCATACAACTGCGAACCAAGACTAAACATTAGGCCTTACCAATTAACTCTGAGTACTTTTAAGAATGACACTACTCAATTGCTTAAATGACTGGATTTTGCTCGTGTATATTATATACTTCTCATTACCCCAGAAGCAATACAGTGCACAAATATATAAATTCACAAGGAAAGAGCTCCTGCCATCCAGCAAGTCACTAACAGAGCACGGTAGGATTCCCATTCTTATCAACAAGGCTAGCATTAAGCCTATGGGTGTTCCAAACACCTATACAAAGAAAAATGATTAAACAATGATAGAAAGGCTGTTATCACCACCATATCCTATGAGGGTTCAGTCACAGCATTTGAAAAGCAAGCATTCAGTCACAGAAAGTAAGCAGTCACAGTATTTGAAAAGCAAGCATTCAGTCACAGCATTTAAAAGAACAGTCTTTTAATTTCTCTACCTTCATTAGAAATACTGCCAGTGTGGTCACATTATGTTTTTCAGGAGTGTAAGTTCACTCATTCCAGCTGAGTAAGCCCACATTCCAAGCTAATGGGTGACCTTTCTAGAATGCAATGGGACTTTGGGATGATTAAACACATACATTGTTTTTCACCAGGTCCAGAACTGCCCTTCTTGTTGCTAGGCTCTGCTGCTCATGGCTCAGCCCCCTTGACCCTAGTTGATTTGAGTCCTTACTAAATACAAGGCTTGAAGTTATTGTATCAAGTGTTGGTAACTGTGGGCAAGAATTGTAGCCATGGTCGCAAAAGTCATGACAGACTTGCTGTATTGCACCTGGGAAGAAATTCATTATAGGTGGAATATTTGTAATATTACATCTGGAAGTTACATCGAATTGTCACTCTAATACATCTGAAAACTTGATGCATTTGACTATATTTCTATATATTTGACAGTGGCATAGGCAAGGGGGAAAGGGTCTTCATGGGGTCTGGACTCTTCCCTCCCCCCTTAAAAATAAGTGTTTCCATAGATGAAGAATAAGTAGAAAAATAATTTCTCAGAAACAGATAAATTTATTAATCATAGCTGTGTAGTAATTCTTATTGGCATTAAATGTGTATTTAATAATAAATTATATTAAGTATTAATTGTACAATAGTTTATTCATAAAATAAGATTTGTAAAAATTATATTTTAATGATAGTAAATGTGTTAGCTGTCCCATGGCCAAGTGGTTAGCACGCTTGGCTACTGATCTAAGGGACCTGGGTTCGAGCCCCGGGTAAGGCATGGCTGTTTGTGTTGTTTTTCTGCTGAGGGCCTGCCATCCTCTCAGACCTTCTACTATGGCATATAAACTGACAGGCTCCTGTCAGACCTCTGTGGCAAGCAGCTGCTTGAGGGGGTATTTATTTTTTATTTTAAATGTGTTGAAGAGGAAAATTGTAGACCACCCCCCTCTTTAGAAATTTCTCCATATACCACTGGTATTTGATTGTGTCTACCATTTATTAATAAATGCATATATCCACTCAAAGTTCTAAACTTATTTTTAAACACTAAGTATTTGTAAATGGGAAATCTAATCTATCTGCATGAATACTAATCTAATATATTACGTTTTAAATTATTTTTTGGCCCTTTTCCCACAGCTTACAAAAGCTCATGAACTGCCACTGGATTTATGTGTATTCAATTATATAAATTCATCTTGAATATAAGTAAGTTTTTTATTCATATGAAATTTATACTATACTCATATCTTACAGTGAAGTACAAGACAGAGTTATGTTGACAGGCCGTCACATGGTGCGAGATGTCTCTTGTAAAAATTGTGATACCAAACTTGGGTGGATATATGAGTTTGCTACAGAAGAAAATCAACGATATAAGGAAGGGCGAGTGATTCTTGAGAGAGCCTTAGTAACTGAGAGTGATGGCATTGAAGAACATGCGGGAAATGAATAGCTGTATTATTCAAAAGTATTTGGAATTTGTATACAAATATTAAAGCACAGTGATAGATGTAAAATGGATTGATATTTCAAGAAAACTGGCCATAACTTTGTGAGAAATTTTATATTCAGCTAAGTGTAGTTAATATAATTTTATACTTTTGATGAAAATGCTTAACTGATCACTTAACATTCAGAATTTTTATTATGGTGAATGCAGTATTAAAATGTTTTATATATCTTTAGAAGTGTACAAACTGTGTGAAAAATAACAAGCATATATCCCAATTTTTTTAAGTTTAATTGTTAATTTTTTTATTCTAACTTTCTTTTTATGCTATAGATGTATTCCTGTTCATTTTGCTGTTGAAAAGTAAACAGTAATATAGTTGTATCAGTTAATATTAAACTGTTTTGTATTTAAAATAGAAATATCAGTATACATATGAAGGTAAATTATTGGAAATTAATATCCAGTAGCAGATGAAATATCATTGTTATATATTTGATAGAATCTCAGAAAACCTATTCCAGAGTGTGGCATTACTATTTGTTCTAAATTGGGCAAAGTGTTATATCAGCAAGGATAGTGATAATTTGGTAAAAATAGCTTTCTCTCACTACTATACCTACCCAAAATGGCCCAAACTTCAAGTAGAAAGTAGTAAAGAGAAAGGAATAGTATTGATTGAACGAGTCCATATAAAATCTCAGCTGTTTTGGGCCAGTATGGTAGTAAAAGGGTTAAAGCTACAAAAGTTTAGCAATATTTAAAACATTTGTAGACAAGTGAAAGTAATGAATGAAATATGTTAGCCCATTTTTGACATGAATATAAAAAGGGATTATCTGTTTCTCTCCTTTTGAAATTCTATAGAAGAAACACAAATTGCTATATCAAAGTAATATTTCTTCTTCAGCTAAATTTATATTTTAAATCCTACATAAGATTTTCAAATTATTCAGATTTTCATTAATACTGAATTTCGTGAAATATTCAGAATGAAGCACAAGACTGTACCTCATGTTTAATATTTGTGTTTTGTTATTTGATCTTTACTAAAAATTTGACCTTAAAATTCATTATTGGCAAAAAAAAATGCGATCTTTACCCAATTGAAATTCACACTGTTGTAGATAGCTATTTTTAGAAATTTAAACCCTTAATGAAACTATCTTTGAAGTGTTATATGTATGAAATCTTTATATAAATGTTTAAAATGTGACTTGTAATTATAACTTGATGGATATATTTGTGTATCTTAACTGAGAAAAATATTGCCTTAAAATTTATATCAGGCAGTTTTCAAATAGCTTGGGAAACAAATCTGCAAAAGTGTTAAAATTTTAAACATTGTAAGCATAATGTAGCTATTGAAGATAACTATTTTGTGGCTTATCACTGAGCTGTTTGTAACAAGCACATGGCTTTACTATTAATTTTAAATATTTTTTTAACATCTGTATAGTCATATTGTTCAAATTTCTGGTCTTAAATAATATGTTGTTTGAAAATATAGTGACAGCATTTGTCACACATAAGTACCTCTTAGTGATTATAAAACTACCAATGTTGTAAGGGAGATTTAATGTAAATTATATTGCACAGCTATAGATGATTTACTAGTAACTAGCTGGCTGTTCTCACATAAAACTACTCTTTCTGGCTTAGTGACTGTCAGTCAATTTTAAGGAAATATTAGAAACATTAATGTCTTATGCTGTATAATAGTACTTGTTACATGTATGCACATTCTGAATGCTAAAGAAGGGAAAAACAAGAATGCTAAGGAAGGAGAGAAATTTCAAAATATCTTTCATGCTATTCATAGACATTTTATATACATCTTGCCTTTAGTGTGTTTAGATTTATGTTATTTAAAAATGTGTTTCATTCATTTAGCTAATTGTTATGTGTTTTATTATAAAACAAGTGCTTTCAAGTTATGTAAATATTTACAAACATTCACAATTAAATTTAATTTGGATTTATTTTCATATTTAAACGTGTGCTAAGATGGTTAGGCAATTATAAAGTTTGAGTTGATTAGCCAAACTAATTGAGAATGCATTTAGCTAAGTTACTCAGTCTCATGTTACTCAGTCAAATATTCAAATTACATTAAGTTGATAAATGGGCCAAATAAACTTTTGAGCTTTTTTTAAAAGAATACTGAAATTAAAACCCCTAAATAAACACAAAATTGTACTATTAGGTATTTAGGTTACAAGAGTGATTAAAGCTACAGAAAATAATTTTTTGGCAGCCCTAGCAATCTTTTTTGATTTTTTTTTTGGCTGAAAGTGCAAGATTCATTCACTGACATTTTGGATAACTGAAGTTCAGTCAACACTCTATTATGCAAGGAAATACTTTCTGATGAAGCGCTTAAAAATTTATACTTTTTTTTTGTTGATTCTAAAAGTAACTTCAAATTTACTTAGTGTTACTGTACTATATCTGGTTATATATTCTGAAGCTTAGTACAAAATAGTAAAAAACATTGTGGATTGATCACTGATTAGATAAAAATGACTACAGCTATATAACAAACCAGTTTAAATTTTTAATTGATGAATACAATTTTAGTTTAGTTTTCTAGGCTTTTTTTTACTCTATAAAATCACTAAATAGTAAATGGAAATGGTGATAAAATACCATGTGACAAGAAATAAGAAGAGGCACCTAAGCATTATATGCAGATTCTACATATCTGCTTATTAAGAGATCTACAGTAAAAGTTTGTTATTTCTACTCTGTAAAAAGATTGCAGACATTGTCGAAATAATAAGATCTCCAGAGCACCTGACAAGTTATCAGGAGATAATGGATCCAGATACCACCCAGCTAATGACAATTTTTTCCTCTATATTCTGCAGACGTATTTTTTTTTAAATTCCATTATAATAATCATTGTGTTGCACAAATAGATTTAAAGAGGTGCCAAGAAACACTTTTCACGATTATTTTAAATATCCATATATTCCAGTTTGCTTTTGTAATTAAAAGTATGCTGCTATTCCATTAAACTTTAGGGTTGGGGTTATAGGAATTTTATGTCCATATATTCACAATTTTTTTTATTTTTAACATAAGGACTCAGAATATTATTTGCAAAAAGCCATACTAATATGTACATTTTTTTTATGTATAGCTGTCTTTCGGATATAGAAGCAGTAATGTAATCTCTGTGTTAATAATTAATTTCTTAAGCAGGGTACAAATTCAGTTGATATGAAAGCTACTCACAGGCCAATGTAGAATGATGAGTTTTAAAAAATCCCAAACCTCAACTATGTACTTAATTTGTAAGGAAATCAAACAGATTCGTCTTTGTTTTGCCTATATGTTTTTTTACTTATTCCTTCTCCTGAAGAACATAGAACCAACATCCTACTGTAGCAATCTAGATGTATTTCTTTGGGTGGAAAATTTTTGTTGTGAAAAATACTTTTGAGTACTGAACCTTTAAGGATAAGTAGGTTCCTATTTTTAATCTTTTAATGCCTTGGTGAATACAGTTTGGATTATGAAGATGATGTGCTTTTTATACCAAAAAACAGATTCTTTCTGAAATAAAATGAGTTTGGATGTTAATGTTGAATAGCATGGTATTATTATTATTATACAATAAGGACCTGAAATCCTGAATTATGAATACTATAAAGAATGACACAAGGCGTTCTGTTGTAGATAAGCAGTCGCCACTGCACAAAACTGATAAACATTATGTTTAAAATATTTGGACATCGAATTTATTTTAAAAAAAATTAATATTTTTTAGTCTTTTGAAAATAAAGGTTCTTTTTTCAAAAATTTTTCATAATTGTTTCCAAATATATAGTTTAAATAATTTTAAATTGCATATTTTGGGATGCCAAGTTTGGGATCCAATGTGTGAGATTGCTTTTTTTTTTGGCAAAATATTTTACACCAATAAAATTTTAATAATAAACATTGGTATCACACCTCAACCTTTTGTTGTGCTTGCCATTATCTATTGCTTCTCTGTCTACATGCTTGTGAAATACTGGTCTCCACAATGGCAATGATATTAAAATCCCACACAATACTTGATTATACCTTTACATTACTATCACAGTCCCTTGCTGCATGGTGAGCAGTAATCTGGTTCAGTGATACTGAAATTAGTCATTACTATTAACTATAATGCATATATTGGACTTTTCAGTTACTTGAAATGTGCAAACAAAATCTAATACCTTTATTCAAAGTTGCCCCCCCCCCCCCCCCTTCTGTTCTTCATTGTGAGGGAAACTACTTAAATTACAAAAGAAACATATTTTGTCTAGTTTGTTAAATCTTGGGACATTCCTTTAATTATAATGTTAATTTGATATGAATTTATGCAGGGTGTTTCAAAAAGGATGCAATCCTAAATATAAAAGAGAACTTATGCAACTGACTAATATTATGGCAACATTTTATGCCATAATATTAGTCAGTTGGCATTACTGTACTCGAAGTTAACAGACTTTAGCAGTTGAAATGACCTTGTCACACGCTAGTCTCACTCAAGCATTCATTCCTTTGTATTGTGTCAGCTATGTCGTTTTCCAAAAACGAACACGTATTTATTGTTGAGACGTGCGTACAAATCATCAAAACCATCACTGTTAACTGCCAAATTTCTTGATGTTTTTCAGCATTTAACTTGCTCACCCAGAAAATCTCTTAGAAAGTTATCTTCACAGGTTGGACTGTCACCAGCTACTGTTTTCAGGGCTACAAGAAGTTAAAATTTCATGCCTATCGCATTGGTGTCATTCGTGAACTGAAAGAATCAGACCATGAAAAACGTTTACAGTACTGTCATTGGTTTTGTTCTTTTGTTGATGAAAATGGAATTGAGGCGTTGGACCACGTTTATTTCAGTGACGAGGCTTGGTTTCACTTGGATGGGTATGTGAACAGTCAAAACAGTTGAATACAGAGCAGTGAAAATCCTCACATTTTTCACGAACAACCATTACACGCACAGAAAATTGGTCTTTGGTATGCAATTTCCCATTGTCGCGTGATAGGGCCTTTATTTTTTTGGCTCAACTATAACTGGTGAGGTTTATTGTGACCTCATCAAATAGTTTATTGCACTATTGGATGTGAATGAGTGAGAATGTTGGTTTCAACAAGATGGCACGACCACCCATACTACAAATGACACAATGGTCATGTTGCAGGAATTTTTTGGTGATCATTTGATTTCAAAAAATCTGTGGCCCCCAAAATCCCCAGATCTTATTCCTCCAGATTTTTTTCTTTGGGGATATCTCAAATGTGTAGTGTTTCAAAACAATCCTCTTACACTTGAAGACTTACATTAAAAGAGAGATTTTAAACATGAGAAAACAAACATTATGAAAGGTGGCTGCAAATGTCATGAAACGGGTACAAACCTACATCCAGGTTGCAGGAACCACTTTCAACATCTGTTGTAAAGGTAGATATATGTCTAATTTGCATATTTTGAAATTTGTGTCTTTTGTCAAGTTTAAATAGAAAAATACAACAGAGGGTTGCTTCCTTTTTGAAACACTCTATATATCTGTTACTATGTTTAATAGTTTGTGTTGATATAGCTGTGTATGTGTGATATGTATTAACTACTCCAACTGCCCCTAGGCCAATTTTTAGGTCATTTTCAGGAAAAAATAGTTAATTTGGTAGTCAAGTATCACAGGAAGCATCCTGTAGATATGGAACTCATGAAATAGTAAAGCCGAAAAAATTTAGTTTCCCCACTCATGGCAAAACTAATTTTTTTCCGCTGACTATTAAACGAGCTAATGTTTCACTTAGTTGTTAGTAAACATCAAACGTTTTTGGTTTAAGAATTAAAAATTCTTCTTAGGTTGGATAGGTCATAGGCGAGACTATAAATTATTAGGGGGTGCCAAAGACCACACCGGCATCCCCTAAAATCACAAAATCACCCACAATGAATCCCCGATGTGTCGTGGACTCACTGCAGTGATGAAGGGCCAGATAACAATTGAAAAACTAGTACATAAAAAATGAAAAAACATATGACACACATGACCATCAGGGCATTAAAGAAATTTATTTCTTTAATGAAACATAAGGGGGGGGGGAGGCATAGGCACCCTCTGTAGTTTCGCCTATGGGATTTGATGAAATATTGATTGATTGAAATATTACATTGATGAAATATTACGATTCACACTTTCAAAATCTCTCAATAACCATAATTACATCGTCTAATGATGGCAAAGGATGAAAATTGCAAAATCTTAAACAAATTACAAGTGATGTAATTATGTTAGAAATATTAAATTTTGGTGATGAAAATATGTAAAGGTCATGAAGTTTGCATTGAATGCAATTATTTAACCCCCAGGGTGGTGGGAAAACACAATTTTTGTTTTCAAATGATAACAGATTGTTTTAAAGATAAAAAAAAATTTTTGCGTTGGATAGGTATTAATGAAATATTGCAGTTCAAACTTTTGGAACCTCCCAAATGTTTTAATTGTACCCTCTTACAGTGGAAAAAGTTGAAATTTTCAAAATTTAAAACGAATATTGCAAACAATCTAAGCTAGAAATTTGATGTTTAAGTGGTGGAGTGTGATGATCAAAGGGTTTACATTGATAAAAAATAAAAATAATAAATACCCCCTCAAGCAGCTGCTTGCCACAGAGGTCTGACAGGAGCCTGTCACATTGACAACAACAATTTCATACCTTGACCCCAGGGGGTGGAAAAATGAATTTTTTGTTTTCAGAGATTAATGAAAAATGTGTTTTGAATTGGATAGGTACTAACAAAACATTATGGTTCATAGTTTTCAAATACTCCAAAAGACTTTAATTTACATTGGTTGCTTAAATACAAAATGTAAAACTTGAAAAAATATTTATGCTAGAAATTTTGAAAATCTGCTGTTGATTAAAAGCAGATACGCAGATAACTTGCTAAACAAGTGCATTTTATGTTCATATATAAATAGATAAAAATAAACATTCCTTCAAGTAACTGCTTGCTACAAAGGTCTGACAGGAGCCTATCAGTTTATATGCCATAGTAGGTCTGTGAGGAAAGCGAGACCTCAGCAGAAAACAACACAAACATCCATGCCTTACCTGGAGTTTGAACCCAGGTCCCCTAGATCAGTAATCGAGCATGTCTTAGTTAAATTACTATTGGTTAAAATTCAGCCAGTTGCTCTTTTTAAAAATTTAGCAATTTTGAACTTTTCAATAATATTTTGTGCAGTAATAATAAAATAATTCTATATATGCTGACTGATTTCCCCCTTAATTCTAAAAATAAAAATAAATAAATACCCCCTCAAGCAGCTGCTTGCCACAGCCAGATGAGAAAAAATAACTTTTTGATTTTAAGGGATAATGAGAAATTCTTTTTGCATTGTATAGGGCTAAAAATATATTATTATTTACGTTTTCCAATCACCCATTAATAGGAATTTCTCCTGTTAAAGGGTGAAAATTTCAGAAAATGGAAAAGTTTCATTTTCTATATTTCTGAAAATGAGTGACCCATATTTGACAGAGGCAATATGTTATTCTTCTAGTTTTTGAATTCGAAATTCCAAATTTCTGCATCACATCTATGCTGTGCCTCACTGGCTTATACACAAATCCATCTCTGTCAGGAAACCAATGGCTCTGGTGTTACTGTGATGCTGTGTAATACCTCTGTTTCACAAGCAGTTGGTAACCTGAGTGACACAGAGGGTGATCAAATGAATAGATGATCAAATTATGCATTTATGCCTTGCCACCGTTCGATAAAGATTTTAATTGAATTAAATTTTGATTGTTTGTTCTCATATTACAATTTAATCACCCACACTGTGTAACTTCACTGCATTTTTACATAACCAGCCATAAATGCTATTTGAAAAAAATGTTTTGATTTCTAGTGTGGTTTCATTTTAAACTTTTTTTATCAGAATGAAAAAGGTTTGGTGCTTTTTTTAAAAAAATCAAATGAGGTTAATGTTCTTTGTTGCTTCTGTAATCTCTGAGATACACTTGGGGTTAATGCCAGGTTTGTTAATTGACTAAGATCTTTGAGATTTTTGTTCATATTTACTATAAGAATTTAATTTTGTGATCTCATAATTTTGTATCCTCAAATCATTGTTAATATTAGTAAGCCTCTCAAAATCAGATCTTTGGGAGTTTGTCATCCTCGTTCTACTTATGTTTAGAATCTGAACCCCTGATAATTAGGAGTATAAGTTAATGACTAAAATTATGTTTGAACAAATTGATTAAATGTCCAAAGGAATAAACTTGTTTAAATCATCAAAATATAAATATTTTTTGTTTAGAATATTAAAAATAAAATGTTTTCTTGTTATCACTTATACTTTGTTTTATATTGAAATGCTTGCATGCTGATGATGTTGCTATGAGTAAAATTATAATATATATCTGTCAATATATTTGTGTGGATAGATATACATATTTTTAATATACAACATCAGGCAATCATAGATGTATTACGATACTAGTTGAATGTGGCACTGTCTGGGTCTCGCTTTTGATATGCATATTCTGATTTTCACTGCCCTAAAGGTTATTTTGTGTCTCCCCCCCCCAAAAAAAAAACTCCTGACCACATGGATTGAACATGAATTATATAGTATTGCTGATATCAGCATGAGCTTTCTTAGCCTGTGGCTTCATTTCTACACAAACTATCAAGATATTTCTGCTGCAGCAGATTTTGGTACCCTGTGGTTCATGAGATACTTGACTGAATGATCCAAATTACAAATTTTCTATGCAGGTTCTCCCTGTGTGGCCCCAGGTTGGGTTAAAAAATCCGGTTCCTACCTATAATATTATGTTTTAATATAATAATGTCTTTTGGGATGTGGGAATCTGACACTGGCAGCAGAATTATAATTCTTATGCTCACAATTAGGGAGGCAATAAATGGCAACAGTGTGATTTGGCACAACTTTTGTTTCCCACAGGAATATCATGATAAATATTTTTGCATCTAGCAGCCCCACCTTAGGAATTTTGAGTTGAAATTCAGAACTGAAACTTGGATGGCAACCAGAAACACTAAGATTTTGAAGTATCTGCCACGATTTCCCAATCAATTATGGGTGCCACCGATAGACAAGTATCTTTTATTATTTTAGATGTTCTCCCTTAAAATTCAAGTTCCCCCTTTTTGGAATTGATCATAAATTTGATTTTTCGGTGAAATATTGCACATTTAAGCAAACGCTTTATAGACAGCTGGTTTCTTGACCTGTCTGGGCTGGGTTGTTTTTCAACTGACATATGTGAGAGTGTGCAGAAGGGTACCTATCTCTATCTTGTCAGGATGTTAATACTACCTAGGTGGCCGATGAATATAATACTCGAGTGTCTTCTCGTATATACATTTATTTACAGAATTTTGAACTTTATAATATATAGTGACTGCCCACCTGGTACAGTCACTCACTATGGTCAGCATAGGCTACAAGGAGCCTCAGCGATCCCACCACTAGATGAAGAACAAAAAAGGCTTAAACAAACCACAGACAATCCACCTGACATACGGAAGGTGTCATCGAAGTCCCAATTCGAATGAACTGCCAGATGAGGTCACGTGATGTTTCCCGGGGACTTTAGGGTGTCTTGACCAATGAGACATGGGTATCATTCATTGTGCCACGTCCACTCTCATTACCATGTAAGGGGGCACTGGGGCTCTAACCAAATTCACATGTGGCATTTCTTTACCCAGCCCCCCAAACCGGATCCTCTGCTGGTATTCCATCACTTGCAGAAAGCATGCTGTGAAAATGGCGATTCTGGCTCTCTCCATTTCCGCCCAAGCTGACAGTCTCTACACATTTGAGTTATTTATGTGCATCAAAATCATGCTCTAACCTTTAGAATATTTTAAACTGCCAAGTGAGAGAGATTATACAAGCTTGATGTGTAAGTGTTCGTTTTTGTATCAACCAGTTTTCGTTTATAAAACCTTTTGACACCAAGTAAGCACTTCCATTGTCTTTCATATCTAGTAAAAACATTTCATCTTATTGTTTTAAAAAATTTCATTTATTTTGTTGCTAAAGAATTTTTAGTATTATAAACACACTTTTAATTCAAAAATCTATTAATACAAAAGCAATGAGAAAAAGCTGAAATTTTTATTTCTTATTGATAATACACTATATCTTATTTCCAGTGAGATTTAAATTGCTGCTTTTGAGTAACCTCCTTTTTTTATTATGAAATATATGGGTTTTCATTACATCAATGACTATAATTGTGTTTGTTTGCAAGGTTATTTTGAATAGTACCTTTCTGACCACATAATTTTATTAAAAGTGATTGAATGCTGGAATTGATCTGAAACTGTTAGACAAAAATCACCTTCTCTGTTGTGATCCTCCTCCTGTAAGAATATTAATAATACAAGAATGATATAACTTTACTTTTTTTCTTTGACAGCCTTTGGAAGTGCTTGCAGTGACATACCAGAGGAGGAATTACAGTTTCCCCCTGAGGGTTATCAAATATATACACTCCCCTCCCAAAATATTAGAGAATTTCCATGTTCTGTTAATTGGAAGCTAATTTCAAAGCTGTATAATTCCAAAAATATGCATTGAATGGAAAAATATGATGGAAGATAAATACATAATCAAATTTGAATTCAATTATCTGATGATAATTGCAGATACATCAATAAATTGAAATTAACGCCCAGCATAAGCCAAAACTTGTGTGCCGGATTCACAATGGTTACAACATAATAAGTAAATGTGGCATTTTCTGGCAGCAAAAAATATCTGCATTATTCTGCTATAATCTATTTATACAGTTTTGAAGTTGTGTAGAAGGTGAATTGTTTTCAATTCTGGAATGTGATTATACAATCCATATACTTGGTCCAATACAACTAGTGTTAATAATAGAAATCTATTTAAATCTCAGTTTTCAACAATATTTATTTATTAGAGTTATGGAAGCTGGAATATTTGGCCACAGCAAAGCATCATAAGAATTTACCTCAGAAATTAAAACTTAATAAGTATTGTATCAAACTCTTTAATAAAATAATTTTAAAAGTTTGCATGATGATTATGTCAATATTAAACAGTTGTAAAGGGTTTTTATAAAACAAGTTAATTTATTGTTAAACATTACAAGTACTATAACTCTAAATACTGAATTGATATTATTGAAGATCGAGATTTAAATAGATTTTATTATAATCTTTGATTTATCTTCACTCACATTTTTGCATTAAATGCATATTTTTAAAAGTTAGAGCGTCAAAGTTTGATTCCCATCGGCATAACATGGAAATTCTCTAAATATTTTGGTAGAACAGTGTATTTCCTATTGCGGAATTATAATTTGACAGATCAGTTATTTGGGTTAATTTTCTTACGAAGTTTTCTTGAGGCTTTTGTTTCAGCAAAGATATTGGTTATATGAAAATACATCAGCTGTGTAAGAAACAGCATAATGTCCCAGAATATAGGAGAAAAAGATACCAGTGACTTGTTACTGTGAAGCAGTATTGCAACTGTGCATTAAGCTAATGCTGATTATATAGTTTTCAAGTATCTTTTACCATTAATATGTAATTATAGCAATGTGCATTGTTAAACAGCTTTTGTGCAGATTTAAAAGAAAAGTGGAAAAATATTAACTCTGAGATCTGTGTACGCTTTGGATGTAAATTACTTTACTGACCAAGTATTTATCATCTAACCTATAATAACAAAAAACATGTAGAACTAGATCGCAATGAAAACGTTTTAGCACCACTGTTATGAAAAATCAATATGATAAAGCCATGGTAAAACTTATGCTACGAAAAGAACTGAAACGTAATTACAACAAATCAACTAAAAACTTTATGGTAAATATCCATCCACTACTGTACATAGGCAAATTATTTAGCTGTATGTGGTGACCACATCAGCACCACCATACTGTGATGTAATTTATTTAGTTTCAAGGTCGTTACTATTTCATTTGCTTTTGAATACTGCAATTGCAGTTGTAATTTTTTGGTCATTAATGTTAAGAGACTATCTTAGGTGATACATTTGTCTTTCATATTATAGGGAATTGTTGTTGCTCAGTGGTGTTTTAAAAAGTGGTTCAAAAATGAGAAAGGCTATCTGATGTAGAATATCGTAGTTCAGGCTTGACCAAACTTCGTAACATTGAAAATTGTTGAATCAGTAGCACATTATAACTCGAGTTTTACGTGTTTTTTTATCACAATCATTTGGAATATTTTTAGCAAACTCTAAGATTTTGATCTTTTTTTCAATAGTTTTAATGCAAATTGGAATTTTTGGAAGCGCATTATTTTTTTATAATATGGAAAACATTTTTTATAATATTTTCAAGTTTCTCTTTTTTTTCCGTTTTGTTTTCGGGCATCTTCAGTTGTATTACGATGTATGCATGATTGATGTTTTCACAACAGTGCTCCACCTCAATATTTCTATCTTGAAACAATGATTTTTTTTTCCTCTTCAAAAAATTAATTACAATTTTAGTTCAGAGGGATCTGTAATGACGTGTGGGCCAGAGTGCGAGATATACTTGATCGTAGAGGACGTACAGATCAGGGCCGTGGTACAGAGTAACTTTTGGAAACATCTGAAACTTGAGATCGATATGTTTCACGATCACAATACTTTCTCCATACTTCATCGTATGAGGAAGTCATAGGACATTGATTTCAAAAGCAGGAAAAAAAATGCACTTAAAAGTTCTTATGACCAATTTACTGCTTGAGAGATGTTTACGAACAGTGGTATTCCCAGAAAGTTCTAATGAGGGAGGAATTTTTGACATGCTTATCCAGTGGAGATGGGAATTGGTATACACGATGCTCAGATTTTCGAGAATTGGATTTAAAAATGTGTATTACAGGCCTTCAAAAGTGACCCTCCACGCCCCCTCGAGTACGCCACCATTTACAAAATATGTTAGTCGTGAGCAGAATCCTCCGGCTGTCCGAGCGGTTGACGTGCTTGCCATCTGGTTAAAGAGACTGGATTGGATCCCAGACAGGATCAGATATAGCCAAAAAAAATAAGGGAAGTGCGCAAAATCGAGTTGGAACGGCGTTCTGGTATTAAAAATTGCCTTCATTTTAGTGGTAGTGATTTTTTTTTTTATTAATATATTTTTAATAGTTTTTGCTTCTGTTCCGGTTATTAGCATTCTCAGGTGGGACATGCCTTCCTTCTCCCACCAGATCTAATCCGATTCCCACATAAGATAGGGATGCATGTTGCCTTTCTGCTGAAATCTCTTTTTCTCCCCGTTCTCTGTGGTATTCTAGCGATAGGCGTCTGGAGACCTCTGTGACGAGTGGCTGCTTCAGGAGTAGTTTTATTAAATACCTTTAATCCCATTTAAATTTCGTATAAACCCCGATTTAATATCTATTGACAGCTTCTTGCACAAGATGCCACGATTATAAAGTGGAATTTCATTTGTAAAAACACGCAAAACTCTTGCATATTGAAAGCTGCTGGTAAAAAAGAAAAGTTTTTGTGGTTAATAGAATTTCAACCTGGTCAGCTCTTGATGAGAGGTAGAAAGTGTTCATCGTAATGATCAATCTTTTGTGCCTGCTAGTTAAAACATTTGGAGAAAGACTTGTTCGTAAGTATAATGTACGTTTTAAACTGATTAGTTTTGAATTCCGTGCCAAGTATTTTGTGGAAAACTGATCAAGAATATAGAACAAGAGATAAAGAAACGTGTAAACTACTGTGAAGAAAATAAATTTTTTTGTTATTTATGACTTCTTGTTCCAGATTTCCATTTATCAAAATCCGAATGAATTCAGATTTAAAGTACAATCATACCCTGCTTAATGTCGTTAATTCCAAGCAAACACATTTCTACAGGAGGCAGTTAGCTCCACAAGAACAATATTATAGGGTGACCAGATTTACAGATCTGGGGGCTTTTGAAAATTCAGTTACAAGCTGTCAACTAGGATGACCACACATTCCTATTATTTACGGGCGTACTGCTATAGACAATGTAAATCTATGGAGGTAGGAAGAACAGGAGGAAGCATGTGAGCCGTTTCGCGTACTAGACTGACGCCGACTGCGGAGGTGCCATGCCCCCTTTGGTGTCCAAGAAACTTTTGACGATTGCATTTCATTCACTAGAGCTGTTCTGCATTTTAGATATAAATCACATGTCGCGTATAGAATACAAAATAGCATTTCATTTCTTATAGTAGCGTATACATATCTCACAGCTGCTGTAAATAAAATGGATTTACTTATAAAATACATTAGTTTTTGGTATTTTCATCGAGCTGCTTGCAACATTACCTTTTTTTACATATATGATAGACGTTCTACTTTGTTTCGAATTAGTGTGCTCAATGGGAAGGAAATGAAGGACAAATTTTTTTTTTTTATTTTTCATATTTGTTAGGTATTTAGTTTTATTAAATTTATTTTCTTTATATTATTTTCTTCTGCTAAACTATTTAAGACAATAATATTTGAATCTAGAAAAATAAAATTATTCCAATTACTTAGTTGTTTTTTCAGAAAATATTTTTATTCATGTAAATGGTTTAATACAAGATGCTTTGTATTAACCCTTGAAATAATTTAATGATACAGTGCTGATGTTCAATATTTAAACTCTGAGCTTTTAAATACTGAGCTAATATAGTTGACAATTGATATTGTAATAGATCTAAAAAGGGATCTTTGGTTGCAATTAAAAAAGAAGCTTAATTTTACCTTGATACAAGAATTTTCAAATTTCAGTATAGTAAAATTCCTATATCACCCCGAAATTTTCAGATAGCATTACTTTAAATACAAATTACTACCATGGACTCTCATTGACTCTTAAAATGTATTGCTTTGGTGTACAACTTCTAAAATTATTTTTATTCTCTGTTACATTTTTAGCGAAATAGTTGAAACGAATATCTATATATTTAGAAGCAGTTATCTCTATCAGATATACCACATGAGTGTGGGGAGGGGGTGGCTCAGTCGGTAGCGCGCCAGGCTCGTAATCTGTAGTTCCCAGGTTCGAGTCCCAGCTGGGTCAGCGTTGAGATTTATCTCCGCAAAATTCCCCCGCCCTGCCCACGGTCAGTAGGGGACACCGATGGGCTTGGAAAGACCGCCGTCCGTCGGATGGGACGTTAAGCCGTGGCCCCGTGTGCGGGAGAGCCATACCCTGTGCACGTTAAAGAACACGCTGGATGGCCTTGACGGGAGGCTACCATCTGTCTCCCAACAGCTGTTCCAGTGGGTCCCCTCCCCCAACCTTCTCTGAGCCTTCGGGGTCCATGTGACCTGGCCATTTAGCCCATGGTGTGCAAAAAAGTGCCGCTCAGAGGTAAAACAACCCAACCCACATGATTGTTCACTGGTAGCATATCATGCATGTGTTGATTTAATTAAGGAAACATATTTTTGGCCAGAAATGACTTCAATACCTTATTGGTTGCATCACATTGCTTAAATCCATTTAAGCTTTTACCTTTTCCACTATTGAAGCCACGTGAAAAAAGGTTTACTTTGCGTGCATATATCTACAACATCCTTTGATGGGTATAGTAGGCCACCTTTGTTTTTCTAATTGATTAAGGGATATTTTTGGCGCTTTTTTCCAGCACACAGGGTAGAAAGGCAAGATTCACATACAATTTTTTTAGAAACATACCCAACCACACAACCCCCAGTATACCGGATTACTCTTTCAGAACACTCACTCAGTTCAAATGGCTGAAAAATATATGAATGGTGAGGCACCTACTAGTACTTTCATCAAAATCTAGAATTCTATACTAGAAACATTCGATGTTATTATAGGATCTAGTGTTGATGGCACAGATAGTATTGTAATAGTGTCAAGTGATACACAATTACCATTAGCTGATGCCTTAATTTCTGATCTCATGAACGATTTTTTGTAAGCTGCTATGAACTATCTAGCTGTAGGGTTGTTGCACCCTCCATAAGTCTGATGGCAGAGAAAAAAGTTCAATATGATCCTGTCTTATTTTCTGCACAGGTAAATAAGCCAAAATGGATGTGTTGTTTTTTTCACAAAGTTGTTGTACAATATTTTCACACCACTAATGGTACAATTTGAGAACAAGACAAGAAACACCAAGATTCCAGTTTTCCGAGCAGATGCTAAAATGCTACTACCCCCATCTTTCGCAATTTTAATTTGCAAATGTAATCAAATGCTTCAAGTAAACACCTTAATTTCATTTCTATAATTAATTGGCTGCTTGAAACCATACTGCCTGTAGTTCCTAGAATTGAGAATATCAAAAGGTTATTTATTAGTCTTATGAAATGAACAGTAGTTTCAGATCTTTCGAATACTCTTAGCTTCAGATTAATGTTGTAAAACTCAATTGCATCACCTACAGAAGCACTAAAAAGTTAAGCTGCAAGGAAACCTTCATTTTTTTGCTTGTGGAAGTGCACATGTGATGGTTTTAATTTGTTTACCAAATGTAACCCTTCTGCTTCTTGTAGTTTTTTCAATTCTGCAATATACTGCCATTCAATCATATTATTTTCATCAAATATTTACTTTTTTTCTCCCGGAGTATTTGTTCCTAGTTTCAACATAAGACAAGGGCCAAAAAAGATGGTAACCTCTTCTTTTGTACATGGATGGACAGATTTTGCATTAATATTCAGCTCAAATTAGCACCCCAAAGATTTGGCCATACTAATATTTGAAGACAATCCATCAAAGGTTGATGAAACAACCTTTCTACCAACATCATGAAGTTGCAGATATTGCAGTACTAGATTCGATCGTTGTTCACAATCCAATCCATCTATAAAAAAAGTAACAAACAGGGACTTTCCACTTTTCATTTATGCATACCACCAAGAATACAAGAGATTCCTTAGTAACAGGAAGGTAATCATCGTCAGTTTCAGTTCCTTACCTGACATAACCATGAAATTTTTCCCATTCCATTCTGCATGCTTCCTGATGGCCATTTAATGCAGAATTAATGAACAAATTATAGGATAATTGGATTGCAGAACCTTATCCTTTAAAGCTTTGAAAGCTTCTGATGTGAACCCTGGTGAACCATCTCTTTGTACCATTTTGCGAGAATTTTTGCATGATATAAAATACAGTACTTTGCAGACATAGTTATATGCCCGTGGGGAAAAAGAGAAGGCAAACGCTTTTAATTCTGGAGAGTAACATAGGTTTTTAACATCTGTCACTTTTCATAATTGCCTAAATAAAAATGGGGGCGGGGATGGCTCAGTCGGTAGCGCGCCAGGCTCGTAATCTGTAGTTCCCAGGTTCGAGTCCCAGCTGGGTCAGCGTTGAGATTTATCTCCGCAAAATTCCCCGCCCTGCCCACGGTCAGTAGGGGACACCGATGGGCTTGGAAAGGCCGCCGTCCGTCGGATGGGACGTTAAGCCGTGGCCCCGTGTGCGGGAGAGCCATACCCTGTGCACGTTAAAGAACACGCTGGATGGCCTTGACGGGAGGCTACCATCTGTCTCCCAACAGCTGTTCCAGTGGGTCCCCTCACCCAACCTCTGAGCTTTGGGGTCCATGTGACCTGGCCATTTAGCCCATGGTGTGCAAAAAAGTGCCGCTCAGAGGTAAAACAACCCAAAGCCTATTTCCAATTTGAGAACAGTGAGCCCATAAAATCTTGTTTGTAGGTACCTGGAGTTTTAAAAATGCTGTTACTACAGTATGTCAGGTGTTCTGCATTTCCTTCAACCAGAAGCAATAAAAAATTGTAAACTCAAGGGAAGTAGCACCCTCTAAAGTGGCAATTTCTGAACTGAAGCCATCGCGTCACAGTAAAGAAGTGAAACAGCTTTTACTTCCATAGGCTAAAATTAGCGAGAAGAAATTTCGTTTCCAATAGAAAAATATAATCATTAAATTTTAGATTTATTATTAGTATTTTAGTGTTAAAATTATAAATATTTTAAAGACACTAATGGTGGCACTATAAATAACAAAAATGTAGTTATAAAAACATTATGGTATTTTATAATATAATTATAAAATGATATTTATATTTAGAGGTTACCAGTACCTACTGATATATTTCCGCAAAACACTATTATAAAATTGCAAAGAACGCCTATGAGTTACTCTTTTTGCACAACAAATTTGTCAGATTTAGGTTTAGCCAAAATCCGACAGGCGGTGTTACTTACGCTGTCTTTCTTCTTTTTCTTATACTTTCTTTAGTTTGGTCACCCTATTTTGACAGCTTGCCAGTAAGGACATTCATTTTAAAATTCTAGCTTTATTTTTTCAGTCACCTGTATTATTGACCAGCTTTTTTTTAATAATGGTCTTGCCATTACTGTTACTAAAAGAATTGCTCATGCTGTACAGTTAAGATTTAAAATAATATCTAAAAAATTCCGGGGTCATTTATTCTTTGGCGGTAGAGCTTTTCATCCAAGGACTGTCTTCGTAAAACGAGGACGTCTGGTGACCCTACAAATATAAATTGGTTCCTGAGAGGCTAAAATTTGGAACATAAAGGCTTAAAGAGACGATGCTTATGCATATGCAACATAATCATTATTATAATAAAAATTTAATATATTTTAAAACACGTAAAACGTTTAGAATATTAAAACATATTCGGTAATAGACGTATTCCGAATGGACAGTATTCGAAAAGTAGGCCACAGAGCGGACAGATACATGTGTTTCTTTTCACCATTCTGATGTCAAGCGCGTGCTTACATACTGAAAAACTTATTGACAGATTTCAGCGCTTTGTAATTCCCTATATCCTTGACCAATTGATCCCAAATCTCTCACGCAAGTTAATGAAAGCATGGTGGAATTAACCTCCAATAATGGGCTCCCTACACTCACAGATGAGCCTACACCAGTCTGAGCAAGAGTTGGTGTAGCAGCGGCAGTAGCAGTTATCTGCTATTCCACTAAGGCTTGTAAAGTAGGGCGAGGGTGGCTCAGTCGGTAGCGCGCCAGTCTTCAAATCTGTAGTTTCCAGGTTCGAGTCCCAGCTGGGTCAGCGTTGAGTTTTATCTCCTCAAAACTCCTCCACCTTGCCCACGGTCAGTAGGGGACACCGATGGGCTTGGAAAGGCCATTCCAGTGGGTTCCCTCCAACCTTTTCTGAGTCTTTGGGGTCCTTGTGACCTGGCCATTTAGCCCATGGTGTGCAAAAAAGTGCCGCTCAGAGGTAAAACAATCCAACCTTGTAAAGTAGTGGAGAAGCGTGACTTTTTGAGTAGGGGAAATAATTACCAAAAACAGTGCTTCAACTAAATCGAAACGCCTTTCCGGTTCCTGATGTTTACGAATTGTTGAGTGAAAGTAGGTTTGTACTTTTTAAATCATATATTAGTATTACCTATATACAGGGTGAATCTGAAAAAGTGGGCAAAACTTTACGGGGTGGTAGAACGCAGCTATACGAGCAATATTCGTCATAGAATGTATGGGCGGAACGCAAACGGCGAGCCGCTAGGTGGCGTTGGAAATGGTATAAAAGGGTCGGTCCTCGCACCCAACGGCATTTCTACCGTGGATTGCCGAGAAGATGGCTGGTTATACTAACCACGAAATGGCGGATATGCACTTTGTTGTCGGTGCGGCGGACGGGAATGCAAGGAATGCCGATGCAAACGCTCGAAGGTTTTCCGATCTGGAGTGCATCTCATCGGAAACCGGTCGCGGTAACGTCTCTGTGCCTCGCATTCCCGTCCGCCGCACCGTACACAAAGTGCATATCCGCCATTTCGTGATTAGTATAACCAGCCATCCTCTCGGCAATCCACGGTAGAAATGCCGTTGGGTGCGAGGACCGACCCTTTTATACCATTTCCAACGCCACCTAGCGGCTCGCCGTTTGCGTTCCGCCCATACTTTCTATGACGAATATTGCTCGTATAGCTGCGTTCTACCACCCCGTAAAGTTTTGCCCACTTTTTCAGATTCACCCTGTGTAGTCTGGTAAAGAAGTTGGGAAGGTATTGCGAGTGCAACCCCCCCCCCCCCCGTCAATGAGGAAATTTTTTAAGAAACTTCTGTGCATTCTTTGTACGCGAGATGAGAGTGAACAACAGTTGATTTGCCATTACAATGGTATGAGGAGCCCTATTCCCATCTAAGTTTTTCGTTCATTAATTGCAGTTTTTAATTTAAATCTTACTAGTTGAATGCCTTTTGAAGATTCAATAACAAACATTAATGGTGTCATTTCACATTTTTGATAGTATGAGAATTTTTTTTACATGAAGTATTTTAAACTTTCTTGCCACTTCGATATTTCGGTCCTTTTTTTCCGATTCGTATTTCGAATTAGCATCTACTTTAAACTAATTTCCAGTTCGAACCTGTATTCTATTATAGGTAAATAGTTGGATTTTTAAGAAAATACTATATGGCTTTATACTAAGCGATGCGTTCCTGGAAACATCGGTATAAACAACCTTATTTGAATAATAAAAGTGGGATAATCCAGTCCTCCCATTAGGTCTCTACGTTTAAAAAGCAATTGCTAATTAAATCACTATCGCGATGTGCAATATGTTCACTTAATAGCAATTCTTGAATAATGAAGAAAGCGGAACGATGCACAATTCTGAGTTATAAATTTTTTATGTTACGGTAATGTCTCCACGCAAACTAAATATCTGGCAGTCACATCTGGTATCAACCAGCGCGTAATTCATTTCATTTACAAGAACTATGCCCACGTAGTTGGAAGTTTATTATTATGCATAAAAAGAATTTCTAATTAAATCACTCTCTATCTCAAGATGCGTTTCGTAATCTGTAGTTCTCAGGTTCGAGTACCAGCTGGGTCAGCGTTGAATATTTCCACGAAATTCCCCGTCCTGCCTACGGTCAGTAGGGGACATCGATGGGCTTGGAAAGGCCGCAGTCCGTCGAATGGGACGTTAAGGCGTGGCACCGTGTGCGGCAGAGCCATACCCTGTGCACTTTAAAGAACACGCTGTATGGCCTTGACGGGAGGCTACCATCTGTCTCCCAACAATTGATCTCTATGTTGCGATCTTGTGCAACCACGGCAATTCCCGGTTCCGCCTGACAGCACTACCTGGTTAAAGAAAAGCCATGACTATCTAGAGCCGGGGGCAAGGAATACGCCCTATAGGCGCACCTCAACCCCGGCCTCACATGGCAGCAGTCCTATAGAAGGAAAGCTAACCACCGGAAGAAACCTAAATTTAATCTATTCCCCGGTTTGCAAATGTGCAAGGATATAAAGATCCAAGCTCGATCGGCACCCGGGGTGGAGACTCTTAGTAGGACCCAGACTTTTTGGACGGCTCGTGCCTACTAGGCAGGAGGGACCTTTCGACCGAGCCGTCGAACTGACCACCCAAGGTCCCTGAGGTGAGGTCTCCGACGCCGTCACCACCCGACCGGCAATCAAGCCGGCCAGCAGCGTCTTCGACCTCGGTTGGCCTTGGCCATGTCCAACCGGCGCCCAACCCGGTCGGCACAGCCTTCAGCCGGGTTGCTGGGCCCTAGGCCCCCCCACCACGACAAGGTGGTCCCCTATTGGGGGGGTTGTTCTAATACCTCCCCCGACCTTCTCTGAGCCTTTGGGGTCCATGTGACCTGGCCATTTAGCCCATGGTGTGCAAAAAAAGTGCCGCTCAGAGGTAAAACAACCCAACCCAAGATGCGTTTCGCGTTTTTCTATGTTAATAGTGAAATAAATTGCATTTGTACAGCCCACGTTTTTAATAAATTGGTATCGGTACGATAGTTAGTTTTCAAATATTTTAACACTTATTTACATAACTTCCGAGTTTTCATATTCTTCCATTACACTACCGAAACTTTTCAACTCTTTATTACATATATTTGAATGTAGCGCAATACAGTTGGTACCTGCTTAATGGCAATAATTTGCTCTTTAAAAACCCAAGTTAAGTAATACAACATTAAATTATCTCTTATTATTACGGTAATGAACAGAGCAGTAAAACAGTCAAAAAGATTAGTGAAAAAGACATAAATCAATTCAGAAAAGGTGTATCGGATCAAATACATTAGAGGTATCTGAACGTAAAGGGCACGATTACATTCGCCGACAGAAGAATACTACAAAAGTATTCATGTATTATTTTGAATGTGAAAGCCGGACATGGAAAAGTAAAGGAAAAAAACAAATACCCCTCAAGCAGCAGCTTGCCACAGAGGTGGTCTGACAGGAGCCTGTCAGTTTATATGCCATAGTAGAAGGTCTGAGAGGATGGCAGGACCTCAGCAGAAAAACGACACATACATCCAAGCTTTACTCAGGGCTCGAACCCAGATCCCTTAGATCAGTAGCCAAGCACGCTAACCACTCGGCCACGGGACGGCTAAGGACATAGAAAAGGAAAAATAAGGATATCTCGTCGTTTTCCAAAAAATAGTATAAATGATTTCACCTACCTTTAATGAACCAGTGCTATAGAGTGCTATATTAGTAGCACCTCGCCGCAAAATTCCCCGCCCTGCCCACGGTCAGTAGGGGACAACGATGGGCTTGGAAAGGCCGCCGTCCGTCGGATGGGACGTTAAGCCGTAGCCCCGTGTGCGGGAGAGCCATACCCTGTGCACGATAAAGAACACGCTGGATGGCCTTGACGGGAGGCTACCATCTTACTCCCAACAGCTGTTCCAGTGGGTCCCCTCCCCCAACCTTCTCTGAGCCTTCGGGGTTCATGTGACCTGGCCATTTAGCCCATGGTGTGCAAAAAAGGTTGTTTACCGCTAAGAGGTAAAACAACCAAACCCAAAGTAGCACCTCACGAACAGGCGCACCCTTGGCGCTGTACCCGATGATCATTCCTTTTTGAACGTCCATCAAATCAATACCTCTGCCTATTGTGCTCACATTACGCACTATGGTTCATCTGTCCTGTCCAGCCTTTTATCTCTCCGTGTGGTCGACCTTGTCATGTGCACTCTGTGACCACCTGGGCGGCTACACTATGATTCCGTGGGTGGTCATATTATTCTGATACAACTGTGTATATATACAATGAGGTGTCAGTTTATTACCCCTCATTGTATATATGGTTCATTTCAATACCTCACAACTGAGGTGTGCAATATAGATCGTGCAGACCAGCTCTTCTAGCATCTGTTGGAGCTGGATTGAACGTTAAAATGGGCAAAAGGAACGATCTGAGTGACTTTGAACATACCGTGATAGTTGGTGCCAGGTGTTCCAGTCCTAGCATCTCCTAAACGGAGTCCTGGGCTTTTCATGAACAACAGTTTACCGAGAATGGTGCAAAAATTACCAGTGATCAGTGATCCTGTGGACGAAAATAGCTTATGAATCAGAGGGGTCAAAGTAGACTGGTTAGAATTATGCAAATGAACAGACGTGCCACAACCATGCAAATCACAGCAGAATTGAAGTGTTAATGCTGAGTTTGTGCCAAATTGATGTCACCTTGTTAAGGCAATAATAACAAATGAGCCAGTTGCATGCTGGTAGCCATACGTCTGTGGGAACATCTTCACAGCAGCCATACACGACGAGGACCACAAGCCAGTGCACTGCATGCACGCTGGTGCCTCCCTTCAATACCAGCAGGAAACAGGTAAATCCCCGTCCGTGTTCTTTAAGGTGGGAAATATATCCACATTACAACATCAGGTACAACGGTTTCTAACTTCGGTGCAATAGTGAATAATAATATAATTATTAAGATGAAATACACCATGTATCAGACCTTGTTGCAAATGGGCTACAACAGCCGCTAACCATGTCGAGTGCCGATGTCAGTGAAGAACATGAAAGCTCATCACCAGTGAACACATGAGCATCGACACTGGACCATTGAGGACTGGAAAAAGATAGCTTGGTCGGATGAGTCGAGGTTCCTTTCGCATCATACTGATGGATCAGAATTTGGTGCAAGCAACAAGAGGCCATGGAGCCATCTTGTTGTTGTCAACAATACAGGCTGGTAGTGGCAGTGCGATAGTACAGGGAATGTTTTCCTAGCACACATTACCCCCTCAAGCAGCTGCTTGCCACAGAGGTCTGATCAGTTAGCTCATCAGCAGCTGCTTGCCACAGAGGCCTGTCAGTTTATATGCCAGAGTAGAAGGTTTGAGAGGATGGCAGGACCTCAGCAGAAAAACAACATGAACATCCATGCCTTACCCGGGGCTCGAACCCAGGTCCTGTAGATCACTTGGCCACGGGAGGCCTAATGATATCCATCGAAGGACATTTGAATCTACAACGTATTTGAACATCGTTGCTGATCAAGTTCATCTCTTTATGCTTACAGTTTATTCTCACTCTGTTGGATATGTTCAGCATCATAATGCAGCTGCTCACCAGGCACGAATTGTTACCAGATGGTTCCAGGAACATACGAGTTCTCTTTGCTTCAGTGGCCTGCACAGTCCCCAGATATAAACCCTATGGAATATCTTTGGGATGAGGTGGTAAGGCTTGTTTGCAGTGAGACTGCGCTGATGTCCAATTTCCAGCAACTGCACAACACAATAATTTCTGCATGGTACAACATTCCTACCCAATGCATCCAGCATCTTGTAAGTTCCATGACCTGACGAATTCAGGTTAAATGTTAGACAGAATGTCATTTGAAACAAGGATCTATGTAAGATTGGGTTGTTTTACCTCTGAGCGGCACTTATTTGCACATCATGGGCTAAATGGCCAGGTCACAAGGACCCTGAAGGCTCAGAGAAGGTTGGTGGAGGGGACCTACTGGAACAGCTGTTAGGAGACAGATGGTAGCCTCCCATCAAGCCATCCAGCGTGTTCTTTAATGTGTGCAGGGTGTGGCTCTCCCGCACACAGGGTCACGGCTTAACGTCCCATCCGACGGACGGCGGCCTTTCCAAGCCCATCGGTGTTCCCTACTGACTCTGAACAGGGCAGGGAGTTTTGTGGAGATAAATCTCAATGCTGACCCAGCTGGACTCGAACCTGGAAACTGCAGATTACGAGCCACCCCCGCCTCATCTCTATGTAAGAAGTTCATTAATTCTTGGATTGCCGTCATCAACAATTCGCAAAAAATATGTGGCAACACAGCGACTTCAAGGACACGGTGTGCAATCTGGCGTTTTCTCGTTAAGGAAAGTAGTTTTTTTTGTGTGTTAACTTTTGCACACTATAGCGGATCTGGAAACTGGACAGCGATATGTTACTGTGTTCAGCAAGGCTTAAATCACAGATCTCGAGTCGTCTGCCACAGAATCTCACCCATCTGTGAAGCGTTTATGCCACTTGAAACTCACTCTTGGTTTCAAGCATTGTTTTCCACATATTTGAATCATTTCTTCGACTAATCTGTGTACCACTTAATCACATATCGCCGCTCAATTTCCAAATCGGCCATAACCTACAAAGAATCACAAAAACGAACAGCCTAATAGCGAGAAATGAACAGAAACTGTGTTACTGTTCTACTGTTACTTGCGACTATATTGCAACGTGTTTCAACTTGCACACTGTTCCATGCTCTTGAAGAGTCGCTCAGCTGTCACATATTATTTATTAATTCATACGAAAAGCTGCGGGGCAGGGATGACTCAGTCGGTAGCGCGCCAGGCTCGTAATCTGTAGTTCCCAGGTTCGAGTCCCAGCTGGGTCAGCGTTGAGATTTACTTCCGCAAAATTCCCTGCCCTGCCCACGGTCAGTAGGGGACACCGATGGGCTTGGAAAGGCCACCGTCCGTCGGATGGGACGTTAAGCCGTGGCTCCGTGTGCGGGAGAGCCATACCCTGTGCATGTTAAAGAATACGCTTGATGGCCTTGACGGGAGACTACCATCTGTCTCCCAACAGCTGTTCCAGTGGGTCCCCTCCCCCAATCTTCTCTGAGCCTTCGGGGTCCTTGTGACCTGGCCATTTAGCCCACGGTGTGCAAAAAGTGCCGCTCAGAAGTAAAACAACCCAACGAAAAGCTGCTAATTGTTGGCGACGGCAATCCAAGAATAAAATTATCCACATGTAACATCAATCGAATACCTTAAAAGTCAGAATACAAATTGAAACATGTTATTTAACACTGATTATTAGAGCTTAGAAAATCACATCATATTTCAAAACCTTTTCTTCCTTTTTCCCTGTCTAACATTTCAATGAATTTCAGTAGTCTCTTAGATCTCTAACAATAGGAACTTTAAAACACAAAATAGGGAAATTATGGAGTCTTTACATTTCAGTCCTTTCAAATGATGCTTTCTTGATGTACAATGCATAAATTGATATTCTTGTAATGTTAAACAGCGGAAATAATACAAATATTGAGAAAGTTCAGTCCTTTAAAATTTGACGTTGTACATGTAACAGGCTAAATGGTCAAGACCAGGTGAATATTCAGGGGGAGTGCTTAGGGTGCTACAACACCTCCCCTCCTTAAATCTTTGAAAGCACAAATTTGAAAACTGATAAAACTATTTAAAGGGGGACTGTTCAAAAATTAATATCCTCTGAAGCAGCTGCTTGCCACAGAGGTTCAACAGGAGCGTCAGTTTACATGCCTTAAAGAAAGTTGTGAAGAAGGCGAAACAGCAGAAATACAACACAAACATCCATGCCTTATGTGGGCACATTTCTTCTCTTAAATAAAAATAATAAATACCCCCTCAAACAGCTGCTTGCCACAGAAGTCTGACAGGAGCTTGTCAGTTTATATGCCATAGTAGAAGGTCTGAGAGGATGGCAGGACCTCAGCAGAAAAACGACACATACATCCATGTCTTACCCGGGGCTCGAACCCAGGTCCCGTAGATCAGTAGCCAAGCACGCTAACCACTTGGCCAACTTCAAATCAGTGTTAACAAACGAAATAAAAAACGTTCTGCTACATTTTTCGTTACAGTCAAAAATTTAATATCGTTTTTCGTTATAGCAAAAATTAAATTTCATTATAGCGTTATTTCGGAATATTTTTAGTACAAATGCAAAACAGTGATATATGTACACTATGTTGAAAAAAGTGTCCGGATACTTCCATGTTATGTGAATGGAAAGCCACTTTCAAAGCTCCCTAACATTGAAAATAAACCTTTCACGCAAAAACTGTTATTGGCGATAAATTGTAGATGTCACTCAAATCTCTCTAAATATAGAGGTCCTGTATAGTTAGAGGCTGGCCTTCTTCTTCTTATACATCCTTCTTCCTAAGCTGGACGTATTTGTAAAGGGGGCCTCGGCCCCCTTATCATCAGGTCCATAGGCATAAAGGGCAGTGGGTGCAGATGAAAACGGCAAAGACTGGCCAGCACAGTGAAGGCTGGCAATCGTACATATTGGCAATTGGGCTTTAGGCCGCCCAGTGGTGGAGAGGCTGATGTTGAAGGGTGAAGGAAAATAAATACCAGTTGCATGTCATGTGAAGGGGGGAAAGGGGGGGAGAGAGATGGAGGAAGAGGTAGTGTATATATATATATTTTTATAATTTTCCGAGTGGCGAATGTTATGTTATTTTTTGAAGTTGTGGCCATGGTTGGTTGCCAGTAGAGGCTGGCCATCTCGGTGATTCACTGTCATTGGTTGATTGAGTCACGTGGTTTCTGGACGCCATATTTTGTCGCACCGTGAGACGAAAGCCTATGAGTTTGTGCGTGTACCAAGTGAAAACTTCTCAGTTGTTTTAGTTTTATTATTTCTACAACTTTTTTTGTCTATAAAAGCTATTATATTTTATGAATGCCTCACTGCGCTGCATTTGGGTGTAAAAATTTCATCAAAGGAATAAATTAATGAATATTTTTTTTCGAGAAACTCCATCAGAAGACGGCAATCAGTTGCAAAAGTGAAATGAGCTAACTGAAAACCAACAAAATATTTCTTTTAAGGTTCGTTTGAAAAACTAGCTAATGTTTTCACTTTCTAGTCTGACTATGCCAATATTTGTTCATCTGTCTGTCCGTCTCTCTGTTAACTGATGTCTGTCCATCTGTCTTTCCACTTGTCCCGCCTTCTCGTGGTGCGGACCGTTAGTAACTTTCAAAAGAGATACTCTCTTGTGGAAGTGAACGGAAGGGGAGGGCTGCCAGATTAGTGTGGCCTACTGATCTGGACAACTATGGCTACTTTTCTTTTTTTTTTTCTACCCTGCTGAGGAGTGGTCAACCACACAGATTCCTGGTGCTGACCATATATACCAACCTGAACGGAATTATGGCTCTGAGCTTGATTACGGATCCTGATTTTGCTGCACTGGTGGGCTTCTGTGGAGGGAAAATCTTCCGCTGTGTTTTCTGTTTGTTTGTGGGTTAACAGCCCCAAGTGAATAGATTCACAGGATATGTTTATCAGCTGGTGGATAATCCTGAGCAGAAGTCATCGCAGGCACCTGAACACTTTGCTTCTATTGGCATCGTCAAATTCTACATTGGAGGAAGTCTTCCAGTGTAGATGGCTTCAGCCTTTAGTAGTGGGGGAACAGGTCTTTGCCCCATGTCTGCGATTAGGGGGCTGTTTGATATTGTCGGCATTCCCTCTCTCAATAAACATACTTTCTTTAAACATCCCACTAACCATTTTCTCTCCATAGGTAGTTGGAATGTGAGGACTCTGCACAGAGCTTTTTCTCTTTATGTCCTCACAGAAGAATTCCACCATCATAATTTAGATATTCTCGGCTTGCAAGAGACCAGATGGACAGATAAAGGTCAGATTCTTAAAAATAATCTTAAATTTCTCTTTTCAGGGAGGGACGACAATAAGCATCACCAAGGCGTGGGTCTGCTTCTCAGCAGACACGCTAGCGATGCTCTTCTAGGATATGAGTGCATTAATGAAAGGTTTCTTACAGCAAAATTTCAGACAAGCGTTAAACACTTGAATGTTATCTGCTGTTATGCCCCCACTGAGGATGCCGATGAGGATGAGAAGGATAGGTTTTATGAACAACTTCAGGATATTTTGAATTCTGTCAAGAAAGGAGATATTACCCTTGTTCTTGGTGACTTCAATGCCAAAGTTGGTACTGACTCTGACCTTTGGGGAGGAGTAATAGGCCCCTTTTGGTATTGGTAGCTGCAATGGCAATGGGCAACGTCTCCTACAGGTAAGTAAACTCAATGGATTCAGAATAACTAACACTTATTACAAACACCGCGACATACATAAGTATACATGGGTTTCACCTGATGGGCTGCATAAGAATATGATTGATTACATATTAATTAACAGCAAATGGGCTAGTTCTGTTAGGAATACCAGGGCATATAGGGGAGCTGAAATTGGATCTGACCATTACCTTGTTAAAAGTGTGTTGCAACTTAAACTTAAAAAGTGTTGTACTAGGGTTAAAAAATTTACTTTTTACACTGAAGCTATGAAAGATCCAGTTATAGCCAAAGCTTACCATGATAGGTTACTTAGTCATTATGACAGTCATGGTGTGCTTACTACTGAAGTTGAGGAAGAATGGGATCATTTTAAACAGGCTTTTTTGGATACTAACAGTACTCTTTTAGGAAAAAAGGAGCAGAAGAGGCAAAATTATCTGAGTGATAAGGCACTTGAGCTTATTTCGGAAAGAAAGAACTGCAGGAATGCACTTAATCAATACCCTACTAGTCCTAATAGAAAGCATTACAGAGACCTTAATAAACTTGTAAAGGATCAGTTAGCTGCTGATAAGAATCTTTGGCTTGATGGTTTGGCTGACAAAGCCGAGGAAGCAGTTAGACAGCACAACAGCAGAGAGCTGTACCAGATAGTTAATGTTTTGTGTGGTAGAAAACGGACAGGCATACAAGGATTGAAGGATAAACAAGGTAAGGTTATAGAAGGGGAGGATTCTGTCATGGTTAGGTGGGCTGAGCATTTCAGTGATGTTCTAAACAATGTAGTTAGTTCTACTCCCATTGTTTGCAATGATGATAGGTGCATTGGTGGCTTTAATGTTGGCCCTATAACACAATCTGAAGTTATTTTGGCTGTTTCTAAACTTAAACTTCATAAATCCCCAGGGGTAGATGAAATTACTACGGAAATGCTTAGAGCTGGGAATGTTTCGGTTACCACTTGGATGACTGAAATTCTGAATATCTTTTATGATAAAGGCATGGTTCCTAAGGATTTTACCAGAGCTATTGTTATCCCTATTTTCAAAAAAGGTGATCGCAGTTCTTGTGATAACTATAGGGGTATCAGCCTACTCTCTGTTCCAGGTAAAGTTCTTTCCATGATTGTGCTTAATAGAATTAAGAATCTGGTTGACAGGCAATTGCGTGATGAGCAATGTGGATTCAGAAGTGGTAGGGGATGTGTAGATCAGATATTTTCACTTAGGCAGATTCTTGAGAAATGTTTAGAGTTTCAGAAACCTTTGGTTGCTAGCTTTGTTGATTTCAAAAAGGCTTTCGACTCTGTTGATCGTCATAATTTGTGGTTGATTGTGAGATCATATGGTATACCAGACAAGTTAGTTAACATTATGAAAGCTCTCTATAATAACACTGAGTTGTGTGTGAGAGTTGGTAAGGCTTGTAGCAATTGGTTTAGCATTACTTCTGGTGTTCGACAAGGGTGCATTTTGTCTCCTTTTCTCTTTAGCTTGGTTATTGATTATGTTATGCGAAATTCACTTCAAGGGAAAGATTTTGGCCTTAAATAGGCTGGAGATACGAAAGTTTCTGATTTAGATTATGCTGATGATTTAGCCCTTTTTTCAAATGATGTTGATGAGATGAACTCTTTCATTCGAGCTGTTGATGAGACTGGTAGTAGAGTAGGTTTGGTTATAAACAGAGAGAAAACTAAAGTGATGAAAATTGGTCAGGCAGGCTGTGATTCAGTTAATCTGAATGGTTGCAGTCTTGAGCAGGTGTCACAGTTTAATTATCTTGGGAGCAATGTAACAGATAATGGTGATGTGCGGCATGAGATTAACAGACGAATAGCAATTGCTGCTGGGACTTTTAAGAACCTATGGAGAGTGTGGAGAAATAGGCGTATACACCTAAAGACTAAAATTAGACTGTATAATAGTTGGTTCTTTCTAGGGTTAGTTATGGTAGTGAAACTTGGACACTTTGTAAACAAGATAACAGGAAACTAGATGCTTTTGATTCCAAATGCTTACGCAGTATCTTGGGCATTAGGTGGTTCAACTTTGTAACTAATGATGAGATTAGGAAAAGGAGTTTGCAACCTCCTTTAAGCAGCATATTGTGCAGAGAGAGACTCCGTTGGTTTGGCCATGTTGCCCGTATGAATAATTATAGATTTGGCGAATAGGGTTATGAACAGTGTGCCTAAAGGCCTCAGAAAGAAGGGGAGACCTAGGATGCGGTGGGCAGACAATGTCAAAGAGGACCTTGTTAGAATTGGTGTGCAGTGGCCAGATGCAGTAGATGTAGCTCAGGATAGACTTGCTTGGAGAACTAAATTGCACGGTCTGGTTGGACCTCCGTAGCCCATGGCTGCTTGAGGATGATGATGATGATGATGGTGATGTCCGTCTATAGACAATCAATTTTTTTTACTTTTAGAGCTAAATGAAAAATTCTTTTTGGGTTGGATAGGTGTCAAACAAATATTGCGATTCGCAATTTTAAAAATCTTTAATAGCGCCCTCTAGCGATGGGAAAAGATGGAAAATGCTAAAATTATAAACGAATATTACAAAAAACTACACTGGAAATATGAAAGTTTGGTAGTAGAGTGTTATGGCCAGAAGGATTACAGTGGCAACAAGGCTTTGCCGTCTTAGCCAACAGGACTGCGGAAATGAAGCTTTTTTAACAGATAAATGAAACAATATATATATATATAATTTTTTTTCGTTTTACAGGCACTAACAAAATATTAATGATTTAAACAATATTTGATAATCTCAGCATTACCTGTAGACGTAGTAGAAGTAAGTCTGTAAGTCAATGAATATTTTTTCTGAAAAAAGCCGGCGTCAGTTTAACAGGTTAGAATACTCTGACATGTTTGTGGAGAGATGCGGGTTCGAATTCCGTATATCGGCGAAATTGTTTTCCAAAAAAAAATTAATATTTACATTTTTCGAATCCCCATAGTGGAAATTCCAGTGTTAGAGAGTGCTAAAGGCGGTATATAAAAACTCGAAAGGCGACCTCTAGCAGCGGAAAAAAGCTGGAAAATACCAAATCTTTAAATAAATATTGTAAACAATCTATTTTGCTAGAAACTAAATTTTTGGTCATAGAGTGTTATGGTCAAGTGGTTTACCCTAAGAGTAATGATTTGTCCCGTTTGTAAAATGCAACTTTTCTGCTTTAAGAGATAAATCAAAAATTTTTTTGCACATTACAGGTACTAATAAAATATTGATAGTTTATTTTCTCAATTATACAGTAGTTCGAATTTCCACTGTCAGAAGGTACTGAAAGTGTAAAATAACTAGAAGAACGCATATCGCCTCTGGAGAATCTCATTTTCAAAGAGAATGAAGTTTTTTTTTTTGCCTACTTTTTCATTCCTTAAAAGTTGGAATTAGGGGTTATTTATTTATTTTTTAATGTATGATGAGGGAAATGCACATAGTAGTATTTTATTAGTAATTATAAAACATAAAAAGTATTTATTTTTTAGTTCTTAAATTTAAAGGACGATCATGGATGTTCGTGTTGTTTTTCTGCTGAGGTCCCGCCACCCTCATGGACTTTCTACTATGGCGTATAAATTGACAGGCTCCTGTCACACCTCTGTACAAGCAGCTGCTTTAGGGGTTATTTATTTATTTTTTAATGTATGATGAGGGAAATGCACAGAGTAGTATTTTATTAGTAATTATAAAACATAAAAAGTATTTATTTTTTAGTTCTTAAATTTAAAAAGCTACTTTTCTCTCTCTCCTCTGAAAATAGTGGGCAGATAATTGATGTCAGTAGAATTTCTACCATAACAGAACTCTACACGACGAAATTTTTACCATAATTTTTACCATAAATATTCGTTAAATGTTTTGCAGTTTCGACATATAGTAATCTCTAAAGATATAAATTAAAACTACCTTTGAAAATGCAAATTACATTAGTAACCAGCTAAAAAAGAGATTTCCAATTATCTTTTGAAACAAAACCGTTCCATTTTTTACCTACCTTGGACTTAGGGTCAACTCATTGCTGTCAATGGAATTTTCGAGATTGTCACATTCCACAACCAAAATTTCAAATTTTTAGCATGACTACATCGTTTGCAAAATTCGATTTTAAACTTTGGGATTTTTCGATTTTTTTCTATCGTTAGAGAACGCAATTATTGCTTTTTGGAAATTCGCAAAATGTAAATTGTAATGTTTCATCAATACCTGTCCAACCAAAAAAGAATTTTTAATTTATCTCAAAACATACACTTTTCCGTTAAAAACAAAAAAGTTGCATTCACCTCCCCCCTGGGTCTAAAGGGTCAAGTGATTGTTGCCAATGGTAACTTCGTAACCTTCACATTTCAACACCAAAATTTCAAACTTCTGACATAATTAATTATATCGTTTAAAATATTCCTTTGATATTTTGGAATTTTCTAATTTTTCTACCATTACAGGATGCAATTATAACTTTTGGGAGATTCGAAAAATGGAAATCGTAATATATCATTAATATCTATCTAACAAAAAAGAATTTTTTATTTATCTGTATAAACAAAAAAGTTCGATGTCTACAGAAGGACAGACAACAAAACGAAATTATGTCTTTTTTTTTGAAAAAAAAGCTCTAAAATTTCCTTTTCCTTTTTTAGTCGTTTTCTAAAGTGCTTCCAATCATGAACACTGAAATCTGTATCAAATATTACCCTACCCTTTTCCGGAATCCATAAGTACCCTGCAAGACCATTCAGCTATAAACGCTAAACAATCTGAGCGACGACAAAACATGGCGTCCAATTTTGAGATGGCCAACCTCTACCTATATAGGGCCTCTGTCTAAATATATTTCCCGCAATACTCGTTTAATATTTAAAGAATGAATGGAAGCTGAAGCATTTATCTTCAACCTTTGATACTTGTGTAAAAATACTTCAATTGATAAAACACAACTCTTGTAACAATTTTATGACGATATTTTAAGATTTCATCAATTTGGAGGCAATGTGAAAGTGTCGTCTGCTGTTAAATTGTCCCGTTTCAATGACTCTTTAAATATTGATCGAAGATGGTTGAAAATTGGCACGTCACATTGCTTCCAAATTGATGAAATCTTAAAAAATCGTCATACAAACTTCAGATATTTAATTTATATTAGTAAACAAATTGTTACAACACTTGTGTTTTATCTATTATTTTTTTCACAAGTGTCGAAATTTGAAGATAAATGCTTCAGTTTCCATTCATTCGTTAAATATTAATAGAATATTGCGGGAAATATATTTAGAGGGATTTGACTGACATCTACAATTTATCGCCAAATAACAGTTTTTGCGTAAAAAGTTTATTTTCAATGTTAGGGATCTTTGCAAGTGGCTTTTCATTCACATAACATAGAAGTGGGTTGGGTTGTTTTACCGCTGAGCGGCACTTTTTTGCACACCATGGGCTAAATGGCCAGGTCACATGGACCCCGAAGGCTCAGAGAAGGTTGGGGCAGGGGACCCACTGGAACAGCTGTTGGGAGACAGATGGTAGCCTCCCGTCAAGGCCATCCAGGGTGTTCTTTAACGTGCACAGGGTATGTCTCTCCCGCACACGGGGCCACGGCTTAACGTCCCATCCGACGGACGGCGGCCTTTCCAAGCCCATTGGTGTCCCCTACTGACCGTGGGCAGGGCGGGGAATTTTGCGGAGATAAATCTCAATGCTGACCCAGCTGGGACTCGAACCTGGGAACTACAGATTACGAGCCTGGCGCGCTACCTACTGAGCCACCCCCGCCCCAACATAGAAGTGTCCGGACACTTTTTCAACATAATGTATATGTTGAAAACGTACAACATAGTGAATATATTGGTCTGTAAATGGTAGCTAAGTCACTGGAAGGAGAGCTATGCACCAATTTCCTGTGATGATGCATAGAATCAGCCACGCCTAGTACCCAATCTCCGACCCCGCCTTCTCGTGGTGCAGACCATTAGTACCTTTCAAAAGAGATACTCTCTTCTGAAAGAGAACGGAAGACGAGGGCTGCCAGATCAGTGTAGCCTACTTATCTGGACAAGTATGGCTACTTTTCATTTTTTTCTACCCTGCTGAGGAGTGGTCAACCAAACAGGGTCCTGGTGTTGATCATATATACTAACCTGAATGGAATTATGGCTCTGAGCTTGATTATGGATCCTGAATTTGCTGCACTGTTGGGCTTCTGTGGAGAGAAAATCTTACGCTGTGTTTTCTGTTTGGGTTTAACAACCCCAAGTGAATAGATTCACAGGATATGTTTATCAGCTGCTGGATAATCCTGAGCAAAGAGTTCATTGCAGGCACCTGACTCTTTGCTCCTACTGGCATCCAGTGTAGCCTTTAGTGGTGGGGGAACGGGTCTTTGCCCCATGCCTGCAATTAGGGGGCTGTTTGATAGTGTCGGCATTCCCTCTCTCAATAAACATAGTTTCTTTAAACATCCCACTAACCATTTTCTCTCCATAGGGAGTTGGAATGTGAGAACTCTGCACAGAGCATTTTCTCTTGATGTCCTCAAACAAGAATTCCACCATCATAATTTAGATATTCTCGGCTTGCAAGAGACCAGATGGACAGATAAAGGTCAGATTCTTAAAAATAATCTTAAATTTATCTTTTCAGGGAGGGAAGATAATAAGTAACACCAAAGCGTGGGTCTGCTTCTCAGCAGACATGCTAGTGACGAAAGGTTGCATAATGAAAGGTTTCTTACAGCAAAATTTCCCACAAGCATTACAGACTTGAATGTTATCTGCTGTTATGCCCCCACTGAGAATGACGATGAAAAGGATAGGATTTGCGGACAACTTCAGGATATTTTGAATTCTATCAAGAAAGGAGATATATTACCCTTGTTCTAAGTGACGTCAATGCTAAAGTTGGCATTTTCTCTGACCTTTGGGGAGTGCTGATAGGACCTTTCGGTACTGGTAGCTACAATGGCAATGAGCAACGTCTCCTACAGGTAAATAAACTTAATGGTTTGCAAATAACTAACACTAATTATAAACACCTTGACATACATAAGTAACTTGGGTTTCACCAGATGGACTGCATAAGAATACGATTGATTACGTATTTAATAGCAAATGGGATAGTTCTGTAAGAGCTAAAATTGGATCTGACCATTACTTTGTTAAAAGGGTATTGCAACCTAAACTTAATAAGTGTTGTGCTAAGGTTAAAAAAATTACCTCTAATTCTGAAGCTCTGAAAGACCCAGTTATAGCTAAAGCTTACCTTGGTTGGGTTGTTTTACCTCTGAGCAGCACTTTTTTGCACACAACGGGCTAAATGGCCAGGTCACATGGACCCCGAAGGTTTGGGGAGGGGACCCACTGGAACAGCTGTTGGGAGACAGATGGTAGCCTCCCGTCAAGGCCATCCAGTGTGTTCTTTAACGTGCACAGGTTATGGCTCTCCCGCATACGGGGCCACAGCTTAACATCCCATCCGACGGACAGCGGCCTTTCCAAGCCCATCGGTGTCCCCTACAGACCATAGGCAGGGCGGGGAATTTTGCAGAGATAAATCTCAACACTGACCCAGCTGGGACTCGAACCTGGGAACTACAGATTACGAGCCTGACGTGCTACCGACTGAGCCACCCCCGCCCCAAAGCTTACCATGATAGGTTACTTAGTCATTTTGACAGTCATGGTTTGCTTACTACTGAAGTTGAGGAAGAATGGGACCATTTTAAACAGGCTTTTTTAGAAACTAACCGTACTCTTTTAGGAAAAAAGGTGCAGAGGAGGCAGAATTATTTGAGTGATAAGGCACTTGAGCTTATTTCAGAAAGAACTGCAGGAATGTCCTTAATCAATACCCTACTAGTCGTATTAGAAAGCATTACAGAGAGCTTAATAAACGTGTAAAGGATCAGTTAGCTGCTGATAAGAATCTTTGGCTTGATGGCTTGGCTGAAAAAGCCGAGGAAGCAGCTAGGCAGCACAACAGCAGAGAGCTGTATCAAATAGTTAATGTTTTGTGTTGTAGAAAACGGATAGGTATACAAGGATTGAAGGATAAACAACGTAAGGTTATAGAAGGTGAGGATTCTGTCATGGCTAGGTGGGCTGAGCATTTCAGTGATGTTCTAAACAATGTGGGTAGTTCTACTCCCATTGTTTGCAATGATGATAGATGCATTGGTGGCTTTAATGTTGGCCCTATAACATATTCCGAAGTTATTTTGGCTATTTCTAAACTTAAACTTCATAAATCCCCAGGGGTAGATGAAATTACTACAGAAATGATTAGAGTTGAAAATGTTTGTTTCCACTTGGATGACTCAAATTTTGAATATCTTTTATGATAAAGGCATGGTTTCTAAGGATTTTACCACAGCTATTATTATCCCCATTTTCAAAAAAGGTGATCGCAGTTCTTGTGATAACTATAGGGGTATCAGTCTACTCTCTGTTCCAGGTAAAGTTCTTTCCATGATTGTGCTTAATAGAATTAAGAATCTGGTTGACAGGCAATTGCGTGATGAGCAATGTGGATTCAGAAGTGGTAGGGGATGTGTGGATCAGATATTTTCACTTAGGCAGATTCTTGAGAAATGTTTAGCAATCCCAGCAACATCGTACACATATGGCGCCAGTCAGTTAAAGAATGATCCAGCACATGCCAAGGATCAGGAAGATGACATTTGACCACGGAGTGACAGGACTGCCATTTGCGAAACATGGCATTGCGTGACAGATTCGGAACTACAACGCAACTGCAAAGGGACTGGCAACAGATAATACATCGAATACCTACCAGGCAGATGGTAAACAACAGGCTTTTACAGTTTTCATTGCGAGTCTATCGTCCGGCACTATGTTTGTCCCTCACATCTGCCCACATGCAAGCACGTTTTCAATGGTGTCGCCTCAGACAGAAGTGGAACGAACAAGAGTGGAGTACCGTGGTGTTTAATGACGAATCTCGTTTTTGTCTTGATCAACTAGAGAGAGTTCATGTCTCACTAGATCCGTCCCTGAATATAACTATTCTGCCCACAGTAAAAGTCGTTGCTATGGTGTAAAAGTATATGTCACGCAATGCCATGCTTCGCAAATGGAAGTCCTGCCATTTCGTGGTCAAATGTCATCTTCCGATCCTTGTCGGCATGTGCTGGATCATTCTTGAACTGACTGGCGCCAACTGTCAAGGCTTTTTGCATTTCCACTGGATCATTCTTGAACTGACTGGCCGCCAACTGTCAAGGCCGTCCAGAGTGTACTTTAACGTGCACAGTTTATGGCTCACCAGCACATGGAGACATAGTTTAACATCTGAATGACTAATCTTTCCAACCACATCAGTGTATCTTTCCTCACCAAGGCGAGGTGGGAGTTAGTGAAGATACATCTCAATGCTCGCACAGTTGGAACTCGAGCCTGGAAAATTAGAATATAGACCAATGTCTCGCAAACTGTGTGCCGCGAGAGATTTTCAAATTGACACTAGATATTCCAAAGATTTCATTTTGACTTGACTTGTGTTATCGACGTGCTTTAATAAAAATCTTTCAGATTTTATCAATTGGGATCTTGTAAGTATTTATCGTTTTTCCAAATTTTGGTATTGAATTTTTATTTTTTCAAGCCGCCGTCCCGTGGCCGAGTGGTTAGCGCGCTTGGCTACTGATCTACGGGACCTGGGTTCGAGCCCCGGGTAAGGCATGGATGTTCGTGTTGTTTTTCTGCTAAGGTCCTGCCATCCTCTCAGGTGTTCTACTGTGGCATATAAACTGACAGGCTCCTGTCAGACCTCTGTGGCAAGCAGCTGCTTGAGGGGGTATTTATTTATTTTTTTTTATAGAATGGACAAATATTTAAAACAAACACCGAGTTATGAATTAAAGAACGAGAGCAAATCTTCGAGTAAAACCAGGCTGATGACTTCAACAAAGCGCAAATATAATGACGATTATAGAGAGTTTGCTTTTATTCTTTTTTAGGTGTGCCGCGGAAAAAAAATCAGATTCGGTGTGCCGCAGAGTAAAAAAGTTTGCGAGACACTGCTGTAGACCAAGTATGCCACCATTCGATCCTCCCTCCCCACATACACACCTTTGAGAGCCTTAATATATTCTCTCGAAAATCAGATTTATGACGACATCCTCATTGGAAGTTTCTGGGTACGCCACTGAATAGCTTAGCTATGGAAAGGAGGTCAACTCCACACCAGAGAGATTTTTACGTTTTAAATATTAATTCAATTTACATTACAAAAAAAATTCTTCAACAGAGTTTACAGATACCTTGGGCTAAACGTCATTGGTAGTTATATATTTTCAATCTTTGCTCTGGTTATTAAATTCTCAGAGGGCAATATCCTCCCCCTTCGGTTCAACCTTGAATATAACATATAGGACAGAATTTTAATCCAGTGCCGAGAACTGTTTGCGATTAACATTAAGGAATTACTATAGTAGAGCACTAGTTTCCATTTTTAACTTAGCTGTGTTGTTTTACCCCTGAGCGGCACTTTTTTGCACACCATGGGCTAAATGGCCAGGTCACATGGACCCCGAAGGCTCAGAGAAGGTTGGGGGAGGGGACCCACCGGAACAGCTGTTGGGAGACAGATGGTAGCCTCCCGTCAAGGCCATCCAGCGTGTTCTTTAACGTGCACAGGGTATGGCTCTCCCGCACACGGGGCCACGGCTTAACGTCCCATCCGACGGACGGCGACCTTTCCAAGCCCATCGGTGTCCCCTACTGACCGTGGGCAGGGCGGGGAGTTTTGCGGATATAAATCTCAACGCTGACCCAGCTGGGACTCGAACCTGGGAACTACAGATTACGAGCCTGGCGCGCTACCGACTGAGCCACCCCCGCCCTTTTAACTTAGCTCCATTGACTACATGGATGACTACAATCAAGGCAGTCACGTACAATACATCTGCGTTTCATACTCTCATATTCATAGCGCATAAAAATGGCCTATACAGAAACTTCAAATGTGGACTTGTGTTTAGGGGAAGAGGGGGGTCGCCACTGATTCATATGATAGCGGATATCATAGTCTAAAGGCAGTCTTTTGATTCGGCCTATTTGTTAAAATTTTACAGCTTTAAAGCTTCTTCAGTGACGTTACTATCATGGCACCGTAACGGTACGTTTTTTTTTCTTTCAAAATTTTAGTAAATGGGGACTCCTGCTCAAGTCTTATTCTCACCCCGTTTTTTTTTCTGAGACAGTGGTCAACTGCGATTTCAGTCTTAGCAGGGCATGTCCTTGTATGAAGCTTGCACAAATTAGCAATAGTTTCTATGACCCTTCTCTATCCTATATGCTGCAAATCCAAAAAAAATTACGTGTACATATCTCGTCATTCCGTCTTTGGAGTATCACGCACATATTTCACCGCATCTCGAAATGTTAGTATTACATATAACTCCACACGACCGTCATAACAACGAAACATTTTTTCTTAACTTTTTGGACACACAATTATTTTTGTTGCTTAATTATTTATTGAAATATAAATGTTCTTTATAATCATCCTATATAGCATTAGTCTGATTTTCTAACTAGCCAACGGTACAATTATACTTGTGATAATTCGTGATAGATCATTTTGAGCTTTTGATGATTAAGGCATAACTACTAGTAGTGCATTTTGATTGACAAAATTTACTATTAAAATTTTTAAAGCTTAATAGACTTTGCAGCAAGTCCCAAGAATTTTCAAGTCGATCTTGATTATACATATTTTACAGGAGCATTAAAAGGGACCTGGGTTCGAGCCCCGGATTAGGCATGGATGTGTGTGTCGTTTTTCTGCTGAGGTCCTGCCATCCTCTCAGATCTCCTACTGTGGCACATAAACTGACAGGCTCCTGTCAGACCTCTGTGGCAAGCAGCTGCTTGAGAGGGTATTTATTTATTATTATTATTATTATTAAAAAATCATTAAAATTAAGGGAAACAATGTATATTGGAACAGCATTCTAGATCCATTTTAAATCTAGTCACTTGTGTCCTCCCAATTTTTTTCCCCCAGATTCTTTCCTGCATAATCCAAAGGACTTCCCGCAGAACTGGCATTCAGAGTAGTAGATATAGAGGGCAATCTCCCTATACCGATAAGGCCACCGCCCGTCGGATGGGACGTTAAGCCGTGGTCCCGTGTGCGGGAGAGCCATACCCTGTGCATGTTAAAGAACATGCTGGATGGCTTTGACGGGAGGCTACCATCTGTCTCCCAACAGCTGTTCCAGTGGGTCCCCTCCCCCAACCTTCGGGGTCCTTGTGACCTGGCCATTTAGCCCATGGTGTGCAAAAAAAGTGCCGCTCAGAGGTAAAACAACCCAACCCTATACCGCTAATGGCAACATTTCCACGATTTTAATTCTCAGAGTAGCACACCAGTATCTGGAGAAGAAACTAACTTGCACAAAAACTAGTATATGATTGAATGCCCTTCATTCAGGGCCAGTAAAGAGGTAAGCCATCAGGGAACCTATAAAATGTCTGTAAATGGCCGCTGAAATGGACTTCACGGCAGAAATATCCTTGAGCTGGTCCTGTCTTTATTCATTCTACGTACAAATAAATTTTATAAATAAAAAAATAAATACCCCCTCAAGCAGCTGCTTGCCACAGAGGTCTAACAGGAGCCTGTCAGTTTATATGCCATAGTAGAAGGTCTGGGGATGGCAGGACCTCAGCAGAAAAACGACACATACAACCATGCCTTAATCTGGGGCTCGAACCAAGGTCCCTCAGATCAGTAGCCACGCGCGCTAACCACTCGGCCACGGGACGGCAATAAATTTTATATAAAAAATAAATTTATTACAATTTTAAAATTCAATAGCTTGTAATTAATTTTAAAATGCCCTACTGTTCATGGTGAAAATTTCAGTGTATATATAACATAGATATAAATGATTAAGAAACACCTTTAAATACTGATAGAAAATAAAAAATATATAATTATATCATTGTTTAAAGGTAATTAATTATCTTACTCATTTACATCTCGATTTCTAAATAAAATAACAGTGGTAATTTTTGCGAAAGAAACAACAATATTTTGGGATTATTTCCGAATTGTAACCCAAAGAATGTTAAAGTGTAGTAAAAGATGTCGAATCCATTAAAAAAAAAAGATTTCTGGTTTCAGCTTAAAATTTTATTGCATCCTTTTATACAAACACTCATTCATCATTCAAATTCTCCATGACTGTAGCTAATTACATGTACATACATAAATACAAAGCACTTGCTAAAATGGCAGAGAAAGAGCAAGGCAAGACTATAAAACGTATTTACAAATTTCTCTAAATGCTTGGTGGAAGGCGAGATATTTTCCAAAAGTCCACAGGATAACAGTTTACCCATGAGTGAAAATAGGTCTATTAACAGTGAAATATAAAATGGTAGTTACAAATCTATACATCTTGCTTATATTTTATGTTTAAAAAAAAAACTTATTATATATATCAACTATTCATGAAAAATTGAGCATGTTCCACAGAAAACAATTAGTTCCTTTTGTCTGGTTATGCAATAAGAGTTGAAGTTTGGAATTAAAAGGTTAAAATCCTCATAGAAAACACATGCATTAGAATTACAAATGCCCCATTTTCAAAGAAATGTTGACATGAATTAATATTTTTCAATATTAAATTCTTTGTTGTATAATTAAAGTACATGATTTAATAACTTCACACAGAAAAATGTTTTTCATATAAATTATGATGCATTTTGGTATAAATATTCCAAAAGATACAGGTTACAAATATAAGCAACAGTACAAATATAGTATTATACACTGCTGCAGACTGTAAAGTTGTTTGTTTACTAGAGCAATGAGAAATTTTGCAAATGAAAGTTTAATAAAGAAACAATTAAAAAAATATATGCATATAATTGTACTCTCTTCTATCCTTAAAGCTCTTTTTATTTCTATAAGGACTATTTAAAATGCTATTGAGCTTTTTGAAAGAACTGAGACAAAGAGACTGACTTTTGATGTTTGGTGGAATTGATCTGCTGTAAGCCAATGACTGGTCAAAGATTAGCAAACACACCAGTTATTCACTGTTTTTCAATTGTCATAGATCACTGGTTGAATGAACTATCAACCAACCAAAGATCTATGAGAATTGTCATGTATAATGTACATTATTTACATCTTGTAACTGTCCAAGTGATTGCACTGTTTCCAAAGTTGTTATACACACTTTGCCACTAAACAGAAATGCACTATTACAGATATTCAGTAGGGGAAAAAAAATTGCCCATCAATTTTAAACCAAATTAAAAATATTCTTAAATAATCTTTTGGTAAGTCGTGTATAAATTGAAAATAAGGGAGAAATTTTATGGAAGTGAACCACAGTAATGGTAAAAGAGGAATACATTAGATTTCACTGTCAGTTTAGGTTGTTAGTCCTGCTCGAAGAGTTTGTTAATCTAGGTCCAATTTCACGTCCATATCAGCAAAATTATACATCAGTTCAAAATCACATTTCATATCAAGAGAACCTAGCTCAATGGCAAACTGTGACTACATCAGCAGCACCAATGTCCCAATAACACTTTCATAAAAAAAATGCGATTTAAAATTTTCTTGAGGGAAAAGGCACTGTTTTCGTTATTGCTCAGGCTACCAAAATACCTTAGGGCATTACTAGTAACAAGTCTCAAAATTCAGCTGGCCAAATTGGTCTAGTACAGGAGAAAGCCAGAGCCTCAATTTGTATTTAATTCTTGGATCATTGAACTGGTTTGTCAGCAATTAGGTTTCCAAAGGATAAATATTAATAGTGTAATTCACAATAATACTATTCTCAAATAAATCCATGTAAATCATATATAAAAGCATCCACTGAATGGTGCTCAAGAATGTTATATCATTGTAACACTAGCAATGGAATAAGTCCATGCTGTAATTATATACAGGGTGAATCTGAAAAAGTGGGCAAAACTTTACGGGGTGGTAGAACGCAGCTATACGAGAAATATTCATCATAGAAAGTATGGGCGGAACGCAAACGGCGAGCCACTAGGTGGCGTTGGAAATGGTATAAAAGGGTCGGTCCTCGCACCCAACGGCATTTCTACCATGGATTGCCGAGAGGATGGCTGGTTATACTAACCACGAAATGGCGGATATGCACTTTGTGTACGGTGCGGCGGACGGGAATGCAAGTGAGGCACAGAGTATCTCCTCTCCTTCTTGTGTTCATTCTTTAAATGTGACAGTGGCAAACTACCTTTTAACTTCTCACCGCTTGCGTTCCGCCATACATTCTATGACAAATATTGCTCGTATAGCTGCGTTCTACCACCCCGTAAAGTTTTGCCCACTTTTTCAGATTCACCCTGTATAGATAGTCGAATTTTAAATTATATGTCATGAAGTCGATTTTAACATATCTAAAGCTCCATTCACATGGTGCAATGTGGAATCTAATGTATATATGTGTGCAGTACAAATGTTCAAGTACAAAAATCAATTATGCTGACACAAACTTGTTGTCACAATGGAAGCAGTCCCCAGAATCTTTCACCACATGATGATGTCAACAGCACTTGTGAATGTGCCATCCGAGTTACATTTAACTTGCCAGCAGAACAGAGGCAAAGGGAATGAATTTTCCTACACTAAAAAAAAATGGCAATCTGCAAACAACATCTGCAGCAACTGCAACCTTTTACAAGTGAAAAGCAGCTGCACAACAAATTCATCAGGTAGAGATTTACAAGTACTTGTAGACTTAGTGCATTATGTTTTACCTTTAACTTCAGATTGAGGTACGTATTGTGATCAGTGAAGTACTGTTCGGTGAACCAGCATTCTAGCATTCATAACTCTTTGAATACCGAACAAATATTGCTCAAAATCAAAATTTGATTGGGATCTTTAATATATTTTTAGACATATTTTTCATTAGAAATCATATTGAAGGTTACTGAGATCTGAATGAAATTTTATATTGAAATTTTTCTATCCAGGTTGGGTTGTTTTACCTCTGGGAGACATCTTTTTGCACACAATGGGCTAAATGGACAGGTCACAAGGACCCCGAAGGCTCAGAGAAGTTGGGGGAGGGGACCCACTGGAACAGCTGTTGGGAGACAGATGGTAGCCTCCCATCAAGGCCATCCAGCGTGTTCTTTAACGTGCACAGGGTATGGCTCTCCTGCACACGGGGTCACGGCTTAACGTCCCATCCGACGGACGGCGGCCTTTCCAAGCCCATCGGTGTCCCCTACTGACCGTGGGCAGGGCGGGGAATTTTTGCGGAGATAAATCTCAACGCTGACCCAGCTGGGACTCGAACCTGGGAACTACAGATTACGAGCCTGGCACGCTACCGACTGAGCCACCCCCGCCCCCCTTTCTATCCAGTACCTGTATATACCTAAATATATGGAAAATTGAAAAGAATTGGGAAAAATCGAGCAAAAGTATAAAAATCTATGAAGGCAACAACAAGGAGATTTTGATGAATGCCAATAAGAAATTTCTGTGGATGGTATTGGAAATAGTGCTGAAAGAGCTAAAATATGTGAACCTCTTATGGAAAGAATTGCAAGATGCTGCATCATATTTTGTTTAGTAATGATTGAGAAGTTATAATGAGTATATATAAACACAAATTTCATAATATAAATTTCCTATATTTTAAAATTCAACTTGACATTTAAATGTAGCATAAATTAAAAAAAAAAACAATATGCAATATTTACAGAGTATAAATTTTTTTGAATTGCATTGCAACTTCTTTATTTTTATATGATTTAGGTGGCGTATATTTTAATACAATTTAACAAAGCAATAAAAAAATTAACAAAGCAATAATTATTTAATTTTTATGCATGCAAAGGAATTTAACAAAAAATGCTTCTACTTTTGGGGGGTATTAAGATAAAAAGGCTTAAAAAAGATTTAATTCTGATCTAGTCTTACTCAGAAAGAAATTCCTAACTCAATACTGGGTTAAAACTTATATTCTGAAGTCCATCGCTGGAAAGAAACGTAATGAATTCCTCTCTAAACCTAAGGATACTAATGTTGATCATGATACACAAAGTTTGCTCAGAATTTTTGATAACTTATTCCACTTAATCTCGTCATTACTCACAAATTCAAACAACTTAAAGACTCATGAGACAATGTATCTGCAGTCAAAAGCAGACTAGAATTTTCAGGTTCATTACAAAAACTTTCTAATAAATATGACTGGTCCTATATGCGGATAGAATTTTGCAACTGAGTGGAATATAAATATATATACAGGGCCAGATCTAGTTAAGGGAAACAAGAGGGCCATGGCTTCTCATTTTGAAAAAAGTTAGCAACTAGATCAAAGGCAATTTTAAAATATATGCATGTATTTTGAAGAAATACTAAAATTAGAAATACTAAATTTAGAAGACCACTAAAATAATGAGAAAAATTTTATACCAGAATGTCATTCTGGCTTGCTCCCCACCCCCCACCCCTCCCACACACATTTTTCTAGATCTGGGCCAATATATGGCTGGCATGTTATATAATTTCCTAAATGAATGGAAAATATGTCCATAAAAATCTTTTGTAAATATAAAAGTGGACAAAAAAATTGTGAAAAACCAATAAAAAATAACTTTCCAAAATGTAAATAGTACATTAGGATTTTCTGAAAGATCAATCCAGATAGCAAGATATGACCTAAAGAATTAGGAATGTTTCATCAAAATTGTGGTATCTATTCACTAGTAAATGTTTCAAAAGTAATCTTAAAATTTGTAGGATTTTACAAACATTTCATTATTTCAATTCATTATGCAAAATAAAAAAAAATAATTCAGTGCAGCTCAACACACATTTTAAATATTCCTACTGCAAATAAATTTTCTCATTGTCATGTGTAATAGCATATTGTTAGAATATTTAAAAAATCTGGAACATTCAATGGCTTAGCATAGGAGGATGAGATTTGGGGTTTTTACTTGTACATTTGGAAAAATTGCTCTTAATAAATCATTTATCGATTTACATTAACATTACCCCCCTCCAAATTCCATAAATCCTGGTTATGCTGCTGGGAACACTGCATAAGATTTATATTTTAAATATTAAGATGCAAATCTTAATACACAAACTGATATTCACTAATATCAAACTTTCTATTAGTCTGTCTTTGATAATATCGGGGAAAGTAATATTGAGTTTTACTTAAATAATGTCACAAGCTTCAATATTTTGTAATTGAAATATAAGCACCTTTAAAAAATTTATAAACAATTACTTTGCAAATCAGTTTCCAGTACTTAAGCTGAACATTAAAAGAAAATATTAATATAGCTATGACTAGAAATATTATAAAACAGAAGACAACTTCTTAAATAAACTTTAAAGGTTAGCATACAGTTCGTTTGGCTGCTAACAAGCAGAGGTTTGTGACCAAACTTGGAACAAATGATGGTGGTTTTCTTGTAATTCTGCAAATAAAATTTGCAAAAATAGCTATTTCCAGTATTCAATAAGTTTTGCAACCCACATCTGTGCTATTCAGCTTGCAATATATATTTACCATCAATATAGGCTTTACTTTCAATAAAGCACTCCATGTTTGCTGAGGAATAACTTTTGGCACATGTGTAAAACCACAATCAGTTAAGGCACATTTCTTGGCAGTAGTGGTCTGGACTTACTAATATTTAATTTATAGTTAGATAGAAATAATACCTATACTTGCCCTTCACCTTGTAGTTTTTCTACAACATGCTTTACCCATCCTTTTATTCGTGGCTGATTTCGGGAATTTCCAGAATTTCCCATAGGCTTTGAAACTTTATTTCCAGATTCCATAACAGTATTTACTGTGGATGCTGAGTGCTCAGAACTTGTTTCACTCTCTTCATAGTCATGATTACTTTGGGAACACCACTTTTCGAGATCGAGGCGTTTCTGCGTAACTGATTTCACATTGTCAGCATTTGGCAAAGAATCTTCTCTCTGGAATTTGACATTTTCTTCCAGTATTCGTAATCTTTCAATAATAGCTTGATTCACTCGTCTTTTGCACATTAATCCTAATTGTGGTGACGTAAAAGACATATTGCGGATTTCACTGCTCTGGAATTGATGGGTGTTTCTTTTAGTATCTGAATTGGTTTTTGTAACATTTGTAGATTCCACAGTACTAAAATCAGCATCCTCTGGATCACTGTATATAGCTGAATCCCTAAACATATCTTCAGCCAAAGCAGTTTCAATGGCTTCAAAAGTACGTTCATAGTAGCTGTCAGCAGAAGATTCGCTTGCATCTGAAGTAGTGTCATCCATGTCATCCTGTTTCATGGATAGAGGCAAATGAACAGAAGACTCGAGGATATTTGTTTTATCCCCATCACTAGAAGATGTTGCATTAGATGATTCTGATAACAAACTATCTGGTCGAACATCATCTTTAAAATTTTTTGTTTGGCGAGAAAGTAGGCAATTTTTTGGCACACTGTATTCTGACTCTAGAGGATGAGCCATTCGAGCACCAATCACTGAACTCTCAGATTTGTAAGCATGTACTGGAGACTTCTCTTGTCTACCTTCATGATTACTTTCTAGATATTTTAACTCTGATTTCTTTAACCTGTGTTTCATTACTGTAGAATATGCTTTAGCCACAGAATGCACAAACCTGGCTGTAAGAATTTTTGGGCTTATATCTTTTTCACTCCGTATGCTTGACCTGCTACTAGACCTCCCTATTCCATACTTTGAATGTTCACTGTCAATTGATATATTTGAACAGGAATCAGTTTGGTCATGTGACAGTGGACTAGACAGAGTTGCTCTCAATCCAGCTAGTTTAGAGCCCATATTTGAAAACACGTGTTTGAGAGTAGAATATTTTGAAGCTGCTTGGTGATAGATTTTATGTTCAGGATGAATTGCATGCACATTTTCTAAGCTCACTGCTGGAGTATTGGTGCACCCTGTTGTAGTGTCATGTTCATAAAATTCTTTATGGAAATTATAATTAGAACATCCATTTGGTGAATGCTCCATAAATTTATCTAAATCATCCATAAAATCAGCTTGAGAAGGCTTATCAGAGGCAATTGTGAATGGCCTCTGCTCACTATGTAAGCATCTCTGCCCATCTCTTATTCGCATTCTGTGAATACTGCTGTTTTCCGAGTGAGACTGACTGTTATTATCCGAAGATGTGTCACCCTTTTCTATAGGTTCTTGAGTTATTTGGAAACTTCTTGGCAAAGATCCACTCTTTTTTGCACCATTAGCAAAATGTTCTTCCTGCTGTTTAAGCCATGCTGCTGGGGTAGTTGGACTAACGTCTTCTCCGCTCATAGGTAAAGGAAGAGCTCCACAGAGTGGTAATCCAGTTGGGCGTTTTGCACCTGACTTTGGCTCACTGCAAGAACCTGAATGATGTCTAAATGAAAGTGTATGCTGTAAAGAAGCAACTTTAGCCTTAGCCATTCCTGTAAAAGACTGCACTCGACGAACTGCAGCACTTTGTTTCCAAGAACAAGTAGAACTCCCACTCTCTGAATCACGATCTTTAAGATGGGAAGTTTTCAGCTTGGTCCACATACCCATTAAATTATCTGAAAGATCTTGCTTACTATTTGTTTTCTTAACTTTATTTTGGTCCTTATATTTTCTGGAACTATAATTTTTTGAAGGTGAAGCATTAGATGCTGAAGAGCTGGCATCATCATCATCGTTTTGAGCATCTGGTTCAGATTCTTCCAGATCATTTACATTTAGTCTAGAATCAGCACTGTCTTCTGCTAACATATCACGACATGCATATGCATGTGCAAAAAAGAATGTGACATATTCTCCAGTGGGATCACTCGGTTCTTTCTGAGGGCGGTTTCTAAATGGTCTAGATGTAGATCTGAGTTCTAGCAGTCTTTGACTATTTGATCTGTCACTAACATCTTCGTTTTCTGTATCTGTAGTTTCTTCAGGAACACTATTCCATGCTCGCCATGATGGTCTAAAACGACGTTCCCTGTTCATAGTTCTATGGGACAAAGAAGGTTCTGGAAGACTATGCCTTAGCCTGCTTTCTCGATTCATAATGGAAAGAGCTGAAACACCTGATGTGGCAGGAATATCTGAAAGCGATTCTTTACTAGAGGTCAAACATCCAGCATTTTGCCCTTGACTTCGATTCATCTCATCCTATTCAGAGAAAGGAAAATGTAAAAAAAATTATGATCAAGAATACAGTTATTTTTCCTTTGAAGTACATATGCTAAAACAAATTGTTTACTTTCTAGAAATATTAGTTTACTCTTAATTCATCACAATCATACAACATGAATTTCAAACATTCTTGTAAATTCTATTTCTAATACTGAAATTATCCATATTTATTGCAAATTAGCAAAATAAAAACTAATGATCAGATTGTAGAGATACTCTTGGAAAAAAAAGACCCATAATAGTTCATATCAAGAATCACAATGATCTTTTGCCTTGTTATGTTCCATGGCATGTGTTTTTTGAGAGAAAGGTTATGCCAAATAATAATTTCACATGCCTTTTGGCATGATGAAAGAGAGTTATGCCCATAAACAAGATTTAGACCCAGGAAATTTAATATAAATGTCCATATATACCTTCCAATGAAAACATAATACATTAGAAGAAAAATATCATTTTATTGCAAATAATATACATTAGAATACAATTTACTTTAAGAAAAATATAGCAAAAATAGCTTATTAATTTTAATCATAATCAATGTAATAGTTTCTTCATTAAACTGTTATCGGCCAGTAGTGTTGCCAGATGAACATTATTAATTATTCACCAACATAAATTTTAATCAGCAAATATAATTTTTTTTTTACAATCACTGAAAAATTTTTTTTGATCAATTGCTATATGGCCCAAAGGAAAAATTTTGGAGCCTTTATGGCCAATCAGATTGGCCATAAAGGCTACGATAAATTTTCCATAAACTTGACCATTTTTTTGAACCACATCCATTTGACCATAAACTTGTGTACAGAGAAGGGAGCAGGACAAAGGATCAAAACTTATAAGCCTTGAATTTACAACTTTTTATTGGAACTTACCAAGATTTCTAAAGAAGGGTGCATGAAAATCAAAACTTTTATCCGTTGGATTAATATTAAAATATTTAGCTGTAGCAATTCCTTTAGTAGCTGTTGCTTTTTAAGATACTGAATTTGAACATGCAGAAGGCTCAAATTAAAGTGTGGCAGACAGGGACTTTAGAATTATGTGCAGTTGTACATGGATAATTTGAAGTTGAGGAGACATCAAAATTATTGAATTAATCACTTTTTATTGTGTAGGATGTTAAAGAGGAGAACAATTAAAAACAGCCAATACTTCAAATTAAAGAATGTCAAATTGTCCACTCTAAAACTAATGTGTAAGACACAGTAGGATTAATTTCCCAATCATTGATATCACCCTTTTATTTTAGTAAATAAAAAGTATTTAGTTTTATCTGTAGTTGTCTTGTCACTTTACCTCATCTCTGTATTTGTGAATCCTAATTAAGGCTCATGGTAGTTATCAGTTGAAGCCAGAAGACTTGAGTTGACAATTTTTTTAATCAGTACTATGTATATACACAAACCAAGCAACACCCAGGTTTCTCAGAACGTTTGCAATTGTGGCCAAGATAACTTTTAACTTTTTTTTTTCATCAGAAAAACAACTGAACTTCAAAGATTTATCCTGCAGTGAATAACAGATGGCTATATGTCTTGCTGTAACGCTCCAAAGATTTAAATACTTTTAAAGGTTTGGACCCTTTGTCTGATCCAATATTTATTCAAGCTCCGGATAGCTAAATGGGCGCCAGGTAATAATTAACAAATTGCAAAATAAAGTTCAATTAAGGTTTGAATACCAGCGGGCGTTACTTAGCAAGTAAGAATTCAAAAATTAAATGATTGTCAATGTAATTAATTTATAATCAAAACTTATCAAATAATGTTGCTCAAGAGAAAAAATAGCAAAGATTCAAAAAGTTTCTATAACAAACAAGTTTATTTCAAAAATTATTTTTAAACACTCACCAATGTAAATGAAAACGTCGTCTACATCATTACTATCTCGCTGCTGTTAACAACAACTCTCTGTGACTAACATGTCACTTACCACCAACTCTTCACAATTCGACTACTGACAACTACTCTACTACTCTAACTTCACACAACTATTCCAACTACTAACAACTCTCTTACTACTCCTACTTCAACTCTCTTACTGACTCTTACTAACTTCTGTGACTACATGTCATGGTTATAACAAGCATACAGGCTCGGCAACACATGGCTGTTGCACCATTCAAGACATTTGCATAAAATGACGAGCGCACAAGCTATGACCCAAGAGGGGGCGTGTCCTTGTACATGCGTGCTTTAGTGGGTGACAATCAAAAGTTCGGAGTTGCGCATGCGCAACTCCTATGCTCTTGGAAACAAGTGCTGTGATGCCAAAAATGAAATTTAAATCCCCAAAATGATAAATATAACATAAACTAAGCAAAACTGGTTAAGGTAAAGTAAAAGTGAATGAGGGGGCATCACAATGCTACATACCAAATAAAAGAGCATTTCATTCTGAATAATAAAATAATGCAAACTGAAATTGAAATGAAGGCTATCTAAGATTAATTTTGAAAAAAAAAAACAACCAGTAAATCTTTTTTAGACATTCTAAGGATTAAGTGTGGTATTGTTTATTTTTGAGTACATAGTACTAAATAAATGTGATAATGTCAACAACTACCTTCTCACAGTATTTATCATTTGATATCAAGAGTGAAGAACTAATGGGAAAGAGCAAAGTATTACATATAAAATCTGCTCCATTTGTTGTAACAGTTTCAATTTATATTCAGATCTCTATTTCATCTTGTATTTTTTAATGCCTTCAAATGTTCTTTTACTTATTTATCTAACACTTGCAAGATCTTTTCCTCTTCGACAACACTGCAAACTGTTTTTTCAGAAAAAAAATTCTCAATCAACTCAATCTCACATTGCTCTGTTATATTTGTTTTTATTCTATGTTATATTCACATTATACTGTGTCTATAACATTAATATTCATACATGAAAACACACTTTCTTCTGCACACATTTTTGGCCTCTTTTAAAACTCTTTCTTTAAAATTTGTCTCTAGCATTAAAAGTTACTGATCCAACTCAATATTTGGAGTGAGAATATGGTGTCCTTTTCCCCGCAATTCTACACATAGAAATAGATTTTTTTTTCTTTTAGTGTCTATTTCAAGCTGGTATTCAAAGCATTTGCTCAACATACCTACTATTTAGGACAACTCTACATAGCATAGGCTATTTCTTTTTGTTTTGCATTTTATCATTTATACCAAGATGTAGTAAAATTACTTGCTCTGGTTTTTGTTATTTAAGTTGCAACTGTATGAGATACAAAAGTCCTACTTTATGAGGCTCCTCCTTGGAGAACTGTTCAAGTACATCACTTTCCAGTCATTTGTTAGTCTGATAATTTTGGCTAGTCTTAAAATCTGCACAGAGATACTATTTTATGCCAGTTGTTACAATTTTATTATAGTCATCATTTATTTCTTATAGATGTTAGAATAACGTAAGAAACATTTACCTGTGATTTTTTCCATGCACTGGGCACAGCACTGTTATCTTTTTGATTGGTCCATTCTTCTCTTGAATATGTGGAAGTATGACTGTTTGCCATTAGTGGAGGACTCTTTCTTCTTCCATTCACAATAGTCTAAAAATTATATAAAATTAATATATGGGCGGTCTCAAAATTTTAATGCACATATATACAATATATATATATACCAAAAAACCACAACTAACTGTCTCTAAACTTAAAGAAAAATATAGCAAAAATAGCTTATTAATGCAAATGTGAAGCAATATTTTGATTTTGTACACACAAAAATGTACTGTCAAAGATCAATTGAAATTGGAGATTAGGCATCTAGCTACATTATTATATACCAGCCATGTTAAGTGATCCATCAAACATATTTTCTAACCCCCCCAAAAAAATTTGTTTTTATTAATCACGGTTTTGTAATTTGGTCGTTTTTACCAAAAAAAAAATCATTAAAAATATTGTCATACCCTATCACACTTTATGGCTGATTACAATAAACTAAACTAATGAGGGCAAAAATACTTATAGATCCAATCAGACTTATTAGGTATCTACAGGCAGAGTTTGAGGATATAAATCACCAGTATTTGGCATGGTATACACTATAATACCAAAAGTTTTCTGACATTTCAATGTTATTTGAATGAAAAGCCACATTAAAAGCTCCCCGATATTTAAAATATGCATTTTATAGAAAAATATCCCTCATGATAAACCAAAAATCTCATTCAAGTCTCTTTAAATCTTAAATAAAAAAAAACAAATACCCCCTCAAGCAACTGCTTGCCATAGAGGTCTGATGGAGCCTGTCAGTTTATATGCCATAGTAGTAGGTCTGTGAGGATGGCAGGATCTCAGCAGAAAAACAACACACACATACATGCCTTACCCGGAGCTCGAACCCAAGTCCCTTTGATCAGTAGCCAAGCATGCTAACCATTTGGCCACGGGAACAAAAAAATAAAAGTTTAAAGTAGCATTGATACCGCTAGTAATAAGAATTAATCTCAAAAACTAGTTGAAATCAAATAATACCAGTCATTTAGCTATAATAAATGCAATTTTTAGTTTTGTGCAATGATTCTTTCATTTCCATTAATTTTGGAGAAAAGCATTTAGGAGGAGCCTAATAGCAGCCTGTGTTGTTAAGTATACCAGCTTCAATAAATTTTTAAACATTATACTAATATTGTTGAAAATCGAGAGTTAAAAAGATCTGAGTGAGCTACAATTTATTCTGAATGATATTTTCAAGTAAAAAGTTTATTTAAAGTTAGGAGTATTGAATTGGCTTTTCACTCAAATAACAAGGAAATGTTCAAATGCTTTGGGTAAAATACTGTATATCATATTTATACATTGATATATATGTATATCAACCAAAACAATAGGTAAAACTTTTTGAGAAACTTCTAAATTAAGCTAACTACTTACTTAAATGTAAAAGCTAAAAAAACTTTTTTTTTTTACACTTATATATATTCAATGAAAAAAAAGTGCAAAAACAATTTTTTTCGGCAATTCCAAATGCTTTCATATCTTTCTGTTGTGTTTTGCTAAGTCACTGATTTATAAGTTATTGTAAATTATAACTGAAGCCATTCAGAGCTTTCAAGAAATACTTTGGTTGAAAAAATTAGCTTTGCCGATGAGTAATATTTGAACTCGTGCCTCCCACAGTTACATACCAGCTGCTCTAACATTAAGCTATCACCAAGCTCCATTGTTCATCCACTAATTGTGACTTATAAATCTTTCAGACCTTGTAGAGGCCCTATATAGGTAGAAGTTGGCCATCTCAAAATTGGACGCCATGTTTTGTCATTCCTCGGATTGTTTAGCATGCATAGCTGAATGGTATTGCACGAATACTTATGGATTCCGGAAAAGGGTAGGGTAATATTTGATACAGATTTCAGTGTTCATGATTAGAAGCACTTTAGAAAATGGCTAAAAAAGGAAAAGTAAATTTTAGGGCTTTTTTTATATAAAAAGATATAATTTCGCTTTGTTTTCTGTCCGTCTGTACAGATCAAACTTTTTTATTTATACAGGTGATGATGAGGTTAGGCAGAGTTGGCAACCTCCTTTAAGCAGCATATTGTGCAGAGAGAGACTCCGTTGGTTTGGCCATGTTGCCCGTATGAATAATTATAGATTGGCGAATAGGGTTATGAACAGTGTGCCTAAAGGCCTCAAAAAGAGGGGGAGACCTAGAATGCAGTGGGCAGACAATGTCAAACAGAGTCTTGTTAGAATTGGTGTGCAGTGGCGAGATGCAGAAGATATAGCTCAGGACAGATATGCTTGGAGAATTAAATTGTGCAGTCTGGTTGGACCTACATAGCCCATGGCTGCTTGAGGATGATGATTCTAAAGTTGACTTGTTTATTGGACTCTACAACAAGCCTGAACTTTTCTCAACGCGTACAGAGAAAAAAAATTACAAAATGGAAGAAATGCTTAAACAAGAAGTTTTTTTTTTAGAATAGCATTTCTATTCATGTTCATTATAATCATTTCTGTCTATTGGCGTTTTTTAAATAATTTTTTGTCTTGCCAGATGCATTGTTTCACTACATGACTCTAAAAAAGTCCTATTAAAATAAAACTTTTTTTGTTAAATGTTTTTATTTTCAGAAAATCCAGAATTAAATGCCGATTAATTTGCATATAACATGCCATAAATCCTTTCATTAGTTATTTGGCAAAAAAGTTCTAAAGTTAATATTTTTTTTCCTGATCAGAATGAAAAAATAGCTGGGTTGGTTGGTTTACCTCTGAGAGCACTTTTTTGCACACAATGGGCTAAATGGCCAGGTCACAAGGACCTTGAGGGGGAAATAGACCCACTGGACTGCTGTTAGGAGATAGATGGTAGCCATCCATCATGTTCTTTAACATGCATAGGGTGGAAATATGATTGAATGATGCCATACGATGCTCCACTATACAGGAAAGTACTACACCTGATGGATGGCACCACGTCACATTCATGTGCTGATTGAAGCCTAAAAGAAACTGATATTAATGCTGCAAAGCAGCGGAGAAGCAACTTGTCGAAGAGATCTGCATTACTCAAAAGTTATCTAATTTGGTCAGTTCATTCAAATCTGGAATGTGGAAACTTTTCAAATTTTCAGCCATGCCAAGGATTTATTGCCAATAAGATATGTTAGCATTATGGTCTAAATTTATACTGTAAATAAATTGTGCTGAAAGTCGACCATTTTTGAAATGGAGAATTTTGAGCTTTTTTTTAAAGAATAATTTTCACTATCTTAATAATAGTTGGTAGTAATGTACAAGTTTCCAAGCTATCATGGAATGGCCCCCTTGCACATGGACCATGGCTTAATATACCATCTGAAGGACAGCGACCTTTGCAAGCCATTGGTGTCCTCTATTGGCCAAGGGCAAGGTGGTGAGTTTTGCAGAGATAAATCTCAAAGCTGGCCTAAGTGGATTGAAGCTGGGAATTATAGATTAAAAGTCTGGTGAGCTATAAACTGAGTGAGCTACTGACTGAATAACATTACAAGATATGTGCCAAATGAATGTTCATTTGAGACATAATTCATAAATGAAGGCTCACTTTCAGAAGATAAAGTGAAACAACCATTTTCATATTTCCCCTTTTTTAGGGGGAAAGAAAGCATGGGAGTAAATTTTTTTAGTCTGATACTCCCAGCATCATAAGCTTTCATTTGACACTTAAAATCATTAAGTTTGTCCATCATGTTCAAAAGATATGGTGGAACAACTGTTTTTGACAAATCCACAAACCAACAAATGTCAAATGAAAAGCAATAGGAAGATAGAAAAAATACACCAACTGAAATATTTCTTTATAGATATGTAAAATAAATGTATCCTCTCATGAGAAAATTATTTTACTTAACTTTTCATATGTATTTTATCAAAAATACATTTACAGCCAGCTTTTAATAATTTTAGAGCAATAGAGTAATTATTATAAAAATAATTTATTATAGTATACTTACATCTTTGTTATTAAGGATATGTTCATTCTGAAAAAGAAGAAATTGTTCTATTAAGTATTATTTACCACCAATGATATTTTATAATCACATCACAAAAAACAAATTAATCAAGCTTGCTATTCAGCTATACTGGCTAATTTCTGCAGTTTATGAATTTATTAAATAAATGTTTCCAATTACAGTCATGTCTGGTTCAAGGCTTAAATTTTCTTCAATTAAACCTATGTTAAGTATTTTTATGGTCATAATATTGAAGTGTAATTATTTTTAACATAAATATGAATAACTGCTAATGAAATGATTTAAATGCTTTCAACAAAGCTTAGCAAAATTATTCAAAATGGTCAGCTAGCTAAACTTTTCAGTATTTGCCCTTAAACCCCTATTTTATAATTTAATAGAAAAATAAACTGGCTTAACTCTGAATATAGGTTACAGGAAAATAAATTTTTAGATTATATTTGAAATCAATTAATTACTTTAAATTTAAAGCATTTTGGGAGTAAAACCCAAATATAAATTTGTAATGTTGAACTATTTTGCTGTATCCCAATTTTCTAATAAGTTTATAGTGCATAAATCTTTAAAATAGATATTATAAAACAAGATTCAGTTCTTTAATTTATACTTTATTAAATCGAAGTATTGATAGATACTATAGAACACTTGTTCACACAAGTACTTCCATGGACATGAACTTATCATCAAGATCAGTCATTGAAACAGCAATTCTTTTAACACTCAATCCATTTGTGACTTCTTGAGATGAATTCAAGCATTTAAATAACTTAAAATTCTCTGTGATTGAGCAGTCAAGCTTTGAGGAGAAAACTCAAAAGTTTTTTGGAGCATGGATGTGACACTATATGGTGATGTTAGAGGCTGTAAAGAGCTTCTTTTCACATGCCATGAAGGGTGATTCCAGTGTCTTGATTGCAGGTGGGGATGGGCAAGGTCATTATTTCAATAACCTTATGGACTATGGTTCTGTAGTAAGTGGATGCAAGTACTAGCAGTGTGGCATGCTCCCAGTCTATGGTTGCTGAATGCTGTATTGTTAGCTTGGTAGCAGCAGTTGTTACCTCGTTTAAAAATTATCTGGTAAATGTAGGGGAAATCTGTATATACCTATTTTTGAAGGAGGCTAAATTTGTCTCTGTCCCTTTTTATAATTTTCTTCAGATTTGGAGCTGGACTGAAAACAATTTTGATTATATGGGCTCTGAGTAATTTATTATGCACTGATTTGTACATGATAGGATCAAAGGATATAGATCCGGCAAAGGTTGCCTGTTCGGAGTTGGTGATTGGGAGGAGAGTTGAAACTTTTCTGTTGCCATTTCTATATTTATTGGGTGGAAGCCATTGGATGCAGCAATGGATTGAATGTTTTCAATTTCTTTTTTAAGCATATTCTCATTTGATGATATGGTGAAGGTCCTATGGATGAGAAAACAGAAGGTGGCAATTTTGTATGCTCATGGAGTGCATGAGTCTGCATGTATGATGGAGGAGACATAGGTAGGCTTTCGATATATTGATGTCATCAAGCCTATTGCCTCATCTTTTAGGATAAAAACATAAATAAGAGATGGCACTGCACTCTGAAAAATTCTGAGTTTTCTCCTAAAAACTTTTTAACATGCAAATAGTTTGAAGAATAAACTTAAAACTTTTATTGCTCAATGACAGATAATTTTAAGTTATTTAATTAATTTCAAAGCAAGAAGGTCTTTTAAATTGTGTATTTCAAGCATATTTCTGCAGTTTTTTTTAACTTGGTCAAATAAAAATAAAGCTCATTGTGCTGGATTTAATTTGATGTTAATGAAGGTTTTAACATTTCAACAAATGTTTCCTGTCTGGAGTTTGATGATGCCTATGATTTTGTATTCTCACAAAATTCTTTAATTGAAATATTAAAGTGAATAATTTTATGAGTTAAAATGTATATATATAAGGAGTTATAATTTCCTTTGTGATTTCGGTTTCTTTATTGTGGAAATGTTGAATATTCTGTGCCATTTCTGTTTGAAGTTCTGTAAAATATCATTTGTGTAGTACCTTGTGTGCTTTAGAACACAAAATTAAAACAGAAAACATATATAGTTGTTTGATGCAGAAGATGGCAATGTGAGGGAGGGAGCAGAAATATCACTGGAGGAAAGCTGCAATATGCAGACCAGATGGTAGCCAGATGGGAGAATGTCTTGCAGTGAGTGACACAAGACTAAGGTGAGCTGACTGCCATTTTTGAACAACTGGGTAAAGGCTTTGCACTGCTATATATGCTGTAGGATAGTCAAAGCAATGAAGTTTAGATGTGAATATGTCAGATTTGCATACTAGCCTCAGAGAGAGAAGGTAGCATTTCTTTCAGAGGAGAGATAGACCATTTCATCATATTTAGATGACAGCTGGGCCAGCATTGAGATTTATCTCTGCAAAACCATCAGTGTCCTCACCCTGCCCTCAGTCAGTAGAGGACACTGATGGACTTGTAAAAGCCATTGTTGGATGGGGGAGAGCCATACACTGTGCATGTTAAAGAAAACCTGAATGGCCTTGATGGGAGGCTACCATATGTCTCTTAACAGCTATTCAGTGAGTTCCCCTCGCAATCTTCTCCGAGTCCTCAGAGTCCTTATGACCTGGCTATTTAGTCCATTGTGCGCAAAAAATGTCATTCAGGTGTAAACAACCCAACTCATTCAGATCGAGGGATCGTTCTATGTTTGAGATTAAGAATTGATCTTAGTGGGGTATGTTGTTATACGAAAAGGCCTGTATAAACTCTAAGTTTCTAGTATTCTATATCTTATATGCAGCAAATCAGTCAGTACGAATAAAATTCATATTCTATATTGAGCAAAGTTTTTTTTTCAATTCAGAGTATTACTTGTTTTTAAAAAAAGGAGTTATTTAGAGGCTTTGTGAACAAAGGGTAATATGCATTCAGCAAAATCTATATATTAATACTATGTTAAAGTTTTTTCAATTGTTATTTATGTAATATAGGGAGAATAAATTATACAGAATAAAATAGGAACTTCAATGTTATATCAGTGGGAAGCCAAAGCTACAGATATTAAATATCTATATCAAAATTAAATTAAAAAAAAAAACATTATGTACAAGTTGTGGAAAATCAGGTCATTTAACAGCAATACAATCAATCTCAATGCAAACAATTTGAATTACAAATGATCAGTACACCATCTCATCCATGCAGACTTCATCAGTGCCAATAGTAATCAGAAATCTGTTAATTAAACAGCAACATTGCTCATCCTTTTTAATTTGCATATTTGATTCTTGTATATTGATTATTGCATATTGATTCTTGCATATTGATTTAATCTTGCATATTTGATTAAATCTTATGCCAGATTCCTACTTTAAACTGCTTTAAAAATTTATGTGTAAAGATTATTTTAGTTTTCACATTTTTAAACAAATTCTAAAGGATAAGTAATGCTGATAATAAATGCTACAGTCTATTATTAAAAATTAAGATTATTCAGATTTAATCAAGATCTCTAGCTTTTCCCACTATTACTTTTTATTCTGGTAAAGGGTACAGAGTTTCAAAATTGGTTTCCATTATAATATGAAGGTGATAATCACTTCTCTGTACAAGTTTCAAAATTATCTAAAAAATATTCGTATATTATCTAAAGCTTTTAAATGCTTTAGAAACAATCACTTTACTATTTGAATAAAATTATGTATTACTCAAAAAATCTCAAAGATGCTAATTTTAAAAAAAAACTAATTATGAGCAGTTATAAATTAATAATTTAGAGTTTGTTTCAATTTTAATTGTAATTTCTAGTCTTTTTAGTTATAAGAGTAAATTTTAAATTTGCCCCTTGCTTAACTACAATGAAAGCTGATTATTAACACATTCAGCTGTAAATAAAAAACAACATTAACTGACCAATCTTAATTTTCTTCTGCTCTATGAATTTCATCAGAATTATATTCAGAGCACTGCTTACCTTCTTGGTCCCTGAAAGAAAAAGAGAAAATTCTCTAAATATTTAACAAATTCCATATTTTTAAATCAATCTATTGAATAACATAAATATTTGCATAATTTGATAGGAAATTTAATCATTTTTAATTAATAAGCTAATAGAATTGAAAGCTTTAATTTCATTTCTAAAAACTAGCAAAATCAGCACATAATTATGCTCAAATACCATGAAGAACTACTACTTTTAGATGTAGTTGCTGAACTGATAAATGCGAGACGGGGTTGTTCATCAATTTATATCCATAACAACATGAGACTGTGTGTCATTTGCCTATGGGTGATAAACCCTATATCTTTCAGCATTTCCCTTTTCTGGTAATATTGTATGTTCATCAAAACTATGGATAATTTCATTGTTTTCATGATTTGTATGTTCATCAAAACTATGGATAATTTCATCATTTTCATGATTTGTATGTTCATCAAAACTATGGATAATTAACAGTCCAAAACATTTCCTATGTATTCACGTAAAATATTTAATTTGGAAATGTGTGTGAAAATTATATAAGTTTGGAACCAAGTTTGTAACAAGAAATAATCTATGTAACATGCTTATGCAATATATTTCATTTTTAAAACAGGGAAAGTGGGCTCTCTTCTACACAATGTATGGAGATAACTTAAAAGCTTTTTATATATATATAGTTTTAATTTTTTGCATAAAGTTTAATACATATAGTTTTTGTCTTGTTTCTCATACAACATACACAAGATTATACCCACTGGCCTAGAGTCACAGGTATGCTAAGCACTAAACCAGGTAGGGATAAAGTAACTGGGATAACCCAGCCCCACAAATCATCATCTCAAAGATAAAGAAATTTTTAAAATGTTCTTTCTGTTTTCTCTTTCGATTTCTAAAATGAGTGATAGAGTAGGGTAAACATGTATAAAAATGTGTATTTGTAGTGTTTGTGTTGCAATGAATGAAGCAGTCCCTAGATGATTCTACTGTATCTTAGAGAAATAAAATTTCTATTCTCACTGCATAGGCAAAGTTTATGATGAAGTTATGGACAGGGGCATAGCTGTGTGTGTGTGTGGGGGGGGGGGGTCAAAGTTGGCAAAAATTAAGAAGACTTTGTAAAATCCAGGTGAATTCTGAAAATTTGATTTTTTTTTTGCAAAATTAAGGGGAGTTGCCAAAATCTAGGGTAGTTGTCAAAATTGGAGCAACTTGGCAAAATCCAAGGCAATTGGCAAAATTCGAAGCCACTTGGTAAAATGCAGATGAGTTGTGAAATTAAGGAGAATTGGCAAAATCTTGGGGTGTTAGCAAAATTCAGGTGAGATATAAAAATTGGGATTTTTTTGTGTAAAATAATGGCAAGTTGGCAAAATCGGGACTTGAGAAAATCTTGGAAAGTTGGTAAAATTCAGGTAAGATGTACAAATTGGGATTTTTTTCTGTAAAATTATGGCTACTTGGCAAAATTTAGGGCAGTTGGTAAAATTCAAAGCCACTTAATAAAATATAGGCAAGTTGTGAAAATTGGGATTGGTTTTGAGAAATTAAGGATAGTTAGCAAAATCAAGACAACTTGGCAAAATCTAGGGAAGTTGGCAAAATTCGAAATGACTTGGTAAAAATTCAGGCGAGATTAAAGAGCGAGATTTTTTCTGTGAAATTATGGCAGTTGGCACAATCTGTAGAATTTGGCAAAATTCGAAGCCACTTGCTAAAATACAAGCAAGAGTGAAATTTAGGATAGTTGGCAAAATTGGATGTGACTTGGTAAATTAAGAGAAGATGTAAAAATTGGGATATTTTCTGTAAATTATTGCTAATTAACAAAATCGAGGCAACTTTGCATAATCTGGTGGTTTGCCAAATCAAGGTAATTTGTCCAAATCTAGGGCAGTTTACAAAATTCGAAGCCACTTGGTAAAATGCTGGTGAGTTGTGAAAATTAGAATTGGTTTTGTGAAATTAAAGATATTCGCAAAATTGAGAAAACTTGGCAAAATGTAGGAAATTTATTTTACCAGGTCACTTAGCACCCCCTCACCACCACCACCACAGAGCGAAAATACTGGGTATTTATGTAAAGGCCTTATTTTCTCAGTTGGCAAAATTAAATTTCCAAGTTAGAAAATTTTTGTTCCATTCACTCCCCTCCTCCCCCCAACCATAGTCCTTTGCTACACTCCTGGTTATGGATTATAACCTCCTTATACACTAAATTCTTATAGAGGAAAAAATGTCCAATATACATTATGTGCCACATTTTTCTGGTCTCTATTCCCACAGTATATTGGACACCCTCCATACATACCAGTTAAGAATGAAATATTTCTGAAGCAGTCATTGCCTATTCTGATGCAGTCATAAAAATTTGAACAGTCTTTTATTAGGTGTTATTTAGAGTAAGTCACTGTAGTAACATAAAAATTTATGCTGATTTTAAGTTTTTCAGTAAACAACTGAATATTATTTTAAGTTGCAAAAACAACAACAACAAATAATACAATCCTACTGGAATTGAACTACGAGCCACTGGTTCATGATATAAAAATTGGATTGCAAGTCAGAATGCAACTTCTAATCAAGACAACCAGGATCTAAAACCAAATTATTTGGTTGAGTATTGCAAAATTTTCTGATATTTCACTCTCTTCAAGAATTTGATATGTCATCTTACATTTTAATTAATACAAATCTCACTTTTGATTAAAATGAGTTTCCATTTCCTATTTTTCCAGCAGGTTCCACAGATCAAACCTGTGGCATATGTACACAATGAATTATTATCTAATGCATTAAAGATTTTCATTTACATTAAGAATGAAAATCTTCTCTGGCAGCCAAATGCTATAGAAGTCACACAGGGTCCCAAAGAATGCAATGAACACCTTCACAGCAAGATATGAAAATATTTACATTGTTTATTAATTTAGATTTAACCACAAACTTAGTACATTAATTGATAATATATGAAATAGTGTTTCCTTCAATGTAGGTTGGGTTGTTTTACCTCTGAGCGGCACATTTTTGCACACCATGGGCTAAATGGTCAGGTCACATGGACCCCGAAGGCTCAGAGAAGGTTGGAGGGGGGGGGGGGGGGACCCACTGGAACAGCTGTTGGGAGACAGATGGTAGCCTCCCATCAAGGCCATCCAGCGTGTTCTTTAACGTGCACAGGGTATGGCTCTCCCGCACACGGGGTCACGGCTTAATGTCCCATCCGAAGGACGGCGGCCTTTCCAAGCCCATCGGTGTCCCCTACTGACCGTGGGCAGGGCGGGGAATTTTGCGGAGATAAATCTCAACGCTGACCCAGCTGGGACTCGAACCTGGGAACTACAGATTACGAGCCTGGCACGCTACCGACTGAGCCACCCCCGCCCCTTCCTTCAATGTAGATAAACTGACCAAACATTTAAGCTATTATCTTTTGCTGTTATATATTCTTCTCAATATAGCTCAGTGGTCAGAGTACTTGACATGTTATTAGGAGGTAAGGGGTTCAGGTCCCACCCAGCTAATGATGACAAATATCCCTCTATATCCAGTATGAGCAGAATATATAACAGCAAAATATACTGGCTTAAATGTTTGGTGCACCCAGTGAATGCTGTGGATATTACTAAATGAATATAGATTTTTAAAGTTTTGAAGTAATTAGTAAACCTTAATAACTAAATTAATAAGTAAACTAAACTTTTTTTAATATATTTGACCTACCTTTCTTTAATTTAAATGCCCTGTTCAAGCTTATTTCGGATTTTCTCCTTTCCTGTTTTCTTTTCTCTAAATATTCTGGTGCAGAAAGTTGTCTTTTAGTTGTGCTTTTCTCCAATGGTGCATCTAAAAAAAGTAACAGAAAAATTAATTATATATATATGCTGCTATAATTTTAATATATTTAAGAGTAAATACAACAAAAAATAAAATTCATGTCTACATTCTCAGTTCATTTTAATTATGCTGGTTTCAACAACTTAGAGATGATAAATCAGCTTTCTGGCAAATATAAAGGAAAAAATGTTTTATCAGCATAAATTTCCTGCAGTTTGTCAAGTGTATTTCAAGAATTATGGTTATCTCAATGGCTCTGCAGGGGTGGGGATGGCTCAGTCGGTAGCATGCCAGGCTCATAATCTGTAATTTCCAGGTTTAAGTCCCAACTGGGTCAGCATTAAGATTTATCTCTGCAAAACTTCCCACCCTGCCCATGGTTAGTAGGGGACACTGATGGGCTTAGAAAGGTTGCCATCTGTCAGATGAAACATTAAGACGTGGCCGCATGTGTCAGAGAGCCATACCTGTGCATGTTAAAGAACACACTGCATGGCTTTGATGGGCGGCTACCATCTGTCTCCCAACAGCTGTTTCAGTGGGTCCTCTTCCTTAACCTTCTCTGAGCCTTCAGGGTCCTTATGACCTGATGTGTGCATAAAAGTGCTGCTCAGAGGTAAAACAACCCAATGCCCAGTGGTTAGTGTGCTTGACTACTGATTAAAGGGATCTGGGTAAAGTATGGATGTTTGTATTGTCTTTCTGCTGAGGTCCCGCCATCCTCATAAACCTTTTACTATGGCACATAAACTAACAGGCTCCTGTCAGACCTTTGTGGCAAGCAGCAGCTTGAGGTTTTAATATATATATTTAAAATAAATGGTTTAGTTTATAATTTCTTAAGTTTTCCATTATCAGCTAGGTATATTATTATCAATAATTAATATTTTGCATTTCTGACCAACTAATTAGCTTATTTTTATTATTTGGGCTGATTATTTTGAAAGCAGAGCCCACTGGAATTTTCTCGGTAATTCTTATGACCAGTTCAGGCCTGATTGGGCAACTAATTAATTACTCTTCTCATATAAATGCTTGCCACAAGATCTGATAAAATCAGTCTTATGAAGAGGCAAAAATTTAAAACTTAATGCATTAAACATTTTGAGCTACAAAGTATTCTCATAAATATTAATATATTATTCAATGTTATAAGCTGTCTTCTAGGTATTCTGCTTTATGATTTGTAAATATCAAGCTGTATTCATGCTACATTATTACAAAGAACAAGGGGTGTGAAACAGTGCAGCAGGTAGTATTGGGCTTGTAATTTGAGGTTTGCAAGCTGAAGTCCCGACTTTCCTGGTGTTGAGATTTTCTCTGCATTCCAGCATTCTGCCCTTGATGAGAATATGGCCAGCACTAGGCTTGTTATTCCATATCAAATTGAATGCTAAGCAAAAGTACCATTCATGAAAGAAAATCACACCTGTACACATTATAAAACATACTGGAAGGCCTTCAAATGAAATGAAATACTGAGCAGTGACTGCATATGAAAGAGAACCATGCTATGTGATCATTAGGAAATACTGCATGGATCTGATAGGAAACTCTTGTGTACCCTTAACAGCTGTCTGTGGATTTACTTCTCCCTGCCCTGTTTAAATCTTAGGATTCTTGATACTTGGCCATTTAATACACTGTTCAATGAAAAAAAGAGACACTATGGGGAGAAAACAAAAAGAAACAACAACTTTGAACAAGCAAACGTTTCTCCAAAGTAATTATCAAGTATAGACTGCCAAGTCACAAATATAAGCTCTTATTTTTACAGATAAGGAGAACTAAATAAACAATATAATTTCAAATTTTATCCTTAGCATTTCAATAGATCACTTATTCTTCTGCCTTGAAAAGTTTTTAATCTAGTTTGCAATCACACTAAGACTAATGCTTTCTAGAGTTTATTTAAAAACCTTCCTGGAACTGATTGTACTACTTACAGTAATTTGAAATTCATATATAAAACAAAGAAAGCAACATTTTTGTATACTAAAATTTAGCATTGGTAAATTCAGGTAGGTTAATTTCAGCTTGGATACACAGTTTTAAAATTTTAATAATATTAATATAAACTGAATGGACAAATTATTATATACACCTACCTAATAACCTGTTGCTCCACTTTTTGTCCATGCAACAGCAGCTAGATGTCTTGGTAAGGACTCATTGAGGTGTTGAAAACACGGAGGTGGTATTGCCGCCCATGAAGCAAGGATCGTCTGTCGTAGAGCATCCACAGTTGCCGGTGGTTTTGGCGGGCTCAAACAAATCTTTCCAATTCATCCCACAAATTCTCAATGGGGTTCAAGTCTGCCAATTGAGGGGGCCCATTTGAGTGTGGCTGAGTGGTTAGCATGCTAGGTTACTGATCTAAGGGACCTGGGTTCAAGCCCCAGGTAAGGCATGAATGTTTGTGTTGTCTTTCCACTGAGTTATCCAGACCGCAGTTGTTATCCAGACCTTCTACTATGGTGTATAAACTGACAGGCTCCTATCAGACCTCTGTGGCAAGCAGCTGCTTTAGGGGTATTTATTATTATATTTTTTTCAAAACTCATTTGAATGCTCCTGGAGCCAATTGGTCGCTACTCAAGGAGTATGTGGTGTGGCATTGTCCTGTTGAAAGATGGAGTCATAGCACAGAAAGAGAATTGTTATGATGGATGTAGATGGTTGGCGAGAATGCTCACATACCTTGTGCTGGTGACAGAGGTCTCAAAGGGTATGAGGGATCCCAAGGAACCCCATATAAATGCATCCCAAACTGTTATACTGCCGCCACTTGCCTGTATGACCCCAACATCGCAAGTGGTTCATCACTTCGTGTAGTTTATGCCACACATGCACCCTCTCATTGGCATGATAGAGTTGAAACTGCGATTCGTCAGACTGACTGATGTGTTTCAAGTCCTTCGCACTCCAGTTATGATTAGACTGCAGTTTGCAAAGGCTTATCTTTCAGTGCCTTGCAGTCAACAAGGGGACAAGATGTAGACTTCAACTATCATAGCCTGTTTTTTTCCATGGTACAGCAGATAGTCTTTGTGCATAAGCTTGTGGACATGTCCTCATTCAATTCCGAAGTTATCTGCTTCATGATAGGTGTGTGATTCCTTGTAAAGATGCAGGACAGTCTGTGCTCACCTTGAGAATCAATTGCATGTCCATACTTCTCCCACTGGTTGGAAGTTTTGCTGCATTTCACGTAATCTTGGTATACACACGTGACCGTCTGATGTGGAAATTATAACAGTTCCATTATAGTTCATCAGTTGTGATGATTGAACAATCAGCCTTCCTCACACCTACTATCTGGCCATGGTCAAACTTGCTTACATTGCTGCCTTTACCTATGATTACTTTTCTGTGACTGGTTTCCAATGCATAGAGACCTGCTCTATTTATAGGCATTGCCAGTTTCAGTCTCCCACATGAAGTGATACTTCTACTTTGCATATTGTTATCGGGGTGTATATAATAAAATATCCATTCAGTGTACTAAGTTTAACTAAATTAATACTAAGGAAAATTATTTTGATTTAAAACAAGATAATTTAAATGAAAACTGAAAAAAATATATAACTAAAAATAGTAAAACTTGATCAATTTAAATTTATTTCAAAGCATATAAAGTTTAATTTGATAAAATTCAGATTGAATCATTTCTGGATCAAGTTGGATTATTGCTACAGAAAATTTTAATTAAATTAATACTTTAAAAGTATACTTTTAAATTTCATCAAAAATTTTCTTAAAAAGTATTGATTTCTGTTTGAAAAAAAATAAAGATTGCAATTTATGAACTAGAAATAGAAAACCAAGCTTAGACATGCAAAGGGTTCAAGAAGTTTAGTACCCTTTTCAGATGAATGTACTGAACTCAATATAGCCTTATTTTCGTTATATACTTTATAAGCTGCTTATTAAAAAAAAAAAATACTCCCTCAAGCAGCTGCTTGCCACAGAGGTCTGACAGGAGCCTGTCAGTTTATATGCCAGAGTAGAAGGTCTGAGAGGATGGCAGGACCTCAGCAGAAAAACGACACATACATCCATGCCTTACCCGGGGCTCGAACCCAGGTCCCTTAGATCAGTAGCCAAGCGTGCTAACCACTCAGCCATGGGACAGCTATTCCGAATGAAAAGGGTTCTTGTAATTTCTGCTTAGTAAAAAAAAATTGTCATATTAAAAGTGACTATTAACATTTCTTTAACATTTGTATACTGATCCTCAAAGAACTTTAGTTTTTCTTTGCATATGACTCCCCCACCCCCCTGCTTGGGTGCTTAAATGCAACTTACCTTCCTGCTTGCTTTGTCCTAGCTCCAAAACCAATTGCCGTGCATGAGAAGGAATGACTGCATTGTAATTTTCTAAAATGACTTGCTTCAGCTGAAGGCACCATTCACGTTTTTGTTCCACATTACGAGCCTGAGAAAGAAACAACATAAATTCAACAAATTATATTTCTTGTTTGTGAAATTATGACAATAAATAAACTATAATTTTCAATTAATGCAGCAAAAGAAATATGTCCTAGTTTTCTTTTCATTTACCCTCATTCTACTAATAAAGGCAGAGTTAAAGGATTAAACTGTTATGCACCTATAAGATTTAAAAATATCATTTTTTTTTCCTTTTCTGAATTAAATAACAATTGAACTTAAATTTGCAAGTTACCAATTCAGCTATTAAAGTAGGATGTTTAGAATTGTTCTACGATTTATAAGCTATGGTTTTTACTAATGGTAATCTTATTTATTATCAGATAGATGAGGCCATAAAGATTAAGCATGGGGAGAACTGAATAACTTTTGTTAGTTATCACAGTAAGGCGATCCTCCACCAACAGAATGATTGACTCCAATTTATTATATTAAATGTAAAATAAATTTAAATAAAGGGTTTAAATAACATTACATTTTAAATGTGAAAATCACAAATTACCTCTATATACATTGTTTAACACATTGAATGCCACATCATTCACTTATGAATGACATTAATAGTTTGACCGGTGCCACATCATACATACATACCATCGTATCGGAATATGACCACCTACCATACATATACTATGGTAGGTGGTCATATTATTCTGATACGACTGTGTATGTATGACACAGTGTTTTCATTCGGAGCCATGTCATACTCATATGAATGTTATACACAATTGAATGACATGGCCACACAGTTTAAAATTTTCATGAAGGGCTGAGTCATTCATATATGAATTAAATAACAATTGAACTTAAATTTGCATGTTACCAATTCAGCTATTAAAGTAGGATGTTTAGAATTTCTCTAAGATTCATGTCTTAAAGCATAAATCTTAAAGAAATATTTTGTCATTCATTATGAAAAAAAAAAAACTGTCATTCATATATGAATGACACAAAGTATTTTATTTTAGAGGTCACAAGTGATAAAATGATTAACATAAAATGACATTTAGAGGTAGAAATGATGACAACTGAAGAAAAAAGTACATGGCCCCACGGAAAATCTTAGTGAAATCAACTTGGCATGCAATGTGTTAATGGATAAAAAATTAATAACTTATGTATGTCTTATTGTATTGCAACAGAATGAATTGTTGTATTGCAACAGAATGAAATGAACAGTATTCTGATCAATAGATGATATATGCATGAGTTCATTTTAGGAATGGTTATAAAAAATTCTATATATAAATACTTTCTAATGAAAATATTTAAATTAGGAAATTTAAAAGCATTTGCTAATGCAAATAGAAACTTTGATATCATTTGAATATAAAAAAAAAACTTTAGCATGCATTATTAATATCTGTTGATGAGAATATTCCTTATTTCAATGTGCTTTGATTAAGAATAAGAGATAAGTATGATAACTTTTAGCCCATTGAGCAGCACATAGAAATAATACATGATTTTGTTGAATTAATTATCTGTGATATTCGATATATATAAATAACACTTTTAAAAAATATTTTGATTATGGGAGGAACGAAAGTTTTTTTTTATATAAATGCATCAATTATATATGCATATAATTTTCCATATAGCTACTGTTTACATTAAATTTCACGTATGTCAATGGTAATTTTATAATTCTTAGTTTAAGAAATTTGAATTGGGTGTAGTTTGTCTACTGCAAGTTTTAAATAGATAATATATTATCTGTTAAATAGTTTAAAATAGACAATATATAAATATATATTTACCTGGAATGTATACTGGTACCGTGGATTGTCAAATGGTATAACATGGAAACAAAGAGGTTCACCTTGAATGCTTTCTATCAACATAAGATTAGAGCACTGAAATGAAAAATTTGGTTTAGTCAAATTAATAATCAGCTACAAAATAATCAGAAAAGAGCATAATTTGCGATTTTAGGTTCCATTTTATGCAAGTTTTTTTTTACCAAGTTTTAGTGTTTATATATATACACACACATATACACACACAGTGCATTATTTTTAGGAAAGTTCCCAAATTCTCCATTAAATTTCTTACAAACTATTTTGTTAAGATATTTAAAACAAAGGTAATGGTATTCCAGTTTTCATGCATATTGGCAGCTCTACTATACAACCTGTTTTTTCACCATTCTTTTTACTATTTGATCTGAAAGGTTTTGTAGATATTACTTCTACAGAGTGTAAGAAAGAGATGCTTACATTATTTTTTAAACAATAGATACATGCAAAAATGTTACTCTAATAATTAAATTTAAAATGTTTGCACACATTTTGTTTTTTGGTATAAAATAGCAATTATTTTAACATCATGCATAAATAAAATAATAATATAAAATAAATACCCCCTCAAGCAGCTGCTTGCCACAGAGGTCTGACAGGAGCCTGTCAGTTTATATTCCACACTAGGAGATCTGAGAGGATGGCAGGACCTCAGCAGAAAAACGACACACACACATCCATGCCTAATCCGGGGCTCGAACCCAGGTCCCTTAGATCAGTAGCCAAGCATGCTAACCACTTGGCCACGGGACGGCAATCATGCATAGCTTGCATTAAATAATTAAAAAGCAAAAGTCAATTTCTTTCTACTAAGTTTTCTTAAACTTATTCCTTAGAAAAGAAAACTACTTTTTTTTAAAACCTTATTCTTGTGATTCACCTGAACTTTTTAGTTTTTTATAAAAATGAGTCGTTTTCACTTTGCCATCTGTCTGTCTCTCTGTAGACATTCACCTTTTTTGCTTTAAGATATTAATGATTCTTTTTTGATTAGATAGGTACTAATAAAAATGATTCACATTTTCCCAGCTGCCTAATAGAAATTGTACCATTGGAAATTTCCTAAAGTTGATAAATCTCAAAAATTTAAACAAATATAAGCAGTTTATTCATGCTAGAAAATTCAAATTCTGGTGGAAGAATATGGCAATCAAGGGATTTATATTGACAGCAGCAACTTCATCTCTTAAATCCTGTGGGATAAGATATTGCTCTTTGTTTGATTTATGAGATAAATAAAAATATTCTTTATACGTTGAATAGGAATGAATAAAATATTATCTGTATTTTTTAAATCTTCCATTAGTTTGAATTTCTGCCATTATAGGGGACTAAATTTCTAAAATAAGTTTTTTTGTCTTTGAAAATAAGCACACTGCATTTACCAGAGGTGACTGCACTTTCTAGTTACATATGTGTCTTTCATAGAAAATGAAAGAGTAATAAAACTCAAATACTATAATTACATATTTTAAGGATCATATCATCCAGGAATGAGTATATTTGCAAAAGCAACTTGCACTTAACCTTTAAGCAGTGGCTGGAATAACAATTTTCCTAATGCATTTTGGTTCCTCTATAGTAGATGGGACATTTGTAAGAATTAATATTAGCAATTAAAGAGACTAATATTTAGATTACATCTTTAATGTTTCTATCATTAAAATCCAGTTTTAAGTGTCTCAAGTGCTGCAAAAGCAGAGAAATGTATCATGACAATAATGCTATTAGATGTTTTTTTACCTCTAAATTTCACTTCTGTGCACACAGTTGGCTAAATGGCTAGGCCACAATGGCCTTAAGGGCTCAGAAAAAGTTGGGGAAGGGGCCCACTTCCCACTGGACAGTAGTTATAAGAAATGGCAGTTTCCCATTATGGCCATCCAGAGTATGGCTCTCCTATACACAGTATCATTGTTTAACATCATATCCAATGGATGGCATTCTCTCCAAGCTAATTGGTGTCCCATTTTTCACCAAGAGCAGGGTGGATAATAGTGATAAATCTCAACACTGGCACAGTTGGGACTTGAACCTGGGAACTGCAAATTACAAGCTTGGTAGACTACCATCTGAGTCAACCCCTGCCCCAGATAACTATGTTCCAGTCCCTAACATGGCAATTGTAATGCACTAATATTTTTATCTTTAAAACACAAATTTGATAACTAGTGTAGTCATAAAAAATTATTGTTTAATGTTATTTTCAATATTTTATTAGTGACAACCGTAGTATACACTGGTTTCCATAAATTAAGGAAAATCCCTATGTTAAGTCAATGGGAAGCTAATGCCAAAGCTCTATAACTTCTAAAATAAGTTTTTTTGCTTTGAAAAATGTGATTGCAGATAAAGAGCTTAATCAAATAAATCAATATCTTGATTTTCAACAATATCCGTTCTGTATTTAACGAGTTATGGAAGTTTGAATATTTAGTGATAACAATGCCAACCACAAAAATTGACTTCAGAAGTTAATTAAAACTTAGTAATAAGTATTTTATCAAGGTGTTTAATAAAATAAGTTTCTATTTTAAAACTTTGTGTAAAGAATTCTTTCACTATTCTTCAGTTTTGTATAAGTTTCTTAAGACTGGCATTGATGTTGTTAAATATTCAAAACTTCCATAACTCATGAAATAAAGAATGAATATTGTTTAAAATCGAGATATTGATTTAATTGATTGAGATATTTATCTGCAATCACATTTTTCAAAGCAAAAAACTTATTTTAGAAGTTATAGGGTTTTGATGTTAGTTTCCCAGGATTTTCCAGGGATTTTCCTTAATTTATGGAAACCAGTGTATTTAAACCTCAAAGATAAATATGTAGTGTTTTTTACTAAAGCTGAGGGACTACAGAATATTGTAGTTCTGCACAATACCCATTTAGTACATCTATAAATCTACTGATAAAAAGAACAAAAAGGGTAGAGTCCTAATTGTCAGACTTAAGATAAAATTATAATAAAATGTAATTAGATATATGTCTTTACAAATTTAAATTCAGCTTCTTACCATAATATGTGTCTTGTAGCTTAAAATTCCTTCTTCCTTTTTCTTAGCAATGAGTAGCATCTTATCAAATAAAAATAGATGCCTCAAGGCTTTGGCTCTGAACATCCTGAAAGCTCCTTCAGCTACTAATTCACCATAAGTTGTTAAATCTTGACCCTAAAAACAAACAAATTTATTGAAATCATAAAAATTTGTTTCCATGTATGTATTTAAAATAAAGGCAGAGTACATATTTTGAGGAAACAAAGTAAGACTATTTAAAATCATCCAAAATACAGTGAGTTGGTACAATGTACTGGTAAAAGGTTTTGGTGTGGTACACCGTATTAGTAAGCCTAGTTGTATATGAAAATGTGAATTTAAAAATTAATAATTGCAAATGAATCAGTTTAATATAGTGACTGTTGTTATAGTAATCACATGTCTAGACAGTTTCCATTCTATAGCCAGTGAATCTTTTTATTATATAAATTAAATCTCACATAATCATGTACTAAATAACTTCATTTATGCTATGAGCATTTTAACTTACATACTTAATAATGCCTATTTATGCATATTAGTAAAATTCTGAAAAAGTTTTTTTAAGAATTAGTAAATGCAAATTTGCCTAAAATTGTATTTTAATAATTCTACCACACTGTTTCCTTTATTTTGAATTTCACAAAAGATATATGTGACTCAATAGTCAAAGATTGAAAAAAAAACTGTTCAATAGTAGTTTACTTGAATGATTTCTAAGAAGTTTTTTTTTTCTTTTGAGTTTCTAGACACTAAAGAGATCATAACACATTTTGTTTTCTTATGTTAGTACTCAACAATTTCAACTGATATCTCATATTGCAGATTTCCTAATGACCAGTTTTGAAGCAGCTCCTTTTTAAGTATATATATATTTTTATTTGCGACATATAGGACAGAGAAGAATCCTAGAAGCTACTCCTAGCTTTTACAGGCCTTCTCATACAAGGACATGCCCACTACAACCGAAGTCACTGCCGACCACTGCCTTAGTTAGAGCCAACACAACACACAAAGTTTACCCTGCTGGAACAGTCGCTAGCTGCCTAACCACTATGCCAGTTAAGGCATAGTGGTTAGGCAGCTAGTCAAATTTGTCTAGTAATGTTTACTTTTGATACTAATTTAAACTTTTTCTTGTAAACATAGTACCTGATGTTAATGCTTATGTTACATGTTGAAATAATTTGGCTTTGAGAAGGAGATACTGAGCATGTAGTTGCCCTAGAAGTGATAATTCCTGTAACACATCACTAGCTAAATTAGAGCATTCAAGGACTCTAAATCATGCCAATTTAGAAAAAAAAGGAGAATGAGGTTTGAAAATTCTTATAACCCTTTAGTAGTGATCTAGTCCTTCCCTTCTTATCACTAGTCTCTCCCCACAATGACATCATCTGTATTGTCTCTCACAATGCTGAACAATGAAAAATTGGTTAGACCATTATATTTGATACTATCAAAAATTCTTATAACTATGGGATTAATTATGTTAGCAGTAGCTTTTGCATATGAAATTGGTTTGTGTTTAGTTTACTAGTTTTGATTCTTGTAAGCAAATGATTCTTACAACATTTGTGCACTACAATTGATAGACAGTTATCTAATGAGTAACAATACTTGATATTGCCAATGTCATTTTAGTACAATAAAATATATAATATTTTATTATATTATTTTACAATGCAACATAAAATATGATTGTTTTTACAATCATATCCAAAAACTACATTGCATGATCTACGTAACAATAAATGAAATGCCACATATCAAAATTACAGATACATATATATGTTAAAGAAAGTTCAAAAACGTTGATAAACAAAACAAGATTTGGCAATTTTTATTTTTGTTTCGTTAAAAAGATTGAAAAAAAAAAGTAAAAACAAAAAGTAACAACTAGAAACAAAAAATAATGAAATAATTTATATATAAAGAGTGCCATTGCCTATTACCAGCTTTTCCAGTATCTCCTATCAAATTTTCATATATAGTTTATAAAACAATTTTTGATTTGAAAATGCCCTCTCAACAGAACAATCAGTACGCCAAAATTTTTGTTGAGTATAATTCTTAAGAATCAGATGTTTTACTTTTTCAAAAATACACATTTGGAGTTATTATAAATAAGTATGTAAACATAACTATTTTTAGTGCATGTAAACCTTGCCACTTGCCCACAAACTGTGAAGATTTATGGAACTTTTAGCTCCAAGTTGGAAATATAACAGAGTCCCTCAGGGCTCTGTCTTAAGGCCAATTCTCTTTTTAATTTTTATCAATTTTCTCTTTAAAAATTAATGGTAAGATTAACAGTTTTGCCAATGATACTGCTATTACATTTACAGCAGAAACTCTTACTGACCTACAAAGCATAATAATGATTTAACAAATATTGTAAAATAGTTTAAAATAACCTACATCTAAAACAATATATATTGTACACTCTAAAAAATAAATTTGATATTGTAGATAATTTAACAGTCAAAATCCATGAAACTAATTGTGATATTAATTAGGGTTGTTGCTGTGTGTCTATTGATAGAGTGGATGAAATAAATTATTTAGGAATAACAATTGATCAAAATCTGAATTGGAGGCTACATGTTCAAAATAATACAAAAAACTTAGTACATTTTATCCAAAATTGCTCTATTAAAAAAAATACTGTGTGAATCAATTATTCTTGGATTCATTCTGCAGTGTATTATGGGCTACTATGCTATGGTGATACTTATAGGTCAACCATGAAACCACGGACTACCCCTAAAATAAATTTTTTAAAAAGATATCCGATGGAAGTATTTTTCAAAATGGAAATAACACGTCAAAATTTTAAAACTGCTGCCCTTCAATCACTTGTTTGTTTATAAATTGATTATTTATATTTATAAGCATAAAAAAATACCCCCCTCAAGCAGCTGCTTGCCACAGTGGTCTGACAGGAGCCTGTCAGTTTATATGCCATAGTAGAAGGTCTGTGAGGATGGCAGGCCCTCAGCAGAAAAACAACACAAACAGCCATGCCTTACCCGGGGCTTGAACCTAGGTCCCTTAGATCAGTAGTCAAGCGCGCTAATCACTCGGACATGGGACGGCTGTATAAGCATAGTCTTTTTTTTAATTAAAAGTAGATAATTATAACTTTTGTTTAGATGGCAGAAAGTATGTAGTTCCACTTGTAAAAAAGGTAATATTACACAAACAAATATTTTATATTGTGCACAAAAAATGTTTAATCTCTTACTTAGTGAGCTTTGAAATTGCATTGGTGGAGTATTTATCTTTAAGAAAAAATTAAATCTTTATTTCAACTTGGATTTTATGTTTACAGTTCTACGATAAAAATTAGAATTCAAATTTTTATTGTTGTACCCTTCTTGTACTGTATTGTAGTAAATGTGTTTTCTATTTTAGTTTGCTTTTAAGTGAAAATACTCATTTTTATATTTGAAAAAATGCAAGAATATTATAATTTGTGAAAATCCACCTTGTGTGGATCATTAGGTTGCAATTAATTTTGTGAGAAATAAGTTTCTTTTTTTCATTATTTCATGTAATGCTAACTATAACAACCTAGATAAGCAAATGCTTTTGGGTTGTTTAAAAAAAAAATAAATACCCCCTCAAGCAGCTGCTTGCCACAGAGGTCTGACAGGAGCCTGTCAGTTTATATGCCGCAGTAGGAGATCTGAGAGGATGGCAAGACCTCAGCAGAAAAACGACACACACATCCATGCCCAATTCCAGGGCTCGAACCCAGTCCCTTAGATCAGTAGCCAAGCGTGCTAACCACTCGGCCATGGGACGGCGATATTGCACTAAATGTACACAGTCATATTAGAATAATATGACCACCTATGTATATGGTGGGCATATTATTCTGATACAACTGTGTATAGCCTAATGTGTTGAAAATAGAGTATTTTGATTGATTGATTGTATTTATTATAATTACCTCATGCTTAGTTGCTGAATATAGGGACCTGGCTTGAGCCCTGGATAAGATATGGATGTTTCTTCTGTTATACTGCTGAAGTCTCACCATCCTTCGATCTTCTCTATGGCATATTGTAAGTTGGGTTGGATTATTTTACTTCTGAACGGCACTTTTTTTGCACACCACGAGCTAAACGGCCAGGTCACATGGACCCCAAAGGCTCAGAGAAGGTTGGGGGAGGGGACCCACTGAACCAGCTGTTGGGAGACAGATGGTAGCCTCACATCAAGGCCATCCATGTGTTCTTTATCATGCATAGGGTATGATTCTCCTGCATACAAGACCACAGTTTAACATCCCATCCGACAGACGGCAGCCTTTCCAAGCCCATTGGTCTCCTCTACTGACAGTGGGCAGGGCGGGAAATTGGCATATTGTATTAACAGACTCTTGTAGCAGCAAGCAGCTTCTTGAGGGACTAATTTTTCTTATTTTTAAGTTCATTTTATAACTGATAAGTATGTGTTATAACAAATATAACAATTCCTTATATGTGGTAATAATATATATATAATTTATTGCATTATTTGTTGCCAACTCAACATCAGTGATGGTTTGAGACCAAAATGTTTGGGGGACACTCTGACTAGCACAGATAGAGCTTCGGATGTAGGAAAGATTTTCAGAGAGATGCCTGATATTGAATTGAATTGAAAAATGTTCTTTATATGCATACTTTAGTGTTCTGTATGTTTTTTTTTTTCCAGTTATTCTCAAAACATTTAGCAAAAAAGTTTGGAAAAAACAAACTCAAAGGGTGTTCTGGTCCTTTCTAGTTCAATTCAGTATTTGTCCCTTCCCTATAATAATTACCTATATATATATTTTACTCGTTGTAACTGCTATTTGAAAAAACTATTTGTGAAAAATATATCTAACATGCACACTCTGAGTAACACCTTCAGTTGTAGCAAATTACAGGGTAATATTCATATGTTTTATTATAATTTCTACTACTTTAATTTGTATAAAATATTTTCAAAGCATATTATAATAAATAACACCATAGTCTGAAGAGACACTAACCTCCCACCCATAGAGCAAGCTTTGAATCTCCTGAACACGCACAGCATGTTCATGCTTCCTCTTCATATCATTGATATGATAGGCAATGCCTGTCATCACTGATAATGCATTTTTAATATCAGAATATCCTTCACTTTCTTTGTCTGAATGTTTTACCATATTCTGCAAAGGAAATAAATACTATAGTAAGATTATTATTATTATTTAATACAATCAATTTTACTTGTACTTTTATTATGTGGACAACAGTTGTTTACTTTTTATGAATATTTTCAAAAGATACTTTTGTAATGAGTAAACAATACAAATGCAGAAGATTATGCCAAGCTAGTAAGACAATTCTTTTTTAAGGTTTAAAACTGTGAACCTGAAACTATAAAACAGAAAAAATTTTATGAGGCAATAAACAAAATTTGCTATGATTGTTATATTAAAAGCTTTAACAAGTTTAGTTCAGTTACAATTCATCTTAACAACAAACACACAAAATTATGCTTGAGAACACAAAAGCAAATTATGTTGATAAAAAGGACCCACTTTTTGTCTATAGTTAGAAATCAATCCAAAAATAGTGCACAAGTATATCATGCATGCAAGAAAAGCATGGACAATAACTAAAGTTTATCTCTGAAAGTACTTATAAAACACAAATACCACACTAAATAGATTTTTTTTCTAAATTTTCCCACTGTTTTCACAGTATATGTGCTATTTGGAGTCTCTTAGTGATTTCCCTAAAAGTTAATGGACTATTTCATAAGCTTGTGAAACAAATAACATGACTTTCTTTCCAATCTGATAAGTAGCTATATATTATGCATAAGATTTAACATTTGCATGAACATGTCACATGCTTATTTCTGTACATAATAATTATACACAGAAATTAATGACAAACAAACCAAATAAGTTATTTTTCTTTTCTAACTGCTATCAGAAGTGTATGCTGAAATCATTTAGCCCTATTTCAGCATGTCAGTGAAAATGGATACATTTCTTACTTCAATTACCATTTTCCAATTTATAAAAAAAGTGCACAGAGTGGACTTAAGACATTTGGTCTTTATGCATCCTAAGGGAGAATAACATGTAAGTTTAATCAGGTGACAATAATAATTAAGCCATATTCTGCAATCACCATATTTCATGGTATGTAAAATGCAATGTTTTGGAGTAAGGAGAAATAAAAAAAAATTCTTTGTTTTTTTTGTTTACAAAACAAAATTTATTATTTGTTAATAAAGATAAACAATTCTGTTTTATGAAATGAAAAAATATAATCAAATATAAGTAGGTTTATTTCATAGCACTGTTTAAGGAACAATGTAAATATAAAAAAAGAATACACATGTTAAAAAGCCTACAATTCAATTTTCCCCTTTGTCACTGTCATTTTAACTATATAAAACTTCATACCAATCTTTCAGTGAGCAAAATATTTTCCCTCCCATCTAAGGCATTACTAATGCTACACTTCTTAAAAGAGAGTACAACTGTTTCTGTTTTAACACCCTCTTTAGATAATTTGGTCATAGCTGTAGGCAGGAAGAACTTTGTGCTAATTGCTTTGGAATGAAAATGTTCTCTTCCCAGTTACCGAATGTAAAGAATGGAAGGAGTTATAAATTGCTTACTGACAAAATAGCCACTGAGAGTAGAATTTGCTGTCCTTTTTGGGTTAGAAACAGGCTTGTAACCAGCTCAAAACAATAGAAGAGACAACATTTGTAGGAGGAAAAGGAGCTGACCAAAGAATGTTTAAAAAATAAGCATTAGAAATGTGAGCCTATGACAAAATACACAATCGTATCAGAATAATATGACCACCTACAATAGTATATGTATGGTAGGTGGTCATATTATTCTGATACTACTATGTATGAGCCAAAACAAATTTCCCCAAATGTAAAGAAACTATTTTATTGTAGTAGCAAATGTTAAAAGTTTCAAAAATTCAAACAAGCTGAAAATTTTACCAGAAGAGGCTCATGGGCTTGCCAGAGGGCACCGATCACCTCCCATCCCAGATTGTGAAACTGGTTAGTAATTTACCATGAGAGCTATCATAAAAAGTTAAATAGGAAGAAGAGGGAAACTGTAGTTTGAAGGCCAATCAATACAAAAACACACACACAAATAATAATCTAGGGGACACTTCAACGAAAAAATGGCTTGAAAAAGGTGTATTAATATTTACCTCGTTTTCATTGTTACTTCCCACTGTATAAGACTAACCGGTTCATGAAACATTGTTTTTTTGCCATTTTCAAGAGAAAAAACTGTTACTACGAAACACAGTAATTTCAATACTTTTTTGACACCACTCCAGTACTGAATTCTCAGATATAATGTCCATATTGGGAGTGTTTTTAGTCACTTTAAACAAACCCATATTTATAACTGACCACAGAAAATATAGAATGAAATCATCTTTTCAAATTACACATAAATAAAAGAGTTCCTTGTGGCTTCAGTGAACAATGGGCAAAAGACATTATTTTATTCACAGTTTGTACTTCGTTGCAAATTATGGTCTGTTGCAAATATGATGGAGTAAAGTGTAAAATCAAAATTTAAGACTTTTTTTGCCACACAATAGACATTTGCATTTTATTACAATAAGTAATGTTTACATAAATAATCAAATAAGCTGTTACTCTTATAAAAGTCTGCTTAAGCTACAATCATACATTTCTTAAAACATAGTATATATTATTCAATAATTATATTAGCATTTATAAAATAAGAAAAATTATTTCCATTCAGGTATGCTTTTTAAAAATAATTTTGATTAACAATTAACAGAATTCTGAACACAATATGATTTTGCACTGGAAATTTTCATAAGCATTGCTAGATTATTTTAGGTAATACTGTGTTCTTTCATCATGATAGAAAATTAATGCTTCATTTACTGAAGTTTTAAATTTTTGCTCAACTTCTTTACCTGTGAGATGGGTGAGAATTGAAAGCAAAATTATACTTGTGAGAGTACTTTTTTTATAACCAAAACATCTGTGTAAAAACATAATACAATGTTTACATGGAATCAACAACTTACTTTAAAACAATCTAATATACGAGTTTATTTTAATAAAAAACTACTACTTCTTAGGGGTATTGACTTTCTCACACTAAAAACAATGTTAATATTAACTAAGTTACAGATTGATTCTCAGATTAAAGGAAAACAACTGAAATATATTACCTGGAGCAAAAGATGATATTTTAATATCCTCTGCACTGGTTTTAAAAGATATGAACCCAATGGTAGGCTATGCTGAAGAGCCATTTGTCTTTCCTGGAAAAAATAATTGCATTTTATATTAGAAAATAAATAAAAATTATTTGAAAAAAAATTCTGTATATATATATAACTATTTATGTTAATCATTTTAATACAAATTAATAATTGTGATTAATTAAATAGGAATTAGCTGGGAATAAAAAGTTGCAATATTTGGTCACAAATACTTTGAGATGTGTATAGTTTCACAAATAGAATGTATATCCTTGATAGTGGGGTAGATGTGTTCTTAAATGTGATTTATATGGATATATAATATATATAAATAAATACCCCTTTATGTAGCTGCCTGCCACAGAAGTCTGACTAGAACCTGCCAGGTTAATAACACATAGTAGAAGATTGTCAGGATGGCGAGACCTCTGCAAAAAGACAATACATCCATACCTTACAAGGGGCTTGAAGCCAGGTCCCTTTGATCAGTAGCCAAGCATGCTAACCCACTGAGCCATAAATATCCAAGCTGTTAATATCAAAGTCCAGGTTTTGACGGTAGTGCAACAAGGGGCTTGAAGCCAGGTCCCTTTGATCAGTAGCCAAGCATGCTAACCACTGAGCCATAAATATCCAAGCTGTTAATATCAAAGTCCAGGTTTTCACGGTAGTGCATCAGGCTCGCAATCTGTAGTTCCCAGGTGGGTCAGTGTTGAGATTTATCTCCACAAAATTCCCTGCCCTGCCCATGTTCAGTAGGGGACACTGATGGGCTTGGAAAGGCTGCTGTCCATTGGATGGGACATTAAACCATGGCCCCATGTGTGGGAGAGCCATATCCTGTGGACATTAAAGAACATGCTGGATAGCCTTGACGGGATGCTACCATCTGTCTCTCAACAGCTGTTCAAGTGGGTCCCCTCTCTCAACCTTCTCTGAACCTTCAGAGTCCATGTGCCATTTAGCCCATGGTGTGTAAAAAAGTGCTGGTAAAACAACCCAACTCAGGTTCTGACCAGTATGGCCAATTAGTACATGTCAAATAGGAACCTTCTGTACAGCTAAGTTGAAATTTTATTTCACATTCATTATTTGCTTACTTTCTGGTTATAAGATTAATTCTAACATTTTGCAACAAATGCTTGTTATTTTAGCTTAAATCATTACCAATGAATCTTATGAAATAGCTCCTTAAATAGGTTTGCAAAATAATATTGATTAGTAATAAATTTTAGAATGTACATAGCTCAAAGACAAGCTATATTTTATATACTGTTATGCAAATACTACCTAAACTATTTCATTAAGAATGGGGTTCTGAAGGTCACTGGTGTGCATTCAGGTGTTTTGTATTCTTTCCCCATCTGCATACATATCATTTGTTCCCAAGATATATCACAAACTTTTGATCTATTTTTCTCAATTAACAACATCTCCAAAGGAAAAAATCTATGAGAACATTTTCATTGTTTTCCATGAGAAATTTCCCCCAAGAGATTTTTGTGATGGTTATATTTACCATATAGAACTGCCTATTTGAATGAGCTGAAAATATTTTCAGGCAACTGATGCTCTCAGCAGATATATATTGACACTCTCATAGCATGACTGTCAGATTGTAATAGTTAACTGTAAAGTGCTTTCTGTTAGCCCTTTTCAATTAGTGTTTTCCCTAGCAATTAAAATTGAGTGTTCCAATATTTATGGAAGGTAATTCTGCTTTCCAAAAAAATTAGGAATGAAAACAACTTAACTGACACATTGCATGCAATTAGTTCATCTCTAGGGCTTATTGTGGTGGGCTCTCATTTGGAGGGAATATCCAATTAAACATTGAGGGAAAGGGCCACACTGCAAGATATACTTAAGGAGAGAATTTGAAGTGACAAACTCTCCAGTGTTATCATTGTTTTATTTGGTTTATGTGTTCCACTTCATAATCCATGTTCAATTCCACTATTAATAAGCTATGTTTAATTCTGAATATCATTGCTCTTAAGAGAAAAATTACAATTATAGTTCACACCACTACTTTATTTCCTCTTAATTTATAACCTCAACTTCAATTACAGGCAGGTTGGGTTATTTTACTCCTGAGTGGCACTTTTTTTTTGCATACAATGAACTAAATGGCCAGGTCACAAGGCCCCCAAAGGCTCAGAAAAGGTTGGAGAAAGAGGACCCAGAGGACAGTTGTTAGTAGATGGTTTGAAGCTTCCCATCAGGGTCATCCAGCATGTTCTTTAATGTGTACAAGGTATGATTCTCCTGAATATGGGGATCATGGCTTTACATCCCATTCAATGAATAACAGCCTTTCCAAGCCCATATGTGTCCCTTTTTGACCAAAGGTAGAGGGGGGGGGGGGGGGGGTAGCGGAGATGAATCTCATCACTAGCACAGGTGGGACTCAAACCTGGGAACTACATTAATGGTACGAATGAATTTCTTTAACAAGGTTTCATACAAATAATTTCAGCATTTTCATGCAATAATAAGCATTTGGTACAATTCCTTCATAATCTTACGATCAAATTCCAGGTCAACAGCTTGGAATGCCAACATTCTATTAGATCAATTAAAATATTTTTTATTAATTAAATAAGTAATAAATGCTAGCTTTTCTGTTTAAGTTATAGATAGGATTTCATGCATAGTACCTGATTGTATAATGGACCATGACAAAAAGAAAATTTTGGGAAGTTGTATGTGATTTGGACCTCCCTCAATGCAACCCCCCCCCCCCATCACATAAATCTAAAAAAATTATAACTTTTGATTTACACTTGTAAAAAACTGTTTATACTAGGAAAGCAAACTGAATGATAATTGGGTAAATTATATAGTGCTAATAATAATAATGAAACTTATGTCTAATTTAAAAGATGAAATGGTACTATTTTACCTTAAATATTTCGGCTGTTTCAGAATTGCCCATTAGCTCAGTCAGCACAGATACTGTCCTAAGAATAAAAAAGTATTATTTAAATTGTATATATCACTATTATATCACATTGAGCTGAAATATTTAAAAGCTAATATGCACAATTAAAATATAAATAAGTACGTATAGTCATGACTATTTTACTGAATAATTTTTTTATATATTACTAGAGATTTTTTGAAAAACATATATATATATTGATTAGTTGAATGCAGGAAATGAATTAAGGATGTATGGAGCCCTCATATTAAGGAGTTCTTAGTTATGTGCATCCCCTAAGAACAGGGATAGATTGATTTAAAATATAGTCTGATATAACCTTATTAAATCATATTTAATAACAATGATCACAATTGATAAAAGTATAAAAAAAAAGAATTCAAATAATTGGGACTATCCAAATTATCCTTGATCAAAGCCTGTAACCCCTCCCCCCACCTAATCTATCACTTGTTGAATCTTATTCAAGAATATGCAATCTGGGAAAAACTTTTGTGCTTAATTAGATTGAAAAGGCTCAAAGTCCATGATTTAATTCCTAATTTAGAATCTCCTTGCTAGAGGTAAGGTAATTAGTCATAGTACCTGTCTCATGTATATTTGAAGTTGCAAGAATAGCAAGAGTGGCTGCAAGTTTATGGTCCCCATAGGCATACAAGCAATATATGTCTTGTGGCACAACTTCATACCAAATCCTCTTGCAAACTGTTTGTTGTATCATGCTTGCTTATAAACAAGTTTGGCAATAAAGAATGTGTTTGTATTTTAAATGTGATTGGCTCTTTGCTACGTCATTACCTTAAAAAATAAGCAATTAAATTCCTTAGGGCAATAATATTCAATTGATTTTTATTATTCATTGAAACTGTTCCTCAAGATATAAACCAGATACCACATTTACATATTGTCTGCAGGCCATATATATGTATTTTTTTTTAATGAATTAGAATGTAGAAGCATTTAATAGGAAAAATTGGAACAGTCCTCTTTTCAGGTTCCTCTTTCATAATGAATATTAAAAGGTGCATTTAAACTAAACTTTATCAAAGTATTGGTTTCATATGAATCCCCAAATACCAAATCTTGTTTACAATTATCTATGTTATACAGGTCAGTGATAATTTATACTCTGTGATCTGTAAATGGTAGCTAGGTAGTCACTGGAAGGAGAGCTATGCACCAATCCCCTGTGATGATGCATAGAACCGGCCAAGCCTAGCACCTAATGTCCGACCCCGCCTTCTTGTGGTGCAGACCGTTAGTACCTTTCAAAAGAGATACTCTTGTGGAAGTGAACGGAAGGGGAGGGCTGCCAGATTAGTGTGGCCTACTGATCTGGACAACTATGGCTACTTTTTTTTTTCTACCCTGCTGAGGAGTGGTCAACCACACAGGGTCCTGGTGCTGACCATATAAACCCACTGGACAGATATATAGCTCAGCTTGATTATGGATCCTGATTTTGCTGCACTGGTGGGCTTCTGTGGAGGGATAATCTTCCGCTGTGTTTTCTGTTTGTTTGTGGGTTGACAGCCCCAAGTGAATAGATTCGCAGGATATGTTTATCAGCTGGTGGATAATCCTGAGCAGAGGTTATCGCAGGCACCTGAACTCTTTGCTTCTATTGGCATCGTCAAATCTACATTGGAGGAATCTTCCAGTGTAGATGGCTTCAGCCTTTAGTGGTGGGGGAATGGGTCTTTGCCCCATGTCTGCGATTAGGGGGCTGTTTGATATTGTCGGCATTCCCTCTCTCAATAAACATAGTTTCTTTAAACATCCTACTAACCATTTTCTCTCCATAGGTAGTTGGAATGTGAGGACTCTGCACAGAGCTTTTCCTCTTGATGTCCTCACACAAGAATTCCACCATTATAATTTAGATATTCTTGGCTTGCAAGAGACCAGATGGACAGATAATGGTCAGATTCTTAAAAATAATCTTAAATTTCTTTTCAGGGAGGGACGACAATAAGCATCACCAAGGCGTGGGTCTGCTTCTCAGCAGACACGCTAGTGATGCTCTTCTAGGATGTGAGTGCATTAGTAAAAGGTTTCTTACAGCAAAATTTCAGACAAGTGTTAAAGACCTGAATGTTATCTGCTGTTATGCCCCCACTGAGGATGCTGATGAGGATGAGAAGGATAGGTTTTACGAACAACTTCAGGATATTTTGAATTCTGTCAAGAAAGGAGATATTACCCTTGTTCTTGGTGACTTCAATGCCAAAGTTGGTACTGACTCTGACCTTTGGGGAGGGGTGATTGGCCCTTTTCGTATTGGTAGCTGCAATGGCAATGGGCAACGTCTCCTACAGGTAAGTAAACTCAATGGTTTCAGAATAACTAACACATATTACAAACACTGCGACATACATAAGTACACATGGGTTTCACCCGATGGGCTGCATAAGAATATGATTAATTATATATTAATTGACAGCAAATGGGCTAGTTCTGTTAGGAATACCAGGTCATATAGGGGAGCTGAAATTGGATCTGACCATTACCTTGTTAAAAGTGTCTTGCAACTTAAACTTAAACAGTGTGCTAGGGTTAAAAAATTTGCTTTTAATACTGAAGCTCTGAAAGACCCAGTTATAGCCAAAGCTTACCATGATAGGTTACTTAGTCATTATGACAGTCATGGTATGCTTACTACTGAAGTTGAGGAAGAATGGGATCATTTTAAACAGGCTTTTTTGGACACTAACAGTACTCTTTTAGGAAAAAAGGAGCAGAAGAGACAGAATTATCTGAGTGATAAGGCACTTGAGCTTATTTTGGAAAGAAAGAACTGCAGGAATGTCCTTAATCAATACCCTACTAGTACTAATAGAAAGCATTACAGATAACTTAATAAACGTGCAAAAGATCAGTTAGCTGCTGCTAAGAATCTTTGGCTTGATGGTTTGGCTGACAAAGCCGAGGAAGCAGTTAGACAGCACAACAGCAGAGAGCTGTACCAGATAGTTGATGTTTTGTGTGGTATAAAACGGACAGGTATACATGGATTGAAGGATAAACAAGGTAAGGTTATAGAAGGTGAGGATTCTGTCATGGCTAGGTGGGCTGAGCATTTCAGTGATATTCTAAACAATGCGGTTAGTTATATTCCCATTGTTTGCAATGATGATAGATGCATTGGTGGCTTTAATGTTGGCCCTATAACACAATCTGAAGTTATTTTGGCCGTTTCTAAACTTAAACTTCATAAATCCCCAGGGGTAGATGAAATTACTACAGAAATGCTTAGAGTTGGAAATGTTTCGGTTACCACTTGGATGACTGAAATTCTGAATATCTTTTATGATAAATATAATATATGGTCCCTAAGGATTTTACCAGAGCTATTGTTATCCCTATTTTCAAAAAAGGTGATCGCAGTTCTTGTGATAACTATAGGGGTATTAGCCTACTCTCTGTTTCAGATAAAGTTCTTTCCATGATTGTGCTTAATAGAATTAAGAATCTGGTTGACAGTCAATTGCGTGATGAGCAATGTGGATTCAGAAGTGGTAGGGGATGTGTGGATCAGATATTTTCACTTAGGCAGATTCTTGAGAAATGTTTAGAGTTTCAGAAACCTTTGGTTGCTAGCTTTGTTGATTTCAAAAAGGCTTTCGACTCTGTTGATCATCATAATTTGTGGTTGATTGTGAAATCATATGGTATACCAGACAAGTTAGTTAACATAATGAAAGCTCTCTATAATAACACTGAGTCATGTGTGAGAGTTGGTAAGGCTTGTAGCAATTGGTTTAGCATTACTTCTGGTGTTCGACAAGGGTGCATTTTGTCTCCTTTTCTCTTTAGTTTGGTTATTGATTATGTTATGCGAAATTCACTTCAAGGGAAAGATTTTGGCCTTAAATGGGCTGGAGATAAGAAAATTTCTGATTTAGATTATGCTGATGATTTAGCCCTTTTGGCAAATGATGTTGATGAGATTAACTCTTTCATTCGAGCTGTTGATGAGACTGGTAGTAGAGTAGGTTTGGTTATAAACAGAGAGAAAACTAAAGTGATGAAAATTGGTCAGGCAGGCTGTGATTCAGTTAATCTGAATGGTTGCAGTCTTGAGCAGGTGTCACAGTTTAATTATCTTGGGACCTATATAACAGATAATGGTGATGTGCGGCATGAGATTAACAGACGAATAGGGATTGCTGCCGGGACTTTTAAGAATCTATGGAGAGTGTGGAGAAATAGGCGTATACACCTAAAGACTAAAATTAGACTGTATAATAGTTTGGTTCTTTCTAGGGTTAGTTATGGTAGTGAAACTTGGACACTTTGTAAACAAGATAACAGGAAACTAGATGCTTTTGATTCCAGATGCTTACGCAGTATCTTGGGCATTAGGTGGTTCAACTTCGTAACTAATGATGAGGTTAGGCAAAGGAGTTTGCAACCTCCTTTAAGCAGCATATTGTGCAGAGAGACTCTGTTGGTTTGGCCATGTTGCCCGTATGAATAATTATAGATTGGCGAATAGAGTTATGAACAGTGTGCCTAAAGGCCTCAGAAAGAAGGGGAGACCTAGGATGCGGTGGGCTGACAATGTCAAACAGGACCTTGTTAGAATTGGTGTGCAGTGGCCTGATGCAGTAGATGTAGCTCAGGATAGACTTGCTTGGAGAACTAAATTGCACAGTCTGGTTGGACCTCCGTAGCCCATGGCTGCTTGAGGATGATGATGATAATGTGCTCGAAACATTTAGTAAGCATTGTTACGGAGATTTATTTTTACGAAGTTTAAGAGAACCTTTTCAAAATTTTCAATATATGAAACCTTGTTAGGCAGGATAAACAATAATTAATGTCTTAGAATCTACTAACATGTACTTACACTATAAAAAAAAAAGTTTACTAGGGCCCAGAAATTTTAACTAATGTGGAAGTGTAATTATCAGCTACAATGGCACAGCACATATATGGGAAATAAAGGCATACTACATTCTCATTGAGTTAACTAGTCAGTTTCATGTATTAAATATAAATGTACAAGTTTGGATATTTTCTTAATATCTAAATCACATTGACAATATACAAAACACATATTATTGAGATTACTATAATAATAATGATGAAAAGTTAATACCTGGGGTAATTGGTGCAATACTGTGTATACACTTCAAATCCACTACTGTTTGTCACAAAACACCTAGCAATAGCTACTGGGTCCAGCCCATAATGCTCCAGTTCTTCAACAAATAAGCTGCCGATAAATATTGACTCTTTTAATAACATATAACATTTAGTATTTCAAGCAAAACAATTATTCAATAAAACTATAAAGGTTTAGTTAATATATTTGCAACTTAAAACTTCTTAGGTAATGTATATGGCATAAAAGCATTTGAGAAGTGGCACATATTCAGGAGTGTATTGGAGGTGATTTGTATGAATCATTGTTATGATCATAACTGGTTAGCATTAGCCACTTGTTAAAATCATAATTGATTTTCAAAAATTTTTAATTTAGGCCAGATCTAGAAAGAAAAAAAAAATGGGGAAATGACTGGATTGAATCAGAACAAATCACAAAATTATTCTAGCATACATCTCCACCCCCTCTCTTTTAGTGGTCTCTTAAAAAAATATTTTTGTATTATACATATATTCTTATTATGTTTTATGCCTCTGTTTGTTATTAAAATTCTCATGGAAAGAGAACATGATCCACTTGCCCTTCCTTAATACAGTTTTATTCTTATTATATTCTTTTAATACTACTTAAATTTTAATTTTAATATTAAATTTAATTAAACAAAAATTTAATATTAATTTAATTAAAAAACATAAAAACTGTTAATATTGATTAAACTTTAACTTTAATATAATAACTAATTTTTGCTGTCTTTTTTATAGCAAAATGTTTGACATTTCACTCCATAGTTGCCAACTTTTCAGTGATTTTTGCTGGCATGTAAAAAATATTATGAACACCGATATTTTTCCAGATATACTTAATTACAGATGACTCAAAAAGAATGTAGGTGGTCAATTTTTTATGCTTTCATTCACGCATCACAACAGCAATATTATTATGTTAGTTTAACCTTACAGTGCCAGGGTGTTTTTTTCTCTAAAAATGCAACTCAACTTCTAATCCTTATTATGAAATTATTAATGAATCAAATAGTTCACATTACATATTAAGAGAAAAAGCATTTAATTCTGAACAAAAAATATAAAAAATAGTAGGTACGCATAAATAACATATTGTAAGGTCATTTGTAGCGATTTTTGAAAGCTGATTAATCGGGTCCTTGGTACTGAAGTACTGAAAGGGTTAATGTACTTAGAATGAAGAGATGTTGGAAGTTGTGAAAAAAAAAACAGTTGGAGAGGATGAATGTTATTGATTAAACAAGTAGGCTATAGCATGCTTTTATCATCTTGCTTAATATGTATCTATTAATAAAAAGTCAACAATGCTATCGAAAATGTGCCAAAATGAATTTATATATATTGTCTCTAGAAATTTCTTAGTATTTTTATGAACATCTAATTATTTTTAACTTTACACAAATCAAATTTTAGCTTTTTTCATATACTGTCTGTTTTACTTTCACTACCGGCAAGTTGGTCTAAGTTGATGTCAGTGACAAACTGTTGATAACATATATGATATTACTTATTCCATGTGATTATGTGCAAAACATTAAGTTAGGAAGATAAAAGTAACTGCAGTTTGTTGATAATCAAAGATGGAGGCTGTAAACATTTCAATTTTGCATATATTAGCAGAACCATATACACAGGATACTAATAGTGCAGTGTGCCTTCTATGATTTTAACTTTTATTATAAGATACATTTCCATAAATTAAACATTTTAAATTAATTTTATTTGTGTTGCATGCATCACCAAGGTGAATTAAATTATCAATTTTAACAATTCAATATCAACATTAATGTAAAGCAGAGCACAAATATTGAAGTGGCATACCTCCAATGGATGAACAGTGGACATCACTGAAAGAAACTAATGATTTAGTTTGAATTTCTATGATGATATCTATTGCCTATATGAGATACTCATGAGGTGGCATATTTTTTCAAGTATACCATGTAAACTACCCTGCAACACAAGCAAGATTAATAAGGTATAAAAATGGTTAATCTCAATTGCTTAGTGTTAAAAGGAGACCCATGGATTTAACGAACTTTTGAATTAAAAATGGATAAATGGCAAATAAACTTTAGATAGTTTCTCCACTATAATTAGAATTATTCTGGGATGACAGAATTTGAAGAACTAAATTAAAAAAAAAATCATTAATAAGTACAGAAGGAGATCACATACTTTAACATTCACAAGAAGAAATGCATTTCAAAGTGAATTTTTACCTATCCATAGTACTCTATGTAACAATTTAGAAGCAAACAGTATTACATAATGTGTATTAGCAACAAAGAATATTATAAATAGAGATTTAACATCCTTGCTAATACCACAAACTTAATGAAATTATTTCTGGCACTGAATCAAAGTTCATAATTTCATAAATTATTCTAGACAAAAACACAAAAAGCAATGATTAAAATTCAGGCACTTAAAAGCTTTTACTATGCATATACATTAGGACAGTTTTATTCTAATGACCTTTACATAATTAATATCATAAGGATTTCATAAGTTCCTGCTTCATGGCTATGATTGATGGGAGGCCCTGACCCTGTCACAACCTTATTAAGCTAAGCCACCTGTTCTCTAGCAGACTTATCACTGATATCTGTTTTTTGCTAACTCCTGTGCTTGAAAGTGATAAATTGCTTAGAGAAAATTGGTGCTTTTAAATTGGTGTGCCAGGAAAGTTATCTTTATTTAATACTCAACTATAGACAGTTGTCAAGGAACATGACAAAATGAACCTATTTTTTGGTTTGCATTACATTTGTTTTGTTGCTTAACCAGAGGTAACGAAACCTGCCAACCTGTTAAGCTTCAGCGCATGAAATGTTTCAGCTCATTATGCAATATCTGTATAATATTACACAAATGATTTTAATGTAGTGAAATTAAAGAGGATTATTCTAGTTTATGCTTGTTTTTAGTACATATTTATGATTATATTATTGGCAATTTTTTTCTAGCAGAGGTTTTTTTTTATACATATCTCTTAGTAAAACCTCAAATTAATTGGCAAAAATTAAAATGAACATCATTCTTAAGCTTTGAGTCTGACCAATATTAAAACAATAATTCAAGAAACTGATTCATTCAAAATCATATAAATTAATACATATTCTTAAAAAAAAGGCAGTACAAATGAAAGACATGGTGATCAATGTTGGGTTAAGGGTTCTGTATACCCTAGGCTAATAAAATCAAGCTCTCCATGATTTTATTTCATTATGTAAAGCTAATAGCTCACTTAATCATTAACTATAGTAGCTTTTGTAAGATACCTATATATATACAAGATTTCAGAGACCCCATGCAATAAAAATGTAATGTGAATGGTATAGTACCACTTCAACAGCATTGTATTATATTTTATGTCAGAAAATTCCATACCAAACAATTAATTTAAACATAGATGACAATCACAGCATTACTTGTTGACTTTTCAATGTCAATATATCAATAAATATTTTGTGGAAAAAATTTTGCCGACATAGGGATGTGAATCCACATCTCTCCAGAAACATCCAGAGTATTCTACCATTGAACTAATGCGACTCATCTTTTTTCCACTAATTTTAAGACTCTAAACTCATCACCAAGGATTTGGGTGCCTACCATTTGTGCCATCTATGATCTCGGGTAGCAACTATTTATTTATATTGCGCTGAGCAAGTTGGAAATAAATAATAAAGTCTCTTCACCCTATTTAACGTTATTAATGATTTAAGCATAGATGATAATCACAGCATTACCTGTTTACTTTTTTAACTTCATTATATCAATAAATATTTTGAGGAAAAAATTTCGCAGACATACAGGACATGAACCAGTACATAAATAATATAATAAAATCAATAATCAGTCCACAAAAATATATTATAGAAACTGAAGTATTACCCTATAAAGTGACAGAAAATGCAGGATTTTAAGTTGAAATGCCAAAATATTTTTTTACAAGACACATTTAAAATTATAAAAAAAAAACGTTTAAAAATGGATATTTACATGTAAAAATATCCTAGAATAACACTACTGATCCTTTAAAAAAAAGTCTAATGCACATTGGGTCTCACAGACCAAGATATTACTTTGCAGACACCACACATAAATGTAAAGATTTATAAAATCCGCAAAACAATGTTGATCAGGTGGTAATGGTGCTTAAAGTCACGGTTGGAAGGAGATTGTTATTGTGAACAAATGTAGTTTTGCAGTATTTAGTTTCATTAAGTCTCTCAGACTTCATGTATGTAGTTAAAGCTAAAAATGTATGATTCATAAAAACAAGTAGTTATATTTCTAAATTATACACGATTTTGGAGATTTTCCAAAAACATATGGTAATGAGATTATGAGCGAGTTTTTGATTCCACTCTTCACTGATTCATTTTTTCTGGGACTTTATATTTTTTGGTAGTTTTTTTTTATAATGCAGCCGAAAGACTTACATGAACTGAGAATTCATGACTGTATGATTAATATTTATAAAATTTTTATGCAAACATATTAACACAAATGATGCATATTCCACATAGCCATTGTCAAAACAACCAATAAAAATGACAACCAAGCAGATCTGCTTGGTTGCCATTTTATATTTTTATGATAAATATTCAAAAGTACATGAAACATTTAATGAGGCACTACTTGTAATGTTTGATAATTTTGTTCAGGCCTGAACTTAGAAGAACTAAAGGGGAGGGTGGAAGATCGAGCTGAAAGGCTATTGCTGAGAGGGGAATGTACACTGTACTTTAAAAAAATTGATAAAAAATATGTGCTATATAATTTTTGCCTCTTTCCAACTAATTGCATTATAAAGGTGAGGGGGGGGGGCTTCATTTAGATCTGGCCATATTTTGACTGTGACTTTCAACTACTATAAGTTTTCACTTTCATGAAGAAAAAAAATATATAAATAACTTACCTGTTAAATTTATAAATATCTTCAATATTACTAAATAGCTCTTCCAAGTACTGTTCACTAACTTTTGTATCCTCTGTGTTATGACTGATGTGCTTTAAATACCCCTGCAAATGAAAAAAAAGATAAACTTCAGCTCGAAATGTTTCTAAAACTACTAAACATGAATTACAAATTTTGCACATTACATACCCTACTAATCTTTCGTTAACCATTACGATGTTGCTGATTTAAGTTGGCAAGAGTCAAACAAATATAAAATGTGGGGTTAGGAAACCTGACCTAACTTGACAAACCCTTGGTGAAAATTTAGCCATGTTGTTGAGGAAAACAGCATATAATCAATCAGTGAAATGTTATTGAAATGATATATACGAGTATTATGGTAACCAAGGTTGTATGGTCATTAGCAGAAAATTTTCCCCCAGTGGTGATGGGGAACATTTGTTTTAGGGAGAAGCAAAATATTTCCCGCAGAGGGAAAAATCAACGATTCAAGATAGAAATGTTGATATGTCGAGCCATTCATTAATAAGTGCAGTTGCAAATAAAGAATCCTGCATACATCATACCATAACTAAGAATACCCAAAAACAAAACTAAAAAAAAAGGAATTTATTTTTGAACATATATGTAAAAAAAGTTTTTTTTTCATAATGGTAATCAAAATAAATGGAATACTTCTGACAAAATAGAAAAACACACCAAAATTTCTATTTGTTAAAAAAAAAGCATTATATTTTGATAACCTGATCTTATTTAATTTAATTTTTCGATCAATTTTTTTAAGGAGGGGTGGGGATGCCCTCTTTACCCACAAAGCTCTCAAAAAAGTCTTTCTCAAAAAAGTCTATTAATTCTTCAGCAACCATGCTGAAGAATTAATAAACTTTTTTGAGTATGTGTAGCTTTGATGTCTTCATATCTTACCTATCTATTCTGTGGTACAGTTAATAATAAATTATATATATATAATTACATTAATTGCCTAAATAGCTAAAAGTGAAAAAAAATGCCTAAATCACGTTAAATCTGAAGATTGTGCTAAATGTTAAAATTTCTGGTTTTAACCATTCCTGGTTAAAATTTAGGATAGAAATTCACATATTCGAAAATGCAATTTCATTATATATAGTATGTTCCATTATTTTTCACCAATTCGTTTCTCATATTTCTTTTTTTTTTTTTCAAAAATAAATACATCTTCCGTTTTGTACCTTTTACACACACGAAGGTCACAAAATTTCATTCACGGGCTAGATATGGCCCATAGGCCGCTCTTGAGTAGTAGACTTGATCAATACTTTGTTCCATTCTTTAATTCAATAAACACTTATTCATGTTTTTAAATGGCAGTTGTATTTCCCTTTGATGCAAAACATTAAAAAATCCCACTGATCAGGTGCCCTGACCATTGAATTACTGGCAGTTTCCATTCTGTCAAAATCTCCTCTATTTTAATTATATGAATGAAGCTCAGTGGATCATCAGAAGATCACGGGTTCATATTCCACTGACCTGGAGCACAGATTGCCTCAGTCGATAGTGCACCAAGTTTGTAATCTGAAGTTCCTAGGTTCGAATCCTGTCTCTGCCAGCATTCAGATTTATCTCAAAACTCCTTGCTCTCGATTAATAGGGGACACTGATGGGGTTGTGAAGGCTACCGACGGATGGGATGTTAAGTTATGGCACCATGTGAAGGACACCCTGTACATTTAAAAACATCTTTTAACACCCTGTGCATGTTAAACACATTAGATAACCTTGACGGGAGGCTACCATCTGTCTCCCAACAGCTGTCCAGTGGCTCCCCTCCTTCAACCTTCTCTGAGCCTTCGGGGTACTTGTGACCTGGCCATTTAGCCCATTGTGTACAAAATAGTACCACTCAGAGGTAAAACAACCCAACTCACCCTGCCTAAGACAGTAAACTAGTTTTGCTAATCTTTCGTTTTCATTTATGTTTCGCTTTTGGTACTTTTATGGAGTTTTTTTTTTTTTACTATAATGGCCTTCAAATACGTCAGGGATTTCCCTACTCTCTATTCTTTTACCTGACCTTTTCTTGGTCAATTAGAATTCTCAGTGTATCATTTCAACTAAGCAATTTCACCTATGTTTTAACTCCTTAAAAGGGATGTGGGTGGCTGAGTCGGTAGCACCAGGATTGTAATCTGCACTTCCAGGTTCAAGTCCCACCTGAGCCAGCTATGAGATTTATCTCCGCAAAACTTCCGCCTTGCCTTCCGTAAGTAATGGACACCGATGGGCTAAGAAAGGCTGCCATCTGTCAGATCGGATGTTAAGCCATGGCCTCATTTGTGGGAGAGCCATACTCTGTGCTCATTAAAGAACATGCTGGATGACTTTCACAAGAGGCTACCATCTATCTCCTAACAGCTGTCCAGTGAGTCCTCACTCCCAACCTCCTTTTTGACCTAAGGCAGTGTAGGGTATGGTGGAGATAAATCTCAACTCTGGAACAGCTGCAATTCGAACCTGGGAACTGAAGTTTAGAGCCTGCTGCTAACAACTGAGCTAACTGCCCCCTAGCCCCACTTGGCATTAATAGTGATCAGTTTGAACATCTGTGAAATGAATCATGTAGCCAAATCAATGCTAAGTACATGCGTTTTCTTTATTAACATGCAAAATATTCTTTCCTGAAATATGCACACATCTTTTTGAGACACCCTGTATTATATACCCTACCTGTAGTATATAAAAAAATTTCTTCCTTCGTTTTACAACTCAATCCCACCCCACTAAACATTTCTAAATACGTTCTTGGTTTGTTGGTATTGGAACCGTAACACTCATGATTCATAAAGTTTGAAACGTAATATCCCCTCCCCCTCACCAGCCATTCCACTTCCCGCCGACTTGAAGAGTAAAGAAAGGTGTACTTGAAGAATGGAGAAGGAAGCTATTCCATGGCATTCTAGTGTAAACATCTGAAACAAACATTTAACGGACTTCTCTCAGTTGGAGGTCTAGTGTAATATTCAGCTTTCTTCTTCTTTGGAATTTATTCTTCTCTTTCTTTTCCGTTATTCCTAATTCATCACAACTATACTGCTCTTCCTGGAAGAGTCCGTGTAAATTATAGAGCAGAGAGTGTTTTTTCATCGCATGGAAGTTATTTACTGACGTTTGATGAAAAACATCCAAGAATCAGGATCTTAATTGGCGGACAAATACATGGAAGTGATTACATGACGTAAATGTGAGCTCCGAAACTCGATAAGAGTCTTTGGAAAGAAAATTAAGCTCAATTGCAGAAAAGAATGATCGAGAAGATGACCGTAGAATTTACATCCTTGCTTTAAATAGGACGGGATATATCGAAGCTAGCAATTACTTGTCTGCTGATCACCAATAATAATATTTTTTATACATACAAAACCATGGAGGTAGGAAGATAACAGGAGGAGCCCTAAGCACTTGAAAATGATGTTACGGCGACTGCGCGGCAGCCATGTTGTTCTATTCAAAACATTGATCAGTAGTATAGGTGAGTAACGAAGTGTTGCGCTATAAAAATTTAATTTTTTTCGACATTTGTATTATGGCAACCTGTTAAGCTTACGGCTGCACGAATCGCCCTTCAAAAAAGATACCAGGAATTACCTTTCATCGGTAAGTTTGTCATTTTTATAAAAGTTTAAATAATTATATAATGATACAAGCAACTTCGTGTTGAAATTACGACATGAAATCGGTTTTATTTTCTTCGGATTGTACTCAGTGATAAATGTGAAGATGTACTTCTTATATTGATTGATTGATTGATTTTACGTTACACTTATTTGAGAATTCCTTCTGCAGGCTTTCTCAGTTAAAAAATTTTGTTGGCTGTAATTGAATATTAGTGTGTATTCTATTTAATGGATGATGAATTTACATACTTTTAAATAGAGGTGATTAAAATATCAAGGAGTTTCTTTTTTGTTTTTTATTTTAGGTGGAAGTATTAGATATTATTTTGTTTAAATGTTTCAGTGTTGAAATTCCTCCTCTTCATGATTTAATAAGTTCAGTGTAAGAAGGGAAAAGTAAATTACAATAAAGTATTTTCATAAGGTGAGAAATATAATCTTTCTTTTTTTTAAAATTTGGATAGCATTTAAGGGTTTTGTTGAAAATGCCCCCTTTTTTTCTTGGATTGGAGTCTTATATTTTTGAATTTCTTTTTAGATTAATTTAATGTATCTGGTGTAAATTGTCATAGGTGAGTGACAGCGATCATTAGTTAGGGTGAAAATTTTTCAAATTGTTTAAATAATTTTAGTTAAAAGAGGAGAGAGTAATGCTTTGCTCCTTTTCGTTAATTCTTCTGATAGGGTTCTAATTGTCCCTTTTAAGGTGAATACTGAATTTATTTAATTCTGTATGGATTTCAAATAGAGCGAGTTTATTGCTTGTAGTTATTTTATTTTTACTTTGGTTGAGGGGTAGGTTAGGCGTACATGAAGATAGGTATGAGAGACTGAGGAGTCGGGCACTGAGATGTCGGTTCAAGCCACTGTCTGGAACGTTGCCTTTTTTTTTTAAATGGATATTATATTCCCCTCACCCTGTGAATATATATTTTTTTAATTTTTTATTATTTTTGCTTAGTATAATTTTTAGTTGCGTTTTTTTCATATAGTTTTTTCAGATATTATTTTGAAAATTTCCTTTGTGGCTGAGGAAGGATGTATTTCAATCCTTATGAGATTTTTTTTGGGGGGGGGGGGAGATTGTAATAATTGTGTATTTTGTATTGATTGTTAACTCTGGTTGAGGGAGGAGAATGAGCATGAGATGGGGGAGAGATGTGAAGCTGAGGGTACAAACATAGAGCTGGTGGGTTCGAGCCACCATCTGGGCGTTTTTTTTTGTATAAATATATATATTTTTAGTTCTTTTTTTTTACTTCTTATACTATTGGCTTTATTTAGCTTTGTTAAGCAATTTTTTTTTTATTTTTGTGGAATGAGAATTTTTTTAACGTAAAACAGCTATTTTCTGAATCTTACAAATGTGATTTTTTTTGCAGTTTAAATGCTGCTATTGCATATAATGTTTAGTGTTTTATCCATAAAATGTTTTTTGCTATTATCAGTGTAGTATAAATAAACTTTTAAAATCTTGCAATTGTTTGTTATTGTCGTATTCAACGAAATACATAAATAGTTCTGCTATACAGTAATTCTGTATGGAAATATTCATTGCATTAAAAAAAGCAATATAAATTCCAAATAGCTTAAATGGGCTTTCTCTTAGTCGTAAAAAAATAATCTTCCCGTATATAACGCACAGTAAAACTGAGTATAGCACGTGAAAAGTAGGCTTGATTGCAGCGGCAGACGGTTTGTTCTGAATGCAACAATATGGCTACCGCCCTGCTGCATCATTTTCCTTGGACAGGGAAAGCGCGTTAGGGCGTCTCTTCTCATTCATACCTCCGTGTACAAAACCAATTGACTAAAAATGTTTTGTTCAGAAATTATTGAAGAATAAAATATTTCCAGAATTTTTTTCTAATTGCGTTTCGTATTATTGTACGTTTAGAATGCAAATGAAATTACTGTTGAAGATAATGAGTTGTTAATAAATTGACATGACACCATCGTTAAAATTTATTTATCAGTTTTTGAAAAATTGTTCTATTTCACAGGTTGGGTACTTTTGTACACACAATGGCTAAAAAAACAGGTCGCAAAGACCCCGAAGGGTTGGGTTGTTTTACCTCTAAGGGGAACTTCTTTGCACACCATGGGCTAAATGGCCAGGCCACAAGGACCCCGAAGGCTCAGGGAAGGTTGGGGGAGGGGACCCACTGGAACTTGGGTTGTTTTACCTCTGAGTGGCACTTTTTTGCACACCATGGGCTAAATGGCCAAGTCACAAGGACCCCGAAGGCTCAGAGAAGGTTGGGGCAGGGGACCCACTCGAACAGCTGTTGGGAGACAGATGGTAGCCTCCCGTCAAGGCCATCCAGCGTGTTCTTTAACGTGCGCAGGGTAGGGCTGTCCCGCACACGGAACACGGCTTAACGTCCCATCCGACGGACGCGGCCTTTCCAAGCCCATCGGTATCCCCTACTGACCGTGGGCAGGGCGGGGAGCTTTGAGGACATAAATCTCAACGCTGACCCAGCTTAACGTGTACAGGGTATGGCTCGCCTCACTCAGGGATACAGCTTAGGTCCTATCCGAGGGACTTTCCAAGCCTATTAGTGTCCCCTTTCTCACCGAAGACAGGGAGACGGTTAGTAGAGATAAATCTCAACGCTAGAACAATTTAGATGGGAACTGCAGATTACGATCCTGGGGTGTTGCCCCAACCCTCACCCCTATTTACAGGTTATGAACCTTTCTCGCTTGGAAGAATTTAAGACATTATTAAAAATTCTTCTTACGTGAAAGCGAACAAACGTTTCTCTACGAATTCCTACCACGATGAATTCAAACAGAATCGTTAAAATTAAAACTTTTCGGGTTTTTTCCTAGAAATCCACCAGGTGGAATAGTCAATAAAAAGCGAAACAATTTGGTTTCAAAAGGAATGGCAATGATGCACATAAAAAATAAATACGTGATATAAAAATGCGAAATGAGAGACTGGTGAATAGAGCATCTCCTAAAATACCCTACTTATATTGAGGGGAAATCCTGGTGCGTGAGCACGCATCAATCTAGCCTTGACAACTGTCGTGAGGGGAAGGCTCTGAAAGCTGTGTGCACAATTCTTGGCTGAAAGCAGAGCACTGTGGATAAGAACTGAGAGTAGTCTTGAGTGCGTGCAGTAGACTTGAACCAACTTCTGAGGCAAAGTTGGTTGTGCTTCGAGATTAACGTGAAAACTGTTCTACTACGAAAAGAGCATTCTCTCCCTATCCGCAGGGAAAATGTGGAGGAGTTCTCTTAACTTTTGGGGGTCACTGGAAAAGAGGTATTCGGTTTATTTCTGCCATCATGTATTCGTTGTTTCTCCTGTTCTGCTCAGCAGACTCAGAAAAGTATTGAGTTGCTTATTATTAGATGCTTACAAGGGGTAAATATGCGAAGCAGATACGTGATTTACAGGAATGAAAGTTATGTCTCATGGATAGGAAAAAAATTCTGGTTTTTGATAATATAAAAATAAACTAAAGAAGTTGGTACAAAATTTTGTTTACTTCGATAAATATATTAGTTTAGCATTTGATCAAAATATATATTTATGTTTTGGGGGTGGAGGGTTAGTTAATGCGGTCATGGTGACTTCCCCCCCCCCCTCGTCTCCCCCAGCTTTTGCATGGCTTGATATGTATGTATGTATATTTTACGGTAAATGTAGTTAACCCCGATTATGCATAACCATTAAAATTTAACCAGCTATTTTATATAATTAGCAATAAGTATTGTATTTGTTGGCAAATATGATAAACTTTGGATAATTTTATTCTGTTTAATTCAAAAATGAACTCGAAAACGTGATGCACCTAGAAGCAACAAAAGTTCTTAATGCAACTCAATACTGCCAGTTGAAATGGAAAGAAAACATTATCTCTGAACATGAAATGCCAGTTGGAGGAGTTTCAACACCAAAAAGGTTTTTGAGGCAATTTTGAGGCAACTTCCAATTGTGCAAACTAGCCATAATTTCACAGAAGTAATCTCAATATTTACATCTCGCCTTAATTGTTGCAAAAGTCAGTGTGAGTTTCCCCAACTCCTTTTCATTTGGCCAACTCTCCTTAATTTCATAAAACCAATCCCAATCTTTACAATTCTCCTGATTCTGCCAAGACAGTTCATATTTTTCAAACTCCCCAAGGTTTTGCCAAGTAACACGATTTGGCCAACTCTTTTTCATTTCACGAAAATAATTTGCCAACTTCAAGATTTTGCTAAGAGTTCTCAATTTTGCCAACGCTACTCAATTTCATAAAACCAATCCCAATTTTCACAACTCGCCTGCATTTTGCCAAGTGGTTTCCAATTTTACCCCTCCCCTAGATTTTTTCAAGTTGCCTTGATTAATTTGCCACCTCTCATTAATTTCACAAAAACAATTTAAATTTTTATATCTCTCCCGAATTTGTCAAGTCACTCACCAAAATTTTTCCAAGCTTTCTCGATTTTGTCAACTCGACATAATTTTCCAGAAAAAAAAAAAACAATTTTTACATTTCACCTGATTTTTGCAAAGTCACTCAGAATTTTGCCAACTCTCCTAGATTTTGCCAGCTCGCCATAATTTTACAAGAAAGAAATCCCAATTTTTACATCTCACCTGAATTTTTCGAACTCCCCACGATTTTGCGAAGTCATTCTGAAATTTTCCGACTCCCAATAATTTTGCCAAGTCACTCCGAATTTTGCCAACTCCCCAAGATTTTGCCAACTCAACTGTATTTTACTAAGTGGCTTCGAATTTTGCCAACTGCTCCAGATTTTGCAGTCTCCATTTTCCCAACTGCCTCGATTTTGCTGCCAACTTCCCTAAATCTTACAAAAAAAGATTACAAATTTTCACAACTCGCCTAGATTTTACGAAGTCGCTTCAAATTTTGCCAACTCTGAGTTACTTTGGGAGGGAGACCCTCTCATCCCTCCATAGCTACGCCCCTGTTCGCGGATCCTTATGGGTTCGGGAACTACAGGGGTTGGGAACCACTGTAATAATTCTAGCTTTTTCTCGAGTCTTTTTATGCCAAAAAAACAGTACGGCAAATCATTATTTGACATTTAACGATCCACAGACTACATGATTTCCTCGAACTTACAATTTTCAAAAAGTCATATTGACACCCACTATCAAAAAATATGATTTTGAAATCAAAAATTATAAATATAATTTTTTTTCATTTTTCTGATATATATTGCATATTGCAAACAATTATTTCCATACCACTGTTTGTTTAATATTGCCCTTACCATTGACGTCAGTGCACGCAAAGGTAGTTTCACCTCTTCTCTCTGGTATCGGTATAGAATTTCAGTTCATCAGTGTGCCTTTCAAGCTATGCAAACAACAAATCTGTTTGTGTATCAGCTGTAACCCTCGGACAGTTTGCCTTGGTCTAGTTACTACTGAATTTATACATTACTAGAAAGGGTTTACAAAGGATCGTGTGAGTGATTTACAAAATTTGTCGAAGTAGTTTCTGCGTGTTATTTAATTTGTCACAGTTGTATAATACGGTATAAATCTCAAGAATAATTTTAAATGAAATTATTGGAAAATTCGATAACAGATTTGCTTACTAGGTTGGATTGTTTTACCTCTGAGCGGCACTTTTTTGCACACCATGAGTTAAATGGCCAGGTCACAATGACCCCAAAGGCTCAGAGAAGGTTGGGGGAGGGAACCCACTGGAACAGCTGTTGGGAGACAGGCCATCCAGCGTGTTCTTTAATGTGCACAGGGTATGGCTCTCCCGCACACTGGGCCACGGTTTAACGTCCCATCCGACGGGCGGCGGCCTTTCCAAGCCCATCGGTGTCCTCTACTGACCGTAGGCAAGGCGGGGAGTTTTGCGCAGATAAATCTCGCTGGGACTCGAACCTGGGAACTGCAGATTACGTGCCTAGCGCGCTACCGACTGAGCCACCCCCGTCCCATTTCCTTACTACTATATGGCCATTTGCGAAGTCCAAACTACTTAATGTGGCGTTGACTTACATGTCCAAATATACTTACGCTGTTACTGGATACAGTCTTAATATACATTAAAGACAAATCTTCAAGGGGCGGGGGTGGCTCAGTCGGTAGCGCGCCAGGCTCGTAATCTGTAGTTCCCAGGTTCGAGTCCCAGCTGGGTCAGCGTTGAGATTTATCTCCGCAAAAATCCCCGCCCTGCCCACGGTCAGTAGGGGACACTGATGGGCTTGGAAAGGCCGCCGTCCGTCGGATGGGACGTTAAGCCGTGGTCTAGTGTGGTGGAGAGCCATACCCTGTGCACGTTAAAGAACACGCTGGATGGCCTAGACGGGAGGCTACCATCTGTCTCCCAACAGCTGTTCCAGTGGGTCCCCTCCCCCCACCTTCTCTGAGCCTTCGGGGTCCATGTAACCTGGCCATTTAGCCCATGGTGTGCAAAAACGTGCCGCTCAGAGGTAAAACAACCCAACAAATCTTCAAAGAAGCTGCCGCTTTATCACAGAAGTACAGGGTTAGATTAACTTCTCAGTGGCACTTTTGTCACACAATGGGATAAATGGCCAGGTCACAAGGATCCCAAGGACTCGGAGAAGATTGAGGAAGGGGACCACAGGACAGATGATGAGGCCCTCCACCAATTCATAAATTCAGAATTTCTGATTCATGAATTTCTGAATCTGTTAAAGAACACATCCGGTGTTCTTTAACAAAGAGCCACTTCTTTACGTCCCACCCGACGGAATGCAGCCTATCCAAGCTCATCGATGTCCGCTTTCTCACCGAGGACAGAGTGGGGGTTTAGTAGAGATAAATCTGAATTCAGGCACAGTATGGACTCAAACCTGGGAACTGAAGATTACAAGCCTGGCCGCTGTCGCTCCCCAAAAACGTTGGAAACTGCTGCACTAGATGAATGTCTTCAAAAGCAGTGTTCTCAGTGTAGAAAATAACATTTAGTAGCGAATACCTCAATCAAAAACATTGGACTACCACTTATTTTGCAAAATATTTCGACCTTACGATTACGAGTATTTAGTACAAAAAGAGAGTTCATTTACCTTAAAATTCATTATTTTTCGATTTTGTTTTTATTTAGACAGAATATTATAGAGTTTATTTTGTTTTCAAGCCACATTATTTGAAATACATTATAAAAATCTTTTTTTTTGGGGGGAGGGGGTGTTTTTATATCCTTTTTGCTGTCGTCAACAAATACATTCCAGCCTCTGTGCTATTCTCAGGGTCCAATTACTTATACCAGGTGCCAAAAGATCCATCCCATTTTTTCATTAAGCAGAGAACATTAAAAACCAAGCTTACTTCCCCTTAATTCATATCGGAATAACAAAGAGGGAAATAAGCTTAAGGCTAAAAGGCAATAAACTTAATAGCAGCTGTTCAGATACCTTTGCATTCCAGGAATATGCAACGATCGACTGGACTGGTTTCTTTTGCTTCCAAGTGTTTGGCCTTTACTGGTTTTCCTGAAACACTATTGCGATGGTCTTTTCCTCGGCATCTGTTGTGAACAAATGTGATGCCCATGTTCTTCTTTCAAAAATGAGGCCAGAAGTAAATATGTACACAAATGTAACCTTAAACTATGTTGCTGGTTTGCGTGACCTTCAGCGACTTTTTGTAAAACGGATAAATGGGACGAAACATTCATGCCCTTCACAAAGCAACTGTCAGCACAACAGCAACAATAACAGGAGAAAATAGTGATTATTGTAAAAGAACATAGGGACAGCAGGATCTTAGTATTGTCCTAGGAGAAGAATATTCCTTTGAAATGTTGTTTCAGTTTTTTTCTAGTAAAAAATTTTAAACAATAACTGAATTCTACACCAGGGTACAAAAAAAAAACATTGTCATGGTTGATACAGGATCGTGCATATTCTTTGAAAATATTTTCCTTTGTTTTCCTTAAATGTTGAAAAGGTTTTTGAAAACTTTCATTAATTTCTTTTAAGGCAGTTTTTTTTCTTCAGATTTCTGAATTTCTCATTATTTCTTTAAAAGTTTGATAAGGTATGCGATACAACAAAAATACTTATACACGAAAAACATCTCAGTCCAAAGCTGCTAGAGGAGAAAAATATTTTTTTGCGAATTTTTAAATAGAGCAACAATTCAACCGTTAATTTTATTTTATGCAACTGGAACAAAAATACTCTTGAAATAAAAACATTGCAATAAAATATAACTTAGTTTACTACTGCAAACACGTCTTTTAAGATTGGTAACACTGATTTAAAAATTAGCCATGAGCTATGTAACACAAAGATTCCTTTTTGAAATAGAAAACAGTTCTTATTGCTAAGAATTTCTGCATTTTTAATGTTCAAGGAAAGAATGAGATGGTGTGTAAACTAAGGTGTTATAAAAAAATTACATCGTAAATTAGAAAAACTTTTTCATTAAAGAAACTTTGGGCAAGAAGTCTATTTTTAACACTAAACCTACCACAACCGGTCAAATTGACCTTTTCAAACTTTTGCGTACAATTTCCCACATACAACGTTATCACATCGCTATTTAACTTTACGACTTTTCTTATAATATACATACAATTATTTTTTCAGTATTTACATCTCCTCTTATTGTCTTTTTTCCGAGAAATATATGTAGCCTGACCTACCTACTGCGACCGGTCAATTTGACCGGTTGAAAGATTTCTGTTATTTAGCCTGAAAACTGAATTCTAAAACTATACAGTCGGTATAAATGAAAGGCTACCAAAGTGTGGCATGACTTCAACTGAAAGCGGAATGAGCCTTTGATACATGATCTGATGTTCCATCCAAGGCTAGGTGTAGATTTACACAATATATGCCGAACAAACCAGATAGGTTTGGAATCAAATTCTGGTTAGCATCTGTTGTCAATAGCAAGTATGTAATAAATGGATTTCCATATTTGGGAAAGAATGAGAAAAGAGAACCTTCAGTTCCACTTGGGGAGTTCATTGTCCGCAAGTTAATAGAACCATTCACAGGATGTGGAAGGAACGTAACCACGGATAATTTTTTTTTACGAGCATATCGTTAGCCACGAAACTGCTACTAAAAAGAATGTTGGAGCCATCCGTGGAAACAAGCGAGAATTGCCAAAACTTGCCAAAGAAGTGAAAGATAATATGGCACGCTTTACAACAAAACTATGTAAATCAGGTAATATTACTCTAACAATTTATAAAAGTAAACTAAATAAAAAAGTGGTTCTACTAAATTCAATGCATAACTCAACAGACACTGAAAAAAGTAATAAGCGTATACCGGAAACGATTAGATTTTATAATAGCACAAAATTCGGTGTAGATGTGACGGATCAAATGGCAAAAAAATTCAGCGTGAAATCGAAATCTTGGAGATGGCCCCTCCAAGTATTTTTCAATATTCTTGACCTAGCTGGAATAAATGCATGGGTTTTATATAAGGAAACAACAGGGAAAAAATTTCAAGGCAGGAATTTTTATTCCATTTAGCTGAAGAACTTGCCGCTGAATATCAAGAAGGAAAGAGAAAAAGAAAATATATCGAAAACATCAACAAATGTAAGTTCAGTTTCACCCACATGTACGAAAAACTTACCAAGTAAGATACACCTATCCCTCGATTTACACGGTACTCAGTTCACCCAATTTTGGCTTTGCACGGTCAAAAAATGCAACCAGTTTCGATTTACACGGTACTGACTGAGACGTACATAGGAAGGAACTCTCAGTCAGTACCGTGTAAATCGAAACTGGTTGCATTTTTTGACCGTGCAAAGCCAAAATTGTGTGAACTGAGTACCGTGTAAATCGAGGGATAGGTGTATTGCAAAGAAAACAAAACTACGAAAATCTGTTTGAAATGCAAAAAATACGTGTGCGGCAAATGTACATTTGAGAACTCAATTTGCAAAAAATGCATTTATAAATAAATAATGCATATCTTATTCATCTTCAATGCAAGAAACTATAGAACTACTGTTCATTTTTTTTGTTTATAATTGAAATGAAAAAAAAATAAATTTGTTTTTTCATTTTGTGAAAGTTGTTTCATTTATTATTTAATTAAGTACCAAATTGATTTATTATCTGCGTTCATTCGTAAAAAAAATAACTTTTTTTAAGGACCGGTCATTTGACCGCTCACGGTAGGAATAGGTATACATGAAGTGTCGGTAGGTTTAGTGTTAAAGCAAAGGTGGCAACACTTCTTAGTTGTGTTGTGTTGTGTTACCTCTGAGCGGCACTTTTTTGCACACCATGGGCTAAATGGCCAGGTCACAAGGACCCCGGAGGCTCAGAGAAGGTTGGGGGAGGGGACCCACTGGAACAGCTGTTGGGAGACAGATGGTAGCCTCCCGTCAAGGCCATCCAGCGTGTTCTTTAACGTGCACAGGGTATGTCTCTCCCGCACACGGGACCACGGCTTAACGTCCCATCCGACGGACGGCGGCCTTTCCAAGCCCATCGGTGTCCCCTACTGACCGTGGGCAGGGCGGGGAATTTTGCGGAGATAAATCTCAACGCTGACCCAGCTGGGACTCGAACCTGGGAACTACAGATTACGAGCCTGGCGTGCTACCGACTGAGCCACCCCCGCCCCACACTTCTTAGTGATGCTGTGCAGAAAATAAAGTATGTAGTTTGGGTAAGTGAGGTTATGATTTTAGCGTTAATGCAGAACCAATAGAAAATAACTGCAACTTCAGCAATTTTATTTGCAATCTGGGCTTAAAAACTTGTTGACATTAGGTGAGGTTTTCTGTTCCCTTCATACAAATTACTCCCTGATATCTGAGAAAACAAGAAGTAGACGTTTGGGGTTGTTCTATATCCGTTTGTCAATGTATTCATAATAAGACAGACAATGGAGTATGCATTATAGGGCTAGCAGCAATTGTTTGTAGCCATATATCACATCCAGGATATGAAAATGACAGTCCTGTGGCTTTCGAAACAACTTTGCTTCAGGTGGTCAATGCACCTTTTCAAACTTTCTCCGAAAGGGTAAAAAAAAAAGACTACACTTATAAAAATTCCATTTTACGTCGAAACAACAAACTGGTATGTCAACTGCGAAAATTTTAATAATTGATGGTTCACGAATCGCAATTGTGGTTCTTGATGTTCACTTTCCAACTATTAGTGTGAGGTACAATCACAAATCATCGTTTATCATAGGTTCATTAAGTAGCCATTATTTTGACATTAGTTTTTTTGAAAAGGTAATAATAATAAGTACGTTAAAAAACTGATGATATAACTTTCCTCGACAAAGCACATTTCCATACGAGATAAAAGCAATTGAAAAAGAAATATATGCCTGTACACGGACACCACAATTGACTCCTTTAATTTATAGCTATCATCTCAGCCATAATGGATGAATGTCATATGATAGTAAGACAGAGAGTAAAATAAGACTGAAATATGTCTCAAATTTGGGGCGGGGGTGGCTCAGTCGGTAGTGTAGCAGGGCTCGTAATCTGCAGTTCCCAGATTCGAATCCCAGCTGGGCCAGCATTGAGATTCATCTCCGAAAAATTCCCTGCCCTGCTCACGATCAATAGTGGGCACCGATAGGCTTGAAAAAGCCGCCGTCTGGGACGTTAAGCCGTAGTCCTGTGTCCACACACAGGACTACGGACATAACCAGAGCCATAACCTGTGCATGTTAAAGAACACGCTGGATGACCGACGGGAGGCTACCCTTTGTCTCCTAACAGCTGTCCAGTGGGTGTTACCTACTGAGCCACCCCCTCCCCTTTAGCAATTTGAAACTGCTACTCTATTTTTTAATGCGTAAACTATGACGCACTGACATAAGTTTTTATTCCCATGAATCAGTAAAGTATAACCCAAGGTATTTAAATTATCAATTACCAAGATAATGCTACTTTTTTTTTATTGGGCACACTGTCGTAATTTTCAGAGCGATCGGTTCATTTTTCCAACAATCATTTCCGTGTTCCCCGAGATAACAATCGTTTGGTCGGAGTAGAAGCGCTCATCGTAAGAAGACTGAATTTTTATGTGGCAAGTTTTTTTTAAATCAGGAATGGCATTATCATTTACTTTAAGTTTAACAGGTAGTCCTAAGAGTTCGTCCATAGGTCACAATCTTAACAGGCATCTGAAAAATGTTTACTACTTCCGTGGACGAGTGGTTAGCGTGCTTGACTACGATCAAAGGGGCCTGGGTTCGAGTCCCGGGTAAGGCATGGATGTTTGTGTTGTTTTTCTGCTGAGATCTCATCATCCTCACAGACCTTCCTTCTATTATGGCGCATTAAACTGACAGGCTCCTGTCAGACATCTGTGTCATAACCCCTCAAGCAGTTGCTTGAGGGGTTATTTATTATATCTTACTGCACATCGAATTTATTTTCACGTCGCCCCCCCCCCCCCCCCCGTGGCCGAGTGGTTAGCGCGCTTGGCTGCTGATTTAAGCGACCTGGGTTCGAGCCCTGGGTAAGGCATGGATGTTTGTGGTGTTTTTCTGCTGAGGTCCTGCCAACCTCACAGATCTACTATGGCATATAAACTAGCAGGCTCCTGTCAGACCTTTGTGGAAAGCAGCTGCTTGAGGGGGTATTTATTTTTTACTGCAGCACCCACTTCATACTAATTTTTGCTTCTGATAGAAATATATATGAAACATTGTTTTCTTATCTTCGAAAAATTTCATTTAGTTTGCTACTACATAGTTCGGCATGATAAAAAAATTACCTGAAAGACTTAACACAAAGAGAAAGTTTCACCAAGCGAAGAACAAAGACACGTAAGAACTGACGGTTATGTAAATGCTTTAGCTGAGCTGTTCCCGTTGTGACATCATGGAGCACGCCCTCTCAGCGACACCCAAATGACCTTGGTAAAACATAGCCTTTTGGCGTCACTCTCTATATATATACTCATCTTGCCCCGAAGTATTTCCATATTGCTGAAATGTAAAGAATAGGTTGAAATACAAATACCCTAGGAATTCGCCAACCTCAATTTAGGTACCACTAAATTGCCAGTTATTTGAGTACGTTTATTTTTGTTTAGTGTTTATAGAATATCCATTTCCTCTCGTTTCAAAAATTGTCTTGCCAAATAGTAAAATGTTTTTCATAAACTCGTTCTAGTGGTTTTTCTAAAAAAAAGAACTTGCTGTCCCAGCCTTTGCTTCACTGTCAATCTCTTCCACTACTGGAACAATTACACACTTCCACGACACCAAACTTTCTCAATTGTCCATAGAATTTTGAAAAGTTGGCACTAGTAGGCCAGCGTTGAGATTTATCTCCGCAAAATTCCCCGCCCTGCCCACGGTCAATAGGGGACACCCGATAGGCTTGGAAAGGCCACCGTCCGTCGGATGGGACGTTAAGCCGTGGCCCCTTGTGCAGGAGAGCCATACTCTGTGCACGTTAAAGAACCCGCTGGATGACCTTGACAGGAGGCTACCATCTGTCTCATAACAACTGTTCCAGTGGGTCACCTCCCCCAACGTTCTCTGAACCTTCGGGATCCATATGACCTGGCTATTTAGCCTATGGTGTGCAAAAAAAAATGTCGCTCAGAGGTAAAACAACCCAACCCACTAGTGGGCGAGAACAGTAAAAGCACTCTCAATAATGAAATCTGATTTATATTATTTAATGTTCTGGCTCCATGGCCAGATTTAGGTGGGCATCTCTCACACTTTGAGAATGCTAATTAGGGTAATAGGGACAAAAAGTATGAAACTCGTGTATATTTGATGCATTTTTCAAGAATATTTTTTAAGACCTCTAAAATGCGGGGGGGGGGGGGAATATTATACTGCAATGGAAATCCAATCTCTTGCCTCTTTTAATTTTTTACGGCTCGAATTTTTACCCCCCTCCCCCCGTTTTTTTTTTATCTAAATCACGGTCGGTCTGCAATATTTACGCATATAGATAGAACATGAAGATAACGGATGTAAGTAATTAATAGAACTAAATATTACCAAACATGAAAAAAAAAAATCAGTTTCCAAACAAGCACTTTTCTCACTCACCTATCAACCCAACAGGAGTGCGAAGGCGAATTCTGAGATTCGCCAAGTGTACAGCACATGAGGTCAGGTCAGCGAGCAGGCCCGTGGACCAGGTAATTATCTCAGTCAACGACCTCTACATATCAGCCCCAGTTGTCCATCTGTAGGCGGAGTAAACCATACTTTGATAAAGTTTGTTCTCGAGGCCGCAATCATCAAAAGCAAGCACCCGCCGCCCAGGTGAAGAGAATATTAGGAAAAAAAAAAAGAAATAGTATCATCCATCTTGAAGCAAGCGTAGAGGAAAATATTGACTAAACGGCGATTGTTCATTTTTTTTTAACAGTTATTGGTAAAAGAAAAAGAGGAAAGGATTAAAGTTAATGAGTTAATATGAGGCATTTTATTTCTGATTATAAACTGATTTTATCTCGGTTTTTGTTCCGATTATTCGAAATAAGTTTGGTGGTTTCCTAGTTTTATGAATACCAGTTGACTGCACAAATGTTTTAAAATTTTACAAATATCGAATAATGCAATAAGTAATGAAAAATATATTCTCATTAACCAGTGTCGCACAAAATTGGGGTGAGAAGGGTTGGGTTGTTTTACCTCTGAGCGGCACTTTTTTGCACACCATGGGCTAAATGGCCAGGTCACAAGGACCCCGAAGGCTCAGAGAAGGTTGGGGGAGGGACCCATTGGACATCTGTTGGCCCATTGGACATCAGATGGTAGCCTCCCGTCAAGGCCATCCAGCGTGTTCTTTAACGTGCACAGGGTATGTCTGCCCCGCACACGGGACCACGGCTTAACGTCCCATCCGACGGGCGGCGGTCTTTCCAAGCCCATCGGTGTCCCCTACTGACCGTGGGCAAGGCGGAGAGTGGGGTGAGGAGATAAGAAATCATTAGTTCATCAATATAAAAAGAAATTCCTCAAACAGATGCTCTTCAAAGCAGGGGTTCTCAACGTGGGGTACGCGGTAAAAATTTTTGGGGTACGCCGTGAGAGCATAAAATAATAAACCACTGCTCTAGAGCAGTGGTTTATTATTTTATGCTTCACGTACCCCCTGGAAATGTGTATGTAACTTGTATAGATAGATGCCGTCCCGTGGCCGAGTGGTTAGCGCGCTTGGCTACTGATCTACGGGACCTGGGTTCGAGCCCCGGATTAGGCATGGATGTATGTGTTGTTTTTCTGCTGAGGTCCTGCCATCCTCTCAGACCTTCTACTGTGGCATATAAACTGACAAGCTCCTGTCAGACCTCTGTGGCAAGCAGCTGCTTGAGGGGGTATTTATTTATTTTTTATTTTATAGCATAACAATGGGAATAAAACACTGACCTTGACTACTGATCTAAGGGACCTGGGTTCGAGCCCCGGATAAGGCATGGATGTGTGTGTTGTTTTTCTGCTGAGGTCCTGCCATCCTCTCAGATCTCCTACTGTGGCATATAAACTGACAGGCTCCTGTCAGACCTCTGTGGCAAGCAGCTGCTTGAGGGGGTATTTATTTATTATATTTATTTGTTACTAGATCTAGCGACTAAAAAAAATTACCCACGTTGAGAACCCCCACTGTAGAGGATTGATAGAATTGGTTGATTTGCCTCTCAGTGGGACTTTTTCCCACACAATGGGCTAAACGATTAGGTCACAAAGACTCCTTGGCCTCAGAGAACGTTGAGGAAGAGAAACTCTTGACAGCTATAAGGCGACAAGACAGAAGCATTCGTCAAGACCATCCAGCGTGTTCTTTAAAGTGCATAGAGATATCCGTGAGTATGGCTCTCATACACACGGAGCTACAACTAAACGATCCATCTGAAGGATGGCAGCCTTTCAAAGACCGTGGGTGTACCCTAATGACCAAGGGCAGGGCAGAGAGTTTGCGGAGATAAATCTCAACGCTGGTCGAGCTGGGACTTGAAACCGGGAACTGCGGATTACGTGCATGGTGCGCTACTGGCTGGGCCACTCTTGCCCACTTTGCGACAGGGTGGAGGTTTAGCGGAGTAAATCTCAACACTAGCACAGGTGGGACTCGAACCTTGGAACTAAAGATTGCGAGCCTGGAGTACTATCGGCAGAGCCATCCCATGTAAATAACAAATAAATAAATACCCCCTCAAGCAGCTGCTTGCCACAGAGGTCTGACAGGAGCCTGTCAGTTTATATGCCATAGTCGAAGGTCTGAGAGGATGGCAAGACCTCAGCAGAAAAACAACACGCACAACCATGCCTTACCCGGGGCTCGAACCCAGGTCCCTTAGATCAGTAGCCAAGCGTGCTAACCACTCGGCCATGGGACGGCTAACGTAGCCTTAGAAAATACAGAAAATATTAATTCCAGTTCATATTTTTTATTATTAGGTAGCAAAGCACGTAATCAGTGTAGTGGCACATCGGGCCTTCTAAATTTTAGGAAGGTAAAAATTTAGGGAAAATGAATCTATAATAATAAAAGGTGTCTATATGTGTGTGCCTGTGGCAGCCATAATTCATCGGGGAATCATGGTAGAAACTACAAATTTCCACAGAATGTTTCTGGTTGTGGTCCGCGTTGAGTGCCAAATTTCAAGTCGAAATGCAAAAGAAAGGGGGGGTCCTAGAAGAAAAATTTTTACTATGTTATTCCTACGAGAACTGAAATCGCTGCCGAATTTATTGTTGCCATTTGCTGTTATATAACTGAACGAAGTCATAAAAACATTTAAATCTGCTGCCGTTGCCATATTCTCCGCATTTCCAAAGGCATTATTATTTTAAGGCGTCCCATTGCAGCTAGGGTCCTGTTTTTTTTTACCCCACATGGTGTTACGCTGGAGGAACCTGCATAAGAAATTTGGGACCGTTCGGTCAAGTATATCCGGAACCACAGAATCGAAATAAAAATCTCGATAGTTTGCGAAGAAGTAACGGGCTGAAGTCAGCAATAACCTGGAGCAACTCTGGAAAATTCTTCGTGTTGAATCTGTGCTAAACCATCGGGCGAATGGAAGGAGGAGGCAAAAAATAAGCTTTAGTGCATTAAAAAACAAAAATATGCATATTAAAAGTGAGACCCGGCCATCACCGGGTGCCGTTTAGCTAGAATTTAATAAAATAATTTTCGTCTATTGTTTTTAATTCAGTTATTGCAATTATAACTTTGAGAAAAAGAAAACGCAGTTTTTTTTTGCCCATAATGGGCTTTAGACCAAGAGCTCATAGAATATTGGGGAATGGGACCCACTGGACAACTGGTAGGAGACAGATGGTAGGTTCGCGTTGAAACCATCCAGTTTATTCTTTAACCTGCACAAGATATGGCTCTCTCTTGCACATGGAGTCACGGCTTAACATCCTATCCGACGGACGGTGGTCTTTTCAAGACCATCGGTGTCCCCTACTAATGAGGGCAGGTTGGAAAATTGAGGAGATAAATCTCTATTCTGATCCAGGTAGGACTAGAATCTGGGAATAGCAGATTGAGCCACCCCCGCCCCCATTAGTATCCGGAACAGCAATATATATATCACCTGTATTTTTCAACAAATTTCTTAAAAGAGCATTAAAAAAAAGAAAAAAAAAAATAACTATAACGGCGTTCCAGTTCATTTCAGCTCTCTCTCCCCCCCCCCCCATATTTTTTTTTTAGATCCGGACATGGGGGACACCAATGGACTTGAAAACTGGTCGTCATCCATGGGTGATGACCAGCTGCCAATTTGCGATTAAAAAACAAAAATATACGTTTTTAATGAGTACTATGAACTGACAAAATCATTTATGTATTTAAAATAAAAAAATCCTTTCAAGCAGCTGCTTGCCACAGAGGTCTGACTGTAACCTGCCAGTTTATACGTCAGAGTGAAGAATCTGTGGAAGGCGAGACCTCAGCAGAAAGACAACACAAGCATCCAAATTACCTGGGGTTCGAAACCAGGTCCTCTGATCAGTAGCCAAGCGCGCTAACCATCCGGGCACAAAATCTCGTCTGAATTAACTCGTGTTGCCTTTTGATACCTTAATGAAAACTCAATCTTTAAATCATCCCTTTAAACGAACCGTATTTTGTTTTATATGAACTAGAATTAAGATTTATTGCTGGTTATGATGACCATGTATCTATCAAGTATATAAATTTTCAGAAAGATTTTATATTTTTCTGTGCATACTCGCCAGAGAGTAATTACTGTTGATTATTCATTCTAATATTGCGATGTCAAAATCGATTCGTCCTGCACTCGCCTGAAGTGAAGAGCGAAATTAATTCCATCACCCTAAAGCTAGGAACTATGTCACGCTAATTACCGCAGTGCAAGTGCGGTAATCAGTAATGAAACTTAGTGTTGTTTTTTTAACCCTCAAGAAATTCCATTTCTACTCGTCGCAACAGTCGTTCCAGTTTTTATCACAAAACTTTCATAAGGAATATTCCTCACAGTCAACGCTCTGCTGATAATTATTCACCCTCCGTGCTGCCAAGATTCGTTCCCCTTCCCCACCTGGAGTATATCGTCGGTCGTGCAATGTACTAATTACAGAGACAACCGTCATATTTCATTTTACGGTGTGACGGGCTCTCTGAGCTGATGTATGGCCTCAACTCGCTATCTTGATCTCGATTTAATCAACTTTTTGCTTTTGCTTTCTATTGGGTAAGAACGGGTTCCTTCTTTCCTGGCGTACGTGACTTCTCTCAGCTGTGTCTCGGCAACACCTGTGGTAATCGACGAGTTTTACCGAAGTTTAATACCCAGAAGTTTCTTTTTTCCAACTCCTTTTGACTAAGTTCGAATACTCTCTGTAGGTGGGTATACAAAGGATTTAGATAACAAACTAGAATTCTAAGATACTGCCTCTGGCGAATATAGGATGCTCATTTTCAAAGCGAATAAGTTTTTTATTTTAATTTTCAGCCTTTAACAGACTGTAAAATGCATATCAACATCTCAAGCAGCCATTGGTTACGGAGGTCTAACCAGACGGTGCAATTTAGTTCTCCAAGCATAGCTTTCCTAAGTTACATCTGGCCACTGCACACCAATTCTAACAAGATCCTGTTTGACATTGTCTACCCACCGCATCCTATAGTAGTAGTTTATTAGTATCTATATAACACAACTAGAATTTTTCATTTATCTTTTAAAATAAAAAAGTTACATTTTACCCAGGGCCGTTTTAAAACCTTTGTAGGCCCTAGGCACTTTTATTTCTAGAGGCCTATGTGTCGGATATTTTTACTCATTTTTACGCTAATTTCATCGTTTGCACGCACAGAAAACAATTTATGAATTTTGAAAATTCTCGCAAAAAATTTAAATTAAAATTTGATATTTTTTCATATATTGGGATTTTTTAATGTATTTTTTTTCAAGTGAAATATTGTAGGCCTTAAAAGATTCGTAGGCCGTAGGCACTGTGCCTAGTCGGCCTAATGGATAAAGCGGCCCTGGTTTTACCACCCGCTCTTGACCATGAAACTGTACAGTCGCTCAAAAAAGTATCCGAATACGATAGTTGATTACAGAATTCAGAAAAAATATCTTGTGTCGCGTGACACGAAGGTTGGCAGATCACTAATTTGTAAAATAATCGTTGCCAGATATTTTTCTGAATTCTGTAATCAACCATCGTGTTCGGATATTTTTTTGAGCTACTGTACCACAAAAATTATAGATTTCTAGTTTAAGTAGATCGTCAGGCTCCTGTCAGACCTCTGTGGCAAGCAGCTGCTTGAGGGGGTATTTTTTTTTTGCAATGTTAAACTTTAGACTTTTCTACATTCTACAACCGTTAGAGGGCACTATTATAGCTATTGGGAGATTAGGAAAGTGCGAATCGTAATATTTCATTAATGCCCAACTTACCGAAAGATAATTTTAAATTTTTTTCTGAAAATAACAGACGACAAAGTGAAAACAGCTCTTTTTTGTTTTCGAAATAAACTTAAAAGAGACCACATGAAAACAATGAGAAATGAAATTTCCAGTTTTCATACCTATGACATTTCATTAATCGAGAATTTATTGACAGTTGCACGTAATGGAATAAGAGGCAGATAAATGGACCTCAACACAATTTGCATATTTGAATGCCTTCCTTTCAAAATAGAATGATATCAATCAGCAATCGAACGAGCATTTTGGTAAGGGTCCACTTCGTTGAATAAATCTAAGATCTTCTAGTCTGTAGGCAGAAGCCTTTACACAATTTAAAATATTCGAACCATTAATTTTATATTTGAAAAGTGCCAAAGTCCGTCTTATCTGAAGATAGTGAAATCAAATGTCAAAAATAGTTTCATACAATTGTCTAAGCACAGGGATGTTAAACATATGGCCAGCGATAACTTTTACAGTATGGATAATATACGACTCTGGTTTGTTAACTAAGAATTCGGGGGGGGGGGGGGGGGTAACTTTAAACTGAATTTCGGGAAGCTTTAGTAATGGTTGCTACTTCAGATAATTACACAACAACGAAATTCATCGTCTAATTACAAACGGTTTCCATGGTTACGTATTTTGTTTATGATTTAGACCAAGCCTGAGTAAACGTTTTAGGTAAAGGGCTGAAACCTGAAATAGAATGACGGGTGCCAAAGAATTATATAATCAATAACTTATGTATAACGAGAGAAAAAAAATCTGAAGTGAAACAAAAAAAAAAATATATTATTTTAATAAGAATTCGCTTCGCAGAAGTTGCACTTCTTGGCTTCTATACGTTCTTTTTCTCTTACAAATTTATTTGTCATCAGTAGCTCGCGAGCCCCCAGAAAGAATGCCTAGGCCTGATTTTGACAGACCCTTTAGCTGGTCCGTGGCACTGATCTAACGGATCTGGGTTCGAGCCCCGGGTAAGGCATGGATGTGTGTGTCGTTTTTCTGCTGAGGTTCTACCATCCTCTCAGACTTTCTACTACGACATATAAACTGACAGGCTCCTGTCAGACCTCTGTGGCAAGCAGCTGCTTGAGAGGGGTATTTCGCTGGAAAGTATTAAAATGAATTTTTTTATACTTAACAGCTTTAATCCCATGACTTTCCAAATAGTTGACCTAAAATATAACCAGAGTCCAAGATATTTCATTTCGTGAAATTAAATTTAAAGATGAAGTTAAAAATATTTCGTTCAGACGTATAAAAAAACTTTTGTTCCACATGGTTTTATAACACCTAGTAATGTTTGTAACAGGCATTGTAGCCAAAAAATATTTTCGGGAAGAGCGAAATAAAAATGGCATTAAAAAAAGCTGTTAACTGACATAAAAATTGATTTTTCAATTTTTGTCTTCCAAATTTTTTACCATCTTAGAATTTCCGAGAATGGAGAATAATTTGGGTTGTTTTACCTCTGAGCGGCACTTTTTTGCACACCATGGGCTAAATGGCCAGGTCACATGGACCCCGAAGGCTCAGAGAAGGTTGGGGGAGGGGATCCACTGGAACAGCTGTTGGGAGACAGATGGTAGCCTCCCGTCAAGGCCATCCAGCGTGTTCTTTAACGTGCACAGGGTATGGCTCTCCCGCACACGGGGCCAAGGCTTAACTCCCATCCGACGGACGGCGGCCTTTCCAAGCCCATCGGTGTCCCCTACTGACCGTGGGCAGGGCAGGGAATTTTGCGGAGATAAATCTCAACGCTGACCCAGCTGGGACTCGAACCTGGGAACTACAGATTACGAGCCTGGAACGCTACCGACTGAGCCACCCCCGCCCCGAGAATGGAGAATAAGAATCACCCCCTTGATATGTGTCTGCTTAGTAATGTTCAAAGTTTCAGTAAAAGTTCTGTTTTTGCATTTTTTTCTTTGTTACAAAATTTTACTGTTCTTTTGTAAAGATATTCGTACCCAGAGTCATTTTCATATTTGTACGGATTAATTTTTTGTTTCTTTTACATTGAGTTTTTCTTATTTTATGAAAGCAACGAAAAGTTACACTGAAGTGCCACTGAATTAGAGATAGGAGACGTTATCCAAATTCAGTACCGCAAGTCCCGCATTTGCGCGCATGCGTGGCTGAAACTCTGGTCATAAATAGCTGTCAGCTTTGGCTTCCCGAAGACCACATCACCATACAATGGATACCCAGCCATGTGGGAATCACTGACAATGATATTGCAGATCAACTTGCTAATAATGCACATCTCCTCCCAAATGAAACTAACATTCACAAATTGTATATTAACATCAAACATGAAATCAATGAACTTGAATATACTCTAACCAATAGATATTTCCAACTACATGCTTCCATAAACTACAACACCAGATACATTCTAAACCCACAAACTTCCCATGTCTTAAACTACCCTTATCCTAGAAAACACATAAAAATACTTCACAGACTGAGAACCAATGCAACCACATTAAAAGCCACATTACATAAATTTAACTTATCCCCCAACCCAAATTGCAACTACTGCAATGTCCCCTAAACTGTGAATCACATTCTCTTAAATTGTGATAAATATCTCCCACAAAGAAAAATATTAATTCATTCTCTCTCCAAATTTCATATTCATGAACTGCACATCAACACCTTATTAGATCCACCTAACAATGACCTCAAATTTAAAATTTTTGATCTCCTTTTTGGATTTCTCATCTCTACACCCCTTTGGAATCGAATTTAGAGTGTCATCTCTTGTCTCTTCTCATTAATTTGACCATACTTCCTACATCCTTCTATTGGGGGCGGGGGTGGCTCAGTCGGCAGCGCTCCAGGCTCGTAATCTGTAGTTCCCAGATTCGAGTCCCACCTGGGTCAGCGTTGAGATTTATCTCCGCAAAATTCCCCACCCTGTCCACGGTCAGTAGGGGACACCGATGGGCTTGGAAAGGCCGCCGTCCGTCGGATGGGACGTTAAGCCGTGGCCCCGTGTGCGGGAGAGCCATACCCTGTGCACGTTAAAGAACACGCTGGATGGCCTTGACGGGAGGCTACCATCTGTCTCCCAACAGCTGTTCCAAAAATAATATAGCAAAAACCCAAAAAAATTTAAAAAAAACTAAAATAAAAAATAATACAAGAAAAAAATAAAAAAATATATATATCAAAAAATAAATGAAAAAAATAATAAAAAAAATCAAAAAATTTTAATTAAAGAAAATAAAAAATAATAAATAAAATATAATAAAATAAATTTAATTCAAAATTAAAAAAATTTTGAAAACTCATAAACCAACAACCATTAAAAACCCACAACAACAAAGGGCACAAAATTATAATAAACTCTAAAACTATATAATTTATATATTTAAAAACACTAATAAAAAATAAATAAAACAATAATTGCAAAATCTGTCACCACTAACCCAACAAAATTTATCTATTGAGTAAGCCTGAAGAAGGAACACTCATTGCACGTAACGTATACAAACAAACAACAAACTTCCCCAAGCATTAGTCGTAAGAAGCGTAATGGGAAAGGCGCGGGATTTAGATACATCTGACAGAGGACAGATCGTAGGTGCCCGACGGATGGGACACTCGATCTCCGAAATTGTCAACGAACTTGGATTTTCTCGTGCGACAGTGTCAAGAGTGTTCCGGGAATATGAAAATTCCGGCAAAAAAAAAACAAGAACCCGAACAAACTGCAAAGGACAACCAGCCTTGAATGATCGTGGGCTTCGCCGTCTGACCCGCATCATATGGACCGATAAGGGTCAGACATTATCTGAAATCACCTCCCATCTGAACGCGGGTTCCAGCCGGGAAGTCAGTTCACGGACCGTGCAACGCTCACTTCATCGTCTCGGCTTCGGGAGCAGTCGACCTACGAGAGTCCCATTTCTAACGGCACGACACCAGGCTCAACGCCTTGCCTGGGATATAGAACATCGAAAATTGGCAACGAATAGTCTTGAGTGATGAATCCCGATTTAAACTTCAGCACACCGATGGGAGACTGAGGGTATGGCACAACCCCATGAAGCCATGGATTCTGTATGTCAGGTCGGAAGAGTACGAGCTGGTGGTGGTTCAGTGATGTCCTGGGGTGTCTTCAGTTGGACGTCTGTGGAACCTTTGGTACGCATACCAACGACTCTCAATGCATCCCGGTATCCGGTTGGTACGCATACCAACGACTCTCAATGCATCCCGGTACGTAGAATTTATGGCTCACCGTTTACACCCATTTATGGCCATCGTGCATCCCAAATGGAGATGGCGTCTACCAGCAAGACAACTGTTCATCTCACATTTCCAGGTTGGGTACTGCATGGTTGCAGGAGCATTCTGTGGCTTTGAAATAATTAATTGGCCACGTAGAAGCCCAGGTTTAAATCCCATCGAAAATCTTTGGGATACCATCGAGCAGTTCGGGCCCGTATTCCATCAGCGATGACCTTGAGAGAATTGTGAACAGCTCTGGAGGATGCATGTGTCGCCATACCTGTGGAACATTTACGCAAGCTTGTGGAGTCCTTGCCTCGTCGTGTGGCGGCCGTTATCAGGGCCAGAGGGGGGGGGGGGGGGGGTCCAACACGTTACTATAATAGGTTGCTATCCCTAATTCAATGGCACTCAGTGTATAATATAGCTGTAGTAAGAACCCCCTCCCCTGATACGGGACCACCTTGTCGAGGTGGGGAGGCTTGAGGGCCTAAATGAAGTCGAAGGCTATGCTGACCAGATTGGGCAACGGTTGGACATGCTAAATTTTTCATCTCAGAAGTTGAAAGCCCTGCTGACTGACTAGGTCCGGTCGTGTTGGACAGGGCTCCGACAGTAGGGCCGGACTAAGAGTCCCAGTCACGGGAATCGAGGCAATTTGGATTCTATGTCCTTGTTTGTGGCGGTCCGGGGCATAGATTAAATTTAGGTTTTGACCGATGGATGAGCTTTACTCCTATAGTACTGTTCGCCATTACGTAGTCGGGGATGAGCTGTATCCATATGGTACTGTCTAGCCCCTGACCGTAGTTAGTGGTGAATATGGCATTTCCCTAGTGCTTTAGACGAAACTAGTAGCTCTTGCCATCATATATATATTTACGTGTGGTAAGAAACCTGTCCTGCTGTCCCCATTGTCAGAATGCATTTGGCATGCACAATTTTGGAGTCCAAATCTGACAGAAGTATAGTAACTGGATTTTTCCCTATGGCTCCATGTTTATTTTTAAAACTTATATGCTCACTGGATGTCACTATGACTCCTTCCATTAATTACTGAGTTATTACATTGGAGGTATTTTTATTTTTAAAGAATTAACATGTCCTGTTTTTAATATTTCGACAATTATTTTTATTTGGTTTTATATAATTGGCAACATTACTTAAAGTCAGCAAACAAACGGTCAGCGAAATAATCAGTTGTTGGGTTTGCTTACTAAGCCTAACTTTATTTTGCACTCTTACGTGGTTAATCAGTGGCCGTGCAATCATCCAACACGAAGTAAACGATATCAAAACGTGGGTCAAAGCTTTGGCATGAGAAAAAAAGCTAAAGAACGTCAGGTTATCTGACTGATTGTACATTGTTGGCGATCGGTGGGTCAAGGTCACTTTTTGGTCGTGTAATGCTTAGAGAGCCGTGGAACGAACACGCAATCCCTGTGGAGTTACGTGAGAGTACTCTCGTCCGCGTGACGTCATTGTTATTACAAATAACTACCTAGAAGCATTCTTTCTTGGCAGTCTAATTAATGCTGGAAAAATGACATCCGTTTTATAATGCACGACACTGACTTGGTAAAATAAAGTTAAGAAATGCAGCTTAAAATTTGCAACTCTTCCTCCAGCATTGGTAAGATGCTTGAGTTAATTATAATTATTTGACATGGAGATTATTTGAATTCCTCAGAAAAATTGCATAGGATGAAATTTTAGTCATTTCATAGGAAACAATAGTATCTGTTTATTTCTCTTTTTTTGTCCCCGAATTCAACGGTCTAAACTTGATTAGAAAAAGGAATACACTCGACTCGGAACCCTGCCGGTTTCAGGCTCAAAATAGCACATATAACTTTGGGTTCAGAATAATTTCAATTATATCTTGTAATGAAAAAAAATATTAAAAAATTTTCAATTATAATTTGAGCCGTTTAATCAGTTTTTAAATGGCCAGGATCAAGAAATACAGCAGGGGGGAGAGGACGATGAGAAACTCAATCGAGACCCCTCCCAAATAAAAAAAAAACAAGGGGGGAGGATTCCCAAGTGATTGAATTTCCATTGCAACATTCTCCTCTCCATTTTAGAGATCTTTAAAAATGCATAATGTATACATACGTTTAATAATTTTTTTTTCTATTACTATGCTTATGTGTAGGGGGAAGGGGTAGAGTTATAGTCTTCATTATTGCAAGTATAACAGATGCATATTAAAAAAAAGGCAATCCCTAAAAATCGAATTCCTAATCTGTTGGAATTTTTTAGTCACATTGATCTTTGGTTTGATTAGGGGTGGTTTTTTCAAAGGGAAAGATATGATTAGAAGCAACAGAGTACATTAAATAAAAATATTTTAGCATTAAAAAAAATTGATGTCATACACCACATTTAAGTAACGTGAATAAAATTAACGAAATTTGCGGTGTAAAACCTAAAAAGATGAGAGTTTGATTTCGGATAAATAAAAAAAAGTTTCATTTACAATTTGGGTAAAAGAATTTTACAAGTACATGCATACACTGCCGAATTAGGTGCATGCATTTGATTTGGCACTTACGTCATGATGATATACTGTTCCCAGGTTCGAGTTTCAATCGTTCTTGTATTCAAATTTTCTCCACTAATATCCGCTGTGCACTTAGTGAGACAAAAAGCACTATGGACTTCAAAACACTGTCATTTACCAGATGGCTCGTGAAACCATGGTCCTTATATACAGGAGAAAAATACCTTGTATGCTTTAACCCTTTCAGACCCTTTGTGCATAATTAAAAAAAATAATAAATAAATACCCCCTCAAGCAGCTGCTTGCCACAGAGGTCTGACAGGAGCCTGTCAGTTTATATGCCACAGTAGAAGATCTGAGAGGATGGCAGGACCTCAGCAGAAAACAACACGAACATCCATGCCTTACCCGGGGCTCGAACCCAGGTCCCGTAGATCAGTAGCCAAGCGCGCTAACCACTCCATAATTATGCACAGTTAATTCAAAAGTTTGTACAATCAATGCGAACATAGATAAATGATTTCTAATGCAGGCGATAAAAAAAAAACTAATATTCTCAAAATCACTCAAATAAAAAAAAAATGCTTTTTTTGTTTTGATCCTTGTAACACATTAACTATCCTTAAATATTTTTTCTCATAAAAATAATTCAGGTGCGAATGGATTTCATTAATCGAAGGCTTCCATCTGTTTCCTACAGCTGTCTAATGAATCCCTTACCAGCTGTGAGCTTTTGGACGTTTGTGATTTAAATATTTAATCTATTGTGTACGAGGCTGCCATCCGTCGAATGGGACATTAAGCTGTGTCGTGTGCGGGACAGCCATACCATGTGCACATTAAAGAACGCAATGGATGGCCCAGAAGGGAGGATATCATCTGTCTACCAACAGCTATCCAGTGGGTCCTCCCTCCCAACCTTCTCTGAGGACTCGGGGTTCTTGTGACCTGGCCATTTAACCCATTGTATGCAAACAAAAATTCCGATAAGAGGCAAAACAACCCAACTTATTGTGTACGAAAAAATTGCACTCGGAAGTAAAACAACCAATATATCATAATGGATATATTCTCATGTGTACTGAAGAGGATGGTGATTCCAAAAATATAAGAGTTGGATTGGTTGTTTTGCCTCTGAGCTGCACTTTTTTGCACACCATGGGCTAAATTGCCAGGTCATAAGGGCCCCGAAGGTTGGAGGAGGAGACCCACCGGAACAGCTATTAGGAGACGGATGGTTGCCTCCCGTCAAGGCCATCCAGTGTGTTCTTTAACGTACATAGGGTATGGTTCTCCCGCACACGGGGCCACGGCTTAACTCCCATTCGACGGACGGCAGCCTTTCCACCAAAAATATAAGACAAATTAAGGTTATGTACATAAATGAATAATTTTTATATAAACTTACCTGGATGATTTCATTCAAATCCCGGACGTAAGTCTTTTCTGTATCAATGATTTCCAGCACCACTCTGTCTGTATGACTAAGATTGGGATCACACCACCGTGGTTTGCTAAGAGGCTGAGCAACCACACCTCCAGAGCATCCACTAAGGCCTGTATCTCTGTCACGAGAGGCAAGAGTAACGCGGTCGCGAGAAACAACACCTCCCCCTCCATCTTCACTGAAATGATCATCATCATCCAAACTCTCAATGCTCGCAAGGTAGGATTTCTTCACATCCAGACCATTACGTGGGAGGGAAGAGGAAGATGAACTGGAAGAGGATGATACAGAGCTCGTACTCAACGGACGTTTCTTCTCCTGAAATGCAGAATCCGAATAACTCCTCTTGCTGTAGGTCCTCACTGGACGGCGACCAGGAATGCCAACTCCATTAGCTCCACGGAGATTGTGAGGATGTTTTTTCAGCTGTTGACCACTGTCTATGCCACCTGGGTCGCAGGGAATCGTCGACCTGACGCCAGCAGATTGGGGCTGTTGCTGCTGACTCTGCGGCGCTGATGGGTACTCGTCGTTGTGGACATTGTTCTTCGCCACCAGGGTGTCGAACATGTCGAGCAGAGCCGACGTTATGTCCACTGACGCACCTGAGGGAAAAAAAGGTGACAAATTAAAATCACGAAATTTGGATTCAGAAAGATACTTCTGTACATAATAATCTTAAACTAGTGGTGCGATACAGGTTGTATAAATTCTTGCAAAAGACAAAATATTGTATTATAGTTCAGTTTCTTAATTTCCCAATATGAAGTTATGGAGTAAGTATTGCGAGTGAAAGCAAAAATCGATCCTGATAATTTTTCGTTGGGTTGTTTTTACCTCTGAGCGGCACTTTTTTTGCACACGCAAATTTTTTTTTTGCTTAATGGCCAGGTCACAAGGACCCTGAAGACTTCGAGAAGGTTGATGGAGGGGACCCACTGGAGGAACACAGATGGTAGCCTCCCGTTAAGACCATCCAATGTGTTATTTAACGTGCACAGAGTATAGCTTTCCCCAACACATGGCCCCATAGCTTTAAGCCCCATTCGACGGACGGTGGTCTTTTAAGCCCATCGGTGTCCCCTACCGACTGAGGTTAGGGCGGAGAGTTTTGCGCAGATAAATTTCAACCTTGGCACAGGCGGGACTCGAACCTGGGAACTGCAGCTGTGGTGCTGCTAACCTGGCACGCTGCCGACTGAGCAACCCCTTTTCCCCGATTTAGGTTTAATGCTGCTTAGATGGCAGTTGACTTTGATATTATTCTGTTCAGCAAGATATATTCACCTGTTAAACATTGGACAAAAGTATTATTATTTATTCCATCCGGGGGATTGAGTTGTTTTACCTTTAAGCGGTTTTTTTTTTTGAAACACAATGAGCTAAAAGGCCAGGTCATAAAGATTCAGGACAGAACTGATAAGGGAGGGGGATGCGTTAGGCAGAAATTAAGAAAGATATTAAATCTCCCATTAAGGCCTTCGAGCATGTTTTTTTTTAAACGTGCACAAGATATGCTTCTTTAGCGCATGGGACCACGCCTTAACGTCTCATCTGCCGGATGGCAGCCCTTCAAAACCCATCTATATCCTCTTTCTAACTGAAGGCAGGAGGGGGGAACCATTATAAACCTCAACTCAGGCTGGACTCGAAACTACATAACATCAGGTTACATGTCTGACGTGTTACCATTTGATCCCAAGCCCTTCTTTCAGAAAGAACTATGCCTAGATATATAATTTCAATTGAATAGCTTGCGACATTCAGTACAGACAAAAGACCGCACTGCGAAAAAACACTGTTCTGGGACAGCCAGAGCATTGTCCTTGCTTTAGTATAGGGGCGGGGGTGGCTCAGTCGGTAGCGCGCCAGGCTCGTAATCTGTAGTTCCCAGGTTCGAGTCCCAGCTGGGTCAGCGTTGAGATTTATCTCCGCAAAATTTCCCCGCCCTGCCCACGGTCAGTAGGGGACCCCGATGGGCTTGAAAAGGCAAGTCGTCCGTCGGATGGGACGTTAAGCCGTGGCCCCGTGTGTGGGAGAGCCATACCCTGTGCACGTTAAAGAACACGCTGGATGGCCTTGACGGGAGGCTACCATCTGTCTCCCAACAGCTGTTCCAATGGGTCCCCTCCCCCAACCTTCTCTGAGCCTTCGGGGTCCTTGTGGCCTGGCCATTTAGCCCATGGTGTGCAAAAAAGTGCCGCTCAGAGGTAAAACAATCCAATCCAAAGCTTTAGCATAATCTAAACATGCAAGTTGGGTTGTTTTACCTCTGAGCGGAATTTTTTTGCACACCAAGGGCAAAAATAAAATAAAAACACCAATGGCCAAGTCACAAGGACCACGAAGGTCCTTGGAACCCCACTGGAACAGCTGTTAGGAGACAGATGGTAGCCTCCCGTCAAGGCCATCCAGCGTGTTCTTTAACGTGCACAGGGTATGGCTCTCCCGCATACGGGACCACGGCTTAACGTCCCATCCTATGGACGACGGTCTTTCCAAGGCCATCGGTGTCCTCTACTGACCGTAGGCAGGGCGGGGAGTTTTGCGGAGATAACTCGCAACGCTGACCCAGCTGGGACTTGAACCTGGGAACTGCAGATTTACGAGTCTGGCGCGCTACCGACTGAACCCCCCCCCCGCCCCTAAACATGCAAGCAATTGGGTGCTCTAAACAATGTATCAATAAACATAAATTTATCGTTAACATTAAAAAATATATATCTTTCGGAAATTCATTTTTGCACAGTTCGGAAGAAAAATTTTTGATATCCTATTGCTCCTAGAATGCACCGAATTTTCTATATGTAACTGATTAATAAATCACTCGCAAAGCATTATCCGTTTCAAAGAGTAGAATGTCCCGTTCTGGATCATAAAATAAGCATATCTCTATCACGAATGCAACTGATGAAGAAGATACAGGAAACAAAGTCGTTTATTGCCTCTGCAATCTTCACTCTCTTAGAAAACATCCTTTTAAAAGTCCATTAAGGAGTCGTGAGTTTAAAAAACGAGTAGAAGGCGTGTTACATAAAAACTAGACACGGAAACGTGGACCCCAAACAGCAACAGATAGGCCAGACCGACATCAGCAGAAAGCGGGGGGGGGGGGGGGGGGGAGTGGAGCCAATGACCTCGGGAAAGACTACAAGGCGAAATACTTGAGACGAAGTCTGATACGAAACAATTATGACACTTTCCCATTTAAAACAATGATTGTTCGTGGTCGCTCGAACACCGCGAGAGAGCACGAGGCAGTTATCACCGACTTCGTTACGTTTAATCTGACGAATAGGGTTGCTGGAATGGCGGTGACGTCATCACGACTGATGTGTTGTAATTAGGTGGCAGACTTTAATAACCTTTGGCTTACCCATGATGAAAAGGAGAAATGGACTACTGACAGAATTATCGCGAACTGGTGAAATTGTACCTACTTTTCAACCAGACGAACAGCCTTGCCAAATGTAGGTTATCACGTGTTTGAACCAACAGTCAGAGGTAACGATAAAATTTTTTGTCTGATTTCCAGACATAGAATCAGAGTGTTAGTTTAAACTGTTTCGACTAAACCATGCTTCGATTATTGGGTGTATAAATGAACTCTACTGGGAAACAGTGTAGTAGTGTTTTTGGTGTAAGTTCCGAGGGTAAAGATCAATTTTTTTTCACACTGGAGACAAACTGTACCAGGGTTTGTCGATAAAATATTTCTATGATGATTTCTTGAAGATCGTTGTGAGAATCCAATCAGCGGGATTTGAAGCATAATGAAAATGTAAAGTTGGACTGGATTGTTTTACCTCTGAGCGTCACTTTTTTTGCACACAGTGGGTTAAATGGCCAAGTCACAAAGGCTCAGACAAGGTTGGGGAAGGGGACCCAGTGGGCAGATAGTAGCCTCCGGTCAAGGTCATCCAGCATGTTCTTTAACGTGCATATTCTATGGCTGCCTTGTACAAGGTGTCACGGCTTTTACGGCGGCCTTTCGCGGACCCATCTGGGACTCGAACTTGGAACTATAGATTACGAGTTTCGGGCGCTACTGACTAAATCAGACCTCCCTCCAAAAGCTAGGAGTACATAAGCATATATTTTAAATACCTTAGTACAAAATATATAAAATCTCCTGTTTTTTTCCTAGAAAAATGTTTGTGTTACAGTGCAGAACTATGTAGCAAATGTTTGTTTTAATATCTATCTATCTGTTGCACTTAAACTGTTTCATATTTAAATAATAAACATTCTCGTTGTTAATATCTGGCTCTAGATCTTGGACAACAGAAATTTTTCCCTTCATGCATTTGTGCAGGGCCGTGAACTTTTGCGGGGCAGGGTTCCAAAATTGTGCTGGTCCAAAAAAAAAAACTCATTTATATGTACTTCTAAATTTTATAATACTAAATTATTAATTATAAGTACAAAGTGCGGTACATATCTACATACAGGTTATAGGAACACCGAATATATTATAAATATTACATAATTTTTCTAGCATTTTTACCGCAAAATCTTTAATTACGTCATCAGAATTGACCGAAATTTCGTTTTTTTACGATGAGCTTTTCGTGGATCGCGGGCCTTTTAAGCACGGGGCCGGGTTCCGGGGAACGCGCTGAACCCACCTCGCGCCGGCCCTGCATGTGTGTCCCATGCATAAAAAATAACAAAAATAAATACTCCTTCAAGCAGCTGCTTGCCACAGAGGTCTGACAGGAGCTTGTCAGTTTATATGCCAAAGTAGAAGATCCGAGAGGATGGCAGGACCTCAGCAGAAAAACAACACACACCAATGCCTTAATCCGGGCTCGAACCCAGGTCCCTTAGATCAGTAGCCAAGTGTGCTAACCACTTTACCAATCACGTAGCGCATTGTCCCAAATAGAGTCGTTAATTTTTATAATATACCAGGTGAGAGCTTTAGACGAATCGCTTATCCAGCATTAATAGCGGTCTAGTGTAGGGAACCACATTTTAAAAATGAAAAAAAAAATGGTTACTTGAAATGTACCATTACATTGTAAGTTTGGATGAAAATGACTCCTGGAGTTTTTTAACCGGTGGTCGTACTACTTACTGGTACTGCAGATGGAATTTGCCTTGTATTACGGCACAAAAATCAGCAATAACAGTATTTTCAGTAATAATTGATGTTCATCGTGAATCAAATGAGAAAAAAAGGGAGATTTGTTTTTTTTTACCACTCAGAGACGCTTTTTTGCACACCATGGGCTAAATGGCCAGGTCACATGGACAGGGTCAGAAAGTCATTTCCCCGAAAGATCAGGGAAGGATGGGGGACCCACTGGAATAGCTTTTGGGAGACAGATGGTAGCCTCCCGTCAAAGTATTCCAGCGTGTTCTTTAACATGCTCAGGGTATGACTCTCCTGCACACGGAACCACGGCTTAACGTCCCATCTGACGGACGGCGGCCTTTCCAAGCCCATCGGTGCCCCCTACTGACCGTGAGCAGGACGGGGAATTTTGCGGAGATAAATCTCAACACTGACCCAGCTGGGACTCGAACCTGGGAACTACAGATTACGAGCATGGCACGCTACCGACTAAGCCACCCGCTCCCTCCCCCCCCCCAAAAAAAAAGGGAGAATATTTCCAATTTATGCTTATATAAAAAAGTGACCTTTAGAAAAGTTTCAGCAGTACAAAAAATTGCAAATGAATCTTATGTTACAATTTACATGGCATATTCGGCTATATTATTACGAAGGATTAATAAAACATATTAATTATTGATGAATAGCTTTTTTTGCTTAATATTATCAGAGAACAAACGAACATTACATTTGCAAATTTCAGATGAGTATCATCAGACTTTCAAAAACATCCTAAGCTTTTATTCAGATTATCTGTGAGCTTAAGGGGGATGGAAATGCCCCTTTGGTACCTCAAAGTACGTGTCTATCATATTATCATTATCTATTCACTGAAAGATCGCTTTGTGGAATTAAATTACCTGTATTATAGCAGCAGTAACTATCTAATTTCTTAAAGGACAATTCCGTCTACACAAAAATAAAGATTAATTCTTAGTTTTGGCGTCACCATTTAAGATTAACATTACCAGGAATTCAAAGATGAACAATCGTGACTCAGAAGCGGCACGCGCCATATTTTCCCGCGCGTTAATCTTCAAGAACAACAAACATCATCGGAAAAACTACGCCAAGAATGAGGATGTAAAGATTGCGTCACCGATGAGTAAGGTGCTTCCGCCTTAAAGAGAGAGATACCACATTATCTGTGCCTGGAGGTAACCAACCAACCTTTATATAGAATTGCAAGACCTACACGGTTCGTCGCATAGACGAGATTCAGTTTTCAGATAGGCAACAAAAGAAGCGCCTTGATTTTCTTATTTACACTGGAGTTGTTGTGTTCAATGGTTGTCTCACTTCTCTTACCAAACATCAGACCTGTTAGCATTGTTCGAAGTATCGATTTTGAGTTGAGCATAAATCCAACTTCACACGCCATTGTTTTAAAGGGAAGACCATTCTGTCTCAACTCCCCCTGCGAGTTTAATTTCGTGCCGATTATCGTCCTCCATGGTTCATTTCTCCCGAGATCTGGCAACAGAAGTAGAGCCAAGAAGAGCAGCGCCTCTTAACGGACAATTACAATCGAAATTGCTTAACATAGATTAGAAATGCTGAAGATAGGCATTGGCCATTCTGCATTCAATAAAGAATTTTAACTGTGCTATAATAATTTTCATTGTCTAGTTGACTGCTAACCTTTTGGCCTGTCATTCGTTGAAGGACAATAGATAACATACTATGAGCAATTAGAAGTTTAGGACTCTATATTCGTGTCTTGCTCTGAACATAGCCAGTGGTTATCGTTCGAATTCTATAATGACTTTATTTAAGACTACCAAAACGCTTCCATTGTGTTTTATTTATATTTTAAATAACATATTTGAAACTTAATAAACAGGTTTATTATTGCCTAAAGTTTAAAGTAATAATTAAGTAAGAACCAGCATATAAAACTCGATAAGCTAATTGGTCAAAAAGAAATTGATACTACTGACTTGTTTTGAAAGTTTTAAGCATAACTCTAGGAATTTATGCATGCATGGGACAATGAGAAATATTTTCTTCATAATTGATTCACAAATCTATAGATGTTACCGCTAAAGTGCAGAAATCAGTTATTCTACAGATTATCTAGGTATTGTGCAGATTAACTAGGGTGATCCGTTAACGTGCGGAAAATTGTTTCATTTCTCAAATTACCTAGGTAATCTGCAAATTACCTGGATAATCTGCACATTACCTACTAGGCACTCATTAAAGTGAAAATAAGATCTTTGCTGGAACAACAGGAACGTTTCTGTACGCTTAAATTAACATAATGTTATTTATCTAGTGTCCGAGAGTAGAGTTGAAACCAGGGTCATCCCTCTGTCAACATGAATCAGTCGTCCGAATTATAAAAAACGCCCCCAAAATGAGCAGGCCAAGTGAGAACGAATCGTTTTAGTGATTCGTTATCAAGAATGAATCACTTTACCGATTCGTTCTCACTTGGCCTCCGCTCATCCGGGGCGTTTTTCATAATGCGGAAGAGTGAATCACGTGACACGAAGATTCATATTCAAGAGATTCACCACTATGAGAGAAACAAACTTTTGAACTTTAACGATACGGAAGCCGTTAATGTGCACATTACCTAGGTAAAATGCGGAAAACTCTTGATTCCGCACGTTAACGGAGCAAATCAGTTAATCTGCAGATTAGCTAGGTAATGTGCACATTAACGGCTTTCGAGCTTTAGCGGTAACATAGACACTGCATACATAGGTGATAAATGCATACCTGATTGCTGTATCACTTGCACAGTAATCTTAAATACATTTGCAAAACTAAAAGGCTTTATTAGTCGTTAAGGAGTATAAACATTTAAAGTACTTCACTCGATTAGAACCATCGGAACGTAATTATGAACTGTTTACGACGGCGGTAAAGTCAAGTTGCCATTCAATGAAAACCACTCTTTTGATAATCTAGTAAAATACATTTCAACTTAGAGCTCTAGCTTATAGTCAATTGATCTTTATTCTTTATCGTCAAAGGAAATTAACTGTATAATGCTAAAAACTTTTAAAATTTCAAGTAAAAATTGAGTAAAGTTGATTATATGGAATGCTACAAACAACCTCACACAGGCATGACGTCAGCTCAAGTATCTCGTTTCTCCTCTGGCAATCGGTCTCCGTTATACACTGACAGAGATAACGAATTATTATTACATATGATCGGGAGGGGTGGGGGTGGCGAAAACAACATTCGAGCCTGGAAAACGTACGAGGGGGAAAGAAAATGCAAAAAAAAGTGAATTTCTACTGGAGTATATCATTTTCTCCTCCATTTTACAGGTTTTAAAAAAAATTTGAAAAATACGTGAATTATAAATAGGTTTAATACTTTTTTGCCTCTATCACCTTACTAGCATTCTAAGAGGGGAGAAGGCGCCCCCTCTCCAGATCCGGCCCTACATAGGATATATATTTACTATAAATTGTACTGAAACTGATAATTTTAATTACACCAGATAAAATTATCAGTTGGGCTGTTTTACCTCTGAGAGGCACTTTTTTGCACACCATGGACTAAATGGTCAGGTCACATGGACCCCGAAGGCTCAGAGAAGGTTGAGGGAGGGGACCCACTGGAACAGCTATTGGGAGACAGATGGTAGCATCCCGTCAAGGCCATCCAACGTGTTCTTTAACGTGCACAGGGTATGACTCCCGCATACGGGGCCACGGCTAAACGTCCCATCCGACGGACGGTGGCCTTTCCAAGCCCATCGGTGTCCTCTACTGACCGTGGGCAGGGCGGAGAATTTTGCGGAGATAAATCTCAACGCTGACACAGCTGGGACTCGAATCTGGGAACTGCAGATTACGAGCCTGGCGCGCTACCGACTGAGCCACCCCCGCCCCCAAAATTGTCAGTAGTACTATATTAAGTAAAATATATTGTTAATCAAAGATTTGTTATATGTCATAAAATATAATAGGAATATCAAGAGAGCCGCTGAACAGCTGTTAACAGACAGATGGTAGCCTCCTGTCAAGGCCATCCAGAGTGCTCTTTCGAGCACAGGATATGGCTCTCTCTCTCCTGCTTATTATATATTTTATGACAGCACACGGAGTCACAGCTTAACAGTTGTAGAAAGGGATCCACTGGACAGCTGAAAGCCTTCCTGTCAGTGCATCTAGCGTGTTTTTATTAATGTGCACAGGATATAGCTATCAGGAGCACGGGCAACAGCTCAACTTCCCATCCGATGGAGGTGGATTTCCCAAGCCTCTCAATGTTCCCTTTCTTACCGAGGGTAAGGCAAGGCAGTGTGCAAGAGAATAATATCCTCTGCACGTTAAAGAACAGCTGCTCATTTACTCACCTTGCGCTCTCCAACTCAGACTTTGGGGTTCTTATGACCATTTAATCCATTTTGTGCGCAAAACTTACCGCCCCGAGGTGAAACGAGCCAAACAAACCTGACTAAGGGTTTTAAAGCATAATTGTTTGTTTAAAAATAACTGAATGTCTTATCAGCGTGGCAATTTGTGGCAATGGAAATTTGCTAGGAAACCAGTTGTTCAACCCATCGATAGTTATCTTGTAGAGACGAAAATGTTGGCTTAGAGGACACGTTTAGTTTTGTGCACAGAGTTTACTGCGTGGGCGCTTCGCCCATAAATTATCCATCCCACGCGTCCTTGGGACGATTATTCGTGACGTTTTAAAAGCATATCATTAATACGGAAATGCGCGCATTTTATACATTACAGGTTTAAATCTTTAAAGCAAACAAAACTTGTATTTATGAATACGTAAACAGGTGAAGGAAATGACCGTGTTTAAAACCTTGAGGCATCGTTGCAGTGTTTATTAACTTTTAGGCAGTTGCACAACCATTCAATATTTTTTGTTTACATTTGATAAAGTCAGTTTTGAATTTTGGCTATCCAAAAACAGCTTCGGAAGGCAAAAAATATTTTTTTGCTTTACCGTATTTTTTGACTGTTTAGTCAAAAATATTTTAGACCATTGCGTGCTTTTAAGACGGGATTGTTTTACCTCTGAGCGGTACCTTTTTGCACACAGTGGGGAAAATGGCCGGGTCACTAGGGGGGGGGGGACCCACTGGCCACTGGACAGCTATCATGAGACAGATGGTAGCCTTTCGTCAATGCCACCCAACTTGTTCTTTAACGCGCACATGGTATGGCTCTCCCGTACATCGGGCCACGGTTTAACATCCCATCTGACGGACGGCGACTTTTCCTAGCCTACTAGTGTCCCCTACTGACCGAGGCAGGGTGGGATGTTTTACCTATGAACTGCACTTTTTTGCACACAGTGGGTCAAATGAGCAGGTCACAAAGCTCCTGAGGGATCAGAGAAGGTTTTGGAGTGAGGATCCACTGATGGCCTTAATGGGAGGCTACCATCTGTTTCCTAACAGCTGGGGAAACTGTTAGGAAACAGATGGTAGTCTCCCGTTAAGGCCATCCAGCGTGTTCTTTGGGAATCAAATGCGTGTTCACAGGGCATGGCTCTCTCGCTTACGGAGCACGGCCTTTCCAAGTCCATCGGTGTCCCCTACTGTCCGATGGCGGAGATTAATATCAACGCTGGCTCAGGTGGAACTCGAACCTGCGAACTGCAGATTACGAGCCTGGCGCGACACAGACTGAGCCACAGAAAGCTCTCCTTTTTTAGAGGTAATAGACCTCAACCCAATTTAATAGCATTACTACTTAACGCACCTGTGTAATCAACCGAAGTAGAATAAATCGAAATATGCTAACATGCGGAGATTGTAAATTACGATTCTTGCACTACTTCTCAGACAATGTTCTAATCGAGTTTGATGAAGTGGACTTTGTCTGCTGGTGACAAACGAGTTGAATGAAGTGATTTGTCAGTTGCTCATAGTCAAAGTATGTTTGCAAAAAAAATATCGAGTGGGTACAAGCTGTCAAGCAGTATTCGAGTGCTGTAACCTACCTCTCTTGCATTGCTTACGTTGCCAACGAATCCTAACAGAAAGAAATCGATTTCCACGTTAAGAACATTCTGTGGCATTTCTGGGTCACTTCCGCGAACCTGATTTTTTGAGAGTAATTATATCTCGTTTTGACAGTGGTAAATATTTAATGTTTCTAGGGTTGCAGTTAGTGGGTGTCTCTGTCAAGTACAAAAGATTTAATGCAACAGAATTGAAAATCATTCAGTATATTTTCTTATTGGTGAAATCAATTGCGGAAACGTATACAGCTCCTAGTTATTTTGTGGGCAAATGAGACACGGATGAAGATTTTAATGATTATTACTAAGAGAGAAATCAATTTTGGTTGCTTCAAGTTTTACAGCTGCGTGCGTTGAAATTTTATGGTTATTTTAATCCTTTGTTGACTTACTTTACTGATTTTCTGGGGTTGATTGAACCAATAGAGCGCCAGGCTCGTGCTCTGCAGTTCTTAGGTTAGAGGCCTAACTATGTCAACGTTGAGATTTATCTCCGCTAACTCCCGTTCGGTCCCCTGTGAGAAAGGGGATACCGTTGGGCTTGGAAAGTTTGCCGTATGTCGGATGGGGGGTTAATGTGTGGCTACGTATGGGTTGGGTTGTTTTACCTCTGAGCGGCACTTTTTTGCACACCATGGATTAAATGGCAAGGTCACAAGGACCCCGAAGGCTCAGAGAAGGTTGGGGGAGGGGACCCATTGGAACAGCTGTTGGGAGACAGATGGTAGTCTCACGTCAAGGCCATCCAGCGTGTTCTTTAACGTGCACAGGGTCTGGCTCTCCCGCACACGGGGCCATGGCTTAACGTTCCATCCGACGGACGGTGGCCTTTCCAAGTCCATCGGTGTCCCCTACTGACCGTGGGCAGGGCGGGGAATTTTGCGGAGATAAATCTCAACGCTGACCCAGCTGGGATTCGAACCTGGGAACTACAGATTGTCAAACAATTATGCCAAGCTTGTCAAACAATTATGCCAAGTGAGCCTGGTGCACTACCGACTGAGCCACCTCCCGCCTCGTTGTCTCTGGCAGCAGCGCGCCAGCTCGTAATCTGTTATTACCAGGTTAGACTTTTGCCAGCACTGTAATTGAAAACCTCTGGCTCCGTGTGCAGGAGATATATATATATACCCTTTGCACGCTAAAGAACACACTGGACTGTCTTGACAGGAGACAACCGTCTGTCTTTTAATAGTTGCACAGTGGGTCTCCTTCCCCCCAACTTTCTCTGAGCCTCGGGATCCCTGTGATCTTGCCACCTAGCCCATTGTGTGCAAAAAAGTACCACTCAGAGGTTAAAGAAACCCAACTAAGCTAACTGCGAAGAGATTTAACAAACAAATCTAAGACCAAAACAGCAGACTTTTAAGAAAAACCATGAAACACTAAATGAAGAATCTCTGGAAGATTCATTCAGTTGAGGACGCACTTTCGTGAAAACATCTAAACAACATTCCCATTTAGTTGTCTTTCAAATAACAAGCCAATACGTCTATGCCGGATCTCCTTAAGCCCTTTCCCAGTTCATTTGAATGATGGCGAAAGATTAGTTTTGTTATGTGCTGTCCAGAAAGGATAATTTTTTTTTCTGTCTACCAAAAGTCTTTGTAGAGACGTAATAGCGGAAACAAGTCTTATTTCCACGTCTGTTAGGCGGAAAATTGCCTCTATCTCTCCGACAAGTGAGATGGCCCTTTAGAGCTGGATTTATTCCCAATTGTTCTTCGGTACGATCGAAAATGTCTGGTCATGGTCAATCTCTGTACATTCCAAGCGCGTGACGCCTTATGTTGCCCTGGTATTTGGTCTACTCAGATCTGACTAATCCTTTCATTGCCTGAAATCTGTGATCGAGGTAGGAGGGGGCCTTCTTCCTGTTCTCAAAATTCTAATGGTAAAAAAATTTAAACGATTAAGATGAAAGAATACACTAAAAAATTAAGGCGCCGGGGTTCAAACACCGGATAAGGCATAGATGTTTCTTTTCCTCTATTGTCAGGAGACGTAGATGTTCTTTTCATGTGTTGTCAGGAGACATTTCTTGTGTCTTCTGTTGAGATCTCGCTTTCGTCATACATTTCCTTATGGTGTATTATATACAGTGAGAGACTCCTGTCAGACCTCTGTAGCTGCTCGAGTTGTTTTACCTCTGAGCGGCACTTTTGTGTACACTATGGGCTAAATGGCAAGGTTGGGTTGTTTTACCTCTGAGCGGCACTTGTTTTGCGCACCATGGGCTAAATGACCAGGTCACATGGACCCCGAAGGCTCAGAGAAGGTTGGGGGAGGAAACCCACTGGAACAGCTGTTGGGAGACAGATGGTAGCCTCCCGTCAAGACCATCCGTCATGTTCTTTAACGTGCACAGGGATGGCTCTCCCGCACACGGGGCCACGGCTTTACGTCCCATCCGACGTACGGCGGCCTTTCCAAGCCCATCGGTGTCGCCTACTGACCGTGGGGCAGGGTAGGGAATAAGTCTCAAAGCTGACGCAGCTGGGACTCGAACCTGGGAACTGCAGATTACGAGCCTGGCGTGCTACCGACTGAGCCAACCCCGCCCCAAATGGCCAGGTCACAAGGGCTGAGAGAAATGGAGGGGACCTACTGGACAGCTGTTAGTCGAGAAGGAAGCCTCCCGTCAAGGCCATCCAGCGTGTGCTAGGTCATGGTTCTCCTGCACATGGAGCAGTGGCTTTAGTCCCATTCGCAAAGGACGGCGGCTTTTCTAAGCCATCGATGTCCCTTTTCTGACCGAGGGCAGGGAGGAGGGTTTAGTAGAGATAAATCTCAAGGCTGGCACAATTGGGACTCGAACCTGAGAACTGCAGATTGCGAACCTTGCGCGCTACACACTGAGCCATCCCCGCCCCGCAAAAAACTGGAGTTTGGGTTCTTTTACTTATTAGCGGCACATTTTTTATTGCACACAATGTGATAAATAGCCAAGTCACAAGGACCCCGAAGGTTCAGAGAAAGTTGGGGGAGGGGACAAACTGGGACACCTGATGGGAGACAGATGGGACTCGAACCTGGCCCAACAGACTCGAAGTTAAGGCCATCCAACGTGTTCCTTAACGTGCACAGTGTATGGCTCTTCCGCACACGGGGTCACTACTTAACGTCTGAGCCACCCCTGCCGCACAAAAAACTGAAGAGTGTGCATCATGCACACTCTTCAGTTTTTTGCAGCTGAGCTGTGGTTAATGGTTTTAAAATGTTTGTAAATTTGCTATTTCTAATTTTAACGCTAAAATTCCTTTCTGTGTGGTCGTATCCTAATACATGTTGAGTGCACTGAACTCAAAAAAAAAAAAGTTCGTTGATTTTTTGCTAAACAAATGTATACTTTGAGAAAATCTAGCGTTCTGGAAGAAATGAAACATTTGCAATTGCTTTCAAGATAAATTACCACAAAGTTCTTTCAAACAACCCATTGTTTGAGATGAAAATTACATATTCTTTTGATTCGAATGAAAAAATTGATAAAAATCGAAAATGCTTCTGCTCAAAAGAAAAACAACCTCATAATGCATTTTTATGTTATGCACAAAAAATACGATGTTCCAGGTGCAACTTGATGCAGCCCGAGGCAAGTTGTTCCCACCGTGGTTTCTCTATGGAGTGACTAGACAGTAACTGATGAGGTCTTGAGAATTCCTAATGCCTTTCACATTTAGAAGAGCGAACGATAAAACAAAAAAACATCTTCGGAGATCGGGGGAAGACAAGAAACAAAAACCCAAACTAGACGCGTTATAAATATTTATTTCATCTTTCAAACTTGCTACATAGTGAACCAGTTAAGCCTGTTCTTCTCCCAAGGCATTCCGGTATGCATGAGAACGTCTGTAGCATATGTACTGAAATTGGATAATAACAGCATGGGGTGGATTTACGTACCGTCCAAGCAGACAAGGCACTTATCTCGGGGGGTATTTATGTGTCATGAAGTCCGGCAATCAAGCTTTCTTTAAGGGTGGTTCCTAGCTCGTCGACAAGGCATTTACAGGTCCGTGCTGATGTATGGAGAGCTACTGACTTGTCGTTGTCGTCGTCGTCGTCGTAATACATGCCAATTCACTCTCTTGGTGATGGCCGAGACAAGACTCCAGACGGATGCAAATTGAGAGATAGAGTCAGCAGATAAGTAAACAGAACCATGCAGTACAATGCCCTCGGGGTTTCGGTGGTGAAGGTAGAACGAGCTTTTCTGTTGCGTTTTTTCCATTTCGGTATTTCGAGAATTTGGGAATAACTTCATGCATGACATCACGGGAGAAAAGAATGTAAACATCGACTTTAATTTCAATAAAATTCTTTTTGCATGAATGTGCGCAAAAGTGCAATTATGTGCGGAGTGTTTTATGGCATCGTTTTTGTCTGTCTGTCATATTTCTAAGTTCAGAAACCTCTGAGCCAAATTTCTTAAATATATCATGGAATGCAGTACCTTCCAAAGGAAACATGGAGTGTTGTCTTGGAATAGAGAATGGTACCTTGGAGATGTATCATTGAGAGCGAAAACTTGGAAGCGCTTTCATGAAAATTGGTAACTTGAAATGATTATATGGTATCTTTTAGAAGTACCATGATAAATGGTACCTTATTCGGTAGTTTTACCTTCCTTACGGCACTTTTTTTTGCACACAATAGACTAAATGACCATGTCACAAGGACTGCGAAGGTCAGAAAAGGTTGGGGGAGGGGACGTACTGGAACAGCTGTTGAAAGACATGGTAGCCTCCCGTCAAGGCCATCCAGCGTGTTCTTTAACGTGCACAGGGTATGACTCATGACTCTCCCGCACACAGAGTCATTGCTTAACGTCCCATCCGACGGACGACAGCCTCTCCAAGACCATCGGTGTCTCCTACTGACAGTGAGCAGGGCGGGGAGTTTTGCGGAGATAATTCTCAAAGCTGACCCAGGTGGAACTGGAACCTGTGAACTACAGATTACAAGCCGGGCGCGCTACCGACTGAGCCACCCCCGTCCCCTTAGGGAAGGGAGCACACTATATAGCTGTTAGACAACAGATGGAAGTCTCCCATCAAAACCATCCAACATCTTTAATTCTTTAATTTATCCGAGTTCTTTAATGTGCACAGGTTAGGGCTCACCTACACACAGGGCAGAGGCTTAACGTCCCATCTGACGGACGGCGACCTTTCCATCGGTGTCCCTTTTCCCACCGCTGGGAGGGTGGGGGTTTAGCGAGATATATCTCAATGCTGGCACAGGCGAGACTCGAAGCTGGGTTGTTTTACCTCTGAACGGCACTTTTTTGCAAACCATGGGCTAAACCAGGTCACAAGGACCCCGTAGGCTCAGAGAAGGTTGTGGGAGGGGACCACTGGAACAGCTATTGGGAGACAGATGGTAGCCTCCCGTCAAGGCCAGTTCTTTAACGTGCAGAGGGTATGGCTCTCCCGCACACGGGCCACGGCTTAACGTCCCATCCGACGGACGGCGGCCTTTCCAAGCCCATCAGTGTCCCCTACTGCCTGTGGGCAGGGCGGGGGAATTTTGCGGAGATAGATCTCAACGCTGAAAATAGCTGGGACTCGAACCTGGGAACTACAGATTACGAGCCTGGCTCGAAGCTGGGAACTGTAGATTACAAGCCTGGCGCACAGTCGACTGAACCAGTCCTCATCTTTATATAAAGGGAGATCAGGCCCTGCGCATGCTTAAAAACACGCTGAAAGCTTTGTATGAGAAATTATTTACTGCCCTGTTCAGTGTGTCTCCATTCTTTACATTTATTTTGAGCTTTGGGATCGTTATAATCTGGTCATTTAGCCAATTATGCACCAAAAATTTAATGCTGCTGAGCTTTTAATTTTTGAGATTTGCCAATTAGACCATTGTGCGCAAAAAAATAAAATGTTGTTGCGCTTTAGAGGTCCATTGTATCCAACACACACAAAAAAATAAACAGTTTATTCACGTCGAGGTTCCGTGAACGAAGATTTATTTCTTTATTAATGAGCAGAGTATTTCTAGCGCAAATGTAATCCAACCTGACCAACGCGAACCCCGATTACAGAGGCAAATGGTATCTCTGTATGTAAAGATGGTCATTATGCTGTTGAAAGACGTCACTCGGGGAAAGACATTCTTGTGGGAGTCCGTCACGAACTAGTAAGCAAAAAAGGGAAGTCATGCAATTCGGAATAGTTTGCATTCCTTAGGAATATCTGCAGGGTTTGGGTGAAAAAATATGTAGAGCTGGCTTCCTTTCAAGTATGGATCCATGCGTACCAAATGATGTCAACAAGAAGATCCAAGAAAAGGCCTTCGTACAAATATAGCATCTCTCCTCATCAACTCTGCACTTGAGTTCAAGCAGATTTTTTTTTATTGTTTTTTCGTCGCCGTACTGATGCTTCGTAAGGTCTATGAACTCCAATAAGCCAAAACGTGCAATTGAAATTAAGAAAAAGAAAAAAAATCAATGGAATTCGGAAAAATGTTGAGTGAATTATGATAACGAAAAGTAGAGAATAAAATGTAAAAATGTAAAAGAAATTATTGGCTAGTTAACTTGTGAGGGGAGCCTGTTTGTTCCATTATGATTTAACTGACCTTGTTAAAAAGATTCCGACTCTCAGAATTGTGGATTGGGGGGGGGGGGGCGTCATAAAGGTCACAATAAGACTTTGCAGAACCATCTGGCGAGTTCTTTTTGACTTGAGGTTAAAAGTGATGTAGAGCTTGAATGTTTTGTGCCGATGTTTCGCTATCTTCATTGTTTTTTCTACCTTTGTTATATTTGCATCATAATTCTCTAGAATAAAGTTGGATTGTTTTACCTCTGACTGGCACTTTTTTGCACACAATGGGCTAAATGGCCAGGTCACATGGACCCCGAAGGCTCAGAGAGGGTTGGGGGAGGGGACCCACTGGAACAGCTGTTGGGAGACAGATGGTAGCCTCCCGTCAAGGCCATCCAGCTTGTTCTTTAACGTGCACATGGTATGGCTCTCCCACACACGGAACCACGGCTTAACGTCCCATCCGACGGACGGCGGCCTTTCCAAGCCCATCGGTGTCCCCTACTGACCGAGGGTGGGGAGTTTTGCGGAGTTGTGTGCAGGTCCGCCATACCTTGTGCACGTTAAAAACACGCTAGATCGCTATGAGGAATCTAAGAGCTCTTTCAGTGGATCCTTTTGAAAAAGGATCCACTGAAAAGATTTTACTACTCTTAGATTTTACTAGACATTCTCCGGAAGAGCTCTTAAGTTTCGTAACCTTCTACGAGCCCTTGTGACCTCCCCATTTAGTCCATGGTGCGCAAAAGAAGTGCCGCTCAGAGGTAAAATAACCTAACAACCCAGATAGTATAGAAAGGAAGACACCAATGGCAATCTTCCAATTCACTGGCACGTAAGCAATTGGAGGATGAAATTGGCTTCAGTGGGACAAGACTCGCAAAACATTAAACAGCAGAATGGAAATTTCTGGCGTCTCAGGCATCTTAACAATGTGTTCGTGTAACTACGGCCGAAAGCATTCATTTACGCACTGCTGCCTATGAAAGCAAAGGTGCGTTCATAGACGGAGAAAGAAAAATGGGGGGTTGTAAAACATTGTCTAACGATTATTTGGACATCAGTGTACACAAACTAGTGACATCATACAATGGTTCATTAAAGTGGAAAAGGATTCTGTTGCTCCAGTGAACAAATATTTGAATAGAGTCCGGGATGGAAAACCAACAGATCACACAAAGAAGTGGCAAACTGGTTTGGAGCAATAACTACATTTTATTCTTTAAACATCCCCCCCTCCCTGACTATCTTTCCTTTTTTCATGAGTAAAGAGGTTGCAGGAAATAGGGCGTGTTAAATGGCTTGGTTCGTGCTGGTATGTGTTGTCAAGAAAAATCACAGCGAGCATGACGATTAAATTGAGTCTTTAAGGTTGATTCTAAAAAAAGTCACGTGACAACTTCTGATTTAAGAGAGGCAATCGGCGATCATGTGATTCTAAGCAGAGCAATTGGGATAGTGTGTTCCTTTTTACGCAAAGAAATATGTACGAAAACATATTTATGCAAATGCTGAACGATATTGCATTATTGTTGTAAAGTTTGCTTATAAAATTGGTCTGTATTTGGTTTGTTAGTGTGGCTCAAAGGTAGGTCAATGACTTCGAAGGTTGAGGTTGATATTCCCGAGTGCCATTTTCTTAATCTACAATCAGGTTAAATGGCCAGTTCACTTCAGGTTAAATGGACCTAAAATTGTGGGCAAATCGCAAGGACCTGACTAGGAAAGACTACGGCGAGTTATAAGAACCCAAAAACAATGGGCAAGTCACAGCAAGACTATGTCTGTTACAAGGATCAAGTCTGGGCCACATCACAAGGATCCTTAGACTATGGCCAAGTTGCAAGTTCTCCATATCTATGGCCAACTCACAAGGATCCTAAGATTATATCTAAATAATAATAACTCGAACACATGGTTAGTAACAGTGGTTAATAATATTCCGAAGGTTAAGGCTAAATAACGGTGACCCGAAGGTTATGATGCCAATTGCGAGCCAAAAAGTGGAAATCGGAGACAAAACAACCCATCACCTTTGGGAAAGAGAAAAACTCAACTTCGCGGTCGTTTAAAACAACCTATTTGATGAGACAGTAAACTTTGTTCACACTGGGACACAGCTTATTATTCCATCTAAAAAACTGCGGCCTTTCTAAGAACATTGATGTCCCCTTTCTCACTTAAAATGGGTTAGGGAAGAAAATCTGAACACAAACACAGTGAGGACTCTGAATTTGGGAAGATCTGTTTTTGAACCTAGTCCCACTTTTTTCCAATGATAGAGCATCCAGCTTGCTTGCCTTTTGAACGAAGAAATCTAGGTTCGATTCCAGAAATTTGTTACACCTCCTTAGCAAATAACTGCTTCAGAGATTATTTTATTATTGGCTACTTTGTTCCTGCAATATTAACCTCTTTTAGAAGATATTGCAGAAAATATTGTTTAGAATACGGCGAAATAAAAACTCAATGTCCTATTTTACGTCAGTATTCCTTTTAATAACACTTATTCCGTTTCTAGAACTTACCAAGCAAGATTTTTCTTAATCTCTACCAACTCCTTGGAATCAGCGGAGCACGTAAATTACATCATCATTTCCATGAGCAGCAGGGGATCTTGACACCCAGAAGGCTAAGCATGGCGTAAGGATGTTGTGCATGTAAGCCCTAAAGCAGCAGCAAAGCAGGTACCGGCCTTGCAAGAGGATTACTACGTAAATCACGAACAGCAGTTTTCTGAAGCCTCTGAAGGACGAATCTGCAACAACTCCCAGCTGTTTCAACACTCTCTCTCTTGAGAGGTCGATTCGCCGATGTAACAGTGACTGAATTGCAGATGAGGCGATTGTAGCAGACACAACAGAGTTACTGTTGGGTGAAAGTGGACATAACAGCAAAAGAGTGCGTTCCTAACATTTTTCGCTTATGGTGATACTTTGTTTTCATTACGAATACTCTCGAAAAGGATAGTGGCAGATAGGCTATAAAGGGTTGGGTTGTTTTACCTCTGAGCGGCACTTTTTTGCACACTATGGGCTAAATGGCCAGGTCACAAGGACCCCGAAGACTCAGAAAAGGTTGGGGAGGGGACCCACTGGAACAGCTATTAGGAGACAGATGATAGCCTCCCGTCAAGGCCATCCAGCGTGTTCTTTAACGTGCACAGGGTATGGCTCTCCCGTACACAGGACCAAGGCTTAACGTCCCATCCGACGGACGGTGCCTTATCCAAGCCCATCGGTGTCCCCTACTGACCGTGGGCAGGGCGGGAAGTTTTGCGGAGGTTGGGGAGGGGACCCACTGGAACAGCTATTAGGAGGCAGATGATAGCCTCCCGTCAAGGCCATCCAGCGTGTTCTTTAACGTGCACAGGGTATGGCTCTCCCGTACACAGGACCAAGGCTTAACGTCCCATCCGACGGACGGTGCCTTATCCAAGCCCATCGGTGTCCCCTACTGACCGTGGGCAGGGCGGGGAGTTTTGCGGAGATAAGTCTCAACGCTGAAACAGCTGGCACTCGAACCTGGGAACTGCAGATTACGAGCCTGGCTATACAGGGATATACACCCCTAGAGTGTGAAAATCCAAGTTCACAACGACATCAAGTCTCTTATCTGGTCACAAGGGCGATCTGACAAAGTGGTAATCTTATTAAGTCTCTTGGCGGGTCGCAATGAATCCAAAGCTGGCCAAGTCACGATGACACCAAGATTCTACCTAGGCCATGCCTGCTGCAGAGACAAAACATGTCGGTCATGACTAAGACTGGTCAGATAACGGGGATCCTAGGACTCTACTCAAGCCACACTGACTACAAAACTCTGACCAGATCACACACTATACGCTTGGTCACAGTGGCTTGAAGGCAATGACCCAAAGGATCCCAAGACTATGACCAGCCACACAAAGACTACGAGCTAAGAACACAAAACAATGACTTAAGAGGTTTCAGATATTTTCCATTTGCCATCATAACCCAGTCTAAAAAGAAGACAGAGATGATGCTCCTACAGCCTGCCGTGGAGAAGAGCATTAAGCCATGGTCCTAAGTTCAGAAAAAGCTACTTTTTAAGTGTGCAGGAAAGTCATACTCTCTGTATATTAAAAAAAAACACGCTGTATGGCTTTGACAGGCGTTAGGGGTGCTGGAGCAACTTGAATTCTCAATATCCTTGTTTGTGGCGACCCAGGACGAAGTAATCTTCGTCCTGGGTCATCACAAACAAGGGACTGGACTTTACTTTTATAGTACTGTTCAGCCCCGACGGTGGATAGTGGTAAACGTGGCGTCTCCCTAAAGATGTAGTGCAGTCTCTGAATTGCGGAGCATCGGGATTCGTCACATATTACCTGTATGGCTTTAACAGAAGGCTACCGTCTGTGCCCTAACAGCTGTCCAATGGTATCCTCTTCCGTAACCTTCTCTGCCATTGGGGTTCTTGTGACCAGTCTATTTAGTCTATTGTGCGCAAAAAAATTACTTCTCAAAAGGTAAAACAACCCAACTACATTCATTAAATTTTAAAACTTCTTCCGTTATTGTAAGGCCAAAGGTTTAACATAATTAAATGTTTAATTCATTCTCAGCATTAATTCTCATTTATTCATCTTTTAAAATGTACAGAAGTTAAAATTTGTTCGCTCAATCCCTCACCTAAATCCCTAGACCACTTCTACCTTTATCAGCTAATCTCCAACATCGGCCACACGTACATAATCCCCCCACTTCTGAACCCACAACAAGCGGACAGATGCGCAATATAGGGGACATTTTCGTTTCCATAGGAACACCATTCTGAGACAAAACCTTCGAAACCAACGGTCGAGTTTCAAAAGCCGTTTAACAACACCCAGATGATTTGAAGAGGGTTATCACAACGGACGGGGTAAAAAAAAAACTCATCTACGGAAAGGGGCAAGAACCTTTTACTGAATGCATTATTCATGAGGAGTGTTGACTTTCACTCCTGCCTCTAATCATCCCAGGCAGGACCACCAGGGACGCCGCACATGGTGTGAAAAAACCAGCAGGTGCATTACGTATGACCTCAGCGTGCAGAGATGAAAGGGGAGAACAGGAAGAAAGCACCGTCGATTCTGGATCTAGAGTATTATTTTTTCCGCCTTGATGCTACTGCAGAGAGCAGGACGATGCGAGTCCAAAAAGAATGGAACCGGCCCCTGTGAGAGACTGCTCTCAGTAGGAGATCATCGATGTACTAGAGAGTTAATGAAGCTTTCACTTGTTCAACTCTCGTTGCTCTACTTGAGCAGGAAGTGTGCGTCAGAAAGATCATCACGATGAGAGAGGGTGTAGCAGGTTTTTTTTCTTAAAAAAAACTCGGGAAAGAGATCTTTCTTTAAGTGACATGATGATGTTCATATAGACAAAATATAATTTTTTTTCCAGAGAGCAATCGGTGTGGGAAGGAAAAAAATTGATTTAATTGCAGTATTTTTTACCTAATGCTAGTAAAAAATAATTAAAAAATTGTTTACTTTTCGTTTGCCTATGTCTGGTGAAAATAATTTAAAGACAATTTGTTAGGGGCTTGTTTTTTTTGCTCCTGTTATGTCACAAAACCATACAGATGAGAATTTAAAATAAAAATAAATACCCCCTCAAGCAGCTGCTTGCCACAAAGGTCTGACAGGAGCCTGTCAGTTAAAAAAATGCATTTTGTTCTAAAATAATTGTTATAGGCTTTAATTTCAATTTTGCCCAGATTTAAGTGGCAGCACTTGCGTTTGCAAAAAAACACAACCCTCCAAAAATTGTTACTAATTACCCTATTAGAAGTAGCGTGGATAAATCCATATGAAATGTGCAAATTGCATGATTAAAAATATTGCCTTTTCGAAAATATAGTTTACGCCAGTAAACATCGTTCTCATTGGTAGCAATTTTTGCAGAATCGTGGAAACCTTTTATGCTTCAGGTACCCCCTGGAAATGTGTGTGTAACATGCCCTTATATAGATATGTACATTATTATATAGATAGATAATCTATATATATAGATAGATAAATCTATAGTTATAGTATAATATAGATAGATAAATCTATAGTAGTATATAGATAGATATATAGATAGATAAAATATTATATAGATATATTAATAGATAATTCTATAGTTATATAGATAGATAAATCTATAGTTATAGTATAATAATGCTAACTTAGCGACTTTGTTACTAGATCTCGCGACTTTTGAGCTCTCACGGCATATACCAAAAAATTTTACCGCCTACTACACGTTGAGAACTCCTAGTTTACGCCACTGATAAATTTTTACAAAGTAATACCATTTAAAAACGACCACTTCGTTTGGTAAAGAATGGATACCGAAAGGGTTTGGAAACGTAAGGTTTAATACATTAATTTATTAGTTAAATAACCACTTACTTTCCATAACCATTTATTGCGTTTGGAATCGAGGCAAATGAACGATAATTCAGATGTTGAAAAGGAGACTTACTATTAAATTCAGTTTATATTAATATTACTTCAGCTTTATGTATTAGGTTGGCGAATGAATTTATGACTTATCGTAGTAAGATGTGTTGCCAATCACATTTTAATTAATCCTAAATATTTTGGGTTATTGGATCTGGCAACAGAAGAAAATCACAGCAAATAAAGTTGATTGCTTCCTTTGTTACGGATCAAATTTACTTAGCACAGGGGATTGTAATATTTAAACTTTCTTTAGCCTTTGAGCTAAAATTTCAGATATTAAAAGTTCGGTGTAAAGAAGTTCAACTAAATTTTATTAATGTCAACATTTCTTCGTATTAGCAAACGACTATTCTGCAAATTAGCATTTGTTTTTAAACCTTTTGTTCTGCAATGTTTACTTGTGGTATCTTAAGTGTATAGGTATGTAATTTGAGAAATAGCTCAAAGTCCTTTATAGGAGACTCGATAGCAGAATAAATGTTTGCCTTTGTTTATCAACTGCACGCTACTATACAAAACTAGATTCATTCTGAAAAGTTCTATTCCTATGACCATAAATCTAAAAGAAGGTAGATAGTTTTTATTTTTTACTTTCCAGTCCCCAGGAAACTAACAATTGGTCAAAAACATGCCAGTTCACAAGTTGGCATCGGGCAATTTTTTGCGAATTATTTGTAACCACAAAATCAGTGACTGCCACTCGTCTCTATCGCATAAAAGTTGTAAAGAAGAAAAAAAAACTCAATTATAGGAATTTGGCAATAGCGACGAAAAAAAAATGCATAAAAATCAGTGTTGGCAAACGAAAGGAAAAACATTTCGCAACATTTTTCGTTACAGCCAAAAATTTAGTATTGTTTTTCATTATAGCAAAATTTAAATTTCGTTATAACGTTACCATTTTAATTACATATGTATGCAGTAATGTCTTCCAGCGATTTCCCGCCAGTTCAATCAATTCCACTGGTTAAAAACAAATGAAAAAAAATTGGAAAAAAGTAAAATTATCAATATTAATAACAGCTATTAATAACGAAATAAATCTATGTATGCAAATAGAATTGTTGCGATTACTTTTTCTGTTACTGATTCTTAAAGATCGTGGTTTAAAAATAATGAAATAACAATAGCAATTAGGAGATCCAGTTAGGGTTTGGGTTGTTTTACCTTTAAGCAGCACGTTTTTTGCACACCATGGGCTAAACTACACCCAATTTGCCCCTCCTATATAGTTCCTTCTCCAAGGGTTTCAGCGGATCATAGGGATTTGTTAGGATTTACGCTCCATTGCAATTGCCCCTTTTTCCATCTGCATGAATGGGTTGGGTTGTTTTACCTCTGAGCGGCACTTTTTTGCACACCATGGGCTAAATGACCAGGTCACATGGACCCCGAAGGCTCAGAGAAGGTTGGGGGAGGGGACCCACTGGAACAGCTGTCGGGAGACAGATGGTAGCCTCCCGTCAAGGCCATCCAGCGTGTTCTTTTAACGTGCACAGGGTATGGCTCTCCCACACACGGGGCCAAGGCTTAACGTCCCATCCGACGGACGGCGGCCTTTCCAAGCCCATCGGTGTCTCCTACTGACCGTGGGCAGGGCGGGGAATTTTGCGGAGATAAATCTCAACGCTGACCCAGCTGGGACTCGAACCTGGGAGCTACAGATTACGAGCCTGGCGCGCTACCGACTGAGCCACCCCCGCCCCAACTGCATGAATGGAGACCCACCCTTTCTTTTCCACTGCAGTTGTCATCTGACTATCACAAATCGCTTTCTTTGAGCGACAGTCACGAGAAAGATGGTTCAGATAGCTGATTCCTATATTTTTTCCGAATGTGTCGTTTAGCAGTCACTGAAATAAATTCGTTGATCATAAGAGAAAATTGTACTTTTATCTATTTTACACAAGTTTCTACCTATATCTTAATAAAGGAAAATTCTGAAACCTGTCAGAACAAAAACAGTGAAATTAATGAAATAACGATATTATTTTTCTGTTATTTCTTACGTTTTATCGTTATAAATATTTTGAAAAATTTTTTTAAGTTATTCAAAATTCATTTCGTTATTCCGTTACACGTAACTTTTTCAAAAACTGATAAAAATAATTTGCCTTTTCCCCAGAAATACTTAAAAAACATTTTGTTTCTCCCCATTTCCCGGAAGCGTAGATACTATCACCCAACATATATTACTTTAAATCTGGACGAACAATCTGCTCTTTTTCAAGTGCACATCTCAGAAATCGAGCATTTTTCGCGTACATTGCACATGAGAAGCAACACTGCTGTGGTAATGAATTATTTACCAAAATCATCAAACCCAAATTAAAACCAAAAAAATTTTCTTCGGTTTTACAGGGAAGGCAGCCAATAATATTGTTGCAAACAGTCAATACCTTGAGCGCCCTCTTGCTCGGGTGGACTTATTGAAGTGGTAAATAAAATACTGAAACGAAAAATAATGGACGCTGGTGGTTACGCAGAGGACCATACACTACATTTAACAGATAACAGTCTAAATTTATTATAACCTATTGCAATGCGCCAAATTTTACAACAATTTAAAGAAACGGTTGGGTTGTTTTACCTCTGAGCAGCACTTTTTTTTTTGCACACAACAGGCTAAATGGTGGGTCACAAGGACCCCGAAGGCTCAGAGAAGGTTGGGGGAGGGGACCCACTGGAACAGCTGTTGGGAAACAGATGGTAGCCTCCTGTCAAGGCCATCCAGCGTGTTCTTTAACGTGCACAGGGTATGGCTTTCTAGCACACGGGGCTCCAACTCGGACGACGGCCTTTCCAAGCCCATTGGTGCCCCCTAGTGACCGTGGAGTTTTGCGGAGATAAATCTTAGCGCTGACCCAGCTGGGACTCGAAATAGGGAACTAAAGATTACGACCCTGGCGCGCTACCGACTGATCCGCCCCAGCCCCCATTTAGAGAAACGCGTCTTAATAATTGAAAGAACAAAGGGCACGTCCGTGGGCTGGTCTGGATATTAAAAATATTGTGGGGGGAGGACAGCAGTGATTGGAACACCATTCCGGTTTCATTTGGGCGGGGGTGGCTCAGTCGGTAGCGCGCCAGGCTCGTAATCTGTAGTTCCCAGGTTCGAGTCCCAGCTGGGTCAGCGTTGAGATCTATCTCCGCAAAATTCCCCGCCCTGCCCACGGTCAGTAGGGGACACCGCTGGGCTTGGAAAGGCCGCCGTCCGTCGGATGGGACGTTAAGCCGTGGCTCCGTGTGCGGGAGAGCCATACCCTGTGCACGTTAAAGAACACGCTGGATGGCCTTGATGGGAGGCTACAATCTGTCTCCCAACAGCTGTTCCAGTGGGTCCCCTCTCTCAACCTTCTCTGAGCCTTCGGAGTCCATGTGACCTAGCCATTTAGCCCATGGTGTGCAAAAAAGTGCCGCTCAGAGGTAAAACAACCCAACCTAATCCGTTCCTGCTTGTTCCGTAACCACGAAATATCTTGGATGAACAAAACTGCTCTAAAAAGTCCGTAAAATTATATCTTCGAAATACTAAGCTCTCAACAAAAGGCCTCTCTATATCAAGAAAGAAAAAGAATGGCTGTTCACATTTTCTAACTGACTCGTAACCTTTCCAAAAGCAGAGCATCGCGAGGTGCCCTATTTTTGGGATCGGGTCACCATGGGCCGCTGAGCACTCTCGGCGAACGATGAGAGCGCGTAGAGGTGGAAGGGGGGTGGGATCATTTTTTTTTTCTTCTGCCCCAAAGTTGTCACAACGTTTAACGCACGTGTTCGGCGCGTGTGACAAGGCTTGCTCCGATGACGACATCGTCACCGGCACGTGCCACATTTCAAGATTTAAGTTTCACTATTTTTTCTTCCCTCGATTTCCAAAACGAGTGAAATAGATAGCTGCAAAATTCGATCTCAGCTGACATCAGTGGGAAGACACATCGCAGACTGAAAAGGGATAAATTAGAAACAAATTCTTTTCGGTTTTTACCAAAGCAAATATATACATTACGGTTTTGCACCTTAATTCCTGCTGATGTTCCCCGTTTGAAAGAGCGGGGGGGGGGAGTTCTCAGTCGGTAACGCGCCAGTCTCGTAATATGTAGTTCCCAGGTTTGAGTCCAAATGTGCCAGTTGAGGTGCTTATGTTGAGGTAACACCGTAGGGTTTGGAAAGGCCACCCTCTGTTGGATGGGCCATGACAGTGCGCAGTAGCGACATAACCTGTGCGCGTTAAAGAACACGCTGGATAGTCTTGACTGGAAGCTTCCATCTGTCTCATAACAGCTGTCCAGTTTGCCCTTCCCCCCCCCCCAACTTTCGCTCAGCTACGGGGTCTTTATGATCTGGCCATAGAGCCAATTATGTGCACAAAAGTGGGGCGGGGGTGCTCAGTCGGTAGCGCGCCAGGCTCGTAATCTGTGGTTCCCAGGTTCGAGTCCCAGCTGGGTCAGCGTTGAGATTTATCTCCGCAAAATTTCCCCGCCCTGCCCACGGTCAGTAGGGGACACCGATGGGCTTGGAAAGGCCGCCGTCCGTCGGATGGGACGTTAAGCCGTGGCCCCGTGTGTGGGAGAGCCATACCCTGTGCACGTTAAAGAACACGGTGGATGGCCTGTCTGCCAACAGCTGTACCAGTGGGTCCCCTCCCCCAACCTTCTCTGAGCCTTCGGGGTCCTTGTGGCCTGGCCATTTAGCCCATGGTGTGCAAAAAAGTGCCGCTCAGAGGTAAAACAATCCAATGTGCATAAAAGTGTGGCTTTATTTCAATGTTTATTTATGTATTAATTGGAGCAAAAGGTGTAATTTTCTTACGATTTTAAACTTTTATGCTTTAAATTTGAAAATATTTAATTATAGAGTGAGGTGAGATATTTATTTCTTTTGCATCTACGTCAAACATTCCTGGATGATTAACCCCCCCCCCCCCCCCCCCCCCTCAAGCAGCTGCTTGCCATAGAGGTCCGAGAGAAGCCTGTCAGTTTATACGCCATAGTTGATGGTCTATGAGGAAGGAGAGACCTCGTGAGAAAGACAACACAAACTTCCATGTCTTACCCGGGGTTCGAACCCCGGTCCCTTTGAGACTTAATTAGCTGTAGTATTATACTTTACTAAGAAATTGCAGCAAACAATTTAATTCATCTTATATAAAATTTTGAAGGTGAATAAATATTTCAGGGCATAAATATATATACATCATTTAAATTTTTAACAACTTGCGCATCATACACTTAAGTGCCATTGAATTAGGGATAGCAACCTAGTAACGTATTGGACCCCCTCTGGCCCTAATGACGACCGCCACACGACGAGGCAAGAACTCCACAACAAGCTTGCGTAAATGTTCCACAGGTATGGCGACCCATGTATCCTCCAGAGCTGTCCACAATTCTCTCAAGGTCATCGCTGATGGGACATGGGCCCGAAAACTCTGCTCGACAGTATCCCAAAGATTTTCGATGGGATTTAAATCTGGGCTTCTAGGTGGTCAATTCATTATTTCAAAGTCAGCAGAATGTTCCTGCAACCATGCAGTCAACCTGGACCTGTGAGATGAACAGTTGTCTTGCTGATAGATGCCATCTCCATTGGGATGCATGATGGCCATAAATGGGTGTAAATGGTCAGCCATGAGTTCTACGTACTGGGATGCATTGAGAGTCGTCGGTACATGTACCAAAGGTCCCACAAACTTCCATCAGCGTGATGGAAGTTTAAATCGGGATTCATCACTCCAGGCTACAATACTTGACAATTTTCGATGGTCCAATTTCGATGTTCTTTAGTCCAGGCAAGGCGTTGAGCCCGGTGTCTTGCCGTTAGAATTGAGACTCTTGTAGGTCGGCGGCTCCAAAGCCGAGATGATGAAGATATAGCGTTGCATGGTCAGTGCACTGACTGCCAAGCTGGAACCCGTATTCAGATGGTAGGTGATTTCAGATAATGTCCGACCCCTATTGATCCGTACGATGCGGGTCAGATGGCGAAGCCCACGATCATTCAAGGCTGGTTGTCCTTTGCAGTTTGTCCGGGTGCTTTTTTTCCCCCCGGAACACTGTTCGTTGACAATTTCGGAGATCGAGTGTCCCATCCGTCGTGCATCTACGATCTGCCCTCTGTTAAATGCATCTTAATCTCGCGCTGTTCCAATTACGCTTCTCACGACGAATGCTTGGGGAAGCCAAAGCTGACAGCTATATATGACCAGAGTTCAGGTACGCATGCGCGCAAATACGGGACTTGCGGTAGTGAATTTGAATAACGTCTCCTATCCCTAATTCAATGGCACTTCAGTGTATTAAATAAGCAAGTACAGTGTCACTTTATGACAAAAACCTTCTAAATTAATTGCGAATCAAATGTATCGAAATAAAAGGTTTATTGCAATATTACTATCAAGTCAATATTAATAGTAATATACCCCAATAAAATATTTCAGGGGAAAGCATATCAACTTGAATTATAAAGTAATATTACAATAGAAGGTTACCATATATAATATTCTAAAGTCGGGGGGGGGGGGAGTGATATATATATATAATTATGCTCCGTGATAATTATATTACCCCACCAGCTGACTTTAAAATCAGTGATTTAATGTTTTTAATGAACATAAAAACAGGTTCATTTTATTTTGACACCTTCCTGCCGTCCCATGGCCGAGTGGTTAGCGCGCTTGGCCAAGGCTGTTGATTAAAGGAGCCTGGGTTCGAGCCCCGTGTAAGGCATGGATGTTTGTGTTGTTTATCTGCTGTGTTCCCGCCATCCTCACAGTCTTTCTACTATGGGTATAAACTGACGTGTCAGACTTCTTAGGCAAGCAGCTGCTTGAGGGGATATTTATTTTTTCACTTTGGTAATATGCCTTTGATCTGGGTTGGGTTGTTTTACCTCTGAGCGGCACTTTTTTGCACACCATGGGCTAAATGGCCAGGTCACATGGACCCCGAAGGCTCAGAGAAGGTTGGGGGAGGGGACCCACTGGAACAGCTGTTAGGAGACAGATGATAGCCTCCCGTCAAGGCCATCCAGTGTGTTATTTACAGTGCACAGGGTATGAATCTCCCGCAAATGGAGCCACGGCTTAAAGTCCCATCCGACGGACGGCGGGCTTTCCAAGCCCATCGGTGACCCCTACTGACCGTGGGCAGGGTTGTGGGAGTTTGGCGGAGATAAATCTCAACGCTGACCCAGCTGGGACTCGAACCTGGGAACTACAGATTACGAACCTGGCGCGCTACCGACTGAGCCACCCCTGCCCCACCATCTGTGAGGAAAGCTTGCAATAAAACGAAATGCTGTGGCACTTTCAGTCTTTTACTCTACAAATGGCTATGGTGTCAATATTCAGAAAAAAAAGCTTTTTTTTTTTCATTTTCTAGAACTTAGAAGCCTTATTTATATCGAGTCTTCAGTTGTTGAAGTAATAGTTTTTCTTTTCAATTTTCCAAGGTTGGGCTAAAGCAGTTTTATTTTTAAAGTTGGGTTGTTTTACCTCTGTGCGGTTGTTTGCACACAATGAGCTAAATGGCCAGTCACAAAGACCCACTGGACAGCTGTTAAGAGATAGTTTACGAACAAAAAACATCCTCTCAAGCAGCTGCTTGCCACAGAGGTCTGATGGGAGCTTGTCAGTTTATAAGCCGTAGTGGGTTGTTTTACCTCTGAGCGGCACTTTTTTTGCACACCATGGGCTAAATGGCCAGGTCACATGGACCCCGAAGGCTCAGAGAAGGTTGGGGGAGGGGACCCACTGGAACAGCTGTTGGGAGACAGATGGTAGCCTCCCGTCAAGGCCATCCAGCGTGTTCTTTAACGTGCACAGGGTATGGCTCTCCCGCACACGGGCCACGGCTTAACGTCCCATCCGACGGACGGCGGCCTTTCCAAGCCCAAAGGTGTCCCCTACTGACCGTGGGTAGGGCGGGGAATTTTGCGGAGATAAATCTCGACGCTGACCCAGCTGGGACTCGAACCTGGGAACTACAGATTACGAGCCTGGCGCGCTACCGACTGAGCCAACCCCGCCCCATAAGCCGTAGTAGAATAAAGATCCAAAATTTCGAACTGTATGGAACTACGTATTACACTTTTTACGAGTGGGTTGGGATAAAAATAATCGAAACCCTCCGGAAAATGGAGAGAATTGTTGCTGAAAGAAAAAGTTCTGCTCCAGTCTCGAATCAGATAAACACTATAACTGCACCTTTGTTTCTCTGTGCTTTATACAATTTCTTTGACTCGGAGAAAAAAAGCGAATAACAGTCGTTATTCTCTTTTGCCTGCTCTTCTATTTGCTAACCAGGTACACTGACCCAAGTTCTTCAATTCCAGATAAAGGAAACTTGAAGAATCATTAACATTCCAGCTCAGAAGAACTGATTCACTGGATCCTCAGATGTGTAATAAATAACTTGAGTGAAAACACTGATGGCATCCAGAAAGAGAAATAGCACATTAAATTTGGAATTAAGGTTGTATAAAGGTAGAGTGATCTTGTCCACAACAACAATAAATACACACCTGAATAGATCACCACCATAAAATAAACCCGAAATCATTAATTCTCTCTGACAGAGCCAACACCGAAAGTATTGGTGGGTGGACTTCGTCGTGTGGTTTAAAGACTACAGTGCAAACCCTTTCCTACAACTACAGTGAAAAGATGCAGCCACCTGCTTGTCAACCAATCCTCTTTCCCTTCAAGGAGCGAAAAAAAACCAGCATGGCATGGTGGCGGGAATGCCTACTCTGATGAGTCATGCGACTGGCCCACAGGAACAAGAAGCCTTAGGGCACCAGACAATAACCACAACAACAATGGCGTCGGCGTCTAGCTCCGTGGATTGCACGTGCAGTATCTTATGATAGAAGTCTCGCTGTCATAAACCAGGCTATATAAGGAACAAAGTGAAATTAGGAGACCTACGTTAATTACATTGCCGGCGTTGTTTGAGTGGGTTTGTTCGGTCACGTTTTTTACCTTTACAGTCCTTTGCGAGGCTTCAGTTAACTACTGGCCTGGAATTTACGAGCAATTTTAAAGCCCGATTACAGTTGATTCCAAAAGTGTACCGTTTACTAATGCCCGAGTGCTCTTAAGGCCATCTGATGTTAACAACAAATTTCAACGGCGACACAGTACCCTACAATGCGTCAGACTTTTTCGCCTAAGCAATCTGAAACACGAAAATTGTTCAATGTCAACTGTTGAATAATACTGGAAAGGCAACAGATATTTGTTGCCATTATTTTTATCACTAAAATGGGACGTTGGTGGCCACACGGTTGCTAGCTTGTGAGATTTGGGCCGGAAGGAAGCGAGGTCGTGCAAAAGATGCCATAAAAATGCCCTCTTTGCATTTTCAACTGCTTCTTTCCGAACAAATTATTAATCTACGGTAGTTACCCATGAAGATTAAAAAAAAAAAACCAGCTATATGCTAGTGGCCGGCTAAGGACCACACAAGAATTTGCATTCGAGCCTCAGATAAGTTGGGTTATTTTACCTCTGAGATGAATCTTTTTAACAAAATGGGCTAAATGGTCAAATCACAAGGACCCCAAGGGGTCAGAGAAGGTTGAAGGGGACCCACTGGACAGCTGTGTCATCCAATATGTTCTTTAACAAAGGTATGATTTTCTCACAGACCTTCCCTATAATGAATTATGGGGCGGGGTTTGCTCAGTCGGTAGCGCGCCAGGCTCGTAATCTGTAGTTCCCAGGTTCGAGTCCCAGCTGGGTCAGCGTTGAGATTTATCTCCGCAAAATTCCCCGTCCTGCCTACGGTCAGTAGGGGACACCGATGGGCTTGGAAAGGCCGCCGTCCGTCGGATGGGACGTTAAGTCGTGGTCCCGTGTGCGGGAGAACCATACCCTGTGCACGTTAAAGAACACGCTGGATGGCCTTGACGGGAGGCTACCATCTGTCTCCCAACAGCTGTTCCAGTGGGTCCCCTCCCCCAACCTTATCTGAGCCATCGGGGTCCATGTGACCTGGCCATTTAGCCCATGGTGTGCAAAAAAGTGAAGCTCAGAGGTAAAACAACCCAACCAACCTATAATGAATTATCCTGACTGCTTCTGCAGTCTGGCAGAAGGTAACTGCCTTCTGCCAGACTGCCCTAAAACATATTTTTAATACCCCTTTTCATTCGGGATTTTTCGCGACCACAGAAAATTGCCTTCATAACCACAACAATGGTATTAACCTCAAAAAATATACCAAAATTTGTTTACCAATTCACTAACACTTGACTAATTCAAAATCAAGTACGTGTATTTCCCATTGTTAGTCATAAGAATTTAACCTAATAATTAATTTAGGCACAAATAACGATTACAGCAAATCATTTACCACAATATAATTTTAGAAATTCGTAGGGTGTTTCAAATTTTTTAAATTTTGAATCATTCAGAACAAGCATAACAGCACCGTATGTTAAGTATTCCAGCTTCAAATAATTCTTTAAATACTATTGTAAAACGAGATTCAGGGATTTGAGTGTCAGTACATAGCTTTTTTCCAATATCAGTTAACTTCAAAACTGGCTTTTTTTCCCCCCATAAAACATGGACATGTCCTAAAATTTTTGGTAACATAAGGTGCATACCTTTCTGCTGAGGGCCTGCCATCCTCTCAGACCTTCTACTATGGCATATAAACTGACAGGCTCCTGTCAGACATCTGTGGCAAGCAGCTGCTTGAGGGGGTATTTATTTTTATTTAATGTGCATATCATTAGATAGGAAACAGACCGTTAATGACAAAATTATGTTTTGCCCCCCCCCCCCCCCCCCCCACAGGATAAAACAAAATCCATCAATTTTACTTTTATACTTTTAAATAAAATATATAAATATTCCCCCTCAAGTAACTGCTTGCCACAGAGGTCTGACAGGAGCCTCTCAGTTCAATACGACATAGAGAAGGTCTGGGAGGAAAGCGAGACCTCAACAGAAAGACAACACAAACATCCACGCCTTACCGGGACTCGAACCCAGGTTACTTCGATGAGTAGTCAAGTGCGCCAACCACTCGGCCACGGGTTTTTACCTTGGATAAAATCTGACGGACACCCATAAAGGTTCCCCCGCCATCATGAAAAATGTTGAACACATTAATAACAACAAAAAAAAACGCCATTCAATTTCCGAATTTCGAATTCATTTCCCCCTTATTATCGAGATTCTGAAAACGTTCACAAAGTCAGCTCCATTTGGAACGTGATGGGAGAATAAATCTTTTCCATCGACCAAGTGAATTACAAACAGAAGACAATTTCCTTTTGGCAAACGAAAAATCTCCCTTGAAGGAGAACGTCACTTTATTTCTTTGCAACGCTTTCAACAGTAAGGTAAAGAAGAGCCGCCACAATGCTCTGGGGATTAGAAGCAGGCATCCCTCCACCAGGAAGTGGGGTATGGGGACTCAGGAAGGAGGGAACAAAAGAACCCCTCCTTCACAGCGCTGGCAGTGGCATGGTGTCAGCCATCTGTCCCACGGTCAGAGAAGGACAATGACAGTCTGACCACACGGCGCCATGTCTGCTGCTTCTTAAAATGCTGAAGCATGAATGTCACTGGCTTCTTTGCTTTACACTTTAGAGCGTGAGATGAGGATAATCGTCACCTCAGTCTCTAACATCATTGTGTGTGAGCAATGATCTTTCTACGCTCAAGGTAATGGGATGATAATGACATGAGATTCGAATTAATTCCAGAGACATTTAGATTCGCATGGAATTAAGCATGCACTTAAAAAGGCCTAATCCTACCTCTTGTCTGTTTAAAGCATGATCCTTATAAAGTATTCACTACTTAGGAAAAGGAGTTGATTTTTAATCACTAATGCTTCATAAAGCATTGAGGTAGGAATTGTTAAGAAAGATCTGTAAAAATATATTTCTTCGCGTTTTTTATAACCGGAAACTTAATCACATGACGAAATACTTCTGGGTGGTTTATCTCTGAAAACTTTTTTCGCACACAGTGGGTTAAGTGGCCTGATTACTAACACCCCAAAGGTCTCGGAGCTGGGTAAAGGAAGGAGCTTCTGATTCTGGCTTCAGAAAACGATTTTTTTTTCTGATGTATTTGGGTTGTTGTACCTCTGAGCGGCACTTTTTTACACACAATGGGCTAAATGGCCAGGTCAGAAGGACCCCGAAGGCTCAGAGAAGGTTGGGGGAGGGGACCCACTGGAACAGCTGTGTTGGGGGACAGATGGTAGCCTCCCGTCAAGGCCATCCAGCGTGTTCTTTAACGTGCACAGGGTATGGCTCTTTCACACACGGGGCCACGGCTTAACGTCCCATCCGACGAACAGCGGCCTTTCCAAGCCCATCGGTATCCCCTACTAACCGGGGGCAAAGGCGGAGAGTTTTGCGGAGATAAATCTCAACGCTGATCCAACTGGGACTCGAACCTGGGAACTGCAGATTACGAGCCTGGCGCGCTACCGACTGAGCCACCGCCGCACTTCTCTCCAAGGCAAAAACGTTGCTTGGGAGGTAATTTTTTTTACCACCACAAGTTTTCCTTTTTATACGCAGGAACTCAAAATATAAAAATGAGATTAAATTATATTGGCATCTCATATTTTTTATCACACATTCACAATTCTTGCTGATGATTCCAATTCTTCAATTAGAAAATGCACAAATAAATTCTGTCATTCACTTAAGAGATTCTCTTTGGCCATTTCTTCCTGTTGTTTGTTTTCCTAATCTTCCAACAAGGCAAAATGGCGGCAGGGAAATGTATTAATTACAGGCAAGTTGTGTGGGTGTTCGGTTGATGAGTGGGACTGTCCCATGTAGACGTTGGGACCTTGCTATAAATAAGACAGCTACCGTTTCCTGCAGGCACAAATAACGCATCACTTACACCGATGGCCTCTTTTGTCTCTGTGGCAAAGGCTCGGCTTAGACCGACGACGGCCTTGCAACATTAATTACAGAATCAAGCAATTCATTTGCGACGTAATCTTCAGGCAATTTGGAGAAGTCAATGGCATGTTGATGTCCTAGGTTCTAGTGTTGATGCATCATGATATTACCTTCATTATACTCTTTCAACTGTAATCAAACATTCAACCAGTCATTACAAAAATGCTAGCAGTTGCATACGGAGCAATACACTCGATTTTTAAAGGCCCAATCTGCATAACCTACCGGTCATTGAGAGTAACTTATTATCTGTATTACGTGTAGCAATATAAGTTTTTTTTTATATCAGAATGGCAACATGCTGCCTATTCGAAATGGGCTGTTCCAAGATCATTACAAAATAATGGGGCAGCATTTGTGTGGCTAATGGCGGATTAGGCAAGTATAACGAAAAAGTTTTAAAAGTATTAATGAAGGCAAAAAAAAAATCACTATTTTAATTGATATTAAAAAGTCATTTGACACAGTTAACCATGACCTTCTGTTGAATAAACTTTATATTAGTGACATAAGAGGTATTTGTCTACAATGGTTTAAAAGTTATTTGAAAAATAGAAAAGAATCCGTCTACAGAGTGATTCAAAACTTATCGTTCAAATTTCGTGGGGAGGTAGGGAATACGTCAGGAAACCGATTTCACACAGGAAAGTATGTCCGCAAACGTCATCTATATGAACAAAATGGACAAGTAAAGTGAACACAAGGAAACAGTACAGTTAAGTGGTAACGAATGTGACTTTTATTCCAACAAGGTAAAGTACAGGTTCACAGTAGGTGCTCAAAATTGCGACCATTTACACGGACACAGGATTCACAGCGCCGTTGCATTGACCGCCGAACATTTTCAAAAACGCCTGGCATATCACGGACAATGCCTACGGCGGCCACTATTCGTGCAACAAGATCCATTTCACTGTCGACGGGGGTCTCGTACAAATGGTATTTCATGGCCCCCCACAAAAAGAAATCCATGGGCGATAAATCAGGTGACCTGGGTGGCCAAGCGATCGTTGATGACAGCGGGAGTGGTCGGGCGAGCAGCTGTACACTGGTTGGGTACACACAGCGCCCACTAAATACGCATGCGTACATTTGCGGACATACTTTCCTATGTGAAATCGGTTTCCTGACGTATTTCCTACCTCCCCACGAAATTTGAACGATAAGTTTTGAATCACCCTGTATATTGAGTCTCAGATTAGTGATTATAAGACAATGCAGGTGTACCGCAAGGCTCAGTTTTAGGTCCTATGAGGTTTTTAATTTATTTTAATGATTTTTGTAATCTGAATCTTAATAAATCACTTACCTGTTATGCAGCCATTGCTTATTCAGCCAACAATATAACAGTTTTAAAGTTTATAGTTGAGCAGGATTTAATGCAAATTAACTGCTGGTTCCATTTCAATAAATTATCCTTAAATGTTTGAAAAACTAAATTTATATTATTTAATCTCATTGGGGATAATGTTCATTTTAGTTTAAGATATCATAACACTATCTGTGGTAACCATCAATATTGCGATTGTTCCTGTTTAGAAAGAGTGACCAATTTCAAACATCTAGATCTGGCAACCTTCGTGTCACGTGACACGAAGGTTGCCAGATCACTAATTTCTGAAAAAATCGTTGCCAGATATTTTTTCTGAATTCTGTAATCAAACATGGTGTTCGGATACTTTTTTGAGCGACTGTAGGTGATCATATTATTTTGATACTAGATCGTGTGGGCTCACTCACGGAAATATTGAGCGTGTGCAGTTACCGTTCACAGCAAACTGGAGCGTGTGCAGTAACTGCACACGCTCCAGTTTGCTGTGAACGGTAGTTGGAGCGTGTACAGTTGCTGTACACGCTTCAGATATTTTTCCTGAATTCTGTAATCACGTGACACGAAGGTTGCCAGATCACTAATTTCTAAAAAAAATCTTTGCCAGATATTTTTTCGAAATTCTGTAATCAACCATAGTGTTCGGATACTTTTTTGAGCGACTGTAGGTGGTCATATTATTTTGATACTAAATCGTGTGGGCTTACTCACGGAAATATTGAGCGTGTGCAGTTACCGTTCACAGCAAACTGGAGCGTGTGCAGTAACTGCACACGCTCCAGTTTGCTGTGAACGGTAGTTGGAGCGTGTACAGTTGCTGTACACGCTCCAACTACAGTTGCTGTACACGGTAGTTGTACAGTTGCTGTACACGCTTCAGATATTTTTCCTGAATTCTGTAATCTTTGCCAGATATTTTTTCGAAATTCTGTAATCAACCATAGTGTTCGGATACTTTTTTGAGCGACTGTAGGTGGTCATATTATTTTGATACTAAATCGTGTGGGCTTACTCACGGAAATATTGAGCGTGTGCAGTTACCGTTCACAGCAAACTGGAGCGTGTGCAGTTACTGCACACGCTCCAGTTGCACACTGCACACGCTCCAGTTTGCTGTGAACGGTAACTGGAGCGTGTACAGTTGCTGTACACGCTTCAGATATTTTTCCTGAATTCTGTAATCACGTGACACGAAGGTTGCCAGATCACTAATTCCGAAAAAAATCGTTGCCGGATATTTTTCCTGAATTCTGTAATCAAACATAGTGTTCGGATACTTTTTTGAGCGACTGCACCTCTTGTGATCGGCTGCTGGGCTACGAAGCTCTGGTGAAACAAAACTGATATCAGCCAACAAATCACAAGCGAAATGCAATACGAAGTAACATAATTGTAGGGAACATAAAGTGTGTAATTGATTATAATTCAAAGTCCCTCTAGTAAAAGGGGCGGGGGTGGCTCAGTCGGTAGCGCGCTAGGCTCGTAATCTGTAGTTCCCAGGTTCGAGTCCCAGCTGGGTCAACGTTGAGATTTATCTCCGCAAAATTCCCCGCCCTGCCCACGGTCAGTAGGGATCCATCCGTCCGTCCGTCGGATGGGACGTTAAGCCGTGGCCCCCTGTGCGGGAGAGCCATACCCTATGCACGTTAAAGAACACGCTGGATGGCCTTGACGGGAGGCTACCATCTGTCTCCCAACAACTGTTCCAGTGGGTTCCCTCCCCCAACCTTCTCTGAGCCTTCGGGGTCCTTGTGGCCTGGCCATTTAGCCCATGGTGTGCAAAAAATTGCCGCTCAGAGGTAAAACAACCCAACCCAACCCTCTAGTAAAAGAAAAGTTTTAATCCCTTATCAACACAATAGCCCAACCCAGATAACAATAGACATTCTTGAGACTCATTCAGCTGCAATGTCAATCTTTGGTCAGGGAAGTTCACTAATTTGTATTTCTTTCACTCTGAAGTTTTCGATTCTAAGCAATCCAATTAGCGTTTAGTTGGCCAGAGGCGGAAGTGTTTGGTATAGGATCAATATATACCCATTTTTGAAACAATCTATGACCTTCATCTCTAAAAGAATTTAGTGTGGTCTTTGCCATATGAGCCGTCCCGTGGCCGAGTGGTTAGCACGCTTGGCTACTGATCTACGGGACCTGGGTTCGAGCCCCGGATAAGGCATGGCTGTTTGTGTCGTTTTTCTGCTGAGGTCCTGCCATCCTCTCAGATCTTCTACTATGGCATATAAACCGACAGGCTCCTGTCAGACCTCTGTGGCAAGCAGCTGCTTGAGGGGGTATTTATTTATTTATTTTTATTTTTGCCATATGATCTGTCAAGAAATTATCAGAGGAATTACAGATTAGGGAGTAAAATAATACAGTAAAAGAGCTAAATCGGAAACAATTCTTCCCTTTCATTAACATTCTTTATTTGGAAAAAGGGCAAATATACTGTACAATTTGGATCGTACCTCTGAGCGGCACTTTACCTCTGTTTGGATCGTACCTCTGAGCGGTTGTTTTACCTCTGAGAGGCACTTTTTTGCACACCATGGGCTAAATGGCCAGGTCACAAGGACCCCGAAGGCTCAGAGAAGGTTGGGGGAGGGGACCCACTGGAACAGTTGTTGGGAGACAGATGGTATCCTCCCGTCAAGGCCATCCAGCGTGTTCTTTAACGTGCACAGGGTATGGCTCTCCCGCACACGGAGCTACGGCTTAACGTCCCATCCGACGGACGGTAGCTTTTCCAAGACCATCTGTGTCCCCTACTGACCGTGGGTAGGGCGGGGAATTTTGTGGAGATAAATCTCAACGCTGACCCAGCTGGGACTCGAACCTGGGAACTGCAGATTACGAGCCTGGCGCACTACTGATTGAGCCACCCCCGCCCCAGTACAATTTGGAAGCAGATTTTCGTATGTGTAAAACTGAACCCCTTCCCCTAAAAATCGGATTTTAAACCAAAAAACAGTAGTTGGTAGCTCTGCTTACTCATCCTTAAACCCTTGGGTCCTGCAGTTGGGGATGCAGAAAAACAACACGAACAGCCATGCCTTACCCGGGGCTCGAACCCAGGTCCCTTAGATCAGTAGCCAAGCGTGCTAACCACTCGGCCATGGGACTCTTTCTTTAATAGTTGTAATGAATTTGATCACAATTTAGATTTCTTTTTAGCTAAGCTTTATAAATGGCCATTATAGTTTTTCAGAAAAGTGCTGCCTAGAAGTAAAACTACCTAATCCTTGACACGCGCCCCCCAGTGACTAATCTTCATTTCAACATCTTTTAAAAGTTAGAAACAACGACTCCCTACATCGTCTCGTGCTGAGTGATTAGCGTGCTTGGCTACTGATAAAAGGGACCTGGGTTCGAGCCTCGGATAAAACATAAATGTTTGCGTTGATTTTCTCCTAAAGTCGCCATCCTCTCAGTCATCTCTCCTGTCAGACCTCTGTGGCAAGCAGCTGCTTCAGGGGGTATTCATTTTATTTTATATCCTCAGCATACCAAAGTACATTCCAACGTTATTAGTCAAAATTTATGACAAACATGAGCATAAAATATAAGGCTTGCGGCTAACAATAATTATTCAGAAACTATTTTTATTTATTTAATATGAACGATTCTACGGTCATTTCATCGCCATAGCTTCTGAAATTCGCGAAAAACAACAAATGAAAACAACAAGGGAGTAAGCTGTAATTACATGTTTAGGTCTCGCTTGGGGGGGGGGGGGGTAATTCCACAGGAGCATGAAGAACTCCCCCCTCTAACCTGTCTGAGAACGTGAAACCTTCTCTGACTCAGCGCTCAAATATGCTGCCAGAGATTCAAGCGGATAATTTCCGTTGGCTCAGCGATGTTTTGCGTTGCTTTTTTTGTGTGACGGTGTTAAAATATTGTGCTTCAGTGGTCTTCGGGAGCAGATCGCGTGCCCCTTAGGGAAATCTTTCAGTGGGATAACCAATTTAACGCACTCCAATAAAACTACCTACTTGAATTTTTCAGATCCACGACATCTCCTGTGGCAGCTTGATTACTGGTTTTAATTTTTTTAGTGTTCCTCTTTGCAAAAGAATTTTGTGAAAGATATCTGCTTTTGTGTGTAGAACGCGGTCATCAAACGAGATTTTCCAGAACAGAGGTAACGTGTTATTATTTGCTTTCATAATGTTTGTTTGCATAAAAATCTTTAAAATAATAATAAAGCCGAAAGAGAACAATAAATGACAGACGCGAGTGCAATCCCAATGTTTTTCATAGAAAACCGAAATCACGAGGGTTGTTTTACCACTAAGCATATTTTTTTTGCAAAATGGGCTAAACGGCCAGGTCACAAGGTCCCCCTAGGGCTCAGAGAAGGTTAGGGGACCCACTGGAACTCTCGTCAAGACCATATATCTGGTTCTTTAACGTACACAGTATATGGCACTCCCACACACGGGGGGCGGGGGTGGCTCAGTCGGTAGCGCGCCAGGCTCGTAATCTGTAGTTCCCAGGTTCGAGTCCCAGCTGGGTCAGCGTTGAGATTTATCTCCGCAAAATTCCCCGCCCTGCCCACGGTCAGTAGAGAACACCGATGGGCTTGGAAAGACCGCCGTCCGTCGGATGGTACCTTAAGCCGTGGCCCCGTTCGTTAAAGAACACGCTGGATGGCCTTGACGGGAGGCTACCATCTGTCTTCCAACGCTGTTCCAGTGGGTCCCCTCCCCCAACCTTCTCTGAGCCTACGGGGTCCATGTGACCTGGCCATTTAGCCCATGGTGTGCAAAAAAGTGCCGCTCAAAGGTAAAACAACAACACAACCCACACACGGAGACACAGCTTAATGTCCCAACCAATGGACGACGGCCCCTACTGATCGTGAGCAGGGCGGGGTGTTTTGCGGAGATAAATCTCAAAGCTAACTCAGCTGGGACTCGAACCTGGGAACTGCAGATTACGATCTTGGCATCACATTAAGAGCATCCAGCGTGTTCTTTAATGTGCACAGGTTAAGGCTCTAGTGCCTAAGGAGTCGCAGCTTAATTCCCCATCCGACGAAAGGCGGCATTTCCATGCCCATAGGGGTTGTTAACCTTATCAGCGATCACAGGGTGGAGATTTAGTAGAGATAAACTTTATTGCTGGGACTCGAACCTGAGAACTGCAGATTACAAGACTGACGCTCTCCAACTTCGCCAGCAACTCACCTAGGGACGGACTTTGACCTTCTGAGGTCCAAGCCGTGTCCAGTTTAAGAGGCATCAAAAATGCGAAAGTCAAAAAATATTATATTTATTATTCTGATTGAAAGGAACATTAAAAAATGAAAACGAAATTGATGTGGTGAAAACATTATTCTAGCATTGGTATATAATGATGACTGTACGAAGTTATGATGAACGGTGTTTGTACAATAGATTAATTTAAATATTAAAAATTTTTGTGACAGAGTAACTTCGAACTCAATTTTTTGAAGCCTCTCATAATCGTGAGGCCCTAAGCCGGCCCTGCATTCAACTCACTTGTAGAATATAGTAATAATTTTAAAGTGAGATAGCAGCAGAAAACGTTTATCCATAGGATTTCTGAAGTTTGGCGAAAAAAAAATTTTTTTTTGGATATGAGGACCACTTCTATAGATTCTTAATCTTCTATAGCGTGAGGCGCAGAAATGCGTTTCATAGCGATTTCAATCCAATGATGTGTATTTGTGAGACGAGATGCAAACATGCATAAATCCCAAAAGTCATTTCGGATTGCGTGTTTTTTTTTTAATGAAAAAAGCGATTTCTTAAAGTAACGCTGGTAACTGTTTGAAAAATACCTCGATTTTAATATCAATAAGTTTGTAATTTATTCTCTAATATTTTGATAGGGCAGTATATTATCAAGAGGGATGAGTTGGGATGTTTTACCTCTGAGCGGCTTTTTTTGCACACCATGGGATAAATGGCCAGGTCACATGGACCCCGAAGGCTCAGAGAAGTTTGGGGGAGGGGACCCACTGGAACAGCTGTTGGGAGACAGATGGTAGCCTCCCGTCAAGGCCATCCAGCGTGTTCTTTAATGTGCACAGGGTATGGCTCTCCCGCACACGGGGCCACGGCTTAACGTCCCATCCGACGGACGGCGGCCTTTCCAAGCCCATCGGTGTCCCCTACTGACCGTGGGCAGGGCGGGGAATTTTGCGGAGATAAATCTCAACGTTGACCCAGCTGGGACTCGAACCTGGGAACTACGAGCCTGGCGCGCTACCGACTGAGCCGCCCCTTCTTGCCTGTTGGTTTACGACTACGCAAAGCGTAATCGCAGACCAGTAGCGTATTTTGAAAATACGTTAGGTTCAATTTCTTCTCAAAAGATTAATACATAAGTAATCAACACTTATGTATTAAAAAATGATAACTAATAAACAAATGTCCGTCTCATGGCAGGGTGTTAGCACACTTGGCTACTGATCTATGGGACCTGGGGTCGAGCCTCGGTTTAAGGCATGGATGTTTGTGTTGTTTTGTCTGCTGAGGAGCCGCTATCCTCATAGACCTTCTACTATAGCCTATAAACTGACATGCTACTGTCAGACCTCTGTGGCAGCAACTCCTTGAGGGGATATTTATTGTTTTTTGTTTATAGCTCTTGAAATCTTGCAGAAATATATTGATCGAACTCTAAGTAGATTTGTTCGAGATCTTTATATTCAGTTTCGTTTCTCGGTAAAAAATTATTTAAGAAGTTACGAAGCTTGAAATTTGATTTTCCACTGGCGTAATATGGGAATATTTTTATTTAAGCGCTCTTTGAATCTATATTTACATTCATTCACCTTAAATTATAATTAATTTCATTTAGAAAAATCCAAAATCAGTAATGATAAATATCAGAAAAAGGAAAAAAAAAAGTATTTTTTAATTAACTAAAAGACTGCTATATTTATATAAATTTATCTATCTACAAACTACAAGAAATGTAAAATTTATTCATTTAATAATTTCTACCAGTTAAAAAACATAGACTGGTAATACGAGTTTAATACGAGCTAATAATAACATTAACTCATAATTTTAAAATAACAAAAAAATTCTTAGAATGAAAACGATTTTCTGTTATGGTTTATAGAAAGATAATTTACGTTAATACTACTTTAGTTATTCATTGAACGAATAATTCCGGTGTAAGAACTCACTCACCCTGCCTGCACCTCATGGGCCTCACAGTAAACACCACCATACAGAAAAATATAGCGAAGCACCAAAGCTCAGATGTACCTACTCCAGAGAGAGCCGGCGTAACTATGGCAACCACGACGTCGTCGTCGCTCAGCAACTTGTTCTTGTCCTCCCTTCCTTAATGGCGGGGTCAGCTCAGAACTGAGCACGAATCACGTGAATCCGGCCAGGTGCTCCCACCATCCAATCGAAGACGTTCCTCTTTCGAAGCAGCTGGCGCGTGCAAGCAACAAAAGGTGTCCGGAGGCACGTGAGCTACAAAGAAAATCGACTTCGTTCACCACCTGCGTTTTTCCGAGACACGCGCCTCATCATCGCTCTGGTTGGCTCTCTAGGAGATTACACCTGTGGGCACGCGTTCGTGACCACGACTATTAAACGGAACGATTATTCCAATATTTATATATATCCGTGAATCAACAGAAGCTCATTCAGTAAGACTGAAGACATTCCTTGTTTCTGGAATGAATGGTTTACCAACAGTTTTGCTTAAGAGAAAGTGTATTGGTTTTGCATGTTTGTTTTTGTAATAAATACTCCCTCAAGCAGCTGCTTGCCACAGAGGTCTGACAGGAGTCTGTCAGTTTATACGCCAACCGGGGCTAAAACTCGGGTCCCTTTTAGATCAATAGCCTAGCGTGCTACACTAGGCTATGGGAAAGTTCATAAAATTCCAATTGTTTGTTTTGAAGTAAAGGAATTAAATGCGTGTTCATTGGTGGTGTGAAGAGGGGCTAAGGTCAGTCGCCCCCCCCTCCCATTCAAAGGCTAAGAGAAATAGTTAGAGAAAGAACCATAGTAAACGTTTGCCTTTTCAATTTACTTGCTGAACTGTACCCGGTGTTGCCCAGCTCTCACTTTTAAGATGCAATCTGCATATTCTGATTTTCATGCACTAAAAGTTAGTTTTGGGAGTATGAGCACTGCCCCCCCCCAACCCCAGTGGCGTCACTACGACACAAAACTGAGTACCCCCCTCCACACACACATTATTTAACTGTGGTCAATTTTGCAATACTGTTTTTAAGACATCACAAATATTTTTAACCGATTGCTAAAAGAAAGTATAACTTAAATATTTCAATAAATATTTATGTGGAAAAAATATTGCCACCGTCAGCAATAATTTTTTCCACATAACTAGTTATTGAATTCTATATAGACAGATAATCTGTATATTTACTATGGATTAAATATTTCGTTAACATTCTTTGAAAAGTAACAATGAAAGAAATTAATATTCAAATTAAAACCTTAGTAAATGTATAAAAAATATACATTCTATACACTATATCCGAGCTAGGGAGGGCCCCAGATGGGCTCTAGGGGCAACACCAACATATAACACGTAAATATGTTGGTGTAACAAAGACGGACCTAAGGTGAAGAATCCATCCATAGTAAATACGCAGATTACTTGTAGAAACAGACTTCAACAATTATTTAAACATCTGAAAAAAATTATCGCTGATGCGGCGGGAATCGAACCCGCAACTCTGTAGATGCATGCCAGAGTGCTCTAACCATTAAACCACGCATCAGACGCTAAAATCTTCCAGAATAAGAACATTCACTGAGATGTGGCGGACCTTGCGCCATCTATACTTCAGGAGAGGCAACTTTTCCAATTGTTTCTAATGATTTAGATGTCAATAAGGACATCTCAGTGAAATATTTATAGATCTTATTCTGCAAGATTTTAGTCTCTGATGCGTGGTATAAGGGTAGAGCGCTCTGGCATGTATCTAGAAAGTTCAGCGGAATTTTGTCGAAGCCGAACGTGGCAATTGGTCTGCAGCCGCAAAAACAACTGTAAGGCGCGATCGGCGCATGCGCAGTGAGATCATTTTAGCACGCTGCAACTACGGTTTGTCTTACTCTTCAAATATTTTATAGGACTTAGTGTTTCAACCAGTCTAACTATCATTCCCTTCTGGAATTTTGAGTTGAAACTGCCCACTGCAACTTGGACGGCAACCAAAAATACTCTGCCAAAATTTGAAACGTCTACCTCAGTTTCCTGATGAGTTATGGCTTCCACAGATAGACATCACCTTGTATTATTATAGGTTGCCCTGTTTCGCAGTTCAGGTGCATTGTGCAACGGGGGAGATATAGTTTTATTGGATTTCAGTGCTGTTGAAGAACACTTTTCTCATTGATGCGCCGCCGTTCCAATGAATTGCATTTTTAAGAGGTGTTCATCGCAATAAAAAAACTTCTTCCTGGAACCGCCACTGGGTGTGTTTTGGGGCAGGTTGAAATGTTTAGTTGGGAGAAAATATCGGGCTCGAGCCTTTCAGCTCTTTTATGATGGTAAGCTATTCCTATCAAAAACGCGAAAACGGAAAGATTTATATACGAATACAATGTTTTCTGGATTAGGTTGTTTTACCTCTGAGCGGCACTTTTTAGCACACCATGGGCTAAATGACCTGGTAACAAGGACCCCGAAGGCCCAGAAAAGGTTGGAGGAGGGGACCCACTGGGAGAGCTGTTGGGAGACAGATGGTAGCCTCCCGTCAAGGCCATTCAGCGTGTTCTTTAACGTACACGGGGTAGGCTCTCTCGCACACGGAACCTCGGCTTTACTTCCCATCCGACGGACGGCGGCCTTTCCAAGCTCATCGGTGTCCTCTACTGACCGTGGGCAGGGCGGGGAATTTTGCGAAGATAAATTTCAATGCTACAATATTTCCTGAATATATGGAAAAAAAAATTGTGAAGTTGAAGAACAAAGCATTTAAAAATAGCTGGTAGAGGAAGAGAAGTGACATTATTAGTAAACTAAGAGTTCTTTCTGAATAAGTGGGAATAAATGGTGAAGAGATAAATGAGAAGCGTTAACAAAGAACTCCAGAAAAAACTTCGGGGATTAGCATACTGATCCTTCTTCCTCTTTCTGGGGGCGGGGGTGGCTCAGTCGGTAGCGCGCCAGGCTCTTAATCTGCAGTTCCCAGGTTCGAGTCCCAGCTGGGTCAGCGTTGAGATTTATCTCCGCAAAATTCCCCGCCCTGCCCACGGTCAGTAGGGGACACCGATGGGCTTGGAAAGGCCGCCGTCCGCCGGATGGAACGTTAAGCCGTGGTGCCGTGTGCGGGAGAGACATACCCTGTGCACGTTAAAGAACACGCTGGATGGCCTTGACGGGAGGCTACTATCTATCTCCCAACAGCTGTTCCAGTGGGTCCCCTCCCCCAACCTTCTCTGAGCCTTCGGGGTCCCTGTGACCTGGCCATTTAGCCCATGGTGTGCAAGAAAGTGCCGCTCAGAGGTAAAACTACCCAATCCAACTTCCTCTTTCTGAAATTCGTATTCAGTTAAAAAATTTGCATTCCTATTCTGCTTCAGACTTTCTAGAACCGTTGCACTGTGAAATTTTTACTGTTGGGGTATAGGATTTTGTTTCAGGTCTTATGTAGTCAAATACTCACCAGGGTATTGCGCAGTGGCGCCATCTATCGGTTTACAACAACTCACGTTCATTCGTCCTGAAATTACCACTTGCATTCGAAATGTCACATCGCAGAGGTGTGCCGCCAATCAATGCAACTGAAAGATGCGAATTTTTTTTTCACAACGGGCTCACTACATGAAACGAAAACTGTAGGAAATAAAAATATTTTTATTAAATGATATTGTCTTTTAACGAATGGGCTCAGAAAATAGGAAAGTATTATCAAGAGACTTTTGCATGTTTCTACTGATTCACTTCTTATTTTCTTTAGTAAATGGAGATTAACCATCTATAAATGACCAGTTTATTCTCTGGTCAGAGTATGGAAAATAATTTAAATGCGAAAGCAATGCAATATGAGCTCCATTGCTACGACTATCGACGAACCACAAAATTGCTATAAGGCCATTCCCGACACAATCAGTAGTACTATTTCGTTAACAAACATCCAACCCCAAAAGAATTTTATTATTGGTGGATTATAAGGGTAAACTTTCTTATCGGTGCAAAACCCTCATACTACCCACTCAAATTTCTAGCACTGTTAAAGGACTACGGTCGCTCAAAGAAGTGTCCGAACACTATGGTTGATTGCAGAATTCAGGAAAAATATCTGGCAACGATTTTTTTTAGAAATTATAGATCTGGCACGGTCAGTAGGGGACACCGATGGGCTTGGAAAGCCGCCGTCCGTCGGATGGGACATTAAGCCGTGACTCCGTGTGTGGGAGAGCCATACCCTGTGCACGTTAAAGAACACGCTGGATAGCCTTGACGAGAGGCTACCATCTGTCTCTCAACAGCTATTCCAATGGGTCCCTTCCCCCAACCTTCTCTGAGCCTTCGGGGTTCATGTGACCTGGCCATTTAGCCCATGGTGTGCAAAAAAGTGCCGCTCAGAGGTAAAACAACTCAACCCAAATCTGCATTTTCACAATATCTTAACGTCTTATGTTTTTTCTATAACATCTGCAGTCGCAGATTTTATCGGTCTCGACCAATAGAACTTTCAAAGAATCTTTCTGTAATTAATTAGTGTCCTCGTTCCGGGATAAAGAGCAACTGCAATTATTGTGCGTTATTAAATCCTAACTACCTCCAATCTATCAGCTGTCGGATCCTTTCCGCACTCGTGAGTCACGTGCCACGGCGCAGGTGTGCCAGCGGGCAGTCATCTCTCTCCCCCTCTACCTGTGTGCGCAAAATTATCGCATTTGTATTTTCTCGCGTGCAATATTCCCTCACCGCAGGGGATTGTTCGCAAGAGCAGATGGCGCGCGCGCGGTCCCCATCCTTACTGATATGAACCTGATACACGAGGTGTCAGTTGACTCTGAGATGGTAGGGAGGAGCCCGATTCGCATCAATGGATGACAAACGACGGAGGAGTAGAGTCTAGTTTTTGACCTCTGTTGTAGCCTTCGAATTCAACCAGCGCATAAACTCCTCCCAAGACCCTTGTATAGACGTAGAGTGGGGTAATCTATCTCTCGCCATTATTTCCACGCTATACAAATGGAAATTTGCATTTAAAGCATTTCTGTGCTTCCTAAACAAACTGGAGTGCGTTGTTTTACCTATTAGCAGTACTTTTCTACACAATGGGCTAAATGACCAGGTTACAGGGATACCGAGGGCTCAGAGAAGATTGGGCTGGGGGATTAGTTAGATGACAACCTTCCGTCAACGCCATCTAGCGTGTTCTTTGACGTGCATAGGGGATGGCTCTCCTGCACACGGGTCCACGGTTTCTGACGAACGGCGGCCATTTCCAAGCCCAACTGTCTCCTCTTTCTGACTCAGGGCAGGATGGGGGTTAGCGGAGATAAATCCCAACGCCGACAACAGGTTGGAACCTAGGGCAAATCGAGATTTCGTTAAATCGCGAATTTCAATTTATCTTCAGTGATGTTCTTCTGTAAACAGCTTAAAGTTAGGGATCTTTGAATGCGGTCTTTCAGCAGTAGACCCCCCCCCCCTCCCCCGAGAATGCTAGAAACTAGAAAGGGGGACGAGAAACTATTAAATATATAAACACAGTCCTATCAATCTATCAAAATATTCGAGAATTTCATACTCTATCAATGGGAATCAAACTTCGAAGCTCTATAACTTACAAAATACACGTTTAATGGCAAAATGTAATTGAGATAAATTGAAGATTGTAATCAAATCCATTTAAATTTCGATTTTCAGCAATATTCGTTGAGCATTTATAGAGTTATGGAAGCTATATAATTAAAAGTTAAATAGTTTGAAACAATGCTTAATAAAAAAAAATACACATGCATTTTAGTTTGTCTAATGATTATTTTAATATTAGAGAGTAATGAAAAAAAATAAAATATCCCCCCTCCTCAAGCAGCTGAAATGATTTTTATAAAATAATTTATTGAACGAATATTATTGGAAATCGATATTTAAATAGGTTTAATTCTGATTTTTACTTTCAGTTACATTTTTCTGTTAAAATGCATATTCTAAAAGTTATAGAACTTCGAGAATATGCATTCCCATTGACAGCTATATTGTCTAATATTATGGTAAGGCACTATTAACCGTCTTTTGCAAGAAATTTGTTAAAAACCATTAAAATGGTGTGTGTGCGTTGGGGGGGGGGGGGCGGAGCTCTTACCCCTCCTCTCCGCCATAGAGTTGGATTGTTTACCTCTGAGCGGCACTTTTTTGCACACCATGGGCTAAATGGCCAGGTCACATGGACCCCGAAGGCTCAGAGAAGATTGGGGGAGGGAACCCACTGGAAGAGCTGTTGGGAGACAGATGGTAGCCTCTCGTCAAGGCCATCCAGCGCGTTCTTTAACGTGCACAGGGTATGGCTCTCCCGCACACGGAGCCACGGCTTAACGTCCCATCCGACGGACGGCGGCCTTTCCAAGCCCATCGGTGTTCCCTACTGACCTTGGGCAGGGCGGGGAGTTTTGCGGAGATAAATCTCAACGCTGACCCAGCTGGGACTCGACCTGGGAACTACAGATTACGAGCCTGGCGCGCTACCGACTGAGCCAAACCCACCCCACTTCGTAATAGATCACTTCCTTTCCCCCCCCCCCCTAGGGTCTACCTTCAAATAATATCTTTACAAATCAATGAAGAAACAAAACTGCGGATCCAATTATTTGCATAAAACTAAACCACAAAAACCCGCTTTTCCTAAACATTTGATCATAAATAGTTCCATGACTACGTCACCTGTTGCACGGGGATACACACATCAGTTGTAGGTCGGCAATAATAGTCGAACATTAAGGGAGAAAAAAGCAACGTAGATCTGCTGAATCATCTCTGGCCCAAGGCCAGGGCCTCTCAGAGATGAAGCCAGTGTTGGTGCGTGTTTTGCCAGTGTAAATGTTCATGACCCTGCAGAAGTTGTGAGTCATATGAACCCACGGCATGCCTCGTACCCGGACATACCAACGGCAAACGAACAGCTGGAAAGAAGATGCTGTAACGTCAACACACACCTACTTTATAGCTGACGGCAAATTAATTGTCAACGTATTGGAAGTTGTGGCACATTCCTAATTATATCTATCATCGTTCTTCTTTAGGGCTAAAAAACTCAAGGCAGAACTGGTTTACAGATAGATTACAAGATCCCTTTACAAAAAGGGATGTGAAGAATCGTGTGGATGTTTTCGGTGAAAGCAGTTGGGTGGATCACTTAAGAATTATTTAAAGCTGGCACCTGCTACGAAGACTTGGCAAAGACGGCGAGGCATTTAGTGACTTGTCTGCATAAGAAGCAGAAAATATCAAAATCAACGGAAAATGTGCAGACTTGTGGTTGGGTTGTTTTACCTCTGAGCGGTACTTTTTTTCACACCATGGGCTAAATGGCCAGGTCACACGGACCGAAGGCTCAGAGAAGGTTGGGGGAGGGGACCAACTGGAACAGCTGTTGTGAGACAGATGGTAGCCTCCCGTCAAAGTCATCCAGCGTGTTCTTTAACGTTGGATTGTTTTACCTCTCTGAACGACACTTTTTTGCACACCATGAGCTAAATGGCAGGTCACAAGGACCCCGAAGGCTCAGAGAAGGTTGGGGGAGGGGACTCACTGTAACAGCTGTTGTGAGACAGATGGTAGCCTCCCGTTAAGGCCATCCAGCGTGTTCTTTAACGTTGGGTTGTTTTACCTCTGAACGACACTTTTTTGCACACCGTAAGCTAAATGGCAGGTCACAAGGACCCCGAAGGGTCAGAGAAGGTTGGGGGAGGGGACCCATGGAACAACTGTTGGGAGACAGATGGTAATCTCCCGTCAAGTTCATATAGTGTGTTCTTTAACGTGCACAGGGTATGGCTCTCCCTCACATGGGACCACGGCTTAACGTTCCATCCGACAGACGGCGGCCTTTTCAAGCCCATCGGTGTCCCCTACTGACCGTGGGCAGGGCGGGGAATTTTGCGGAGATATATCTCAATGCTGACCCAGCTGGCAGACTTATGGTTATTTCGGCAATGTCTGGGAAAAACTGCGAGAGAAGATGATTGTAATGCCCTAAGGTAGAAACATTCTCCTAACCGATATCAGTTTTGAGTGTTTCTTTAGTAGTAGACGGAGTTGGTTTGGTCTGTACAGTGCCGAGCTCGTAATCTGCAGTTCCTAAGTTCGAGTCTTAACTGGCAAAGAACCTTTAAATGGAAAGCGAAATATTTCCCTTTTCATAAATATTCAAACATTGAACGACTAGTGTTGAACATCAAAATTGAAACAGAATAATGATATAAATCTAAAAAAATGCGAATTTTATCTAAAAGTCTGATTTATGATTATTTTAAACTGACAGGTGAACAGTCTTCTGTGGCAGCAGCTGCTTGTGGGTTTTTTATCTATAACAAACAACTTTTAAAATTTCTTCCACACGCAATAAAACCTCTGGTAAATTAGTTACAAAAATATCGGTGCTCAATTTTTCCAGTCATCGTCCTAACCATTTAGTTGGAATGACCGCCGTCCGTCGGATGGGATGTTAAGCCGTGGGGTCGTGTGCGGGAGAGCCATACACTGTGCATGTTAAAGAACACGCTGGATGGCCTTGACGGGAGGCTACCATCTGTCTCCCAACAGCTGTTCCAATGGGTCCCCTCCCCCAACCTTCGGGGTCCTTGTGAACTGGCCATTTAGTCCATGGTGTGCAAAAAAGTGCCTCTCAGAGGTAAAACAACCCAACCCTAACCCTTCAGATACTGAGTAGGAGAAAAAAAATCCCTCTGGCGGGGAATGCATGCCACTATGCCAGTTTTTTCATGCCATAGGCTATTTAAAATATTAAAATAATTAAAAAAAAATACCCGCTCAAGCAGCTGCTTGCCACAGAGGTCTGATAGGAGCCTGTCAGTTTATATGCCAGAGTAGAAGGTCTGAGAGGATGGCAGGACCTCAGCAGAAAAACGACACATACATCCACGCCTTACCCGGGGCTCGAACCCAGGTTCCTTAGAACACTAGCCAAGCGCGCTAACCACTCGGCCAATTACAAGTATTTAATGACAAAATTAAAACCAGATTTTTTCTTTCGAACGAAAAATACAACAACAGAAATACAATGAAATAATACCATAGAAGAAAAAGAAATAAAAGCAACAACATACAGAAATAACTCGTACAAAACGAAATTTACGGAGTAACGTCATTATAAAAGCTGACCGATTTTTTTAAACAGAGAAAACAGGGTTTGAATTATGCTTATTTTTAATTTGATTTTTGATAATTAATCAAATGATAATTAATCTTTATTTTGATTAAAAAGGTTGAAATTATGATCAAGAGACGCTTATTTTTAGATATATTTTTTTACCACTAGAAGAAAAATTTTAATTATGCTAGATCCCATTTCGATCCCTCTCGTATTCCTCGTTACAGATATGCAAGAGACCCAAAACGATAACCGTTAGGCCCCTCTTTGCCAAGGCTGCTCTTAATTGCATACGAGATTCCACGGCTTTAATGTGAAACCGTCAAAACCCAAAACGATAACCGTTAGGCCCCTCTTTGCCAAGGCTGCTCTTAATTGCATACGAGATTCCACGGCTTTAATGTGAAACCGTCAAAACCCAAAACGATAACCGTTAGGCCCCTCTTTGCCAAGGCTGCTCTTAATTGCATACGAGATTCCACGGCTTTAATGTGAAACCGTCAAAACCCAAAACGATAACTGTTAGGCCCCTCTTTGCCAAGGCTGCTCTTAATTGCATACGAGATTCCACGGCTTTAATGTGAAACCGTCAAAACCCAAAACGATAACCGTTAGGCCCCTCTTTGCCAAGGCTGCTCTTAATTGCATACGAGATTCCACGGCTTTAATGTGAAACCGTCAAAACCCAAAACGATAACCGTTAGGCCCCTCTTTGCCAAGGCTGCTCTTAATTGCATACGAGATTCCACGGCTTTAATGTGAAACCGTCAAAACCCAAAACGATAACCGTTAGGCCCCTCTTTGCCAAGGCTGCTCTTAATTGCATACGAGATTCCATGGCTTTAATGTGAAACAGTCCCAGATCTTTCACCAGAAATGTAAAACGCTCCAGGATGTAATGTTCATCCGCATCCTTAAGAAATAAAATAAACAAACAGAACTTACGAAGAACTATTTATTTAAACAATTTCCTGTTTTATTTACCCGGTTACGGATTTATGGATTGCGTGAGATATTTAATCAGTGGCTCGTGCTCCTCAAAAGATGTTCGTAAGAAGTCTTTCCACGAAATTCGACTGCTTTACCCGGATCACCAGTGTGGGATGAGATGATGGAGTAAACACATCCCCTACCCTCTACTCTTCTCCCTCGTCATTAGACGGACCACGCTCCCTACTTCTTTCCCCCACCCCCCTATTTTTTCCTTCTTCCCGTCCCTGACCCTGGATGGAACGATTTCTCGCCGGGTCTCTCTTGTCTGCCATCTGTCGGCGAAACAGTCATCACAAAGGGATAGAATGGCGCCATAGACGAACTGTCACTCAACACTTGTCTGTAAAATATTGCCAAAAAAAGAAGTGTTAGTGTTCTCCACAGTGTCCAAGCTGATGAATGCGATTTACTGTAATTACGATTTTACACCAGATTTAGGGACGGTAAAAAAATGGAAGGAATATTGCAGCTGCGTCAGAGATTCTTTGACTAAAATTAAAGAAAAGGAATTCTTTAATGTGTGCTTTGTCCGATGAGGAGATGTTTTTTTTTTCTTTTGAATCCAGTTTAACAGTTTTAGGGAGAAGTGAGAATAGTGGTTGCCACCTTTCTAATGCGAGTGTTTGCTTCAAAGATGAATGATGTTTTCGAGGATGTTTTTCTTCATAGTATAAATATTTGAACTAATTTTGCTCAAATGTGGCATTTTTTATTTGGCTAGTAAAAAAAAATTTGAGATAGTCATTGGCTACACAGGTGAGACACGTTTTTTCAGTATAATTCACAACAAGACTGGTCATAATGTGATTGGGTTGTTTTACCTCTGAGCGTCATTCTTTTGCACACCATGTGCTAAATGGCCAGAAGAAGGTTGGGGGAGGGGACTCACTGGAATAGCTGTTGGGAGACAGATGGTAGCGTCCCGTCAAGGCCATCCAGCGTGTTCTTTAATGTGTACATGTTATGGCTCTCCCGCACACCGAGCGACGGCTTAACGTTCCATCCGACGGACGGCGGCCTTTCCAAGCCCATCGGTGTCCCCTATTGACCGTGGGCAGGGCGGGGAGTTTTGCGGAGATAAATCTCAACGCTGACCCAGCTGGGACTCGAACCTGGGAACTACAGATTACGAGCCTGGCGCGCTACCGACTGAGCCACCCCCGCCCCTATACACTTTAAGGAAGAGAGAACGGGTCGCATAATGTTATTTATGATTCTAAATAAAAATAAAATAAATACCCCCTCAAGCAGCTGCTTGCCATAGAGGTCTGACAGGAGCCTGTCAGTTTATATGCCACAGTAGAAGATCTGAGAGGATGGCAGGACCTCAGCAGAAAAACAACACAAACATCCATGCCTTATCCGGGGCTCGAACCCAGGTCCCTTAGATCAGTAGCCAAGCGTGCTAACCACTCGGCCACAGAGGATCGAATAAATTTATTACAACGCTAGAGGGTCGCAGTGTCAAAAAGTTTGAGAACCATTGCTGTATACTTTTGAATTTTTATTTTTTTTAGCATTCACCTGTCCTACGAATTTTAGCATTCACTGAATTCTTGATATGAAAATGCCCCCACCCCCACCCCAGATGAAGATTTCGAGAGGCGAAAGTCAAAAGTTACTTCGGAGCCCCCTCCCCCTCTCCACCTTCACTTATTTATGTCATACCTTTCTTTCAACAAATGCGAACTTTCCTTGTCTCTGGCATTATACCTCAGAGCAGTCCGCTCTGGACTACACATAATGTCGGAAAACTCCAAATGACATGTAAATGCTGGAAACGTCCAGAGTTGGGTTCTTTTACCTCTGATCGGCGCTTTTCTTTTTTGCAGACAATGTGTTAAATGGCCAAGTTTCAAGAAAGCTGGGAGAAGAGGACCCACTGGAAGAGCTATTGGGAGACAGATGGTAGCCTCCCATCAAGGCCACCCAGCATTTTCTTTAACGCGCACAGGTTATGGCTCTCTCGCACATGGGGCTACGGCCTTACGCCCCATCCGACGGACGGCGGTCTTTACCAAGCCCATCAGTATTCCCTACTGATAGATAGATAAAAATTTTATTACATACTAAAAAACACATTTATATAGTCTCAGACTTTGAGTCATTATCAGATTCAATATCCCACTAGAGTTAATACTCATCTGTGGGATAATAACACGAACATTTTAATAGTTAAAGTGTCAACATTCAAGAATAAATATTTACCTTATAAGTAAAGTCGTATTAAAACATTAATAATTATCTGAGAAAAACATAGAAGCATTTTAATAGTCTTACACTTTGAAATCATAAATGATCCAATTTCTTAAAGCAACAGAATACTGTTAACTTTATGTATACTGTATATGGGTATGGCTCTCCAGCACACGGGGTCACGGCTTAACGTACCGTCCGACGGACGGCGGCCTTTCCAAGCCCACCGGTGTCCCCTATTGACCGTGAGCAGGGCGGGTAGCTTTGCGGACATAAATCTCAACGCTGACACAGCTGGGACTCGAACCTGGGAACTGCAGATTACGAACCTGGCGCGCTACCGACTAAGCCACCCCCTACCACGTGACTAGAGAATTTAGAAACATTTGCATCAAACTTATTCAGAACAAATCAAGATGTAGGAACTAAAGAAAATATTTGCTTTCGGCTCTCTTTAAACTCGTACACGTCTGAATCTCCTTTTCTCTCAATCGACCCAAAAATAACCTCCTTCCAGAAAAAAAACAACTCCCCCAATCTACTTTAAAATTTCTTTAGCCTAGACACAATGTTATCTCATCAGAGGTTCGTTACCCCTTCTCTAAAATAAAGAACTTCAAGTGATGAAAAAAAAAACGCTATTTTTGATGAAACTGATGCCGTTGCAAATAATTACCCCGATAGCAATCGGTGATAAATGGTTGAAGTGAGTCAAAGGCTCTTTCCTCAAAGCTCCTAGTCGGTGCTGAAGGCAAGCCAGAGCTCCTCCTGATCTGTCAGTGTCAAGGTGCATCACGATGACGAAATCATCTCGCTGCTGAGACAAAGCCGCTCTGTTGCTGCCCTGTGCTTGAAAAACGTCACCGACGGGCTCTTTTCTCGTCGAACTCGGCCTTGCAAGTTACAGCTCGTGCCCCTCGAGCCACCGCCATGTTTACGTAATGTTTGGGACCACACGCGCCAGGAAGTGACGTGATCAATCCTTGAGTCCATCATTTCTTGAAGTTTCTTTTCCCTCTTGTGCATAATGTGGCCGTAATGAAATACGGTGTCTAGACCTTGACTCGAAACTCGAAGGACCCGTTTCTTTGATTACGGTTTAGGATGGAGTTTAGAGAAGTTACGTGAGTGTCTGTGGTATTTAAACAGCTGGATGAGGCGGAGAAAGATTTCGGTACCATCGAAAATGATGAATCGTTCTTACATAGAAACTATCTCACGGTATTGGATTCCTTTAACCTTTTTTTTTAAATGATGAGTGATTTTATCCTTCGAAGTTTAGTTTTTAGCAGTTTATGTTCGTTTCGTGCGAAGTTTAGCGTGAGTGCAGAAATAATTTTACATTTTTAAGCAGCATTTGTTAGGTTTTTTTAGAAGAAAATTTTAAAAAGGAAATTGTGTAAAAAATTTAAAAAGAAAAGCTAATAAGTCAAGGAGGTTTTACAACACGCTCTCAGTAAAGTCTTGGAAAAATTTGTGAGGAAGGCAGAAGCATAAAAAACAAAAAAAAATTTTTTTTCTCTGGGAGTCGAACGCAGGTCTAATTTTATTAATGTTTAACAAAATTTGATAAAAATGTTTTCATAAAATAATTGTAGTAAACGCGTTTTACTTTCTTTGTATTTAAATGCAGATTAATCTCTTCTTCATTTGCAAAAGTGCGGGAATGTTTTTATTTTGTCAAAATTCATCAATGCTAGACTCTTTATATGGCAATTAATTTGTGATAAATAGGTTCGACTTTCATTTTTATTATTTCATATTATATTAACTATAAAAACTATAGTAGATAAACGAATGCTTTGGAGTTATGTTTTACTTAAATGTATAGTCGAATGCAGTGCCTTTTATGCTTCACGTACCCCCTGGAAATGTGTATGTAACTGGCGTACCCCTTGTATAGATAGATAAAACTATAGTTATAGTATAACAATGGGAATAAAATAAAACATATATATCAGTGGTTCTCAACCTTTTATGCTTCACGTACCCCCTGGAAATGTGTATGTAAATGGCGTACCCCTTGTATAGATAGATAAAACTATAGTTATAGTATAACAATGGGAATAAAATAAAACATATATATCAGTGGTTCTCAACCATTTATGCTTCACGTACCCCCTGGTAATGAGTATGTAAATGGCGTACCCCTTGTAGAGATAGATAAAACTATAGTTATAGTATAACAATGGGAATAAAATAAAACATATATATCAGTGGTTCTCAACCTTTTATACTTCACGTACCCCCTGGAAATGAGTATGTAACGGGCGCACCCCTTGTATAGATAGATAAAACTATAGTTATAGTATAACAATGGGAATAAAATAAAACATATATATCAGTGGTTCTCAACCTTTTATGCTTCACGTACCCCCTGGAAATGTGTATGTAACTGGCGTACCCCTTGTATAGATAGATAAAACTATAGTTATAGTATAACAATGGGAATAAAATAAAACATATATATCAGTGGTTCTCAACCTTTTATGCTTCACGTACCCCCTGGAAAGGTGTATGTAACTGGCGTACCCCTTGTAGAGATAGATAAAACTATAGTTATAGTATAACAATGGGAATAAAATAAAACATATATATCAGTGGTTCTCAACCTTTTATACTTCACGTACCCCCTGGAAATGAGTATGTAACGGGCGTACCCCTTGTATAGATAGATAAAACTATAGTTATAGTATAACAATGGGAATAAAATAAAACATATATATTAGTGGTTCTCAACCTTTTATGCTTCACGTACCCCCTGGAAATGTGTATGTAACTGGCGTACCCCTTGTATAGATAGATAAAACTATAGTTATAGTATAACAATGGGAATAAAATAAAACATATATATCAGTGGTTCTCAACCTTTTATGCTTCACGTATCCCCTGGAAATGTGTATGTAACTGGGGTACCCCTTGTATAGATAGATAAAACTATAGTTGTAGTATAACAATGGGAATAAAATAAAACATATATATCAGTGGTTCTCAACCTTTTATGCTTCACGTATCCCCTGGAAATGTGTATGTAACTGGGGTACCCCTTGTATAGATAGATAAAACTATAGTTATAGTATAGCAATGGGAATAAAATAAAACATATATATCAGTGGTTCTCAACCTTTTATGCTTCACGTACCCCCTGGAAATGTGTATGTAACTGGCGTACCCCTTGTATAGATAGATAAAACTATAGTTATAGTATAACAATGGGAATAAAATAAAACATATATATTAGTGGTTCTCAACCTTTTATGCTTCACGTACCCCCTGGAAATGTGTATGTAACTGGCGTACCTCTTGTGTAGATAGATAAAACTATAGTTATAGTATAACAATGGGAATAAAATAAAACATATATATCAGTGGTTCTCAACCTTTTATGTTTCACGTACCCCCTGGAAATGTGTATGTAACTGGCGTACCCCTTGTATAGATAGATAAAACTATAGTTATAGTATAACAATGGGAATAAAATAAAACATATATATCAGTGGTTCTCAACCTTTTATGCTTCACGTATCCCCTGGAAATGTGTATGTAACTGGGGTACCCCTTGTATAGATAGATAAAACTATAGTTATAGTATAGCAATGGGAATAAAATAAAACATATATATCAGTGGTTCTCAACCTTTTATGCTTCACGTACCCCCTGGAAATGTGTATGTAACTGGCGTACCCCTTGTATAGATAGATAAAACTATAGTTAGAGTATAACAATGGGAATAAAATAAAACATATAAATCAGTGGTTCTCAACCTTTTATGCTTCACGTACCCCCTGGAAATGTGTATGTAACTGGCGTACCCCTTGTATAGATAGATAAAACTATAGTTATAGTATAACAATGGTTATTTTTACTTTGTTACTAGATCTAGCGACTTTTCAGCTCTCATGGGTTTCCCCAAAAAATTTTACCGCGTACCCCACGTTGAGAACCTCTAATCTAATGTGTTGAAAATAAAGTATTTCGATTGACAAAAGTCCTGACTGATATTTTCTAACACAAATGTACTCTTTCTAAGTTACAAAAACACGTATTTCTCAACTCAAAAGTAAAATCTTACCCCAAATCAGAAAATAAAACGCATATTTTCCAACTCAAAATTCTACTAAATCTGAAAACAAAACCCATACATTCCACCACAAAAATTAAAATCTTGTGAAATCGGAAAGTAATGCAACTCTTAAATAAAGCAGCAATAATATTTCTTCGCTTTTTGGTATGCGTTTCACTGTTAATCAATTTGGTAACGTTCAATTATAAAGACTAGGTTGGGTTGTTTTACCTCTGAGCGGCACTTTTTTTGCACACCATGGGCTAAATGACCAGGTCACATAGACCCCGAAGGCTCAGAGGAGGTTGGGGGAAGGGTTGGGTTTGGGTTGTTTTACCTCTGAGCGGCACTTTTTTGCACACCATGGGCTAAATGGCCAGGTCACATGGACCCCGAAGGCTCAGAGAAGGTTGGGGGAGGGGACCCACTGGAACAGCTGTTGGGAGACAGATGGTAGCCTCCCGTCAAGGCCATCCAGTGTGTTCTTTAACGTGCACAGGGTATGGCTCTCCCGCACACGGGGCCACGGCTTAACGTCCCATCCGACGGACGGCGGCCTTTCCAAGCCCATCGGTGTCCCATACTGACCGTGGGCAGGGCGGGGAATTTTGCGGAGATAAATCTCAACGCTGACCCAGCTGGGACTCGAACCTGGGAACTACAGATTACGAGCCTGGCGCGCTACCGAGTGAGCCACCCCCGCCCCGATGGGGGAAGGGACTCACTTGAACAGCTGTTGGGAGACAGATGGTAGCTTCTCGTTAAGGCTATCCAGCGTGTCCTTTACCATGCACAGGGTATGGACCCTCCCGTACACGGGCCACGGCTTAACGTCCCATCCGACGGACGGCGGCCTTTCCAAGCCCATCGGTGTCCCCTACTGACCGTGGGCAGGGAGGAGAATTTTGCGGAGATAAATTTCAACCGTGACAGAACCTGGGAACTGCAGATTACGAGCCAGGCGCGCTACCGACTCAGCCACCCCCGCCCCAAATTTTAAAAACTAACTTTAGGTTTAACATTATTATGCAATCGTGGAGAGTAGTGTCAAAGAGAATTTAGGAAAACAGTCCTAGTTTTCTTTTTAAAAAATTCCACTAACCGTAGACAATGCAAACAAGAATAAAATACGACATGATTACGTTGACTTAAGAGCCTTTCGTTTGCTCCTTTCGATTATTTGACGTAAAGGCAATAAGACGAAACGAACTGATATACAGTATATATAAATCATGAAGCGAAAAACATCCAGCATCCGTTCCTTTCCCTCCTGTACACTCAGATGTTTCCATTTCCTCGAATTTCCTTCGGCAGCAAGTCTCGGGAATTTTTCTACAAAACTTAACTCGCTTCGCTTTCCGAACATTTCTTCTTTATCGTTCAGAGTGGTGAACAATAGGCGAAACCGAAATCAACGACCAGAACTTCCTCCCTGCCAATCGAGATGTACTTCAGGCCACAAAACCAACTGGATTTCCTTTTCTCCCTCTTTTTTTAAAAAAAAATAACATTACCTTATTCCTGTTCTCGTATGTCAAACTGCTGGCCTTGAGGTTCACGCTCTCTGCATTTGACTGAACTAGCGACAAAAAAGTCTAAAAAGAGTCGCACCAAGTAGCCGGACCCAACTGCTAGAAATGACCAGTTTTGTCGTCGGTTGTGTCTAGTGGAACGCAACGGATTCTGTCGTTTGTCTTTTCGAGAGACTGGAGCTGGATTTGGGGAGTAAGAAGTCAATAAAACAGTATCCAGTGAAAAAAACGACTAAAGACACGATGAAGAAAGCTATTTGAGGCGTTATGAAGATCTTAAGGCGTCTTAAATACAATTAATAATGCAAGTGATCTCACGAAACTATACTCGAAAATACTATGAACACTCATGAAATAGCTGAAAAAAATTGTGATGGTGCAGTGGCTATCACGCCTATCGTGTTACTGGGAGATGTGGGTTCGAATCCCATTCACGGGTTGGGTTGTTTTACCTCTGAGCGGCACTTTTTTTGCACACAACGGGCTAAATGGCCAGGTCATAAGGACCCCGAAGGCTCAGGGAAGGTTGGGGTAGGGTACCCACTGGACTGTTCCAATGGGTACCCTACCCCTCCTTCTCTTAGGAGACAGATGGTAGCCTCCCGTCAAGGCCATCCATCGTGTTCTTTAACGTGCACAGTGTATGGCTCTCCGGCACATTGGGCGCGGCTTAACGTCCCATCCGACGGACGGCGCCTTTTCCAAGGCCATCGGTGTCCCCTAGTGATCGTGGGCAGGGCGGAGAGTTTTGCTGACCACTCACGGCAAGAGCATTTTTTTCCCAGCTATTTTATGAGCCCCATGTCTACCGGACATTTACTATGACACTTTACTACTGGACATTATGAACATTTATGACACCGCAAAATTTGACAGCTACATATGCTCCAGTTTACGTGAGGTCACCTACATTGTTAACGATTTTGTTTTAAGAAGCCGCAAACTCTGATAACGCTCCAATCTACTATGAAGCCACCTCTATTGTTAACAATGAAAAGTATAAGCCAGCATGACTACTAGTGACACCTTCTGGCAAATAGAGCTTTCAAGCTATAAATTAAGTTTATTTAAACAAAAACTGAAAGCCTTGCATTCTTTTTCAGAATTCAACTTCAATCTTATCATTTAAAAATAATAATATATAAATACCCCTCAAGCAGCTGCTTGCCACAGAGGTCTGATAGGAGTCTGCTAATTTATCCGCTATAATAGAAGGTATGTGAGAATGGCTCAGCAGAAAAGCGAGACCTTTCCAAGCCCATCGGTGTCCCCTTACTGACCGTGGGCAGGGCGGGGATGCTGACCCAGCTGTGACTCGAACCTGGGAACTACAGATTGCGAGCCTGGCGCGCTACCGATGAGCCACCCCCTCCCCATCTATACAAGGGGTACGCCAGTTACATACACATTTCCAGGGGGAACGTGAAGTATAAAAGGCTGAGAACCACTGATTTAGGCAGTGCAAAATAAAATTTTGACTCAGTCAAAAAATAATTTAATAAATGTTCAGTATTCAGTATTGTAAATATATTCAAAACTACCCTTGACATTAGTAAGTTTACTAACATGTAGGGGGCGAAATATTATTATTGCATAAAAATAGAACTGAATGAAAAAAAATGCTCACAGGTACAATAACAAATCACTCAATCCAGGAAGTCCAAATACTTTTCAAAAACAGTACTCATGGTAGAAGCCTTTCACTTTTTAGGTCGCTGAATAAACCATAAAATCTGCCTACAAAGCCACATATGTCTTCCTTTATCATTAAGCACAATAGTCTGGTTTTTTTTTTTTAAATTAATATCCCTGTTCCCAAACAGGGAGCATTTCAATACATAAACCCACAGCAGCTCCGCCTATGTGAAAGAATTCACGCACATATCAGGCCGTAAATTTCAGGCGAGAACGACCAGTGTTTGAACAGCTCCATAAACCGCAACCGTCTCAACCTTCGCCGACTTCCCTTCTGCACAATGCCGACGCAAACAAAAGCAAGTTGTGGAAGAAGCAGTGATTACCGAGATTTACAGGGATCCACTATTCTACGAAAAGACGTCTAGTGATTCACATAAACTGGTCCCTAAAGATAGAATCGTCTTTCAACGCTTCGCTGACGAGCAATGATAGAGATATGTGGTTTACAGAACTTCCAGCCACCTGACCTGAATCCGTGGGAACACCGGATCCGTTTCAGAATGGAATCTGCTAATGTTGATTTCTCTGCCAATGTGGAATCGTGGGATTCTCCCATGACAAGGCCTAATGGGGGTGGCTTTTATTTGGAAGCCGCGGTGGCATCAGTTTTCATAATGACACACAACAAGTTCGATGTCATCTTCTTTCACTCTGGGATCTTTTAGATCCATTCAAGTGCTCGTCGTTGAGATCGAGATTTTTCGATGCAAGGAGTGGCCACGGTATTTTGAAAGCGGCCACTTTTATCTGTGGGTTAATTGGGAGGTGCAAGATTGCTCTCAATTGAAAAATACGTCGCAGAAACAATGGGTCGACATTTGGCGTCACTTTCGTTGGGATTGAAGTCTGTTGAACGCTACTCTAGTATAATGATACTTTCGATTTATCAGAAAAAATCATTTTATCCGAAACACATCTCCGTCACCAATAATAATCAATGGGGCAGAAAATGAATGGGCATTCAAAGTCACTCCCCTCGCATGATAAGAGTTGGTTATTTCACCTCTGAGCGGCACTTTTATTCCCAACAACAGATTAAATGGTGAAATGGCGAGGTCACAAGGACCCACTGGAACAGCTGTTGGGAGACAGATGGTAGTCTCCCGTCAAGGCCATCCAGCGTGTTCTTTAACGTGCACATGGTATGGCTCTCCCGCACACGGCTTAACGTCGGACGGGCGGCGGCCTTTCCAAGCCCATCGGTGTCCCCTACTGACCGATGGCAGGGCGGGGAGTTTTACGGAGATAAATCTCAACGCTGACCCAGCTGGGACTCGAACCTGGGAACTGCAGATTACGAGCCTGGCGCGCTACCGACTGAGACACCCCCCGCCCCAGTGTTTTCGGTATGAATAGTATGAAGGTGAATATGAAATATTTACCTTCGTTCTATTAAAAAATTTTGAATGCTTTAAGTAAACATACTTTTAGTGGTTTTTTCCCCCTATTTGTTTTCTGTTACTACCATTTTCAAAGAAACTGGGGGACAAGGTTTCTTGGACCTTCTCTCTAAATCCGGCCCTGTCTTAGGATACAAATGGAAGCATTTCGTCAAGGCCATCCAGCGTGCTTATGAACAGTTAATAGAAAAAATGGAGTTCTTTTATGTGCCCAGTGTCTGTCTCTCCTATACAGAGGGCCAAGGCTTAATGTCCCATCTGCTGAAATTGAACGGTGGCCAAGTCCATCGATGTCCCCTTTTTCGCCGAAGACGGAATTTTTAACCGAGATATGTGTCAAAAGCTGGCACAGTGGGGACTCGATCCGAAGAACACCGGATTATGAGTCTAGCGCGCCACCTATTGAAACCACCCGCAAAATACCCATAAAAACACGAAGTTTGTGTATAAAGAGGGGGCTGGCAAAATAAAAGGATGGTTTTTTTTCTTGGGCGGGGGGGGGGGGATGTGTAAAAGTTGTCCAAATTGGATTGGAGAAAAATCAATAAATTTTGTCCTGAGGGAGTGGTAGAGCAAAGAGACGCATTTTTGTTGAAGATGGAAAAAAATCTGAAGGAAAAAAAAGTATTTTTCTAGCATGGAGGGTGAGGACACAAAATATTATTGCTAAAGGTAATTTTTTTTAATGAGTATTTGTCATGTAGGTTTGTGTTCTTCTTCAGTTATTCGTATTCATCTGTTACCATGTCAACAGAATATTAAGCATTGCGTAAGAATCGTAGATATACCTATAATGCATCAACCCTAACCAAATGACATTCCTGGGCGGGTGTGTTTACGTTTCATTTGAGTGTATCCGTATTACTACATTTACAGTGCTGAAACAGATAACGTTTATCGTGTACGTCTTCATTAAAAGGCCGATTTCCTCTTTAGTCACTATGGGCACGTTTTTCAGGCGGGTGATGGAGGGGGGGGGGGGGGTTAGTTGGTAGATCGCTAGGCTCGTAATCTGCAATTCCCAGGTTCGAGTCTCAGATGGGCGAGCGTTGAGATTTTTTCGTCAAAACTTCCTGCTCTTGGGCAGTAGGCTTGGAAAGGTCGGAGTCCGTCGGATGGGACGTTAAGCTGTGGCTCCGTGTGCGGCAGAGCCATACAATGTGAACGTTAGATAACATGCTAGATGATCTTGACAGGAGGCTACCATCTGTCTCCTAACAGCTGTTCCAGTGGGTCCCCTCCAACAACCTTCTCTGAGCCCTCGGGGTTCTTGTGACCTGGCCACTTAGTCCATTGTGTGCAAAAAAGTGCCGCTCAGAGGTAAAACAACCGATACGCGGGTGGATGGGGGAAGGTGGTTGATTGTTTTACCTCTGAGCGGCACTTTTTTGCACACAATATGCTAAATGGCCAGGTCACAAGGACTCCAATGGCTCAGAGAAGGTTGGGGGAGGGGACCCACTGGAACAGCTGTTGGGTGACAGATGATAGCCTCCCGTCAAGGCCATCCAGCGTGTTCTTTAACGTGCACAAGGTATGGCTCTCACGCACACGGGGCCACGGCTATAACGTCCCATGCGACGGACGGCAGCCTTTCCAAGCCCATCGGTTTCCCCTACTGACCGTGGGCAGGGCGGGGAATTTTGCGGAGATAAATCTCAACGATGACCCGTCTGGGACTCGAACCTGGCGCGCTAACGATTGAGCCACCCCCGCCCCAATCAATATAGGCAAAAAGTAAATAGAATTTAAGTGGAAAGGATAACTAAATCAGGAGCGCTTCTCGACATTTACTGCAAATAAAATATTGACAAGTGGAAATATTGAAAAGGAAAATGCCAAAACTTTGAGTAATAAAAAAAATTCCATAATTTTCAATGTTAAGTGGCAAACTTTAGTAAAATAACGATACTTTAAATACTATAAAATTCGTGGAAGGAAAGAATCAGAAGAATTGGAAGTGAAAAAAAAGCGGCCGCGAAGAACGGTTGGCCGAGATTCAGTGCAGGGCTTAATCAATGCGCGTACCAGACCTTGCCTACCAAAGGGAAGGCCGCCTATTGACCCACGTAATTTCCCAGACCACCAGAGAGCATCCGACTACCAAGGGGGAGGAAAAACAGTCGATGCTTCCCCCAACTCCCACATCATCCTCCCTTGATTGAGGAGTCGGCCGGACGGAAGTATATCAGAGGGGGCCCCAGGCTTCCTTCACCTCTCTCTGGGAGAACATGACACGACAATTTAAATTAAAAAAAAATAAATACCCCCTCAAGCAGCTGCTTGTCACAGAGGTCTGACAGGAGCCTGTCAGTTTATATGCCATAGTAGGAGATCTGAGAGGATGGCAGGACCTCAGCAGAAAAACGACACAAACAACCATGCCTTACCCGGGGCTCGAACCCAGGTCCCGTAGATCAGTAGCCAAGCGCGCTAACCACTCGGCCACGGGACGGCTAAAGGCGAATGAAAAAGATTTAGGGATGGAAAGCTCAGTTCTAACAAAGCGCAAGAAAAAAAATCAGGTTCAACTCGGATCCTGATAATAATATTTATTAATCCTGTAAGACCTCTGTGGCAAGCAGCTGCTTGAGGGGGTATTTATTATTTATTTTATTATTAGAATTCTCATTTCCACCACCTATGTATGGTCCGCCGACTACGAGATGTGTCTATTTGCCGTTGTACATAATTTATGGAAAGTGGTTTAAAAAAAGATTTTGGGTTGGGTTGTTTTACCTCTGAGCGGCACTTTTTTGCACACCATGGGCTAAATGGCCAGGTCACATGGACCCCGAAGGCTCAGAGAAGGTTGGGGGAGGGGACCCACTGGAACAGTTGTTGGGAGACAGATGGTAGCCTCCCGTCAAGGCCATCCAGCGTGTTCTTTAACGTGCACAGGGTATGGCTCTCCCGCACACGGGGCCACGGCTTAATGTCCCATCCGACGGACGGCGGCCTTTCCAAGCCCATCGGTGTCCCGTACTGACCGTGGGCAGGACGGGGAATTTTGCGGAGATAAATCTCAACGCTGACCCAGCTGGGACTCGAATCTGGGAACTACAGATTACGAGCCTGGCGCGCTACCGACTGAGCCACCCCCGCCCCAAAAAGATTTTGAACCAGTATTTTAAGTGATCGGCAGGAATTCATCGTAGACACTTTTGTAATATGTAAATATCAAAATTATGATAGTCAATAACATTAGTATCGAGAGATCCAGTGTTAGAATCCTATAAGCGATATAAATGTCCGTTTCATTTATCAATATTTTATTTGTAGTAAATATCGAGAAGAGATTCTGGTTGAGTTGTTTCCCTTCTTCAGCGACTCTTTTCTAACCGCAATGGGCTAAATTACCAGGACCGACAAAGTCCAGAGAAGTTTGAAGAGGACATGCCATCAACATATACAGGATTCCATTTCCTCTTTCTGGACAGCTGTTAGTAGGCAGGTTGAAGTCGACCGTCAATCCATTCATTCTTTAACGAACACAGCGTATGGCTCTACTGCACACGGAGCCATGGCTTAACGTCCCATCCGACGGACAGTGGCCTTTCCAAGTACAACAGTGACCGTTTTTTTAAGGGCAGGGTGTGGATTAGCGGTGTTAAATCTCAACGCAGATAGAGCCTGGCACTACCGACTGAGTCAGAAAATTGAAAGATTACGACGTGAATTATTCCAGGCCGAGAAGAGGAGGCTATTAATTGCGTATAGACTTTAATGGATAAGTATGAAATTTCGACTTCTTACAAATCAAAATGGGGAGGGGGATGCCCTACTACACTCTCGGTTGCGTCCATCTTCACTATCTTCTCTTGACCACTACACTCTCGGTTGCGTCCATCTTCACTATCTTCTCTTGACCACTACACTATTCCTAAATATCAAATTCCTAACATCGATATCACTCTTTACAACAGGAAAGTTTCATCATTCCTAAATTTCCAGCTCTCTAAAGATAAAAACTCAAAATAATAAATAGATTATTGTTAAAATTCGAACAGTTGGGTTGTTTTACCTCTGAGCGGCACTTTTTTGCACACCATGGGCTAAATGGCCAGGTCACATGGACCCCGAAGGCTCGGAGAAGGTTGGGGGAGGGGACCCACTGGAACAGCTGTTGGGAGACAGATGACAGCCTCCCGTCAAGGCCATCCAGCGTGTTCTTTAACGTGCACAGGGTACGGCTCTCCCGCACACGGGGCCACGGCTTAACGTCCCATCCGACGGACGGCGGCCTTTCCAAGCCCATCGGTGTCCCCTACTGACCGTGGGCAGGGCGGGGAATTTTGCGGAGATAAATCTCAACGCTGACCCAGCTGGGACTCGAATCTGGGAACTACAGATTACGAGCCTGGCGCGCTACCGACTGAGCCACCCCCGCCCCGAAGGAAGTGATATATAACATACCTCCTGATAATAGGTATTATTGTTGTTACTAAATTGAAATCTATTATAATAAATATATTTATTAGATATATTTTAGCGTTTTATTTTATTTTTTTCTTAGAATGAAAGCTTTTTTTTTCTGTTGGTGGTACTAAAATTAAGGTGCGTCTTACAATCGATGGCGTCTTAGAATCAAAGAAATACGGTAGTTGAATGTCTACAAAACGCGAAAGTGTGAACCGGTAGTATTTCTTTCTAAGCGAGCTAAAGATCCCTTTGAATAAAAAAAACTGAATATTTATTAGATGCGAGAAATCGAACACATTTTCTTTGCCATTCCTACAGTCACCCATCTCTTCCTCCATTCATATTTCCCTTCCGTCATCCATTCATCATATTTCAAGCCTCCCCCATCCAATGGAATCGTCTTCTGTTTATCACAAGAAAGACCTTTGACGAATGATCCCTTAACTGCACTCCCTTCTTGTTATCCCAGGCAATCAACTCCTGCTGGTTGCCTGGCTACCATCCCTTCAGAGAAAGATGCAGGTAGCAGAAACTGCTTACGAGAGAGCAGCAGCTTTCGGTATTCAACAATTTCCCCCAGCTCAGGTAACAAAAAAAGCTCTCATTTAGTTTCCAGTCTTATTCTTCAGCAGGAAAAAAAAAAGGCCACATGCCATCAACATATATTCCATTTCCACTATTTTCCTCAACATCTGGTCTTATTCTACACTGCTGCTTATTATATAGACATAAGTGCACCACAAATTACATCTGGGATATCCGGATGTACAGCGGGATTCTGTTCCGTACTTTCTAATATATTAGCAAAGCTCTGTTAACTTCTAAGAAGTTTGATTTTGTGGAAAACTGATAATGAAAAGCTGTTGGGTTCTTTTTTAATCTCTGAGCGGCACTTTTTTGCACACAATGGGATAATTGGTCAGTTACAAGGACCCCAATGGATCGGAGAACGTTGGGGGAGGGAGGGAACCCACTGGACAGCTCTTAGGAGACAGATGGTAGCCTCCCGCTAAGTCCATCCAGCGTGTTCTTTGGTTCTCCGGCACACGGCATCATGGCTTTACGACCCATCCGACAGACGGCGGTCTTTCCAAGCGCATCGGCGCCGCCTTTCTCAGCAAGGGCAGGGAGAGGTTTGCGGAGATAAATGCCGACACAATTGGGACTCGATCTTAGGAACGGCAGATTACGAGCCTGGCGCACTACCGGACCAATCAACCTCTTTCCCCCATGCACGAGGATAAATCTTACTCACCGAAAAATAGGACTTCATTTTCTGTAACTATCCGCTGCGGAATAAGACAGTTTCGTGAACTGTTATCCAACTAAAGAAACAAAGTTGTTACACTGATGAAAACTAAATTCATACTTTATTCAAGATCGTTCTCTCACAGACTGATATGTTCCATTCCTTGTCAAATAATTAAGCTGCTTTTTTTCATGATTAGGTTGTAATGGTACCTTATTTCTCCAATTAATTTACGTATCATGCAGATCATTTGCGCATAAGTTGCCTGCATGTATGTCTTCCTACTAATGAACAGATCTTTCTAATATCAGTTCCTTCTTCCAAAAACAATCCAACACGGATTCATTTCGCCGGCATTAATTGCAAAATCCTGCAATGAATGCTACGACGAATGAACATCTGGAGCAGAATCACGTGGTTTAAACGTGAAGATAATTTGCAAAACGGACAAACTTTTAAACGATTCTTAACGACTTAATTTGAGAAGAGGAAATACCATAGCTTACCATAAGAAGCAGACAATCGTAGAAAAAAGTAATCAATCCTACTGCGCACATGAGGAAATCGAACTCTGGTAACAACATTGCCCCGAGAGACTGAAGAAGAGAGGCCTAGCTGCAGCACTAACGTCACTACATCGGATGTTATCAATACAAGGATCTGAGAACAGGGAACTGGTACACGTGCAAATGAAGAACGTAGTAGTATTGCGGCAGACCACTTGCGGAGGAGACGAACTGGGACCCCTTGTTTACGTTGCTTTCCGCCAGCTGCAGGTGGCGCTAGCTGGCAGGACTAGGAACTTTGCCCCCGATGGCAGATTTATGACAGGGAGGGTGTGGGTCACCATGCAGATAGGCAAGTTCTGGACCGAACTTAAGATTCAAAGGGTGATGACGTCATTGATGGTTGTCTATTTCTTCGGTCTGCACGTTTTCCTTTTGGAAGAGGATACTTTTGTTAAATCCACTTGCGTTGCTATGCAAGGTTTCTAAGCTACAAATATTTATTGCTGACGTGGATGAAATTATTTACCGTGCAAGGTCGAGAATGTGCAGTGGACTTTGAACTAGAAATTCCTCGTATCTTTGTCTTCGTAATGTAAGGGAATGATTTTAAATGGAACCGAAATCATTTTAAAGTAATTATTTTTGAATCTTTCGGCATTGATACATAAACTCTTAAACGTTAAAGATGATATCGGGGGAAGCCAATGGTTTGGATACCTTCCTATATGGACGAATGAAAATATACCATTAACGCCTTGAATTGTCAGGTTCAAGTCCCAGCTGGGTCAGCGTTGAGATTTATCTCCGCAAAAATTCCTCGCCCTGCCCACGGTCAGTAGGGGACACCGATGGGCTTGGAAAGACCGTCGTCCGTCGGATGAGACGTTAAGCCGCGGCCCCGTGTGTGGGAGAGCCATACCCTGTGCACGTTAAAGAACACGCTGGATAGCCTTGACGGGAGATACCATCTGTCTCCCAACAGCTGTTCCAGTGGGTCCCCTCCCCCAACCTTCTCTGAGCCTTCGGGGTCCATGTGACCTGGCCATTTAGCGCATGGTGTGCAAAAAAGTGCCGCTCAGAGGTAAAAAACAACCCGACCCAACCCTTGAATTGTGGGAAATATTTTGACTTTTTGTGCACGTATAACAGCGGCATAGAATCTCATCCGAAGGATTACAGTATTTTGAATGCTTTTTATGTTAGAGACAAAGAAATGATAAGAGGTAATTGATTATTCAGCAGAAATTTTCACAAGGTACAGACAGTCGCTCAAAAAAGTATCCGAACACTATGGTTGATTACAGAATTCAAAAAAAATATCTGGTATCGATTTTTTTTTTTAGAAATTAGCGATCTGGCAACCTTCGTGTCACGTGATTAGAGAATTCCAGAAAAATATCTGCAGCGTGTACAGCAACTGTACACGCTCCAGTTACCGTTCACAGCAAACTGGAGCGTGTGCAGTTACTGCACACGCTCCAGTTTGCTGTGAACGGTAACTGCACACGCTCAATATTTCCGTGAGTGAGCCCACACGATCTAGTATCAAAATAATATGACCACCTACAGTCGCTCAAAAAAGTATCCGAACACTATGACACGAAGGCTGCCAGATCGCTAATTTCTAAAAAAAATCGGAGCCAGATATTTTTTTTTGAATTCTGTAATCAACCATAGTGTTCGGATACTTTTTTGAATGACTACAAGATTCTGTGGTGTCGTGAGGCAGACTAATGCATCTGAACCGACGATCAGGTGATCAATTTTTTTTTGGATCCCCAATCAAAAGTTTCTTCATACTTCCCATTAAAAAAAAGAGGCAATGCCAAAGGTGTGCTGCAACGCTTGTGACATTGAAGAACTATTTTTTTCGCTAGCCCTTAAGGTGTGATTTGTTGTCAGCGCACAAATACGTCAGAAATAAGTTGGGGTGTGATGCAATGATACGTTAATGCGATACCAATTGTGCTTGCACGTGACGTTTACGTTTGCTCTCGAATGACGCCATTTTGTCCTCTCATCCCATCCAGCATCTTTTCAAGGCCGTTTTCTTTCTTCTTTTAACCCTTTCACTTCACACGTGGAAGCCGCATCATTCGCAGAATAAATTAAAATCCGGGCACTGTTTTTGTTATTCCCTTCGGCTTCTCCTCCATCCTCCTTCTTGCTGACGTTGTTATAGAAACCGGTCTCTTGCTCTCTAACCTTCCTCTGGCCGGTGGCAATGTCGCTGCGTGCCGGAGCATGCGAGATGAAGGGAAAAGGATCACCAGAGGGATGAAAGATGCTGCACTTGCCTAAATCCACCTGTCGGCGTGGCCCCGCCTCCTCTTGCGGTTGCGGCAGTCACAAAGGGAACGTTTCCGAGACCCTGGAGGCGATGAACATAATGCAGTTTACGGACATTGTATTTCACCGTATACACATACTTGGAGGTGTTGTGCGTCATTACGGCTTCAATTTTTAGGGGGGCTTCGTGTTAGAGAGGGCAATACATCCCCCTCTCAGGGTGGATCAAAAAAGTACCCAATTTCAAAGTGAAATAATTTCAATTTAAAAGGATTGGGTTGTTAACCTCCAAGCGACACTTTTTGCACATAACACGCTAAAAGGTCACAAGAACCCCGAGGCCTCAGAGAAACCATTTTTTAATGAAAAATATGCTCAAGATAAATTAAAGATATCAATCAAATCTATCTAAATTCGATTTCAATATTTGTTCAGTTGGGTTGTTTTACCTCTGACCGGCACTTTTTTGCACACAATGGGCTAAATGGCCAGGTCGCAAGGACCCCGAAGACTCAGGGAAGATTGGGGAGGGGACCCACTGGAACAGCTGTTCCGAGACAGATGGTAGCCTCCCGTCAAGGCCATCCAATGTGTTCTTTAACGTGCACAGGGTATGGCTCTCCCGCACACTGGGCCACGGCTTAACACCCCCATCCGACGGACGGCGGTCTTTCCAAGCCCATCGGTATCCCCTATTGGCCGTGGGCAGGGCGGGGAATTTTGCGGAGATAAATCTCAACACTGACCCAGGTGGGACTCGAACCTGGGAACTGCAGATTACGAGCCTGGCGCGCTACCGACTGAGCCCCCCCCCCCGCCCCCAATTTACTAAAGCTTCTTTCTCATGAAGCAGGAGATACAGAAGCATTGTTTCCATATCATATCTCGTGTGATGGCCTGAGGCAAAAGGGGTAGAATTTGGGGGGGGGGGTGTGACAATGTGGTTTAGTCAGAAGGGCTGTCAAACGTCTCTGGATTTCGAGATGGGTCCTAAAACAGTGGTCAAGGCTGCGAGTGGGTTTTCATGTTGTAAGACGGTTGTAAGTCTGATACGGAAGCAAAGGGGTATCGACAGCGTGGGAGGTAACATGATCCAAGATTTATCCTTCAATAAAACGTGGTCCATAGTAGGGGTGAGGTAACGAACGCTTGTTGCGTGTTCTAAAGCGGGTCTTTTATGTCACCCATACAAGTCATCAGACCATATTACCCCTTAATATTTTTCATAATTACGAATAATTTGTTTTTAAAACAAAGATTTTTTTCGCCGTTTTCCTTTTATGATTTTTTTTATTTTTACCCAATAACATTTTTTCATTTCATTTTCTGTGGGACAGTCTTTTAAAACAGTTACTGCGGGATAGTCCTTATTCTAGTGAAGGTCGAATTCGCAAAATATGGGACCTTGTAATTATTTTTGAGGATGGCATCACCTATTCTGAAAGTTGCCACCGAAAGTTCAGTTGGACTGTGCAATTATTTTGAGGATTGCATCAGCTATTTTGAACGTTGCCACCGAAAGTTTAGTTGGACTTAACCAAGGGACTTATTCGAGAGTTTGTGATCGGTGAGGGGGAGTTTAATAGAGGGGGCGGAACTTTTGATAATGGGGGTTAAAAATTACAGGTGGATCAATCATGGGGTCTTTAAAGAGGGGGGATTAAAAAATACATGTCAACCAAGGGGCAGTATTGATAGGGTTTTTAATAAAGGGGGCAGAACTTTTGATAAGGGGGATTAAAAAATACAGGTGGGTCAACCATGTGGTCTTTAAAGAGGTTTTTTTTTTAAATACAGGTGAGTCAACCAGGGGGTCTTTAAAGAGGGGGGATTAAAAAATACAGGTGGGTCAACCAGGGGACAGTTTTGATAGGGTTTTTAATAAAGGGGGAGGAATTTTTAATAAAGGGGTTTTTTAATGAGGGGGAGTAAAAATTGGGAATAATTTCAGTTAAAATAGAGGGCTTTTCTAAATATAGTACTCATAATATACACTAGATGAAACCACAGGTTTTTAATAAAGGGGGGCGGAACTTTTGATAAGGGGTTTTTATTGGATCAATCAGGGGGTCTTTATTAATTATTTATGAATTATTAATTAATCATTAATTATGAATATTAATAATGGGGTGTGGCCGGTGACATCATAGGGGAAAGCACTGTGCAAAGGGGGGTACGCTATTCTGGGATGATACTACTGCAGAGACAGAAACATGTGGCCACCCAGATAGGTAACACAGATAATAACGAATCAGGTTTAAGTGAACGGGGTGCACGCTTTTCACAGCTCGGACTCTTCATTTTCTTTGCAGAACGAACAAGTGACCCAGGTCGTCCATAATTAGGGTCATCCAGCAGTTCGCGAGAAAGACGCTCGTGTCTGTAATCATTCTCCACGTGGGTGCGGGGAGAAAGAGATGTGGTTATCCTAGTTATCACCGAGCACACTTAACTGCCTTATAGGGCTGGCCTTTTTTTATCTCCTTATATGGATTCAAACACTTGCGCTGATTTCGAGGCTGGCGAGAATTTTTAATCCCTTTTCCTTCATAACGAGATGGTTGGGTTGTTTTACCTCCGAACGGCACTTTTTTAAACACAATGGGCTAAATGGTCAGGTCACAATGACCCCGAAGGCTAAGAGAAGGTTGGGAGTTGGGTTGGGTTGTTTTACCTCTGAGCGGCACTTTTTTGCACACCATGGGCTAAATGGCCAGGTCACATGGATCCCGAAGACTCAGAGATGGTTGGGGGAGGGGACCCACTGGAACAAGCTGTTGGGAGACAGATGGTAGCCTCCCGTCAAGGCCATCCAGCGTGTTCTTTAACGTGCACAGGGTATGGCTCTCCCGCACACGGGACCACGGCTTAACGTCCCATCCGACGGGCGGCGGCCTTTCCAAGCCCATCGGTGTCCCCTACTGACCGTGGGAAGAGCGGAGAATTTTGCGGAGATAAATCTCAACGCTGACCTAGCTGGGACTCGAAAATGGGAACTGCAGATTACGAGTCTGGTGCGCTACAGACTGAGCCACCCCCGCCCCTGGTCAGGTCACAAGGACCCCAAGTCGATTGGGAGAAGTGACTTACTAGATAGCTGGAAGGCTATCCACTGTGTTCTTTAATGTGTAAAAGATATAGTTCTCCCTCATACGGCTTAATATCCCATCCAACGGACGAGTTTTTCCAGGCCCATCGGTGGTCCCCTTTCTGACTTAGAGTAGGTGGGGTTTAGCAGCATCATCAGAAGTAAACACAGATTGGAATGTTTTACTTTAGGAAGGCATTTCTGTGTGCACACAGAGATAAAAAGCCAGGTCATAAGGTCCTCCAAAAGCTCAGAAATGGGTAGAGTAGACATGGAAGAGATAATAATAGATAGATGAAAACTCCTATCTAGGTTTTTGGGCTGTTTTACCTCTGAGCGGCACTTTTTTTGCACACCATGGGCTAAATGGCCAGGTCACATGGACCCCGAAGACTCAGAGTTGGGTTGGGTTGTTTTACCTCTGAGCGGCACTTTTTTTGCACACCATGGGCTAAATGGCCAGGTCACATGGACCCCGAAGACTCAGAGTTGGGTTGTTTTACCTCTGAGCGGCACTTTTTTGCACACGATGGGCTAAATGGCCAGGTCACATGGACCCCGAAGTCTCAGAGAAGGTTGGGGGAGGGGACCCACTGGAACAGCTGTTGGGAGACAGATGGTAGCCTCTCGTCAAGGCCATCCAGCGTGTTAACGTGCACAGGGTATGGCTCTCCCGCACACGGGGCCACGGCTTAACGTCCCATCCGACGGACGGCGGCCTTTTCAAGCCCATCGGTGTCCCCTACTGACCGTGGGCAGGGCGGGGAATTTCGAAGACTCAGAGAACGTTGGGTGAGGGCCAATGGAACAGCTGTTGAGAGACAGATGGTAGCCTCTCCTCAAGGCCATCCAGCGTGTTCTTTAACGTGCATAAAGTATAGCTCTCTGCACACGGGGCCACGGCTTAACGTCCCATCCGATAGACGGCGGCCTTTCCAAGCCCATCGGTGTCCTCTACTGACCGTGGGCAGGGCGGAGAGTTTTGCGGAGATAAATTTCAACGCTGACACAGCTGGGACTCGAATCTGGGAACTACAGATTACGAGCCTGGAGCGCTACTGACTGAGCCACCCCCGTCTCGCTATCAAGGCCACCCAGCATATTCTTTAACATTCAGAGTATATGACCCTACTGCACACGGAGCCACGACTTTATGTTACCTTTCCAAGTAGACTTTCAACGTAGAACACCTTTCCCTTATCAGAAAGGGAAAAGTGGGGATTAGGGAACAAAATCTCTGCGTGGAGTTGAAACTGTAACTTACGAGTGAGCTACTGATTAACCCAATCCTCGTCCCAAAAATGGGGCGGGGGTGGCTCAGTCGGTAGCGCGCCAGGCTCGTAATCTGTAGTTCCCAGGTTCCAGTCCCAGCTGGGTCAGCGTTGAGATTTATCTCCGCAAAAATTCCCCGCCCTGCCCACGGTCAGTAGGCGACACCGATGGGCTTGGAAAGGCCGCCGTCCGTCGGATGGGACGTTAAGCCGTGGCCCCGTGTGCGGGAGAGCCATACCCTTTGTACGTTAAAGAACACGCTGGATGGTCTTGACGGGAGGCTACCATCTGTTCCAGTGGGTCCCCTCCCCCAACCTTCTCTGAACCTTCGGGGTCCATGTGACCTGGCCATTTAGCCCATGATGTGCAAAAAAGTGCCGCTCAGAGGTAAAACAACCCAACCCTCGTCCCAAAAGATAATAATGGGTTTTCCATAAAGAAGTGCTTGATATTAAAATTAATATTTATTTATATGACAAACAGGATTAGCATTAATAATCTTTTTTTTGGACTCGACTAAGGCCATTCGAAAATTAAAAGTTTCCAGTTAAGCCTATAAATCGTTTCGTTGATTTATTAATTAAATTCTATTCCCTCGCCGTAGGATATTTTGCACTCTTAATGCTGCTATTGTTATCAAATTACAACTCGCATAGAGCTACAGAGAATTGCCTTCAGTCCATATAACGAGCAGGTAACAAGCATTTTCATGTGTCTATCATTTGCGCGAAGATCTATTTATTCACTAACCGTTGGACCATAATTGGTAAAACTTCGAAGGCTTAAACTTTCAGCAATGTTTTTGTTTGCTGCAGTTGGCAGCAGTAATTTTTATTCTTTTACGGTTTCGTTTAGTCATACTGGAAAAAGCAAGATTTCAACTCAACGGACCAAATCCGTGGCAGTGACGTGTAGCGAGGATTTGGATACATTGCTGTGTGGTAAGAGGTTGGGTTGTTTTACCTCTGAGCGGCACTTTTTTGCACACCATGGGCTAAATGGCCAGGTCACATGGACCCCGAAGGCTCAGAGAAGGTTGGGGGAGGGGACCCACTGGAACAGCTGTTGGGAGACAGATGGTAGCCTCCCGTCAAGGCCATCCAGCGTGTTCTTTAACGTGCACAGGGTATGGCTCTCCCGCACACGGGGCCACGGCTTAACGTCCCATCCGACGGACTGCGGCCTTTCCAAGCCCATCGGTGTCCCCTACTGACCGTGGGCAGGGCGGGGAATTTTGCGGAGATAAATCTCAACGCTGACCCAGCTGGGACTCGAACCTGGGAACAACAGATTACGAGCCTGGCGCGCTACCGACTGAGCCACCCCCACCCCTGTGTGGTAAGAGGTTGTTGGGGGAGGATAGAATATATATTCCTTCTTTTGTAGATGGTGATAAATAAGCTGATGGAAGCTGATATACGAATTCGTTCATCCGAAGCAAAAATTACATGCTATACTTATTTGGAGAGGGGGCGAGGGTGGCTCAGTCGGTAGCGCACCAGGCTCGTAATCTGTAGTTCCCAGGTTCGAGTCCCAGCTGGGTCAGCTTTGAGATTGATCTCCGCAAAATTCCCCGCCCTGCCCACTGTCAATGGGGAACACCGATGGACTTGGAAAGCCAGCCGTCCGTCGGATGGTACGTTAAGCCGTGGCACCGTGGGCGTGAGAGCCATACCCTGTGCACGTTAAAGAACACACTGGATTGACTTGACGGGAGGCTACCATCTGTCTCCCAACAGCTGTTCCAGTGGGTCATCTTCCCCAACCTTCTCTGAGCCTTCGGGGTCCTTGTGACCTGGCCATTTAGCCCATGGTCTGCAAAAAAGTGTCGCTCAGAGGTAAAACAACCCAACCATTTATTTCATTGTGTGCAAAAAACAATACAGTTAGATATAAAACAATCCAACCCTGAATATTGCATTTGACAGAATGGTGGCCTCAGGCGTTTCCCAAGGTCATTGCCCTTGTCTAGTAAATCCTCTCGATCTAATCCTGACACCTTATCGATCCACGTCCTATTCCTTTAACCGGATCAGAAACAAATCCAATCAAGGCTGCAATCCGGACCATTCACTGAATGAAATAAGAGCCGTGATGAAGACAGTTTCGACGCATAAGCATCTTTATCATCGTTTCGCCGCTGGAAGCAAAATCAAAACCAACTCTTCGATGTCCACGTCCCGTGCTATTCAACTGTGACCTACCGCTCACCTTTCAGGCACACGTGCTGCATTGTCAGCCGCTGATAGGCCAAGAGTCACGCGAAAGTGAGCACGCGTGATTAACCAGTGGCTATCTAGGAAACAAAGGTTCCTCATTCATAATGCATCGCCAGCATTTGTTTAACGCCGACGGGACTTGCTGGCAGCGATGGTGGTGGAAGGGTTGATCGTGAAGCTCGCATTGTGGATTTTCTTCCCTCTAGCTCACGTAATCTCCACTTCTAAGCGATAGAAAATAAAATGGATCGTGGCATGAGATAATTATTATTCTCAAGTCCCGATTGATGCTAATCGTGGCACGTAAAAGCCGTGTGACGTGCAGCTATTTCCAAAATGAGGCGAAACCTTAGTTTTAAATTATAAATTTTTCTGTTGCATGTGTGTGAACGTTAAAAAAACATTATTTCTCAAGAAGTTTCGATTAGTTTCTTTTAGAGATTTCACCATTTCGTAATAATTAATTTGAAGCAAGAAAAAAGTGGTGTAACTAGTTCGAACATATTTTCTGATTTGCGTAGAATACTAAATAGCAGAAAATGTTTTTTTTTTTCAATTAAATTTTTCATTAATCATTTTATAGTGAATATTTCTAATGGTTCATTAAATCGTTGTTTCCTTCCCGTGGTACTTTCGTGCAGACAATGGGCTAAATGGCCAGATAACGTCATGGAAGCCTTTAATATCACCAGAGTGTTGTTCAATGTCAACCTCTTGTATACAGAGACACGGCGTAACCTTCCAAACCAATCGGTGTCCCCTTTGTCACCGAGGGCAGAGTTGGGACTCGAACCTGGTCGGTTTACCTCTGAGCGATACTTTTTTTGCACAAAATGGGCCAAATGGCCAAGTCACGAGGACTCAAAGAAGGTTGGGGAAAGGGACCACTGGACAACTGTTAGACAGATGGAAGACTCTCACCAAGGTCATTTAGCATGTTCTTTAACGTGCACGGGCTTTCTTACACACGGTTCCACGGCTTAACGTCCCACCCGACGGACAGCGGCCTTTCCAAGAACATCGGTGTCCCCTACTGACCGAGGAAGGGTGGGGGTTTGCGGAGATAAATGTCAACGTTGGCACAGATGGGACTCGAACCTGGGAACTGCAGATTACGAGTCTGGAGCGCTAACAACTTAGCTACCTTCGCTTCACGTTTCTTTAGGGAAACTACAAACGATAAGCTCTATTGGATTTTTAGTTATTTTTCACGAATGCGGCTCACGTAACCATTATTATGAGCTCAATATAAATATTCGAAATATGATGAAAATGTTAGGGGGCCTGCTTGAGTCACTGCTTTTCGGGGAATGTCTTGGAAAATATATACCATTAATGCCAACAGTGGACGGGTGATATAACTCCTTAAATCCTGGGGCTTAATCCTTAATCCCGGGTGGCTCAGTCGGTAGCGCGCCAGGCTCATAATCTGTAGTTCCCAGGTTCGAGTCCCAGCTGGGTCAGCGTTGAGATTTATCTCCGCAAAACTCCCCGCCCTGCCCACGGTCAATAGGGGACACCGATGGACTTGGAAAGGCCGCCGTCTGTCAGATGGGACGTTAAGCCATGGCCCCGTGTGCGGGAGAGCCATACCCTGTGCACGTTAAAGAACACGCTGGATGGCCTTGACGGGAGGCTACCATCTGTCTCCCAACAGCTGTTCCAGTGGGTCCCCTCCCCCAACCTTCTCTGAGCCTTCGGGGTCCATGTGACCTGGCCATTTAGCCCATGGTGTGCAAAAAAGTCCGCACAGAGGTAAAACAACCCAACCCTTAAATCCTCAGTGGTAAAAGTGTCACAGGAGTTGTCCTGTATATACGAGATTCACGAAATATTTAGCTTAACTAGAAGGATAATATATCGCCTTTGGCGAATACGGAATGCTCGTTTTCAGAGAAAAAAGTTTTTGCACCCTTTAACTATAATAATTCGTACTAATGGGTGATTGGAAAACGTAATTAGCAATATATTATTAGCCCTGTACAACCTCAGAAAAATTAATCTCTTGAGATCAAAGAATGGATTTTTTTATCCTCCAGGGTTAAGGTTGGTTACAATTTTTTTGCACACCATGGGCTAAATGGCCAGGTCACATGGACCCCGAAGGCGCAGAGAAGGTTGGGGGAGAGGACCCACTGGAACAGCTGTTGGGAGACAGATGGTTCTCTCTCGTCTAGGTCATCCAGCGTGTTCTTTAACGTGCACAGGGTATGGCTTTCACGCACACGAACGTCTCATCCGACGGACGGCGGCCTTTCCAACCCCATCGGTGTCCCCTACTGACCGTGGGCAGGGCGAAGAATTTTGCGGAAATAAATCTCTAACGCTGGCCCAGCTGGGACTCGAACCTGGGAACTACAGATTACGAGCCTAAGCCATCTCCGCCCCTAAAATTAAGTACTAAATTTATAAAAACAAAGAGCGACTGATCGGATTTTAAGCATTCGTAACTTAAGTAGAACACATGATATTAATAATTCCATTCTTCTTCCACGATCATATTCTTCAACCATCAAATAAGGGGCGGTGGTGGCTCAGTCGGTAGCGCGCCAAGCTCGTAATCTGCAGTTCCCAGGTTCGAATTCCAGCTGGGTCAGCGTTGAGATTTATCTCCGCAAAAATTCCTCGCCCTGCCTACGTTCAGTAGGGGACACCGATGGGCTTGGAAAGGCCTCCGTCCGTCGGATGGGACATTAAGCCGTGACCCCGTGTGCGGGAGAGCCATACCCTGTGCACGTTAAAGAACACGCTGGATGGCCTTGACGGGAGGCTACCATCTGTCTCCCAACAGCTGTTTTAATACGTCCCCCTCCCCCAACCTTCTCTGAGCTTTCGGGGTCCTTGTGACCTAGCCATCTAGCCCATGGTGTGCAAAAAAGTGCCGCTCAGAGGTAAAACAACCCAACCATCAATTAGCACAATTTCTATCAAATATATATCGTTTGCAATATCGCTTCAAGCTCTACATTTCTAACATTATCATCTCCCTCTAACAATGGTAAATTAAATTTTTTTGGAGGATTTAAAAACTATTAATCATCATATTCCCGTCCCATGGCCGAGTGGTTAGCGCCTTGGCTACTAATCTAAGGGACCTGGGTTCGAGCCCCGGGTTAAGGCATGGATGTATGTGTCGTTTTTCTGCTGAGGTCCTGCCATCCTCTCAGACCTTCTACTGTGGCATATAAACTGACAGGCTCCTGTCAGACCTTTGTGGCAAGCAGCTGCTTGAGGGGGTATTTATTTTATTTTTAATCATCGTATTCCGTTAGTACTTATTCAACTCAAAAAGAATTTTCGTTAATCTCTTAAAAAAATGTTTTTTTCCATCCACCCTAGGGGTAAATGATTGCTGCCAATGTAAACGACTTAATCATCGCACTCCACTACTAAAATATAAAATTTACAGCCCAAATAGATCGTTTGCAATATTCGTTCGAAATTTTCAAAATTTCCCACCGTCAGAGGGCGCAGTTAAAGATTTTGAGAGATTCTGAAAGTAGGAATTGTAAGAGTTTATCAATACCAACTCCAAAAGTAAACAATTTTCTCTTAAAACGTAAAAATTGTGTTGTGTCCCCCCCCCCCACCTCTGGGAGTAAAGGCGAAAATCATTGTTGTCAACACAAACTTCACAACATTCACATTTCACAATCGAAATTTAAAATTTCTAACGTAATTTACATCGCTTGAGACATTAATTTGAAATTTTGCAATTTTCAATTTTTTTCCACCGTTAGAGGGCGCAATTATAATCATAAAAAGATTCCGAATGTCCGAATTGTAATATTTTATCAATTCCTATCCAACCCAAAAAGAATTTTTAATTCATCTCTATAAACAAGAAAAAAAAGTTCGATATCTACAGGCAAAGTGAAAACTTTAGCTCGTTTTTTCTGAAAACGAGCAAAAAAAAGCTAAATATTTCACGAGTCCTTACAAAAAAAATCCATTCTCCATTAAAAAATTTTGGTTTTAAAAAAAATTATTTAAATTAATTTTTTTTCTTTTTAATTAAAAAATTTTGATAGGCTCCTGTTTATTATTCCTTCGTAAATTTTATATCCTAAAAGGTCATATGCATAAATATGAAATTTCAATTTAATAGTTTGCAAAAGTTATTAAATTCGTTCAAAAGCAATAAAAATAGAACACTTTTTCTAATTCAAAGATACTTAAAACGTGCTCCTAATCGTAAAATGAGAGATAGAGTGTTTTTTAACACAATCAAAATGGCTTCAAGGGAATAAAACACAGATTTAGGCAACTATAAAAGTATGATTTGAATCAGGAGTGGACAACTTCTTTGATCTGTTTGCCACTTCGAGAGTTGTGGTAAGCTTTGTGGGCCACTTCGAGGGTTGTGGTAAGCTTTGTGGGTCACTTTGACGGTTGTGGTAAGCTTTGTGGGTCACTTTGACGGTTGTGGTAAGTTTTGTGGGTCACTTCGAGGGTTGTGGTAAGCTTTGTGGGCCACTTCGAGGGTTGTGGTAAGCTTTGTGGGTCACTTCGAGGGTTGTGGTAAGCTTTGTGGGGCTACTTCGAGGGTTGTGGTAAGCTTTGTGGGCCACTTCGAGGGTTGTGGTAAGCTTTGTGGGTCACTTCGACAGTTGTGGTAAGCTTTGTGGGTCACTTTAACAGTTGTGATAAGCTTTGTGGGCCACTTCGATAGTTGTGGTAAGCTTTGTGGGTCACTTCGACAGTTGTGGTAGGCTTTGCGGGCCACTTCGACAGTTGTGGTAAGCTTTGTGGGCCACTTCGAGGGTTGTGGTAAGCTTTGTGGGTCACTTTGACAGTTGTGATAAGCTTTGTGGGCCACTTCGACAGGGGGGCGGGGGTGGCTCAGTCGGTAGCGCGACAGGCTCGTAATCTGTACTTCCCAGGTTCGAGTCCCAGCTGGGTCAGCGTTGAGATTTATCTCCACAAAATTCCCCTCCCTGCCCACGGTCAGTAGGGGACACCGATGGGCTTGGAAAGGCCGCCGTCCGTCAGATGGGACGTTAAGCCATGGCCCCGTGTGCGGGAGAGCCATACCCTGTGCACATTAAAGAACACACTGGATGGCCTTGACGGGAGGCTACCATCTGTCTCCCAACAGCTGTTCCAGTGGGTCCCCTTCCCCAACCTTCTCTGAGCCTTCGGGGTCCATGTGACCTGGCCATTTAGCCCATGGTGTGCAAAAAAGTGCCGCTCAGAGGTAAAACAACCCAACCACTTCGACAGTTGTGATAAGCTTTGTGGGCCACTTCGAGGGTTGTGGTAAGCTTTGTGGGCCACTTCGAGGGTTGTGGTAAGCTTTGTGGGTCACAGTGTGGTAAGTGTGCTAAGCTTTGTGGGTCATTTTGACAGTTGTGATAAGCTTTGTGGGCCACTTCGACAGTTTTGGTAAGCTTTGTGGGCCACTTCGAGGGTTGTGGTAAACTTTGCGGGCCACTTCGACAGTTGTGGTAAGCTTTGTGGGTCACTTCAAGATTTGTGGTAAGCTTTGTGGGCCACTTCGAGGGTTGTGGTAAGCTTTGTGGGCCACTTCGACAGTTGTGGTAAGTTTTGTGGGTCACTTTGATAGTTGTGATAAGCTTTGTGGGCCACTTTGAGGGTTGTGGTAAACTTTGCGGGCCACTTCGACAGTTGTGGTAAGCTTTGTGGGTCACTTTGACAGTTGTGGTAAGCTTTGTGGGCCACTTCGAGATTTGTGGTAAGCTTTGTGGGTCACTTCGAGGGTTGTGGTATTTGTGGGCCACTTCGACAGTTGTGGTAAGCTTTGTGGGTCACTTCGACAGTTGTGTTCAAAGGTTTTGATAAGCTTTGCGGTACGTCACGAGCATTGGTAAGCTTCAAAGGCTTTGGCAGTTTGCGAGTCACTACAGGAGTTTGCCTAATCTTCGCGAGCCACTTCATGGCCATAAAGTGTTCCATTCAATATCAAGAGGGTTTTCCCAACTTCAAGAGGAACTTTTCAGTTTTCAAGCTAGATGCATTGGGAAGGGTAAGTATGTGTGTGCTCATTGATCACCCAGTACCATATTACTCTTATTTCATCTATGGGAAGTACAAATCCCCTACTTTTTTTAATCACATATCACTGTATGAATCTTGTCTCCCTATCGAGCAAAGCACGTTAAAAATTGTTAATGGGTTGTTTTACCTCTAAACGGCACTTTTTTGCACATAATGGGCTAAATAGCCAGGTTACAAGGACCCGAAGGCGCAGAGAAGGTTGGGGGAGGGGACTCACTGGAACAGCTGTTGGGAGACAGATGGTAACCTCCCGTCAAGGCCATCCAGCGTGTTCTTTAACGTTGAGTTGTTTTACCTCTGAACGACTTTTTTGCACACCATGGGATAAATGGCCAGGTCACATGGACCCCGAAGGCTCAGAGAAGGTTGGGGGAAGGGACCCACTGGAACAGCTGTTGGGAGACAGGTGGTAACCTCCCGTCAAGGCCATCCAGCGTGTTCTTTAACGTGCACAGGGTATGGCTCTCCCGCACACTGGACCACGGCTTAACGTCCCATCCGACGGACGGCGGTCTTTCCAAGACCATCGGTGTCCCCTACTGACCGTGGGTAGGACGGAGAGTTTTGCGGAGATAAATCTTAACACTGACCAAACTGGGACTCGAACCTGTGAACTGCAGATTACGAGCCTGGCGCTCTACCCACTGAGCATCCCCACCCCGAAAAATTGTTTAATACCGGAACAAATTTTAATATTTGCAATATAAAAATAATTCACTTATTTTATGAAACAAGTTGGAAACAAACATTAAAACAACATCCTGTAATGCATGGGAAAGTTTTCTCTCGACACATATAATGTAGTTGTCTTTGTTATATCCTAAAAACGCCTTGAAATCGAAAAGACAAAACCAAATGGTGCAGAGCAATCCTTGCAAATGATCATGTAATGAACTTAATGCTTTCACTGCTCGATATTTTCCTGTCTAATTGTTTCCTTTACCAATGCTCTTCACTTGACAACAGTAACCAAAGTGGGTCAGATGTGTTGCGTAGCGTTTGTGAATTATGAACCCACGTAATGACGGCAAACGAGTTTTCCTTGGGAAACTTTTGTGACATACGAGGCTAACGGAAACCTACGATCATTCCACAGTTCCATTTTGCTCATTAATAGATGGGCGTTCTATTCTGAGGCCAACTATATATTTATTATATAAGAAAAAATATAAGAAAATGAAACAAGACTGAAAACGGTTTTTCCAGTTTTCAAATCTACATTCTGTCATGATTTTTTTTTTTTCAGTGAGAATCTGAATTAGTAATTGTTAACGCCATTTTGGGTGCTGGTTAATAAAGAACTTTTCTGGTGAGGGTTGTGTCGACACTTCACCATAACAGCTGACTGCTATTTGGAAATTTTTTACTCTAGATGTTGCTAGCCTTCAGGTGATTTCCTCCCAAGTCAGAAGCGGAGTAAACAGGTCCATTGTCAGTTGAACTGAGGTATTCAATGTATGAACATAAAAAAAAAAGCGAGGTCATTTTCCACCATAACCAGAACATTTAATACGATAAATTTATTGTAAATTGGTTTGCGGGAAGTGTTGGGGTGAGCTTTCTGAACAACACTTTTCCGCACCTGGGGGCGGGGGTGGCTCAGTCGGTAGCGCGCCAGGCTCGTAATCTGCAGTTCCCAGGTTCGAGTCCAGCTGGGTCAGCGTTGAGATTTATTTCCGCAAAATTCTCCGCCCTGCTCACGGTCAGTAGGGGACACCGATGGGCTTGGAAAGGCCGCCGTCCGTCGGATGGGACGTTAAGCCGTGGCCCCGTGTGCGGGAGAGCCATACCCTGTGCACGTTAAAGAACACGCTGGATGGCCTTGACGGGAGGCTACCATCTGTCTCCCAACAGCTGTTCCAGTGGGTCCCCTCCCCCAACCTTCTCTGAGCCTTCGGGGTCCATGTGACCTGGCCATTTAGCCCATGGTGTGCAAAAAAAAGCGCAGCTCAGAGGTAAAACAACCCAACTTTTCCACACCTAATGGGCTAGATGGACAGATCACAAAGACCCCAAGGAGTCAGAGAAGGTTGGTGAAGGGGATCCCACTGGACAACAACTGCTAGGAGACCGAAATAATATGCAGTACGAGCATCATTCCGCGAGATGCAGCTAGAGACGCACTGAAGTGTAACCTTGGCAGTCCCGTTGAACGTAACCAGTTGGGATTATGTTGAATATGGGCATGCTCTGGGCGTTTGGTATTGCTGCGCCGTTAGAAATCCATCATTGGAAAAACATATCAACATCAGGTTTTGTGTAAAGCCCCCTGAAATGCAGGAAATATTACGAAGAAGATTATAGGGATAAGAGACTGTGCAGAGCAGAAGCATTTCAACGATTTTAGCGTTTTCAAGAGGGAAAAAAGAGTACCCACTGAACAGTTGTTAGGAGGCAGAACAAAGCCTCCTGTCCATCAAGGCCATCCACCGTGCTCTTTAACGTACACGGGTATAGATCTTCTCCAGACGGAGTCATGGCTTGACGTACAATCAGGTGGATATCAAGTCATTCCAAGCTGGCAGTGGGACTCGAACCTGGGAACTACAGATTACGAGTTGGGTTGTTTTACCTCTGAGCGACACTTTTTTGCACACCATGGGCTACATGTCCAGGTCACAAGGACCCCAAAGGCTGAGAGAATGGTGGGGGAGGGGGCCCTCTGGCACAGCTGTTGGGAGACAGATGGTAGCCTCCCGTCAAGGCCATCCAGCGTGTTCTTTAACGTGCTCAGGGTATGGCTCTCCCACACACGGGACCACGGCTTAACATCCCATCCGACGGACGGGGACCTTTCCAAGCCCATCGGTGACAGTGGGCAGGGCGGGGAGTTTCGCGGAGATAAATCTCAACGCTGACCCAACTGGGACTCGAACCTGGGAACTGCAGATTACGAGCCTGGCGCGCTACCGACTGAGCCACCCCCGCCCCACAGATTACGAACTTGGTGCGATGTCGACTGCGCCAAACGCCCCTCCTTCCAATGCAGTAAAAGGCAGTGGAGCTCAGCTTAACAGATGGCGCCTTTTCAAGCCCATTGATGTCCCATTTTTCATCGAGGTCGGGGCGGAGGTGGCTCAGCCTGTAGCACGCCAGGCAAGTAATCTGCAGTTCCTAGGTTCGAGTCCCAGTAGGGCCAGCTTTAAGATTTATTTTCGCAAAACTCTTCGCCCTGTCCTCTGTCAGAAGTGGACACCGATGAGCTTGGATCATCGGAAGAGACGAAAAGTCATGGCCCCATGTGCGGGAGAGCCATACCCTGTACATGATAAAGAACACGCTGATGACCTTGATGGGAGGCTACCATCTGTTTCCCCAATTGAAAAGGGAAACAGATGGTATTTTTGAAAGGTGAGGTTTGTCTGATGGATTCCTCCCCCAGCATTCTCTGATCCTTGGGGTCCTTGTGACCTGGTCATTTAGCCCATTGCGTTAAAAAAGCACCGCTCAGAGTTAAAACACCCAACCCATCGAGTCAGAGGACGGGGATTTTTGTAGAAATAAATTTCAAAGTAGACACAGTTGACAGTCCAAGGTCTTGCCTTTTCTGTTTTAACCATCGTCAACATGTGGCTAAGAGACATGTGACAAAAATAAAATATCCCCGTTGCTGCACCGTGTGTTAAAAATGGCCGTTTGTCCTTGTCAGGCCTGAGACAAAGCCAGTGGAGATGTCACACATTAGTCTCCTTCCTTCTTATGTGCCATTGGCCCTCTGAAGTGCGAGCACTGCACGGAAGAGCTGGCACCTTGCCCTCAACTATCAGATTAATGAGAGAAACTTAATCGGCCACTTAACCGGAGCAAAGCTTCGCACATGAAACCATTTTCTTCCACAGCGTTTAACCGTCACATGCCGAGCGTAATTTCCATGATCTTGTATGTAGCAACGGACGTTTGGAGGATGGAGAGTGGTGGGTGGCAATTGGAATGATAAGCGTAGCGTGGGTCGAATAGCAGAAATGGAAACTTTCTTATTAGAGAGAAATGAAATAAAAAACAATCTTATAATGCTGGACAGTCACTCAAAAAAGTATCCGAACACTATGGTGAATTACAGAATTCAGAAAAAAATATCTGGCAACGATTTTTTTTTTTAGAAATTAGTGATCTGGCAACCTTCGTGTCACGTACAAAATACGGACCAAGACAAACGGATTAGGGTTGGGTTGTTTTACCTCTGAGCGGCACTTTTTTGCACACCATGGGCTAAATGACCAGGTCACATGGACCCCGAAGGCTCAGAGAAGGTTGGAGGAGGGGTCCCACTGGAACAGCTTCGGAGACAGATGGTAGCCTCCCGTCAAGGCCATCTAGCGTGTTCTTTAACGTGCACAGGGTATGGCTCTCCCGCACACGGAGCCACGGCTTAAAGTCCCATCCGACAGACGGCGACCTTTCCAAGCCCATCGGTGTCCCCTACTGACCGTGGGCAGGGCGGGGAATTTTGCGGAGATAAATCTCAACGCTGACCCAGCTGGGACTCGAACCTGGGAACTACAGATTACGAACCTGGCGCGCTACCGACTGAGCCACCCCCGCCCCAACGAACGGATTAAACTCCGATTATATTTTCATCGCCGAATCTACTATAAACACGGGTGCATAGTTTCTGCTTCTATTTCCATTACCGAATCTTCGACAGTTGTGTGCAGAGTTTCTGCTTTCAGACATCTTTGTGTAGCTTAGTGGGTTAAGCAAATATTTCGATAACATTTCAAGTAAAGTTCATTAAGCTGTTCTGCCATTAGCTGAATAGTCTTGTAATACCCCAAGTTGTAAGTGGGTCACATTTCACTTTTTAAGTATTAAATGTCATTGCTATGGTAGCACTAAAAAACAAACGTTTCAGATATGGGATAAATTTTGGTAGCATTCTTAGCTTAAAAGCACGGTGTGTTGACTTTAAAGATGATGGAAATCTTTTAAAGACAAGTTGAACTGTGGCATCTCTTTCTCTCTGACATTCTTCATGTCAGCTATCGTTTTCTACAGATTAAGTTGTTTGACCTCTGGATCACACCTTTCTGCACACAAAGGGATAAAAGACCAGGTCATAAAGATTCCAAGGGTTCAGAGCTAGGTAATGGAAGCACTTTCTTTCAAAGCAGCATCGCCACTGTTAAAATCTCGTTAAAAAAAGAAACATCCCCTTCTTAAAAAATTTAAAAAACTCTTAATATTTGAAACACTTCCTATTAAAAGAAGAAAATATTGGTTCAAAATTTTAAACCTCACTCTAAAAAATTTCAGTACGCACTCCTGTCAAAAAATTTAAACATTCATTAGAAGTGGAACTACACTTCCTCTTAAAATCTTAGAGGCCTCCTCCCCCACACCCCGTTGGATATGGAACCATACTCCTTGAAAATGGGGCGGGGGTGGCTCAGTCGGTAGCGCGCCAGGCTCGTAATCTGTAGTTCCCAGGTTCGAGTCCCAGCTGGGTCAGCTTTGAGATTCATCTCCGCAAAACTCTCCGCCCTGCCCACGGTCAGTAGGGGGCACCGATGGGCTTGGAAAGGCCGCCGTATGGGACGTTAAGTCGTGGCGCCCTGTGCGGGAGAGTCATACCCTGTGCACGTTAAAGAACACGCTGGATGGCCTTTGCGGGAGGCTTACATCTATCTCCCAACAGGTGTTCCAGTGGGTCCCCTCCACAAACCTTCTGATACCTCGGGGTCCTAGTGATCTGGCCATTTAGCCCATTGTGTGCAAAAAAGCGCCGCTCAGAGGTAAAACAACCCAAGGTACTTCCTGGACTGAAAATGTTTCCTAATGTATCACGCCACAACAGAATAAAAAATTTCTCCAATTGCTTTTGCCGATTTTGTTTCTACTTGGTTTCTACAGTTAAAGTGTGCTATTGGTCAAACCTGGGTTCGAGCCCCGGGTGAGGCATGGCTGTTTGTGTCGTTTTTCTGCTGAGGTCCTGCCATCCTCTCAGACCTTCTACTATGGCATATAAACTGATAGGCTCCTGTCAGACCTCTGTGGCAAGCAGCTGCTTGAGGGGGTATTTATTTTATTTTTTTTATTTTATTGGTCAAAATATGAATTCCTGTTTCTTAAACACCATAATAGCACTTGCGCACGCTTTGTTCTCCCGAAATGTAAGCAGAGATCACTTCTGTTTGGAATGATTTTTTAGGTAAAAATATTTTCGATAATTGAAATGAAGACTTACCTTATTTTTACGTGGAGCGCGAAAATGAACCTTAGCGGGAAATTTTTTGGGGGAGAGGGGTAAAGCGACATTATTATGCAAATGAAAGGTTGCATAATTATGTCAATTTACCTCTCTTTCTCCTAGAAACTTCTCAGTGGAGCTTCCATCAGCCTTCTCTGAACCCTTGGGTTCTTGCGACCTGGCCATTTAGCCCATTGTGTACAAAAGATGCCTCTCGGAGATAAAACAACCCAACCTCCTGCTTGAAGGCGGGGACGGGGGGTATCGCGCCAGTCTCGTAATCTGCAGTTCCCAGGTTCGAGTCCCAGCTGGGTCAGTGTAGATATTTATCTCCGCAGAACTCCTCGTCCTGTCCACGGTCAGTAGGGGATATCGCCGTCCGTCGAATGGGACGGTAAGCCGTGGCTTCATGTGCGGGAGAGCCATAAACAAACGTTCAATGTTAAAGAACACGATAAATACCTTGAACGAGGCTTCCACTTGTCTCCCAACAGCTGTTCCAGTGGGTCCCCTCCCCCAACCTTCTCTGAGCTTTCGGGTCCTTGTGGCCTGGCCATTTAGCCATGGTGTGCAAAAAAGTGCCTCTCAGAGGTAAAACAATCCAACCCTGGCCATTTATAACATTGTGTGCAAAAAACGTTTACTACTCAGAGGTAAAACAACTCAACCTGATTGAAAGCTGCTTCGTTACACCGGCCAGTGTTGAGATTTATCTCCGCCAACCCCCGTCCACCACCCCCTCGGCGAGAAAGTAGACACTGATAGGCTTGGAAAGGACGCTAACCGTTGAATGGGACGTTAAATTGTGGCTCCGTGTACTAGAGAGCCATACTCTCTGCATCTTAAAGAACACGGTGGATGGCCTTGACGGAAAGCTTCCATCTGTCTCTCAACAGCCGTCCAGTGCAACCTCTTCCCAAATCTTCTCTGAGCATTCGGAGTCCTTAAGGCCTGGCCATAAGGCTCTGGTGGAAAACGCTCGGTGGGAAACAACCCAACCATCTCTGAGCTATTGTATGCATAAAAAGTGCCGTCAGAGGTAAAACAATCTAACCCCAAAAGTAGCTTCGTTAACCGTTAGACTATCCTCACTAATATGTTAAATCGAAAAAAAAAATGTGAATAGGCATCTTCATCAAAAAGAGAATAACCCGCTTCACCGCATCATACATTCGCTATGCAGAGGATCTGGGCCCAATGAGATTCATTCTCATAACGCACGTGTTTGATGAATGGAAAAAGGGGATGAAGGGCTGGGGGAAGGCATCAGTAAGTTTCAGCGGCTGCAGACTGCCATGATTTCGATGCAATGAAGCTGATAAAGGGCATCTCCGCCCACTAAAACAGTTCCAACCACCCGAGAACCACATGCCCCCGTGTGTTCACCATCTGGTACAGCGGATGAATCGGTGACAGTCTGAGTCCGCCTCTAATGCGCCATGAAGCCTCGCGGGCACGGCCCGGAGGGGAAGCAGAGGTCACAGAGTAATCCGTACAGCCGGCGGCATCGGTTGTTTCCCTTCCTCTGAGGGTAACTTGGCTCTTCTTTCTGTTGTTTTCCTTCCCTTCAACTCGTCTTTCCTTCGTCACCGAGTGATGATCAACTAACAAAGGTTTGGGATGATGTGCAAATATCGTTCATGATCAACGTGCAAATTTATAGATGGAATCCAACAGTAATGAGTATCGCAGTCGTGAAGTTACTTTGGGAAAGAATTTACGAAAGAGCAAGAATAAAAAGAATTGCCCCTCAAGCAGCTGCCTGCCACAGTTCTGAGGAGTCTTGTCACTTTAATATACCATTGAGAAAATAAGTGAAGAAAGCGAGAGCCCATCAGAAAAACAAAAAACATCTAAATTTTATCTGAGCTCAAGCTAGGTCCGTTTGATCAGCAGGCAATGCCTGTAACTACTCTGAAACAAGAAGAAAAACTGAAGGCACACGCCGGGAGCGGGGGTGGTCAGTCGGTAGCGCGCAAGGCTCGTAATCTTCAGTTCCCAGGTTCTGTCACGGTTGAGATTTATGTCCGCAAAACTCACCGCCCTGCCCACGGTCAGTAGGGGACACCGATGGGCTTGGAAAGGCCGCCGTACGTCGGATGTGACGTTAAGCCGTCGTACCGTGTGTGGGAGAGCCATACCCTGTGCACATTAAAGAACAGCTGGATGGCCTTGACGGGAGGCTACCATCTGTCTCCCAAAAGCTGTTCCAGTGGGTCCCCTCCCCCAAACTTCTCTGAGCCTTCGGGGTCCTTGTGACCTGGCCATTGAGCCCATTGTGTGCAAAAAAGTGTCGCTCAGAGGTAAACCAACCCAAACCCTTCAATAGATGCGACATTACACTTCTAGATACCATCTATTCTATAGAACTATCTATATTTCTAGATATCTATCTACATAGACGGTATGATTAACATAGATCCCTCCCCCTCCTCACTGGTAGATGGTATAGTCCCAGTTCGCTTTGCCCCTTTGGGCCTATATTGACCCTAATCCAACCCTGACCTTCGCATGCATAATGATTCCTCCAGCTCATTTGTTAAACAAAATCTGAAACGACAGCTTCTTAAAGTATGTCAATAATGCTATATAGAACAAAGGTATCATTAAATGAGGGCATCTCAGGGGAATAGGCCAAACTCACAATTGAAATGCCTTTTGTAGCACACCTCTGTAGAATTAACGGGTATCCAATGCCTAGAGGATACATCCACAAGTGCCTTTTGTTTCCTACTTTCAAGCGTTTCGGAAAAATCTCTGTCACTGAAGGAATAGGAGTTACTAGCTATTCGGGTCTGACCAAAAGTCACAGAGTTTGAGAATACCATCTCCGGGTTATATCACGAATTCTGCGGCTCTTAAAAGAAAAAGTTTCATCTCTCAATTTGATACTGATAGCACTTGTCTTAAAACGCCATCTGTTGATGATTTACTAAATCATTAAATTTCACTTACCGATAGAATTCGTTTCCTCTCCCGTTTTTATCCAGAGTGGAAAGTCATCTCAAAACAGGCCCGGATCAAAAATTAAAGGGGGGAGGGGGGAGGGAGCAGCAAGATCGAGTCAGACAGTATAATATTTTCCTTCCTTTTTTTAGTAGTATTACATAAATTTCTTTGAAAAATACGGGCAATATATGTATATAGGATATACTTTTTTTTTCCGCATCATGTCTTATTACTAGCATTTTGAAGCACCGTGGATTCTTATAGAATCGGCCTCCATTATATCAACTTTATTTCCCTTATTTTAACACAGGTTAAAACATGTGTAGTATATCATTTGGAGATTAATTATTTAAGCGAGATAAATAATTTCGTGGATAACACATATCTACATAATATTTATAACCTAACAGTTGGGTTGTTTTACCTCTGAGCGGCCCTTTTTTGCACACCATGGGCTAAATGGCCAGGTCACATGGAACCCGAAGGCTCAGAGAAGGTTGAGGGAGGGGACCCAGCCTTCTCTGAGCCTCCAGGAGCCTCTAGGGGAGGGGAACAGCTGTTGGGAGACCGATGGTAGCCTCCCGTCAAGGCCATCTAGTGTGTTCTTTAACGTGCACATTGGTATGGCTCTCCCACACACGGGACCACGGCTTAACGTCCCATCCGACGGACGGCGACCTTTCCAAGCCCATCGGTGTCCCCTACTGACCGTGGGCAGGGCGGGGAATTTTGCGGAAATAAATCTCAACGCTGACCCAGCTGGGACTCGAACCTGGGAATTACAGATTACGAGCCTGGCGCGCTACCGACTGAGCCACCCCCGCCCCTACAACTGTTTACACAAATTTACTTTTAGAGCAGGGGTTGTCAACGTGGGGTACGCGGTAAAATTTTTTGGGGTACGCCGCGAGAGCTCAAAAGTCGCTAGATCTAGTAACAAAGTCACTAAGTTGGCAATTATTATACTCTATAACTATAGTTTTATCTATCTATATAAGGGGGTACGCATGTTATATACACATTTCCAGGGGGTACGTGAAGCATAAGTTTTAGAGTACTGAAACATTTTTATAGTTGCGAAGTCTTAAAACTATCTTGATCGTTTAGCCCAGTTAGCGATCTTGGCTACTGATCAAAGGGCCCTGGGTTCGAAACTTGGTAAGGCAAGAATGTTTGTCTTTCTGCTGAGGTCCCGCCATCCTCACAGGCCTTCTACTATTGCGTATAAACTGTCAGATTTCAGGCTCCTGTCAGACCTCTGTAGCAAGTAGCTGCTTGAGGCATTTTTTAATGTAAAAAAATGCTGCTCGGAGGTAAAAAACCAACCCAGAAAAACCGAAGGTGTGAGGTTCGTGGGGTGGGGTCATTTTTGAAATGATTGATTTGAAATGAAAGTTGTGAAATAATAATTGGGCTGTTTTACCTCTGATTGGCACTTTTTTACACACAATGGGCTAAATTGCCAAATCAGAAAGACCTTCAAGGTCTCAGAGAGAAGGTTCGAGAAAGAAAGAGGACTCTTTAGACAATTGCTAGGAGACAGAGGGTTGCCTCTCGTCAAACCCATCCGGCGTGTTCTTTAATATGCACAGGGTATGAATCTCTCCAACACAGGGACAACGATGGGTTTGGAAATACCGCCGTCCGTCGGATGGGACGTTAAGTCGGTACCAGTGTACGGGGTACGATAAAGAACACGTTGGATGGCCTTGTTGGGAGGCTACAATCTATCTCCCAACAGCTGTTCCAGTGGGTCCCCTCCCCCAACCTTCTCTGAGCCTTCGGGGTCCTTGTGACCTGGCCATTTAGCCCATGGTGTGCAAAAAAGCGCCGCTCAGAGGTAAAACAACTTAACCAAACTCCCGCACATGAAAGCCACGGCTCTAAGTCCCATCCAATGGACAGCGGCCTTTCCAAATGCCTGGACCGCGGGAAGTGTGGGGGAGTTTAGCGGAGATAAATGACAAAGCTGGCCCAGCGGGGACTCGAACCTGGGAACTGCAGATTGCGAAGCTGGCATAACAGAAAAAAATAGACAGTTTCAAGTGCTTCGAGAAAGAAGTGAGATAGTATCCTGCTTAACATAGATCACTTGGCGAATTCTAAAAACTACTAAAAAGAAAACTTCAAACGCAAAAAAATCAGCCACGTTTGCCTATAAATCCAATGTCTCCTGTACAAAAAGTGATTCGCAAATTGATTATGAGATTTGGCCGATCCACAAACCATTAGGCCAGCTTCCAATTTCATTTCTGCAGGCAGACAACTACCACCTTAGGGAACGTTTCGGACTCATTTTTGTTATTAAAATTCTGAGCCCGATTCCGCTTCAATGAAAATTTTGTTTGTACTAAGAGTGAAAAAAGGTCTATTTTATCATCTACTTGCATGTGCCCCCCCCCCCATCTTATCGCAATAGCCACTAGGCAACAAGATCGAGTCAGACAGTATTCCACATTTTCAGTGCAGTTTCCCCTATTATGTCATTTAAAACTCATTTGTGGTGTCTGGGTTCCGCCTTTAACTACCTACACTGTCTCTCTTGGAAGAGAATTAATTATTCATGAATACATTGCGACATAACTCATGCGTAAGCTTCAGGTAAAAGATTTAATTTATTTGACACAAATAATAAAAAATTTAATTAATCTTTTCAACAGTCTTACTTAAATGAAGTTAAAAACCTTGAGTTTTTCCCGATTGGCACTTGAAGAATGTTTTAAAAATAAGCTTTGTAAATGTTGCGAAATTTTTATATGCTTTTGGCTCAGTGTTACGCAGCCTTCTTCAGATGGTTTTCCGGTGTTCAGTTCAAAAATTGTAATTTTTATCTGACTTTCTTCTTCGGGTGATTTTAAAGAACTTGAAATAGTTAATTAATCGTAGAAATATAGAATTCTGGTCAGGCTCTTTTACCTCTGAGCGGCACTTTTTTTGCACACTGTAGGCTAAATGGCCAGGTCACAAGGATTCCGAGGGATCAGAGAAGGTTGGGGGAGGAGACCCACTGGAACATCTGTTGGGAGACAGATGGTAGCCTCCCGTCAAGGCCATCCAGCGTGTTCTTTAACGTGCACAGGGTATGGCTCTCTCCCACACACGGGGCCACGGCTTAACGTCCCATCCGACGGACGATGGCCTTTCCAAGCTCATCGGTGTCCCCTACTGACTGTGGGCAGGGCGAGGAGTTTTGCGGAGATAAGTCTCAACACTGACCCAGCTGGGACTCGAACCTGGGAACTGCAGATTACGAGCCTGGCGCGCTACCGACTGAGCTACCCCCGCCCCTTATAGGTCAAAAGGCCTCCAAAGGTTCTGAGGTTAGGGGAAAGTGACCCACTAGACAGTTATTAGGGGAGAGATGATGCATGCTCTTTAAAGTGCACAGGATAGTGTTATCCTGTACACGGGGAGACAGCTTAATGTCCCATTCGAAGGACGGGGCCTTTCTAAGTCGATCGGTGTCCCCTTTCTGACAAAGAGCAGGGTTTAGTCTGGTTTAGCGCAGATAAATCTCAACACTGGCCCAGGTGGGGCTAAACCAAGCCCTGCTCAAACCTGGAAACTACAGATTAAGAACCTGGCGCGCTACCGACCGCGCCTCCTAAGCGCAGGATAAGACATGGATGTTCGATAAGACTTTCCTGTGTTGTCTTTCTTCCGAGGTCTCGCCTTCTTCACAGATCTTCTCTATAGCCTGTTGAACTGACAGGTTCCTCTCAGACCTCTGTGACAAGCAGCTGCTTGAGGGAGAATTTATTTGTAATTTTTAGACATGGCGTTTATCAACAAAGTGAATAAACTGAGCTTTTTTTCTCCGAAAACAGAATGTAAATTTCGAAACTAGATTTCTGTAACAAAACAAAAAGTATTTTTCTTGTTCTGTTCACTGTCTCTTTTACATTTTAGAAATTCAGGAATTTTTTCTGTTCACTGTCTCTTTTACACTCCAGAAATTCGGAGGAAAAAAATTTCTGCTCATTCTCTCTTTCACGCCTATAAGTTCAGGGAGAGAAAAAAAAACTCGTTCTTGTTTTTTACTCTTTTGACATTCTACAAATTCAGAGAAGAAGACATTTTCTGGTTCTGTTACCTCTCTCTTAAAAAAAAAATACCCCCTCAAGCAGCTGCTTGCCACAGAGGTCTGACAGGAGCCTGTCAGTTTACATTCTACAAATTGCACCAATTTCCCTAAACGGAAAAATAACCTAAAATCGGAATGATTCTGAATCTCCCATCTGGCGCTCAATTTGACACTTCCCGCTGAACGAAGACCGTTTCTCCTCTTCACGAGAAGCAGATGGCGACTACTTTAGCGCGTCAATTCATATTTTCTCGATTCAACATAAGGCGAACATTCAAATTTCAGCTTCACAAATAAATTGATTTAACTCTCTTTTTTGTTCCCCCTCCTCGTCCACGCGCTCGGTTTTCAGGGTCCAGGCTTTCCCGTTCGCGAGATATTATGCAGATGGGAACGAAGAACGGAACGTACACAAAATAGCGTCGGGAAGATCAAAGCGCAAAACGAAAATTAAAGCCGCAATGCCACGAGACAAGGCAGTAAGCCTATTAGAGGTTGATGAGACGGCATTAACCAATCGGTAATTGCGTCCAGGCCAATCATTCAAGAGGTGGGACGCGTGTACTGCACGTGGGAGGCCAACCATCTGGGGCCCGTGTTGGCGTCCCAGAGCGCCAATATTCGGGTGATGGAGAGCTGTTAGCTGGATGCGGAAATGATCACGGGGAGAGGCCATGTGGCAAGGGATTAGGAGGATGGAGAGCTGTAATGGTTCTTTCCCCAGCATCCCAAATAACCGTGGGAGAGACCTACAGAGTGACACACACTCTATACAGAAGGGATAAGCTTTATCCGAAAGGGGTTAACGGTTGTTAATGGGATGTAGCTCTTTCTTCTTGGAGTGCTGCTTTAAAGTTGAAGGCGGATTTAGTTCTGTGAAATCGTCTAGTCGTCTTGAGGGTTTACTTAAAATTTATTGTTAAATATGTGCTTCGCCTTTTATTTTCAGCAAGTAGAAAGTAAAAGATAAGAATTTTTTGTTGCAGTATTTTTTTGCTTTAACGCTTTAGTCTCTTCCTTTGTGGGGCGGGGGTGGCTCAGTCGGTAGCGCGCCAGGCTCGTAATCTGTAGTTCCCAGGTCAGCGTTGAGATCTATCTCCGCAAAATTCCCCGCCCTGCCCACGGTCAGTAGGGGACACCGATGAGCTTGGAAAGGCTGCCGTCCGTCGGATGGGACGTTAAGCCGTGGTCCCGTGTGCGGGAGAGCCATACCCTGTGCACGTTAAAGAACACGCTGGATGGCCTTGACGGGAGGCTACCAACAGCTCAGAGAAGGTTGGGGGAGGGAACCCACTGGAACAACTGTCTCCCAACAGCTGTTCCAGTGGGTTCCCTCCCCCAACCTTCTCTGAGCCTTCGGGGTCCATGTGACCTGGCCATTTAGCCCATGGTGTGCAAAAAAGTGCCGCTCAGAGGTAAAACAACCCGACCTCTTCCTTTGCCGGTTTTCGTTATCATCGATATATTCTGCTAGTACTGACGAGATGAGAATCTAACTTCGAAGCTCTATAACTTTTTTAAAATATGCATTTAGCGGAAATATATGGCTGAATATAATTTAAAGATCATAAATCTATTTAAATCTTGATTTTTCAACAATATTCGTTCAAGTTTTTAAAGAGTTATGGAAGCTGCAATATTTACAACAGTTATGTGTCAGAAGAATTTTGCTCAAATTTATATTAAAATTTAACAAGATTTTTTCAAACTATTTAGTAAAAAAAATATCCTTGTATAAGTTGTTTAATGATTATTTCAATATTTGACTATTATGAACGATTTCGATAAAACAAGATAATTTGTTGTTAAATATTCCAGCTTCCACAACTTTCCCTGGAACAGAGAGTAGGCTGATACCCCTATAGTTATCACAAGAACTGCGATCACCTTTTTTGAAAATAGGGATAACAATAGCTCTGGTAGAATCCTTAGGAACCATGCCTTTATCATAAAAGATATTCAGAATTTCAGTCATCCAAGTGGTAACCGAAACATTCCCAGCTCCAAGCATTTCCGTAGTAATTTCATCTATCCCTGAGGATTTATGAAGTTTAAGTTTAGAAACAGCCAAAATAACTTCAGATTGTGTTATAGGGCCAACATTAAAGCCACCAATGCATCTATCATCATTGCAAACAATGGGATAGAACTAATCACATTGTTTAGAACATCACTGAAATGCTCAGCCCACCTAGCCATGAGAGAATCCTCACCTTCTATAACCTTACCTTGTTTATCCTTCAATCCCTGTATACCTGTCCGTTTTCTACCACACAAAACATTAACTATCTGGTACAGCTCTCTGCTGTTGTGCTGTCCAACTGCTTCCTCGGCTTTTTCTGCCAAGCCATCAAGCCAAAGATTCTTATCAGCAGCTAACTGATCCTTTACACGTTTATTAAGCTCTCTATAGTGCTTTCTATTAGGCCTAATAGGGTATCGATTAAGGACATTCCTAGAATTTTTTAACCTTAGCACAACACCTCTTAAGTTTAAACTGCAAGACAATTTTAACAAGGTAATAATAGATCCTTGGTCAGATCCAATTTCAGCTCCCCTATTACGCCCTGGAATTCCTAACAGAAGTAGCCCATTTGCTGTTAATTAATATATAATCAATCATATTCTTATGCAGCCCATCAGGTGAAACCCATGTGTACTTATGTATGTCGCGTGTTAGTTATTCTGAAACCATTGAGTTTACTTACTTGTAGGAGACGTTGCCCATTGCAGCTACCAATACCAAAAGGGCCTATCACCCCTCCCCAAAGGTCAGAGTCAGCACCAACTTTGGCATTGAAGTCACCTAGAACAAGGGTAAATATTTCCTTTCTTGACAGAATTCAAAATATCCTTAAGTTGTCCGTAAAACCTATACTTCTCATCCTCATCGGCATCCTCAGTGGGGGCATAACAGCAGATAACATTCAAGTCTTTAATGCTTGTCTGAAACTTTGCTGTAAGAAACCTTACATTAATGCACTCATATCCTGGAAGAGCATCACTAGCGTGTCTGCTGAGAAGCAGACCCACGCCTTGGTGATGCTTATTGTCGTCCCTCCCTGAAAAGAGAAATTTAAGATTTTTTTTAAGAATCTGGCCTTTATCTGTCCATCTGGTCTCTTGCAAGCCGAGAACATTTAAATTATAACGGTTTAATTCTTGTGTGAGGACATCAAGAGAAAAAGCTCTGTGCAGAGTCCTCACATTCCAACTACCTATGGAGATAAAATGGTTAGTGGGATGATTAAAGAAACAATGTTTATTGAGAGAGGGAATGCCGACAATATCAAACAGCCCCCTAATCGCAGACATGGGGCAAAGACCCGTTCCCCCACCACTAAAGGCTAAAGCCATCTACACTGGAAGACCCTCCAATGTAGAATTTGACGATGCCAATAGAAGCAAAGAGTTCAGGTGCCTGCGATGACCTCTGCTCAGGATTATCCACCAGCTGATAAACATATCCCGTGAATCTATTCACTTGGGGCTGTCAACCCACAAACAAACAGAAAACACAGCGGTAGATTTTCCCTCCACAGAAGCCCACCAGTACAGCAAAATCAGGATCCATAATCAAGCTCAGAGCCATATATCTGTCCAGTCCAGTGGGTTTATATGGTCAGCACCAGGACCCTGTGTGGTTGACCACTCCTCAGCAGGGTAGAGAAAAGAAAAGTAGCCATAGTTGTCCAGATCAGTAGGCCACACTAATATTGCAACCTTCCTCTTCTGTTCACTTCCACAAGAGAGTATCTCTTTTGAAAGGTCCTAACTGTCTGCACCACGAGAAGGCGGGTTCGAACATTAGGTGCTAGGCCTGGCCGGTTCTATGCATCATCACACGGGATTGGTGCATAGCTCTCCATCCAGTGACTATCCAGCTACCATTTACAGACTCGGTGAATATTATTCTTATGCATAATGGCACTACACTTGCACAAGCTGAGCATTGCATACAGTATGTGCTACTCTTATACTCAATGGATAAAATAAACGCTTCTTTTGTACACAATGAATGCTACTCTAGCGCACAGTGATATCTTGCATTAGAGTCCGGTTAGAGTTGATGGGTTGTTATACATCTGGGCGGCACTTTTGCACACTAGGATTCCGAGGACTCAGAGAAGACTGTGAAAAGAGGACCCACTGGGCAGCTGTTAGGAGATCGATGGTAATCTCCGTCAAGGCCATCCAGCGTGTTCTTTAAAATGCTTAGGGTATGACTTGGGTTGTTTTACCTCTAAGAAGTCCTTTTTTGCTGCTCAGAAGTTAATGATGTAATATTGCCGAGATGTCATTCAGTTGCATCTTTTGTGGCTGGGTCTTAAACTGGTAACAAATTCACAACTGTGACAAGGTCAATGAGACTTAAAAGGCGCAACTAAGTGAATAAATGGCAGAGCTGGTGATAGCTTATTGATTAGAGAACCTGGCATGTAACTAGGAGGCGTTGGTTCGAATCCCACTCATCGGCGAAACTCATTTTTTTTTACAAAATTATTTCTTGTACGATATTAAATTTCTTGTTTTTAGGTGAATATTTTAAATTAATTCCAATTTCTAACTGAATTTTCAATTTTTTTCTTTACAGTTCAGTATTTTATCAGTATCTTTTAACGTTTATACTACTTTTGTTGGGGATTGCATTTTCTTGTAACATTATCACCAGAGGTTAGGTTGTTTTACCTCTGAGTGGCACTTTTTTGCACACAATGGGCTCAATGGCCAGGTCAGAAGAACCCCGGAGGATCGTAGAAGGTTGGGGGAGGGGACCCACTGGAACAGCTTTTGGGAGACAGATGGTAGCCTCCCGTCAAGGCCATCCAGCGTGTTCTTTAACGTGCACAGGGCATGGCTCTCCCGCACACGGGGCCACGTCTTAACGTCCCATCCGACGGACGGCGGCCTTTCCAAGCCCATCGGCGTCCCCTACTGACCGTGGGCAGGGCGGGGGTCAACAAAGTTCCCTTACTCTTATCACTTTACACGAATTGCAAGCATCTGAGCAAGTTAAACAATTTACTGCATTGTTCATCGCTTTTTACAATTTCCCTCTAAGCGTTATCATCAAGATACCAGTTCCTTTGGCAAGTTCAGTTCCATAAAGTCTTATCATCTTCAAGCTAAAAGCACGCAAAGAATTCTTCACACGGGGTATTTTTAATCCTTCCTGATTCATAGAAGTTGTTGCATTCTCTGATGCGGTAACTCATATCAGCATCCCGATGAATCAAACATCATAAATGCGTTTCATCCCCGTCTTGAGTCTCACAGTGACCGAACACCAAAAGGTACACATAACATCAAGATAAACAGCGTAGAGTGATGTGGAGGAATCCCGTCTACAAATGGCACAGTCGAGCAAGGAGGGTGGATAGATCCCGAAATAACGTTCACATTGCGGGCTGGATGGAGAGAAGGAATGGAAGAGGAGGAGCAGCTTCTTGTTTGTTTTGCCGACGTATCAAAACGCAAACATTGCACTCTGACTGGAATATTTTAAGTACTAAAAGAAATAGTTGAAGGGCAGATGAAAAAATTTCTTTCCTTGATAAAGTGAGTGCTAGGAAGATGCTTTTATGGATGGAAGTATCAGTTTCTTGCACTTTAGTTGTGAGAAATAAAAATGTTCTTAATGTGTAACTGCCGTAGCAAAGGGGTGGAAAAAAGGATAGGAGTGTCGAAGATCTTCGGTGTTCATTTTTTTTAAAGTGAAGTTGAGAACCTGGAATACTTTCAAAGCGATTTTTTTATATTTGTTTTCGCATTAGAGCTTGTTTTCCTTCTTGCATTTTTTTTTTTAAACATTATTTTGATGTCGTGAAGAATGAAAGAGCGCCAAGAACAAACATTGGCGAGGGAGCGCGATTGAAAGAAATGGAGCACGTGCGGAAATGGTTTGGTCATGTTGAAAGAATGAATGGGATGCAGTTGAGGAGGAGTAATGGATGATAGAGGAGGGCTTCTGGAAGACCACTGAAACCCGTAGCTCATCGAAAAAGATGGAAATTATCACAATCGTGCAAATTTCAATCTTTTGATCACCACAGATTATGGCGAACTGGTATGAAATCTTTGATCATTTAGAGCAGAGGTTCCCCAACTTATTTGTCCTACCGCCCCCTTTTCAGAAAAAATTATTACTCAACGCTCCCCTGGAAATCTATCTTCTTTAAGCGAACAGAAAGATGCAATGACAAATTTGCGTTCTTTTATGTATCTATATTTCTAGCTACGTCCTACAACATAGTAAAGAAAGATGTTGTTGTAAATAAGACACCTTGAAGCTTGAAATTATAAAATTATTTATTAAAATCAACCATAGTAACATTCGCATTACACACAGAAAATTAAGATAACGAAGGATAATTTTATGTGTTTATTTGGAAAATAAAGTAATCATTACGACATTAACTCTATGTTATACAACAGATGAAACATGTACGAACGGTTTTTCAAATATTTCTTGTCTTCCCTTCGTTTTTTATGCTTCCACCGCCCACCAATTGCACCCGAGGCTACCACCGACCCCCTGGATCATCCCAGCCCCCCATTTTGGGAAACACTGATTTAGAGCAAAGGAAAGCAAAAGAGATTTTTAACGACTTTTTATATCATATAAAAAATTCCATTTTATATTTATATTTTGTTTAAATAAATTATAATTTGATTTTGTTTAAATAAATTGCTACTTTTCATCTAGAGCAAATTTTTGCTTTCAAAGAAAAACAACAACACATATTTATATTAAAAGATTTAGGCCTCCAAATCAATCACAAAAAAAAATAGTGGAAATACAGAGGCCCAATACGGTTTGCCATGGTTCCTAACCTTCCGATTCTCGTTTCGATACTGCTTTCAACCTGGATATTTGGTGCGAGGGGAGTAGTATAGTCCCACTCCACGGATCCCCACTAGTGCTTCCCCCTATGACGTCACTTCCGGATACGCCCCATATGACGTCGCCGATCACGCCCCCTTATTAATATTCATAATTAATAATTCGTAATTAATTAAAAAACACCCTTCCTACCCCCCCTTTCTAACCCATGGTGCCATCTGGTGACTGTGAGAGTACTATTTTCGGAAAAACCACTATTTTACCTCTAATTACCCGTTTTTTGACTCCCCTTTATTAAAAATTCTCCCCCCTATTAAAAAACCCTTCCTTCCCCCTTTTAAGCCCCTGGCGCCATCTGGTGACTTTGAGGAGTACTATTTTCGGAAAAACCCTTATTTTAACTCCAATTTCACAATTTTTCAGCCAACCGGTCATTAAAGACCCCTGGTTGACCCACCTATATTTTAAGCCCTCCTTCTCGAATAGTCCCAATTTTTCTTTATTTCAGACCCCCTGGTTGATCCCCTATATTTTAAGCCCCCTTAATCTCCGAATAAGTCCCTTACCAACTAAACTTCGGGATGGCAATGATCGGCTGATGCAAGCCTCATTCAGAATAATTGCATTGATGATGCAATTCAGAATAATTGCATCATCAGAATAATTGCATTGGTGGCAACCTCACGCAGAAAGGGATGATGCAAGTCTCTAAATAATTGCAAAACTTTCGATAGCAGTCACTCACAGAAAATCAACTCCCAAAGTTGTATTACCCATTTTTATTCCTTATTAATTAAACACTCATTAAAACCCCCTACCCTTTATTAAACCCCCCTTATCAAAAGTTCACTCTATTAAAACTTCACTGATCGCAAACTACCATCCTTTTTAAAGGTCCACTAAACTTAGAAAATCAACTTCCAAAGTTGTATTACCCATTTTTATTCCTTATTAATTAAAACCATTAATAAATTAAAACCGTTATTAATTAACCTTATTAATTAAAACCGTTTAAAACCGTAGTTTAACTCATTAAAACCCCCCTCCCCTTTATTAAACCCCCTATCAAAAGTTCACTCTATTAAAACTTCACCAAACTCCTTTGGTAACCCCTCGCTGAATGGTTGATGCAATCCTTGAACAAGGTCCCCGTATTTTGAGAGTTTGACCTTCACTAGAAGAAGGACTATCCCACAGTAACTGTTTTAAAAAACTGTCCCACAGAAAATACCATAGGGTAAAGAAATTAATAAAAGGAGAAAAATCTGATTTAAAACTAAATTATTCGTAATTATGAAATGATATTGAGGTGTAATATGGTCTGTAGGGGTGATATATAAGACCCGCTTTAGAACACGCAACAGACGTTCGGTACCTCACCCCGGACCACATTTTATTGACGGATCACTCTCAGAAGTGAAAAAATTTTCGAAGTATCTAATCTTTCATCTGTGTCAACAATCGCGCAGTACGAATTGACCTTCCTTCAAATCATACGACGGGGTCGCTTATCAATGGGTGCAATCGGACTTTCAACATTTCATGTGACACACGGTCCTGGTGCAATCACTTATCAGTATGGGTTCAAGAGGACGAGTGAGGACGCTGCCACAGTGTTTACATTTGGTGCCGATAAGAATGCGTATTTTAATATTTACAACTCGGCAGCGGTCACTTATCGATGTCAGCAATCGCACAATATAAATTTGATCTTACAACTTATCGGTCTGGGGGTCAAGAGGATGAGTGCAGAGCGCTCCAGTGTTTGCATTTGACACTGATAAAGTTTTTAAAATAGAAGTTAAGTCAATAACATGGTTGCACACTAGCTCACGTGAGGGATCACCAGATGTAAGGCCATCCGACTTTGGTCATGTCGCAAGATGTATCAGAAAGTGGCGAAAGTATATAAACTCTGCAGCCTCACTAACTGTCATTCTGCTGTCAGAAACTTTCTACGTCCTGTCAGTTAGTTTTGCTCTCTGTTCTCAGTTAGCCATTGAGAGATGTCGACCATCAGAGAATTTTTGCATGCTAGTGAGATGAATGCTGAGAAGAACGAGGTAGTCCGTTCGTTTGAAAGCCTGTTAAACAGTGTGGACAGACTGGATAATGCCGCCAAGAGACCTTCCTCACCTGAGGCTCCTGCATCACCGAAACGTATGTGTCACCCTGCTCTCCAGAGAGGTGGAAAGGTTCTTCGACAGACGAAACTCTCATTAACAGCCCGCCGTCTCGCTGCACGCTTCTATGTTCCAACCACCCCGCAGGGCAGCTCACCTCCTGGTTCAAGTGTTCGTGACATCACCTCTGCAAAGTCTAATCCTGCTGTGACTTCTCCGGCTGTTTCACCCCACTACACTGTGACGAATGTCCGCAACTACAACTCCATCAAGTTTAAGACAGTTTCTCCTTTTATTAATTTTTTCACCCTATGGTATTTTCTGCAGGACAATCTTTTAAAACAGTTACTGCAGGATAGTCCTTCTTCTAGTGAAGGTCGAACTCGCAAAATACGGGGACCTTGTTCAAGGATTGCATCAACCATTCAGCGAGGGGTTACCACCCAAAGTTTAGCGGGACTTGGCAAATTTCAGATGAACATGGACACCAAAGGAGTTTGGTGAAGTTTTAATAGAGTGAACTTTTGATAAGGGGGTTTAATAAAGGGGAGGGGGGTTTTAATGAGTGTTTAATTAATAAGGAATAAAAATGGGTAATACAACTTTGAAAGTTGATTTTCTAAGTTTAGTGGACTTGTAAAAAGGATGGTAGTTTGCGATCAGTGAAGTTTTAATAGAGTGAAATTCTGATAAGGGGGGTTTAATAAAGGGTAGGGGGTTTTAATGAGTGTTTAATCAATAAGGAATAAAAATGGGTAATACAACTTTGGGACTTGATTTTCTGTGAGTGACTGCTATCGAAAGATTTGCAATTATTTAGAGACTTGCATCATCCCTTTCTGCGTGAGGTTGCCACCAATGCAATTATTCTGAGGCTTGCATCAGCCGATCGTTGCCATCCCGAAGTTTAGTTGGTAAGGGACTTATTCGGAGATTAAGGGGGCTTAAAATATAGGGGATCAACCTGGGGGTCTGAAATAAAGAAAAATCGGGACTATTCGAGAAGGAGGGTTTAAAATATAGGTGGGTCAACCGGGGGTCTTTAATGACGGGTTGGCTGAAAAATTGTGAAATTATAGTTAAAATATGGGTTTTTCCGAAAATAGTACTCCTCAAAGTCACCAGATGGCGCCAGGGGTTAAGGTTTTTTAATAAGGGGCAGAATTTTTAATAAAGGGGAGTCAAAAAACGGGAAATTAGAGCTAAAATAGGGGGTTTTCCGAAAATAGTACTCCTCATAGTCACCAGATGGCGCCAGGGTTTAAGGGGGAGGAAGGGGGTTTTAATAACGGGGAGAAATTGTTAATAAAGGGGAGTCAAAAATCGGGAAATTAGAGCTAAAATAGGGGTTTCTCCGAAAATAGTACTCCTCATAGTCACCAGGGGTTAAGGGGGGGGAGGAAGTTTTTTAAATTATTAATTATGAATATTAATAAGGTGCGTGGCCGGAAGTGCCGTCATAGGGAGGGGAAAGCATAGTGGGGATCCGTGGAGTGGGACTATACTACTGGGGGGACTCTGTATTTCCAGCCACGTAATGTGCAGTTAACCAAGTTCGAGTCCCACCTGTGCCAGCGTTGAGATTTATCTCTGCTAAGCTCTCATCCTGCTCTCGGTCGGAAAGGGTACACCAATCGGCTTGGAAAGGTCGCTGTCCCTCGGTTGGGCCATAAAGACGTGCCTCCGTGTGGATGATAGCCGATTGGTGACCTCTGTGCACCTTAAAGAACACATTGGATGGCCTCAATGGGAGACATCCATCTGTCTCTTAACAGCTATTCTTTGGGGCCCCCTTCCTGCAACATTCTCTGAGCACCTGAGGTTGCTATGACCTGGCCATTCGAGGCGGGGTAGCTCAGTTGGTAGCGCACCAGGCTCATAATCTGTAGTTCCCAGGTACGAGTCCCAGCTGGGTCAGCGTTAAGAATCATCTCCACAAAACTCCCCGCACTGCCCACGGTCAGTAGGGGACATCGATGGACTTGGAAAGGTCACCGTCCGTCGGATGGAACATTAAGCCATGGCCCCGTGTGCAGGAGAGCTATGCCCTGTGCATGTTAAAGACCACGCTGGATGGCCTTGACGGGAGGCTACCATCTGTCTCCCAAAAGCTGTTCCAGTGGGTCCCCTCCCCCAACCTTCTACGACCCTTCGGGGTTCTTCTGATCTGGCCATTGAGCCCATTGTGTGCAAAAAAGTGCCACTCAGAGGTAAAACAACCCCAAAAAATAAGTGCGACTTACCTTCCACGGAGACTGAACACTTTCACTCCACAATCGCCCTCGATTTATCATTAACACTAAACATGGCTGAAGAAATTGGGTTCCCGAATGATGCTCATCAAGAAACCACCTAATAACTCAACTGGCTGGCTACAATTTCCAGTATTAAAATCGAGAGTATGTTAATGCCAAATCTGAAACCTCTGCAAGCCCACTAGGCTCCCATAGGCCACATCCACAAATAGAGCAAAAATAACCCTCCACTCTTTCCGGCTGTGAGATTTTTATGCACGCGTTATCTCTCTTTATGTTTCTTTCTATGTCCTTCCCATGGGGTGGCTGTGCAAACATCATAAATACGTCTGCAGTGGACAGTAAATTGCGTTAAAGCCACAGTGGGAATGCGCTTGGGCACATTACTCGCTTATGACATCACACCGCTAACATCCGTACTACGCACAGAATTGTTGACTAAATATTTTGTGTTTATTAACACGCAATCAAAAGGCTTTTATCGAGGAGAAAAGCAGATATTTATAATTAGGTGATAAAAAAATGCGTTATGTACGATATTCTATTACTTTTAAAGGTTTGTTAGTTCTTCCTTTGGTATAGGAAGAAGAGGGCTCAGATATCTACCTCTGTAAACACCAGGTTTGAATATAACCTGATGTTTCAAAGTTCAAGTCCTCATCTATGCCTCATGGATTCAGATTTTCCCGACTAACTTTCGTTCTATCGAAAAGAGGTTTTTCGGTTGTTTTACCTCTAAGGCACACTTTTTTTATCCACAATGGCCAGGTCATAAGAACCCCAAAAGCTCAGGAAGGTAAGGGGAAGGAAATTTACTTGGGTTGTTTTACTTCAAAGCGGCACTTATTTGCACACAGTGAGCTAAATGGCCAGGTCACAAGGACCCTGAAGGCTCAGCGAAGGTTGGGGGAAGGGGACCCACTGGAACAGCTGTTGGGAGACAGATGGTAGCGTCCCCTCAAGGCCATCCAGCGTGTTCTTTAACGTGCACAGGGTATGGCTCTCCCGCACACTGCGCCACGGCTTAACGTCCAATCCGACGGACGGCGGCCTTTCCAAGCCATCCGTGTCTCCTACTGACCGTGGGCAGGGCGAGGAGTTTTGCGGAGATAAATCTCAATGCTGTCCCATCTGGGACTCGAACCTGGGAACTACAGATTACGAGTCTGGTGCGCTACCGACTCAGACACCCCACTTCGGAAGGAAACTTACTGAACAGATTTTAGAGTTGGGTTGTTTTACCTCCGAGCAGCACTTTTTTGCACACCATGGGCTAAATGGCCAGGTCACATGGACCCCGAAGGCTCAGAGAAGGTTGGGGGAGGGGACCCACTGGAAAGCTGTTGGGAGACAGATGGTAGCCTCCCCTCAAGGCCATCCAGCGTGTTCTTTAACGAGCACAGGGTATGGCTCTCCCGCACACGGCGCCACGGCTTAACGTCCAATCCGACGGACGGCGGCCTTTCCAAGCCATCCGTGTCTCCTACTGACCGTGGGCAGGGCGAGGAGTTTTGCGGAGATAAATCTCAATGCTGTCCCATCTGGGACTCGAACCTGGGAACTACAGATTACGAGTCTGGTGCGCTACCGACTGAGTAACCCCCGCCCCCCTTCTTATAGTGTGAAGGCAATTTTTGTGTTATTCCACATTATCTTCCATTACTAAAGCAAAATGAAGCAATTTGTTAGGGAGGTTTTCTCGGATTTTTCTTTTTCTTTTTGCACCCAATAGGCTACATGGACAGGTCTCAAGGCCTCCGAGCTAAATACTATAACGAGATCCACTGGACAGCTTTCAGGAAACAGATGGAAGTCTCCTGTCAAGGTCACCCAACGTTTCTTTAATGTGCACATAATAGGACTCATAAAAGGCCATGGCTTATAGTCCCATGCGACAGACGGTTCATTCCTAAATCGTGGAGGGGCGGGGGTGGCTCAGTCGGTAGCACGCCAGGCTCGTAATCTGTAGTTCCCGGGTTCGAGTCCCAGCTGGGTCAGCGTTGAGAATTATCTCAGCAAAATTCCCTGCCCTGCCTACGGTCAGTAGGGGACACCAATGGGTTTGGAAAGGCCGCCGTCCGTCGGATGGGACGTTAAGCCGTGATCCGTGTGCGGGAGAGCCATACCCTGTACACGTTAAAGAACACGCTGAATGGCCTTGACGGGAGGCTACCATCTGTCTCCCAACAGCTGTTCCAGTGGGTCCCCTCCCCCAACCTTCTCTGAGCCTTCGGGGTCCATGTGACCTGCGCATTTAGCCCATGGTGTGCAAAAAAAGTGCCGCTCAGAGGTTTAACAAACCAACTCCCCGCCCTGCCTACGGTCAATAGGGGACACCGATGGACTTGGAAAGGTCGCCGTTCGTCGGATGGGACGTAAAGGCATGGTCCCGTGTGCGGGAGAGCCATACTCTGTGCACGTTAAAGAACACGCTGGATGGCCTTGACGAGAGGCTTACCATCTGTCTCCCAACAGCTGTTCCAGTGGGTCCCCTCCCCATCAACCTTCTCTGAGCCTTCGGGGTCCATGTGACCTGGCCATTTAGCCCATTGTGTGTAAAAAAGAGCCGCTCAGAGGTAAAACAACCCAACCCAAGAATTTGCTGTCAAAATATTATGGATATTTGATAGTATGAATTAGCATTCAAACTGTTTTTTTAAACATTTCTATTTTTTGTAAAACAGATTTATTCTCAAAACGATCTTCATTTTTTTTTGTGCTTCCTATCTTAAATTCTACACGATGCCATTTTCTAATTTAAAACTTTATCTGCATCCCTGCCATATCCTTCTCCTTTCCAAACCAGCATCCTTTCCCATGTGTAAATAGATCATGCATCCCAGCGTCCAATCCCATCAGTCTCCTCTTCCTCCCTTGTTTGCTTGCAAAGAAAGGAATTAATCCCCCCACCCAGGGGACACTGCAACAGCAGACGCCTCCGCCATCCAAAATCCTCTTCTCTATATATAACACTCTCACTGGGAGTACCAAGAGCAGAAGATCGGAAGAGGGAGAATGTTCCTAGGGAGAACACTACACCCGATGATTCTCTTTTCCACTCCCTCGCTCACTTTCAACAGCCTGCTTCAGTAAATCTTTTTCAATCTCCTTTTCAATGGAAGCAGAAAAAGAGAACATTTCGATTTTCAAACTCTGTAAATATTTTCCACATCTTTATAAAAGTATGGATTTTTTTTTTTAATAGGGCTTAAAAGGTCTGAAATTCAGTTATTCTATCTCTGATTGTCACTTCTTTTGCGCACCACGGTCTAAAGAAAATGGGCTGTTTTATCACTGAGTGACACTTTTTTGCACACAATGGACTAAATAGCCAGGTCACAAGAACCCGAAGAAGGTTAGGGGAAGGGAACCCATGTGACAGCTGTTTATAGACAGATGGAAGTCTCACATCAAGTGTGTTCTTTAATATGCACAGGGTATGGTTCTCTGCACACAGAGCCACGACTTTAAGTCCCATCCGACGGACGGCATCCTATTCCAAGTCCATCCATTTCTTTCACAGAGGGTTGTTTTACCTTTGAGCGGCACTTTTTTTGCACACTATGGGCTAATTGGCAGGTCACAAGGACCCCGAAGAGTCGGAGAAGGTTGGGGGAGGGGACCCACTGGAACAGCTGTTGGGAGACAGATGGTAGCCTCCCGTCAGGCCACCCAGCGTGTTCTTTAGACAGATGGTAGCCTCCCGTCAAGGCCATCCAGCGTGTTCTTTAACGTGCACAGGGTATGGCTCTCCCACACACGGGGCCACGGTTAAACGTGATGGAGGCCTTTCATAGCCCATCAGTGTCCCCTACTGATCGTGGGCAGGGCGGGGAATTTTGCGGAGATAAATCTCAACGCTGACCCAGTTGGGACTCGAACCTGGGAACTACAGGTTACGAGCCTTGCGCGCTACCGACTGAGCCACCCTCGCTCCTCCATGTGCAGGAGAGCCTAACATGTTCATATTAGACAACACGTCCGATGGCCTTGACAGGAGGCTGCCATCTCTCTCCTAACATCGGTCCAGTGGATCTCCATCCCCAACCTTCTCTGAGCCCTTCAGGTTTTTATAACCCATCTTGCGCAAAAAAGTGAAGTTAAGAGGTAAAACAACCCTACGCTCATCACAGAAATACATTTGCTCAAAATACAGTATCATCTTGTTTGATTGTGCCACACAATCACAGAGATATCACAACATGTTGCGTATGCGGATAGGCACCGCATGAATAAATAGTCTCGAGGACATGTGATAGTAGTAGTGGTATCAAGGCTATTCAAACAATTCTCGTAAAATAACTTGTGTGCTATAACTTTCAAATATTTCCGGACATTTGTTTACTGACTTTATTTCACTGTTTTGAATCCTAAAATATTTGGCTAGAATTTCTGCTGTGCACTAATATTACATCCTGTACAGTCGCTCAAAAAAATATCCGAACACTGTGGTTGATTACAGAATTCAGAAAAAATATCTGGCAACGATATTTTTAGAAATTAGTGATCTGGCAACTTTTATGTACAGTTGCCAGATCACTAATTTCTAAAAAAAAAATCGCTCCAAGATATTTTTTCTGAATTCTGTAATCAACCAAAGTGTTCCGATATTTTTTGAGCGACTGTACAGAGGGCGTCGAAAAACAATATTCATATTTCAATAGGTAATTGACATAAAAAGATGTTTAAAAAAATCACCTTTTTTAAATCAATAGTTTCATGATTATAAACCCTTAAAACTTTGGGCCTTCTTTCAGATAATCCTATTTATATTTCGCTATGCCATAACTGGCCTAGTGGTTAGGGAGCTAGCCACAGTGCCAGCAAGGCAAACTTTGTGTTAGCTCTATCTGATGCAGTGGTCAGCAATGACTACGCTCTTAGTAGGACATGATGTCCTTGTATGAGAAGGCCTGTGGAAAGCTAGGAATAGCTTCTGGGATTCTTCTTTGTCCTAATGTCGCAAACCTAAAAAAAAAAATTTCGTATAAATTGTCCTACGCGTAATCTTCACTTAAATTTAAATGAATTGTTATTAAGATTCTGCTAATTCTATAAATTTGCCAAAAAATGAGAAAAAGTCATTTTAAAAGATATCCATATTTTTGTATTCTGCATTTCATTAAATAATTAAGTAACAAAAGAAATTGTGTATACAAAATGTCAAGAAACTCTCGAAAGTTTCTTTTGTGTTCAATTGACTACAATATGGCCATATTGGTGGCGTGACTCGGCTCAGAATATTTCGTGTAATACAACAGTTTGCAGAGATATTTTCCTTTAAATGCTGTAAATTATAAATGTTTTCGGAATAAACAATGTTTTCAATGCATCCGACCCCCAAAATAAAATAATTCCAAAGGTGTTAAATCATGACTTCACCGTACCATGGGGCGGGGGTGGCTCAGTCGGTAGCGCGCCAGGCTCGTAATCTGTAGTTCCCAGGTTCGAGTCCCAGCTGGGTTAGCGTTGAGATTTATCTCCGCAAAATTCCCCACCCTGTCCACGGTCAGTAGGGGACACCGATGGGCTTGGAAAGACCGCCGTCCGTCGGATGGGACGTTAAGCCGTGGCCCCGTGTGTGGGAGAGCCATACCCTGTGCACGTTAAAGAACACGTTGGATGGCCTTGACGGGAGGCTACCATCTGTCTCCCAACAGCTGTTCCAGTGGGTCCCCTCCCCCAACCTTCTCTGAGCCTTCGGGGTCCATGTGACCTGGCCATTTAGCCCATGGTGTGCAAAAGAGTGCCGCTCAGAGGTAAAACAACAACAACAACTCACCGTACCACAAGATCTGCCCACTTTTACTAATCTAGGGATTTCCAAATTTGGCATTTAAGACACGTGATAGTATCAAATAGTGGCGGCGCTAGTAACTCCACGCCATCGTAAGTAGGTAACTTTTAGAATATCTTGACATTTTGGACAGACCATTGCTTTTGTTAATTATTTAATAAAACATAGCACCTTAAAATATGAGTATTCTTTTAAAATGACCCTGTATTTAAGATCAAGAAAATTATCAGTAGGTTATGTAATACGCCTACATAATTTAATCGCTAGTTCTTTAACTTCCTTTTCTAGTTCAATGTGCCTACTCCAACGTTTAATCTTGTTTCATTCCGTTTCCTCTTAAACTTTGGTTGAGTGCTGTGCATGTTTTCGGCTTCAAATAATGATTATCACCTTGGAAACAGAACAAACTAAGGAGAGAGAGTGATTAAAAATCTTTATCGGAACAGGAAATGTCTTCCTATCAATGAAAAAGATCTTTGCAAGCCCAGAGAGACAGTCAACACAAGGCAGAAGAGTCTACATTTGGAGAACTCTTAGAAGCAGATAAAGGTATCGAATTGTTTCTGAAATACAATGGGATAAGTGGATGACTTCTAAGCAGCTCGTTTTTTGCACGATGATCACAAGGACCCAAAAGGCTGGGTTGGGTTGTTTTACCTCTGAGCGGCACTTTTTTGCACACCATGGGCTAAATAGCCAGGTCACATGGACCCCGAAGGCTCAGAGAAGTTAGGGAAGGGGACCCACTGGAACAGCTGTTGGGAGACAGATGGTAGCCTCCCGTCAAGGCCATCCAGCGTGTTTTTTAACGTGCACAGGGTATGACGCTCCCACACACGGGGCCACGACTTAACGTCCCATTCGAAGGACGGCGGCCTTTCCAAGTCCATCGGTGTACCCTACTGACCGTGGGCAGGGCGGGGAATTTTTTGCGGAGATAAATTTCAACGCTGTCCCAGCGGGACTCGAACCTGGGAACTGCAGATTACGAGCCTGGCGCGCTACCGACTGAGCTCTCCCCCGCCCCCAAGACAGCCACTAGGAGAGAGGGAGTCAGTAGGGGACACCATTGGACTCGCCCGTCGGTTTAAGCCGTGGTTCGTGTGAGGGAGAGCCCTATCCTACTCACGTTCGCATTGGATGGCCTTGATGGGTGCCTTATAACAACTGCCTTATAATAGCTGCCGATTTGATCCCCACCACACAACCTTCTCTGAGCGTTGGGTTTTTATAATCTGGCCATTTAGCCCCTTGTGTGCAAAAAGATGTCGCCCAGAGTTAAAATCCAACGGGAGGTTTACATCTGTTTCCCAAAAGCTATCCAGTGGGTCCCCTTCTCCCTAACCTTCTTTGAAGCCCTCGGGGTCCTTGTGACCTGGCAATTTAGCTCAGTGCATGTAAAAACGTGCCGTTCAGAGGTAAAACAGCTCAACCTGTATAAAAGTAGGTGAAAAGTAAATGGCGGTAGAGCACACCTTATCTGTTTGACAAATTAAACGCCTCCAAAAATTACTAAAACGCCCATTTTGGGAACCAGTGATTTAGCTCATTGTGTACAAAAAAGAAAACCTGCCATTTAGAGGTAAACTAGGAGAGCCCATTGAACCACCAACGGCACTTCGAAGAGAAAGAGTGGCAACCGAAAGGCTTCAGTCTGAAAGTTGGCGAAGGCAGTTTTTCAGACAACTTCTTTAAAAGATTCTTATCTAAGTCCATTTCTTAGCGTTAAATACCATAGGCCTCTACATAATTCATGTCTGAAGAAGTGCGAAAATGAAAAACTGGTTTACAACTATCCATCCACAAAATAGAGGAAATAGAAGCTTAGCTTAACATTTATTATAACCGGAGGAAAACTATCACCATTACCATAAAACATCGAAATGGTTGTGCCTTTTCTTACTAAGACATGGTTGTTGAGCAGTTACGTTCTGCTAACGGCAAATGAACGGTCAAAGACTCCAAGGGATCAGGTCTGTGAATATGAACTAATGAGGAGATTAAAGATGAAAGGTCAACATCACTGCCGTACACAACGATGTCAATTGGGACACTAGGGTTGGATTGTTTTACCTCTGAACGGCACTTTTTTAAATGCAATGGGCTAAAATAGTCACAAGGAACACAAGAGTTTAGAGAAGAAGGGTTGGGTTGTTTTACATCTGAGCAGTACTTTTTTGCACACAGTGGACCAAATGGCTAGGTCACAAGGTCCCCGAGGGCTCAGAGAAAGTTGGGGGAGAGTATCCACTGGACAGCTGTTGGGAGACATATGGTAGCTTCCTGTCAAGGTCATTCAGCCTGTTCTTTAATGTTCACAGGGTATGGTTCTCTCGGGGGTCATGGCTTAACATCCCATCCAACGAACGGCGGCATTTCCAAGTTTATCGGTGTCCCTTACTGACCGTGGGCAGGGCTGGGAGTTTTGAAGATAAAGTCTCAATGCTGACGCAGCTGAGAGTCGAACCTGGGAATTGCAGATTACGAGCCGGGCGCACTACCGACTGAGCCACCCCCGTCGCAATCTAACTTCAAAACTCTGTAACTTCTAAAATATACACTCAATGAAAAAAAATAACTAAAAATAAAGATCATAATTAAATGTATTTAAATATCGATTTCCAACATTATTTGTTCAGTATTTATAATAAAAAAAATACCCCCTCAAGCAGCTGCTTGCCACAGAGGTCTGACAGGAGCCTGTCAGTTTATATGCCAGAGTAGAGGATCTGAGAGGATGGCAGGACCTCAGCAGAAAAACAACACACACATCCATGCCTTACCCGGGCTCGAACCCGGGTCCCTTAGATTAGTAGCCAAGCGCGCTAACCACACGGTCACGGGAAAGAGTTATAAATGCTGGAATATTTAATAACAGTAATCCGTTTTAGGAAATTATCTAATTTTAATTAAAACTTAATAAGTATTGTTTAAAACCGTCTAATCAAATAAATATACATTTAAAAAGTCTGTATAATGATTATTTCAATATTATACAATCAAAAATGAGTTTTAAATAAGATAATTTCTTGCTAAATATTCCAACTTCCATAATTCTTTAAGTTCCGAACGAACATTTTTGAAAATCGAAATTTAAATAGATTTCCTTATTATCTTTACCTTCAGTCATATTTTTCCATTCAATGCATATTTTAGAAGTTATAGAGTTTCCAAATTATATTGACATAACATGGAAATTTTGAAATATTTTGGTAGGCGATACCGCATTAGGCTCGTGATCTACAGTTCCCAGATTCGAGTCCCATCTGTGCCTGGGTTGTGGTTTATCTCTTCTGAACCCCCCCCCCCCCCCCATCCTGTTCTTGGTGAGAAAGATCCACACCAATGGGCTTGGGAAAGGACGCCGTTCGTCGGATGCGTTGGGTTGTTTTACCTCTGAGCGACACTTTTTTGCACACCATGGGCTAAACGGCCAGGTCACATTGACCCCGAAGGCTCAGAGAAGGTTGGGGGAGGGGACCCACTGGAACAGCTGTTGGGAGACAGATGGTAGCCTCCCGTCAAGGCCATCCAGCGTGTTCTTTAACGTGCACAGGGTATGGCTCTCACGCACAAGGGGCCACGGCTATAACGTCCCATCCGACGGACGGCAGCCTTTCCAAGCCCATCGGTTTCCCCTACTGACCGTGGGCAGGGCGGGGAATTTTGCGGAGATAAATCTCAACGCTGACCCAGCTGGGACTCGAACCTGGGAACTACAGATTACGAGCCTGGCACGCTACCGACTGAGCCATCCCCGCCCCTCGTCGGATGCGACTTAAAGCCGTGGTCCGTGTGAAAAACTCTGCACCCACTATGCACAGGGGGTGCAGGGGGAGGCTACCATCTGTCTCGTAACAGCTGTCCAGTGGGTTCAAACTTCTTTGAGCCCCCAAACCTCTTTGAGCACTCGTGGTCCTTGTGACCATAGGGGTTGACATGATTTTTTTCTTTCTTTTTTTCAGTGTAGGGTGTGCCCAAAAATTGCTTTTGGAGGCGAGCAGAAAATTTTCAAGTTGGTGGGATGCTTCATTAATGAGCAGAAATGCGAATATGAACAATCAGGTACACACATGCATCATATCGTAATACAACTAAGTATGGCTGAAAAACGGAAAAATGGGCAACTTATTATCAAAAATACATGTACAAAAAGTTTTCATATATTATTTGCCAAAAAATAAATGATATACATCCGAAAACAAAAGGTAAAAAATACATTTTATAGAAGTACGTTAATACAAAGTGCTTGTTTACATTAAATTATTGTGCACTGTAACACTGTAAGATATGGTCTTTTCGTAGTAGTTCTTTTCACAAGAATCAACTTACAGGCTACGACAAATATGACTTTCATCGTACAGAAGAAAGTTCGAATAGAATTACATGTTAAAAAGATTACATTTCCTTACAGAAAACCGACCTTAATTTTTGATGCGCCTTATATTATTAAACACAAATTAATTTTTTGATTAATTTCTGTAGGGGGGAGTTGAGCAACTTGTCCTCACGCCTCTGAGCTGGCCATTTAGCCAAAAGTGACGCTCAGAGGTAAAACAACCTACACAATCTCAGTATTTATTAGCTACGAAATGGCACCAGTTGCACAACCAATCAAAAGCCATGCTTCGAACACAAATCGTCTGCGTCAAAAGCAGCATCGTGTGATGTAACAGATTCCCACATGTCGTCTGCGCTAATTTACAAGTACATCCCGTTGAAGGTCAAAGAGAAGACGACGTTGCTGACTCCAGCAAAAGAAGCAACTGAGCAAATCTGGTTTGTCAAATTACTACCACATGAAGACATTTCAGCTCCCGATTTGACTGCTTCAGAATTAATACTTTCCGGTTTTGGTCGGTAAACACAAAAGAGATATTGTAAGATTGTAGCAGACATAGTTGTGTTTAAGTTCGATTCCGGTTTCTTTAATGATCAGACAAAATGAATCTATTTTTCGTGAATCACTATATAGCAATTATTGTGAGTTGGGTTGTTTTACCTCTGAGCGGCACTTTTTTGCACACCATGGGCTAAATGGCCAGGTCACATTGACCCCGAAGGCTCAGAGAAGGTTGGGGGAGGGGACCCACTGGAACAGCTGTTGGGAGATTGATGGTAGCCTCCCGTCAAGGCCATCCAGCGTGTTCTTTAACGTGCATAGGGTATGGCTCTCCCGCACACGGGGCCACGGCTTAACGTCCCATCCGACGGACGGCGGCCTTTCCAAGCCCATCGGTGTCCCCTACTGACCGTGGGCAGGGCGGGGAATTTTGCGGAGATAAATCTCAACGCTGACCCAACTGGGACTCGAACCTGGGAAGTACAGATTACGAGCCTGGCGCGCTACCGACTGAGCCACCCCCGCCCCAATTATTGTGAGAATGAGTAGTTCTACTTGTAACTTTTTATGCGAATTATAAAAAAATATATGCTCAACATTAAAAAAAAAGGTAAATTGAAATTTTGTCATCGAAAATTAAAGATTTGTATCTTGTTTGTTTATCTGTTGAGGTAGAAATACATATATTTGATAACTGAAAAATGTGTGATGTGACATTAAATACTAAGATAATTTTGTCATGAATGCTTTAACCAAATATCAGATACGTTTATTATTTCACTGACTACATTAAATAATTACTGGTAAAATGTTTTTTGTACAAATACATTTTTTTCTTCGAATTTTTTTTATTCAGAAAAAGATTTGGTGTTATTTTTTTCATAATGCAATATTGTGGCGAATTATCGAAATGAAAGCAAATACTTATATAATTTTGTTTATCATGGCGTTTTTCTTCAAATCTGCCCTCTTTAGTAAATATTTCAGTTTTTCGTTTCGAATTACATGAAATAATGTAGGGCAGAGTCTCCGAGCGTCACCCTGCCCTTTGTCCGATATGGAGCGCCGAAGGGCTTGGAAAGGCCCTCGTCCGTAGGATGGGGCATCAAGCCGTGGCTCCGTGTGAAAAAGAATCATGACCATGTTCTTTAAATGACACGCTGAGGGCTTTCATCTATCTCTTAATAGCTGCTCGGTGGATCCCCTTCCCCAACCTTTTCTAAACCCTTGGAGTCCTTATGACCTGGCAATTTAACCCATTATGTGAAAGAAAGTGCCGCTCAGAGGGTTGCTTTACGGCTGAGCGGAATTTTTTCATGCAATGGGCTACATGGCCAGGTCACGAGGGTTGGGTTGTTTTACCTCTGAGCGGCACTTTTTTGCACACCATGGGCTAAATGGCCAGGTCACATGGACCCCGAAGGCTCAGAGAAGGTTGTGTGAGGGGACCCACTGGAACAGCTCTTGGGAGACAGATGGCAGTCTCCCGTCAAGGCCATCCAATCTTCTTTAACGTGCACAGGGTATGGCTCTCCCGCAGACAGAGCCACGGCTTAACGTCCCATCCGATGGACGGCGGCCTTTCCAAGCCCATCGGCATCACCTACTGACCGTGGGCAGGGAGTTTTGCGGAGATAGTCTCAACGCTGACCCAGCTGAGATTCGAACCTGGGAACTATAGATTACGAGCCTGGTGCGATATCAACTGAGTCACCCTGCTCCAAGTCACAAGGACTTCGAAGACACAGAGAAGGTTGAGGGAGGAGATCCATTGGGCAGCTATTAGAAGGCGAATGGTAGGCTCTGGTCAAGGCCATCCAGCGTGTTCTTTAACGTGTACATGGTATGGCTCTCCCGAACAAAGGGTCTGGCCAGCTACCAACTGAGCAACTCACGCACCTGGGGTCCTTGTGACAGGCCCATTTAGCCAAGTGTGTGAAAAAAAGTGCCACTCAGAGGTGAACCTCCATCCAATCATAGCATGTTACTATTAACATAGGGTTGAAGCCTGTGAAAACTGTGTCCTTGCTTGGCACCACCGAAAGCATTCGCAGATCGAATTTAAATGAAAAAAAATTGCTTAAAATTTGTCAGTAACATCTACACATTACTAAAATATTCACTCAAAAGCGATGACTTTGCAGTAATGTAATAAATGTGACAAATACTCTGAAGATATCTCGTAATCGCATCATATAATTGAACAACTTTAATAATAATCATTGGAGATAGAATCTTAAACGAAACTTACCAAAAAACTCCTCCCATTTCATCCCATCATCCGCCTCCAAGTCCTGATGTGCATACTCCACCCCCTTATACATATCGGGGGTCGAACCCTTACTCCTAGCGGGTTCAGTTCGGTTGAGGACCATCAATACCCACCAGACAGCCAACGGAAACAAAAACCACACACACACACTTCACTGGATTCTCGCACAAAGTTCAACAGAGGAAACAATACCGATCCCAGAGGCACAAACCACCCACTAGAGTATCACCGCCGTCTTGAAGCATGGACAAGCATTAATTTCATCGCAGAAACCGTTGAAAACATGCACCTGGAGAAGCGAGGATCTCCCCACGTGCACGTCCCCACTCTTGCGCATCGGGAGGGCGCTTGGTGTCGGCCTGTTTAAGGATGAGGTCCGATCTCTCCTGATCCACTACGACCATCGTTTCCCTTTGGCTTGAAATGCAGTCCACAGCTTTAAGGACAATGGCAGGAATTCACACCTAAGCAGTTCACGGCCATTGCGGGGACTCCTTAGTTAGGAGTTATGGGTTGAACTGAATCGTGGCAATGTTGCGTTCCGTCGATGACTGCGGCGTTGGGAGACTCGACTGCTAGGCCTACACAGCTGGCGGAAGGATCGCGTCTCCTGTGGAAGAGTCCAAGTCGCGCTACAAGGGTAGTGGATGAGATGGGCGATGGTGAAGTTTTGCGTTTCCCGAGACGGCCAAAAGTGACTCTAAGCGTGGTGTGAAGGGCATAGTGGCGGATTATAACGAACGAGGCGCTCGCGAGAGCCTCAACATTCGTGGGGGTTTCAAAAACAGTCAAAACTCGATTTTTTCCTCAATATATTTTTTAGTAAAATAGTTCGCAATCAGTATATTTTACGTACACATTTCTTTTTTTACTTAGGTTAATACCCAAAATCTGGATTGGATTTGGAGGGTGGGAAAAAAGTGGCCGTTCCTCCCCCTTTGAGAAAAGCTAGTAAAGGGTGATAGAGGCTTTGGTTGTTCAACCTCTGAGCGGTACTTTTTTTCACAGCATGGGATGAATGTCCAGGTCACATGGACCCCGAAGGCTCAGAGAAGTTGGGGGAGGGGACCCACTGGAACAGCTGTTAGGAGACAGATGGTAGCCTCCAGTGAAGGCCATCCAGTGTGTTCTTTAACTTGCACAGGGTATGGCTCTCCCGCACACGGGACCACGGCTCAACGTCCAATCCAACGGTCAGCGACCTTTCCAAGTCCATCGGTGTCCCCTAGTGACGGTGGGGCAGGGCGGGGAATTTTGCGAAGATAAATCTCAACGCTGACCCAGCTGGGACTCGAACGTGGCGCGCTCCCGACTGAGCCACCTCCGCCCCTACGTGATACAAGCAAAAAATTATTAAACTTTACATTTCTACACATTTTGTACATTTTTCAAGACGTTTTGAAAGACCTCTAAAACGGAGACAAAAACTTTATACTGGAATGGAAATCCGCCTTTTTCTGGTTCGATGCTCCATTTGCCCTCCCCCGTTTCTTTCTTTCTAGATGGATCCGAGCGTGCTTAATATGCGATTTTCGGTAAAAGCATTGCAAAGTTGCTTGCTCTGCCAAGTGGCGGGCATGGCTCAGTCGTAGCGCGCTAGGATCGTAATCTACAGGTCCGAGTCCCAGCTGGCCAGCGTTGAGATTTATCTCCGCACAACTCCCCGTCCTGCCTCAGTCATTACACCGATGGGCTTGAAATGGACGCCGTCCGTCGGATGGGATTTGGGTTGTTTTACCTCTGAGCGGCACTTTTTTGCACACAATGGGCTAAATGGCCAGGTCACATGGACCCCGAAGGCTCAGAGAAGGTTGGGGGAGGGGACCCACTGTAACAGCTGTTGGGAGACAGATGGTAGCCTCCCGTCAAGGCCATCCAGCGTGCACAGGGTATGGCTCTCCCACACACGGCGCCACGGCTTAATGTCCCATCCGACGGACGGCGGCCTTTCCAAGCCCATCGATGTCCCCTACTGACCGTGGGCAGGGCGGGTAATTTTAGGGAGATAAATCTCAACGCTGACCCAGCTAGGACTCGAACCTGGGAACTGCAGATTACGAGCCTGACGCGCTACCGACTGAGCCACCCCCCGCCCCAATCGTCGGATGGGACGTTAAAGCAGTGAATGAAGCAGACCATTTGTCTCCCAACAGCTGTTCCAGTGGGTCTCCCTCCCACCAACTTCTCTGAACCTTCGGGGTCCTTGTATAAAACCAATAGCCAAGTCACATTTATTTAGCCCATTGTATTTTGCACACAATGGGTGAAATGAGTCCACGGGTTCATTTAGCCCATTGTGTGCAAAATACAATGGGCTAAATAAATGTGACTTGGCTATTGGTTTTGCACACAATGGGCTAAATGAACCCGTGGACTCATTTCACCCATTGTGTGCAAAAAAGTGCCACTCAGAGGTAAAACAACCCAACCTAAATACGTAACTACAAATAGCCTGGCCTTTTCTCGACGCCATAATTTTTGATCTCCTATTAGAGCTATTTGCGAAATCGTCCATCACGAAGGAGTTACAGACTTCTAAGTCCTCCCAATCTCCCTCCTGCTCTCCCTCTCCCATGGTCTTCCCCTTCATCTTTCTCCGACTCTCCCCCACCCCTCTAACTTCCTCTTCCCCCCCCCCCCCACTGACCGCTTCACATCTGTAGGGCTCAACCTCCCCCTATCTAGGGGTTAGGTGGGGTGTCGCGCCACGTGCAGACTCCAGGGTTACCATCTCTCTTCCGTCGTCATGACAACCGCCTTAGAAACGCTGGAAGCCACAGACGGGATGCGACAATCTCGTCATCTTTTCGAATAACATTCCAAACATCCGCCACATAATGACAAAAAAAAAAGAGGAAAATTAAAACCAGCAGTTGCCCTGAACTTCTGATGTTCCTTTTTTTTTAAAGTTTTTCCCGAAGCATTCTTTCACAAAGAATCAATTGGTTTTAGTACCGCTCGGTGAGAAAAGAACCTCGTTTTGCACACAATGACCAAGTCACAAGAACTCCAAAGGCTCGCGCTGGCTGGGAGATTAGCGGAGAAAATCTCAATTCAGGCACGGCGGGGACTCTTACCTGAAAACATCAGATTATTTTACGTATACAAAATTATAGAAAAATTAATTTCAGTAATTAACATATATAATAATGTTACGACAAACGAACGTGCTCTAGGGAGTTATCAAAAGCGTGACATGAATGCTCGTGTGTACTCCTGCGTGAGATTCATTTTTAGCCAACGAATTAGAACTTAGAACAGTTCGGAAGGATTGGGTTGTTTTACCTCTGAGCGGCACTTTTTTGCACACCATGGGCTAAATTGCCAGGTCACAAGGACCCCGAAGGCTCAGAGAAGGTTGGGGGAGGGGACCCACTGGAACAGCTGTTGGGAGACAGATGGTAGCCTCCCGTCAAGGCCATCCAGCGTGTTCTTTAACGTGCATAAGGTATGGCTTGAGTTGTTTTACCTCTGAGCGGCACTTTTTTGCACACCATGGGCTAAATGGCCAGGTCACATGGACCCCGAAGGCTCAGAGAAGGTTGGGGGAGGGGACCCACTGGAACAGCTGTTGGGAGACAGATGGTAGCCTCCCGTCAAGGCCATCCAGCGTGTTCTTTAACGTGCATAAGGTATGGCTTGAGTTGTTTTACCTCTGAGCGGCACTTTTTTGCACACCATGGGCTAAATGGCCAGGTCACATGGACCCCGAAGGCTCAGAGAAGGTTGGGGGAGGGGACCCACTGGAACAGCTGTTGGGAGACAGATGGTAGCCTCCCGTCAAGGCCATCCAGCGTGTTCTTTAACGTGCACACGTTCCCCGTGTGCGGCTCTCCCGCACACGGGGCCACGGCTTAACGTCCCATCCGACGGACGGCGGCCTTTCCAAGCTCATCGGTGTCGCCTACTGACCGTGGGCAGGGCGGGGAATTTTGCGGAGATGAATCTCAACGCTGACCCAGCTGGGACTCGAACCTGGGAACTACAGATTACGAACCTGACGCGCTACCGACTGAGCCACCCCGCCCCACGTGGTATTGTGAAAGATGAAGAAGTTCATCTGAGTATATACGCGTTAAGTGTGTTAAAAAGTTGTAGAAATCTGAAAAGGAGGTTCAGATAGTCTGAGTCTGCGCGCGATAAATAAAAAACAAGAAGTATCTTTTATGTGACGTGTGCGCGGGCGGTCGTTTTGTTTTGCTAGTGTGATAAGTCTAGTGATCTAATGAAAGACGAAGGATTATTTACGCCTGAAGTGAATGTATTCAAGAGATATAACGAACAAGGTGAGGAGATGGTGGTTTGGTGTAACAGACAGCGTTAGTCTTAACTTCTCCGTACGAGGAATATTGTAGTCTTTTGTTTGTGATCAACCTGTGAAGAGAATCAGCATTAAATATAGATAATTAGTATTTAGGAATTTAACAGATTCTAATGTAGACTTGTCTGTGTATTATTGTGGAATTTCTTGCCGGTGCGCTTGATTTGTTTATAGATGAGTTTCTCCACACTTCTATAATCAATTACATTGCATTATAACCATTATTGACATATTTTAATTACTTTGAACTGACGCTCAGTGCCTATCCATTTAAAAATTCACAACAATAATAATCATTAACTAATTTCACTAACTAATAATAAATCATTATGTTTTAAAATGATAAAATTATTAAGAGGTATTTAAAAGCCCCGATTTAGGAAACAACAAAGGTGGGGAGGGCAAAATGGGGGGAATGAGGGCAAGGGAATGGATTTCTATTGAAGAATAGCATTTTCTGCTTCGTTTTATGGGTTTTGAAAAACAAGTTTAATAGTTTTTGACCCCTCCATTACTGTTACTATTATTCTCATAGAGGGAGGAGGGGGGCGGGGTCAGGCTCTCTCTTAGATCAGGCTTTGTTGTAGATTGGAGTTAGTTACATTACAGTGGGAGATTTATCTGCGCAAAACTTCCCGCCCTGCCTACGGTCAGTAGGGGACACCGATGGGCTTGGAAAGGCCGCCGTCCGTCGGATGGGACGTTAAGCAGTGGTTCCGTGTGCGTGAGAGACATACCCTGTGCACGTTAAAGAACACGCTGGATGGCCTTGACGGGAGGCTACCATCTGTCTCCCAACAGCTATTCCAGTGGGTTCCCTCCCCCAACCTTCTCCGAGCATTCGGAGTCCTTGTGACCTGACCATTTAGCCCATGGTGTGCAAAAAAGTGCCGCTTAGAGGTAAAATAACCCAACCCATTACAGTGCGAAATTAATCAGAGACACATTATTTAAAAGAGGCGATGAAATGGATTGTCAGAATTCTTTGTGAACATATCTAATAATATTGTATATTGTGTACTAAAATAGATGTTCATAAAAAATTAAATACTCCCTTATAAACCGGCTTTCCACAGAGGTGTGACAGGAGCCTGTCAGTTATACGTCTAAGAGAAGAATCTGCGAAGAAGGCGAGACCTCAGCAGAAAGGCAACACAAACATCCGTGCCTGGTCAGGAACTCGAACTCAGTTCTCTTTGATAAGAGTTGGGTTGGGTTGTTTTACCTCTGAGCGGCACTTTTTTGCTTTTTTGTTGTTGTTGTTGTTGTTTTACCTCTGAGCGGCACTTTTTTGCACACCATGGGCTAAATGGCCAGGTCACAAGGACCCCGAAGGCTCAGAGAAGGTTGGGGGAGGGGACCCACTGGAACAGCTGTTAGGAGACAGATGGTAGCCTCCCGTCAAGGCCATCCAGCGTGTTCTTTAACGTGCACAGGGTATGGCTCTCCCGCACACGGGGCCACGGCTTAACGTCCCATCCGACGGACGGCGGCCTTTCCAAGCCCATCGGTGTCCCCTACTGACCGTGGGCAAGGCGGGGAATTTTGCGGAGATAAATCTCAACGCTGACCCAGCTGGGACTCGAACCTGGGAACTACAGATTACGAGCCTGGCGCGCTACCAACTGAGCCACCCCCGCCCCACTTTTTTGCACACCATGGGATAAATGGCCAGGTCACAAGGACCCCGAAGGCTCAGAGAAGGTTGGGGGAGGGGACCAACTGGGTTGGGTTGTTTTACCTCTGAGCGGCACTTTTTTGCACACCATGGGCTAAATGGCCAGGTCACAAGGACCCCGAAGGCTCAGAGAAGGATGGGGGAGGGGACCAACTGGGTTGGGTTGTTTTACCTCTGAGCGGCACTTTTTTGCACACCATGGGCTAAATGGCCAAGTCACAATGACCCCGAAGGCTCAGAGAAGGTTGGGGGAGGGGATTCACTGGGTTGGGTTGTTTTACCTCTCAGCGGCACTTTTTTGCACACCATGGGCTAAATGGCCAGGTCACAAGGACCCCGAAGGCTCAGAGAAGGTTGGGGGAGGGGACTCACTGGAACAGCTGTTAGAAAACAGATTTGAATCTCGATTTTCAATAATATTTGTTCAGCATTCAAATAGACACGGAATCCGGAATATTTCAGAGCAGTATAATGCGTCCTAAGAATTTATTCCAAAAATTAATTAAAACTTGATAAGTATTGTTTCAAACCATTTAATAAATTAATATACATTTTAAAATTATGCGTAATGATTATTTCATTACGTTTCAGACAATTATGAATGAATTTAATTAAGATAATTTTTTCGTTAATATTTTAGCCTCCGTAGCTCTTTAAAGATTGAACTAATATTGTTGAAAATCGATATTTAGATTAAAAGTCACAACCAAAACTATTTATGCTCAGTCACATTTTTCCATTAAATGCCGTTCGATGTAATATGAAAATTCTCTAACATTTTGGGGCGGGGGTGGCTCAGTCGGTAGCGCGCCAGGCTCGTAATCTGTAGTTCCCAGGTTCGAGTCCCAGCTGGGTCAGCGTTGAGATTTATCTCCGCAAAATTTCCCCGCCCTGCCCACGGTCAGTAGAGGACACCGATGGGCTTGGAAAGGCCGCCGTCCGTCGGATGGGACGTTAAGCCGTGGCCCCGTGTGCGGGAGAGCCATACCCTGTGCACGTTAAAGAACATGCTGGATGGCCTTGACGGGAGGCTACCATCTGTCTCCCAACAGCTGTTCCAGTGGGTCCCCTCCCCCAACCTTCTTTGAGCCCATGGTGTGCAAAAAAGTGCCGGTCAGAGGTAAAACAACCCAACCCAACCTATAATTCTTGTGTACATTCACTCGAAACGTTTATAATTTAACAACTTATAAAAATTGAAGCAGTTGCTAATTTTGTTAACACTACAAAAAAAATATTAAAAAAATAGAATTTAAATTGACCGTACAATTCTTTCAAATTGAAGCATAATTAAAAAATAACAACTTTAGATACGATACGTTCTTTCAACAAATATTAATTATATTCAAAATCTACCGTTTACAAGAAGACAATTAAGTATCCTCTATAGACTTAGAACAAATACAGCAATGCTAAATCAAACAAAATTTTATCTTAAACTTTTAAACTCACCAAACTGCAAAAACTGTAACGTACCCGAAACAATTCATCATATTTTACTTAACTGTATAAACAACAGAACTCAAAGGAAAAAATTCTTTAAATCATTAGAGGAACATGAGTTTCAGGAGATTAGAACTGATTTAATTTTGAACCAGAAAGATTTTGATTCTAAAATTAAAATTTATAAACTTTTATTTGAATTTCAAATCACTACAGATTTATGGAACGGAATTAAAAAATAAATAATAAATAAATAAACAAAAACAAAAAGAGTAAAACGAAAATTAACTAAAAAAGTATTATAGTTAATTATTTTTAAAAAATATTTTATTTATTTAATTTTTTTTTTTTTCGAAAAATGTAAAATGAGAAAGCCTGTATAAGGGCCTCTCAAATATCTGTAACGTTGAATAAATAAATAAATAAATAAATTTATAATTTAACAGGAAATTGAATACCGAAGTTGATGGTTCTAGCTCTTACTGTTAAAACTTGTCTAGTGTTTTTTGAGAGGTATCAAAAACAAAATAAAATCCTTTTTTTTCTTGATCTCAGGACCCATCACGAAAATTTTGATAACGATATCTTAAGAAGTCTTCAAATGCACAGAGAATACATTGCCAGACATAAAACTTTCCAACATTTTACGTAAAGATTTAAATCACTACACCTATTTAGATTACGTTACATCATTTCCTTCTTTAGTGGTTGGGAGAGTAAAAAAAAACATTTTTTTTGTATAAACTTGCAAAAAAAAAATTTGACTATGTACAAGGGGACTCTTGGGTGTATCTAAGGCAGGTGGGAGAGTAAAAAAAACATTTTTTTGTATAAACTTGCAAAAAAAATAATTCAACTATGTACAAGGGGACGCTTGGGTGTATCTAAGGCAGGTGGAATGTAAATCCCGCCTGAACTGATGAAAAAATCATTGGCCCTTTGATTGGGTCCAGTTCCGTATTATGTCATTAATAACTCACATAAAGAACTCAGTAACTTCTTGAATAAGATTTTTTTATTTTAAAATAAAGTGACTGAAAATAATTTAAAAATTTCAGTCAAATCTATTTCAATCTCAATTTTTAACAACATTCGTTCAATATTTAAAGAATTGTGAAAGATGTCTGTCTTCAGTAGTTTCGATTGTATGACTTACAAGCATTTTTAAAATACAGTGGCGTCATCCTATTTATTCATAACTGGGTCTCCTAATTGCAATTTTTATTATTCTTAAACCACAATTTTTAAGAATCAATAGCAGAAAAAGTAACACCAACAATTCTATTTGCATATATGTATTTATCTCGTTATTAATAATTCTTATTAATATTGATAAATAAAAATAAATACCCCCTCAAGCAGCTGCTTGCCACAGAAGTCTGTGAGGATGGCGTGACCTTAATAGAAAAACAACACAAACATCCATGCCTTACCGTAAGTCGTTCGAACCTAGGTCCCTTAGATCAGTAGCCATGTGCGCTAACCACTCGTCCACGGGACGGCTAAAAATATCCCCTCAAGCAGCTGCTTGCCATAGATGTCTGACAGGAGCCTTTCAGTTTATATGCCTTAGTAGAAGGTCTGAGAGGATGGCAGGACCTCAGCAGAAAAACGACATACACATCCATGCCTTATCCGTGGCTCAAACCCAAGTCCCTTAGATCAGTAACCAAGCGCACTAACCACTCGGCCACGGGATAGCAATTAATATTGATAGATTTCCCCTTTTACAATTTTTTTTTTTAACAAATTGATTGAACTGATGCAAACCGTTGGACGACGCTATTGCATACATACCGTATATTTCCGCAGATAAGACGATAGTTGAATCATAAAAAAGGCCCCCAAAGTCCAGGTCGTATTATAGGGCAGATACAAAAAAAATTAGATTGAAATTTATATAAATTGAAACCATTATTACTACAACTTATCGAAAAATCTATCATATTATTTAAATACGCTAAATGATAATACATTACATTGTAATAGTAAAACAATACTAAAACAAAATAAATGTTAAAAGTTATGTTTATTGAGCTACTGAGGAAAAAACGGACAAACCGTAATTATTTACTAGTATTGACAGGTTCCTGTCAGACCACTGTGGCAAGCAGCTGCTTGAGGGGGGTATTTATTATTATTATTATTATTATTATATAGAGTAGGGTATGTCCACAAAATAGAATAGCCCATACGACGCTTTTGTGAATAGTCAAGGTGATTACCCGAATGCCCGAATCAGTGCGAATGTTTGCGAATAGGACATAGTTCCGTATACGCTATACAGTATTATCCAGATGATGATCGTCGATCGAAACTAAATTCATAGGCCGTTGATAGTTTGGGGTCGTCTTATAGGACAGATATATGCTAAAACTATAAAACTTTGACGAAAATTTATACCTCGTCTTATCTGAAGGTAGTCTTATCTGCGGAAATATACGGTATATAATGAAAATTATAACATATATTTCATTATTTCGCATTTGTAGTAAAAAATTTTTTCGAATACCGTTAACGTAACGTTATAACGGAATTTATATTTTGCTGTAACGAAAAACGTAACGTATTTTGCTGTAACGAAAACGTTTTGCTGTAACGTAAACTGTAAAGAAAAACGTAAACAAAAGACACTCAAGGTTTTGATTGTAACGAAAAACATAACGAAACGTTTTCCATTTCGTTTGCCAACACTGCCTGAAACCCATCAGAGGCCTCGACTCGATTCCTACAAATGTCGAAACTCACTCCAGGTCAAACGGATCTCCCTTTACGTGCTCTGCTCCCAGAATTGAGATGATTTACAACCGTTTTTTTTGTTTTCCCTTTCGCTTCACATTTTCCTCATAGTTGACGAACCTTTGGAGCAATGCGGAAATGTCATCGTAAACTAAATACTTTTCGAAACATTTGGACATTTCAGAGCAGGTTTTTTTCCCTTCGAAGTGTTTTTTTTTTTATATAAATAGTGATAAGAAATCGAAACGCCCAACTATAAACGTTAAAATTAAGAACAGTGTAAATCATCTGAAACTTATCGTAAATTGGGATATCGCCTCACAAGTTCGCTATTGCGTGGGACTTGCAAGATGTACTGAACATCTGGTATTGTTTAAGAGTATGGCATCAGGTCATCGTTATAATTTTCATTATTTTTTTTAATTGCTTGTATAATGGTTTCATTAAAACTCTTTCACGTAAAAAATTTCTAAATTCACAAAAATTACAATTGTGTCGAATTACCTGATTAGGGTGGAAAAGGTTTCATAAGAAATCCGATTTTTTTCTTAACTGACAACCCTAGTGTAATCCTTAGTTATATGCCAGAATATATCAGTCACGATTCATTACTCAAAGATTTATCACCTTAAAGTTCAAGGGCCCCTTCAGGCGAAGGCCCCAAAATCCACAAAAAGGGATCGTTAAACTGTTATCAAAGACTCGCGAGGCACCAGATAACGTTTTAAGAAATCCATTTCTATATTTTTCGTCATGTCCACGGAGTTGGGGTAGCTCAGTGGGTAGCGCGCTAGATTCGTAATCTGCAGTTCCCAGGTTCGAGTTCCACCTGGGCCAGCGGCGAGATTATCTCGGCGAAATTACCTACCCTGCCCTCGGTAGTAGCGGACACCAATAGGCTGGAAAGACCGCCGTCCGTCAGATGGGACGTTAAGCCACGGGCCTATGTGCGATTCGGATTTGGGTTATTTTACCTTTGAGCGGCACTTTTTTTGCACACTGTAGGCTAAATGGCCATGTCACAAGGACCCAGAAGGCTCAGAGAAGGTTGAGGGAGGGGATCCACTAGAACATCTGTTGGGAGACAGATGGTAGTCTCCCGTCAAGGCCATCCACAGTGTTCTTTAAGGTGCGCAGGGTATGGCTCTCCAGCACACGGGGCCACGGCTTAACGTCACATCCGACGGACGGTGGCCTTTCCAAGCCCATCGGTGTCCCCTACTGACCGTGGGCAGGGCGGTGAGATTTGCGGAGATAAATCTCAACCGTGACAGAACCTGGGAACTGCAGATTACGAGCCTGGCGCGCTACCGACTGAGACATCCCCGCCCCCCTATGTGCGACAGAATCACTCACTGTGCGCATTAAAGAACATGGTGGTCTTGACGGGAGGCTACCATCTGTCTCCTAACAGCTGTCCAGTGGGTTCCCTTTCCCTAGCTTCTATGAGCCCTCGGGTTCCTTATGACTTGGCCATTTAGCCCGTTCTGTGCGAAAAAGGTTGGGTTGTATCACCTCTGAGTGACACTTTTTTTGCACACAGTGGGCTAAATGGCTAGGCCATAAGGACTCTGAAGGTTCAGAGAGAGTTGGGACCACTGAAATAGCTGTTGGAAGACAGATGACAGCCTCCCGTTAAGGCCATCCAGAGTTAACATGCACAGGATATGGCTCTCCCGCACTCGGGGCCACGGCTTAACGTTCCATCTGATTGATGATGATCTTTCCAAGCCCATCGGTGTTCCCTATTGACCGTGGGCAGGGCAGGAAGTTTTGCTGAGATAAATCTCACCATTGGCTCAGGTGGAACTGGAACTGCAGATTACTCAGTCGGTAGCAGTGAACACTATCGACTGAGCCAAATCGACTGAGCCATTGTGCAAAAAAAAAAATCCGCTCAGATATGAAACAAACCAACCTGATGTCTACAACATAGGTAAAAATCCTAGCTGGCAGAAATGTGCTGTTAAAATGAAAGGTACATATTTTTAATCATTGTTGAAACTAGTTCATGTCCTAGTCGCCTTTCTGAATAAAAATATGTCGTGTTAGAAACAATCAATCGTTGCATTTCCGAAGCAGGGGGGGGGGGCTCAGTCGGTAGCGCGTCAGGCTCGTAATATGTAGTTCCCAGGTTCGAGTCCCAGCTGGGTCAATGTTGAGATTTATCTCCGCAAAATTTCCCCGCCCTGCCCACGGTCAGTAGGAGACACCGATGGGCTTGGAAAGGCCGCCTTCCGTCGGATGGGACGTTAAGCCGTGGCCCCGTGTGTGGGAGAGCCTTACCCTGTACACGTTAAAGAACACGCTGGATGGCCTTGACGGGAGGCTACCATCTGTCTCCCAACAGCTGTTCCAGTGGGACCCCTCCCCCAACCTTCTCTGAGCCTTCGGGGTACATGTGACCTGGCCATTTAGTCCATTGTGTGCAAAAAAAGTGCCGCTTAGAGGTAAAACAACCCAACTCGAAGCATGGGAACCAAAAGCAACTATTTATTACGAATTTTGCCTGAAAAACTCAACAACGGGGCTTTTGGGGTCGCAAGAGACCGGCGATATCAAAGGGAATCCGGTGAACAATGGCGATCTCGAAAAGAATACCGGGTTTTCTTTTAAAAAAAAAAAATGTTGATAACCCATGCCTCAAGGGGACGTGAAAGGGTTTCAAGCGGCCACGAGAGCCAATCACAATATGTGTACGGAGATGAGAAAAAAGCTGAGGGCAAGTACGGTGCATGGCTAGAGTCAGGTTTACAGACGACGACATGTGAGAAAACGTTCTTTTGCGAGTTTGCCCTGATATATATATTTTTTTAAAATGCAGAGCAAAAGCACTTAACATACGGGGTAGTTATAAAAGAATGCTCATCTTTTCATATATATTTTACTTAATAATTATATAACAAAGAAATTGTGAGTACAAAATACGAAGAAACTCCTGAAAGTTCATTTTGTATTCAACAGACATGAATATGTCGCGCAAATCCGTGCGAAAAATGACTTGGGTCCATAATCAGTTCCCCCTGTCTGGTGCAGAAAAGTCTTACAGCACTTGCAAGTGAGTCTCATTTAAATACCGTAAATGACTAATTTTTTCAATAAGATTATTCTTTTAATGCATCTCAAAAAAAAGTAGTGTCAATAGTATCCTCTACTAATTCAGCTATTTAGATATTTGGTATTTAGGCCAGGGCCGGATGTAGGTTGGGTTGATTTGCCTCTGAGCGGCACTTTTTTACACACCATGGGCTAAATGGCCAGGTCACAAGGACCCCGAAGTCTCAGAGACGGTTGGGGAAGGGGACCCACTGGAACAGCTGTTGGGAGACAGATGGTAGCCTCCCGTCAAGGCCATCTAGCGTGTTATTTAACGTGCACAGGTATGACTCTCCCGCACACGGGGCCACGGCTTAAAGTCCCATCCGACGGACGGTGACCTTTCCAAGCTCATCGGTGTCCCTTACTGACCGTGAGCAGGGCGGGCCGGATGTAGGAGGAAGGGGAACGGTTGTGGTGTTTTACCTCTGAGTGGCACTTTTGCACACAATAGGCTAAATGACCAAGTCACAAGGACCACGAGGTCTAACAGAAGGTTGAGGGAAGGGGACCCACTGGACAACTGTTAGGAGACAGATGGTAGCCTCCCGTCAAGGCCATCCAGCACGTTATTTAACAAGCACAGAGTATGGCTCTCCTGCACACGGGGCCACGGCTTTACGACCCATCAGACAGATGGTGGGTGACCTTTCCACCAAGCCCATTGTTGTCCCCTACTGACCGGGAGCGGGGAGTTTTGGGGGAGGTAAAGCCGTCCGTCGAATGAACACAGAGCCGTAGTCCCGTGTGCAGAAAACACTGTACATAACATGGACGGGAGGCTTCGATCTGTCTCCTAACAACTGTCTGTCCAGTGGATCCCCTTCCCCCAACCTTCTCCGAGTCTTTCGGGTCCTTGTCACCGGTGCCGTTTAGCACAGTGTGTGCAAAAAAGTGCCGCTCAGGGACTGAACTGAGAATGCCCGAAAATAAGTAATTTAGTATAAAAATACATGTAAAAAAAGGGTTATTTTTTTCATACTGGATATTATTCTACTTTAATTTTTCGACCAATTGTTCTTCCAAGAGGGCAAGTGACCCCCCCCCCCCTTTAAGCCGACGCCTATTTAATTCTTAGCTGAATAACTTCACAAGATTTAAATCGAGAATTATGAAAACTTTATAAATTTTCAACAAATACTCGTATCTTGAAACTTTTTTTTCTCAACACTCACCTCAATACAAAAAATTGCTTTAGAGATCTTACTCGGCTTGACATCCAACCCAAATATGATTTTGGGGAAGAACTCCTTCGGGGAAAGTTAAAGGTGATTGAAATATCTTACATCGATATCGTCGGCAGATCCCAATATTTACGTGAGAGACATCCACCTGCCCTGTGACCCCCGGGGCTGCAAAAAGGCGTGCCCACACTTTGGTTGCATCGACGCCCACAGCGAGTTGCAAGCAAGAGGACAGCCTCCACCCTTACGTGGGCAGAACTTGCCTGAGACAGGACAGTTGGGCGGAAAAAAGGCTTCCTGTCGCCATCCTGTACCTAGCTAGCTTCAAGTGCACCGAGCCTTCCATATACTCTGGAAGACCTCGACGCCAAAAATAATTCTGATCGGTGATGTTATTTAGTTGAGGTCAGTGTCTGTGACAAGGACCCGAAGATAGTTTCGCCTGCAGGCATAAAAAACATCTGTTAACAACAGTAAATTAAAAGAAAACATAATGCTTGCTGTGCTCATTTTACTGTCAGTAAGTGTAATATCTAACCTTCACATGATTGTGTACTGGGTTGGGTTGTTTTACCTCTGAGCGGCACTTTTTTGCACACCATGGGCTAAATGGCCTTGTCACAAGGACCCCGAAGGCTCAGAAAAGGTTGGGGGAGGGGATCTACTGGAACAGCTGTTGGGAGACAGATGATAGCCTCTCGTCAAGGCCATCCAGCATGTTCTTTAACGTGCACAGAGTATGGCTCTCCCGCACACGGGGCCACGGCTTAACGTCCCATCCGACGGATGGCGGTCTTTCCAAGCCCATCTGCTGACCGTGGGCAGGGCGGGGAGTTTTGCGGAGATAAATCTCAACGCTGACCCAGCTGGGACTCGAACCTGGGAACTACAGATTACGAGCCTGACGCGCTACCTACTGAGCCACCCCCGCCCACTTGGGAAAAGGGACCCACTGGAACAGCTGTTAGGAAACAGATGGTAGCCTCCCGTCAAGGCCATCCAGCCTGTTCTTTATCGTGTACAGGGTAAGGCTCTCCCGCACACGGGGCCACAGCTTAACGTCCCATCCGACGGACGGCGGCCTTTCCAAGCCCATCGGTTATGTACTGGCATTCTGGGTTGAATTTTGAATTAATGTTTTTTTATATTTTCACATTTCACGACTATAGATTGCGGTATGAAAAGTGACATGGTTTAACCATTAATAATTCTGGTAGCGATTATTTAGACTCCTTTACCAACAAAACTGGTCGCTATTTCCAAAGTTGTCACGCGACGTGCTGCTATGGAGTGAGGTTGATTTATTTGGTAGCGTGCCGAACTCGTAATAAAGCAGTTCCCGTTCGAGTGTCAACTGTGCCCACCCTTTGATATTTGCCTCCGCTAAATCGTTACCTGCATTCGGACAGGAAGGGAACACCAACACGCTCAGAAATTCTACGCTTCCAAATGTCAATGTTCTAAACGGACGACAGAAAAGCTACAAATGGAGGATAAAGAAAAACGAGATTCCAATTTGTGAAATAAGTTTATTTCAAGTATCGACCAACAGTTCAGTCAGAAAAGAAATTACTATTTGAAATGTATTGAATAATTAGTATTGAACAATACTATTTATTCAATACATTTCAAAATATATGACGTGCCGTTTTTTATTCATACTTGATGAAACAATTAAGTTGGGTTGTTTTACCTCTGAGCGGCACTTTTTTGCACACCATGGGCTAAATGGCCAGGTCACAAGGACCCCAAAGACTCAGAGAAGGTTGGGGGAGGGGACCCACTGGAACAGCTGTTGGGAGACAGATGATAGCCTCCCGTCAAGGCCATCCAGCAAATGGCCAGGTCACAAGGACCCCAAAGACTCAGAGAAGGTTGGGGGAGGGGTTGGGTTGGGTTGTTTTACCTCTGAGCGGCACTTTTTTACACATCATGGGCTAAATGGCCAGGTCACAAGGAAAGACTCAGAGAAGGTTGGGGGAGGGGACCCACTGGAACAGCTGTTGGGAGACAGATGATAGCCTCCCGTCAAGGCCATCCAGCGAGTTCTTTAACGTGCACAGGGTATGGCTCTCCCGCACACAGAGCCACGGCTTAGCGTCCCATCCGACGGACGGCGGTCTTTCCAAACACATCGGTGTCCCCTACTGACCGTGGGCAGGGCGGGGAATTTTGTGGAGATAAATCTCAACGCTGACCCAGCTGAGACTCGAACCTGGGAACTAAAAATTACGAGCCTGGTGCGCTACCGACTGAGCCACCACCGCCCCTGAAACAATCAAGAGTTTGCAGTAAAGAATCAGAGGATAAATCCTGTAGACATGGAACTCATGAAACAATGAGCTGAAAAAAATTGGTATTGCCATGAATGGGTCACACAAGCTGAGAAAAGGTTAGCCATTGGTGGTGTAGTGGTAGAATAACAGCATGTTTCCTGGATTTGGGTTGTTTTACCTCTGAGTGGCACTTTTTTGCACACCATGGGCTAAATGTCCAGGTCACATGGATCCCGAAGGCTCAGAAAAGGTTGGGAGAGGAGACTCACTGGAACAACTGTTGGGAGACAGATAATAGCCTTCCGTTAAGGCCATCCAGTGTGTTCTTTATCGTGCAGAGGGTATGACTCTCCCGCACACGGTGCCACGGCTTAACGTCCCATCCGATCATGTTTCCTTGAGACGTGGGTTCGGGTTCCACTCATGGCAAAACCATTCAAGAGTTATTTGGCCTAACTGACATAGTAGTTACGACTTACAAAATTTGCCTTCTGGAACAAGTAGCATTATTTGTATTAACTCTAACTGACGGAGTGGTCAGCAGTGACTTTAGTTTTGATAGAGGGGGGGGGGCATGCTTTTGTATTAGAAACCCTGTACAAACAAGTAATAGTTTCTTGGATCCTTCGTTGCTCTTTAAGTTGCAAATCAAAAAGAAAACACTGCAGTCAGCGGGGCGGGGGTTGCTCAGTCGGTAGCGCGCCAGGCTCGTAATCTGTAATTCCCAGGTTCAAGTCCCAGCTGGGTCAGCGTTGAGATTTATCTCCGCAAAATTCCCCGTCCTGCCCCCGGTCAGTAGGGGACACCGATGGGCTTGGAAAGGCCGCCGTCCCTCGGATGGGACGTTAAGCCGTGGCCCCGTGTGCGGGAGAGCCATACCCTGTGCACGTTAAAGAACACGCTGGATGGCCTTGACGGGAGGCTACCATCTGTCTCCCAACAGCTGTTCCAGTGGGTCCCCTCCACCAACCTTCTCTGAGCCTTCTGGGTCCTTGTGACCTGGCCATTTAACCCATGGTGTGCAAAAAAGTGCCGCTCAGAGGTAAAACAACCCAACCCAACTGCAGTCAGCTTTTATATCCTCATCTATCGGTGGGCTGTGACAATATGTAGCGCAAATTTTGCGTGGTAGTAATTGTCAAAGGCGCCTCCCTTTTTATTAGTCTGGCATGCAAATTACAACGTTAAGGGAATCAATTTAGCATTTACAATTTACAATAAATTATTTCACGGTTAACAGTAAATTACATGATAGTCATGGATTCAAGAAATTTAAAAAAGGAAAATATATATATATAAAGCGTATATTAAGGTTATTTCACGTCCTTTTAAAATGAGGGGAAGCATAAAATAAAATGGAGGACATATGGTAACCCTACTTAGAAAGGCCGCTGTCTTTCGGTTGGGACGTCGAGCCGTGGCTCCGTGTGCAGGAAAGCAGTACCCTGCACATGTTAAAGAACATGCTGGATGGCCTTGTCGGGAGGCTACCATTTGTATCCTAACAGCTGTTCAGTGGGTCGTCTTCCTGCAACCTTCTCTGACGCTTTGGGGTCCTTGTGATCTGTCAGGGTTTTATTATTATTTTTATTGCAGTTTATCCATGCATTCTCCAACTTTAAAGTCCTTTTACGTGACATGAGTGAAAAAAACCACTTGAGATAATGAAAATAAGAAAAAAACTATTTGAAAATTCAGTGATCTGTAGCTTAGGACAAACTTGTCTGAAGAATAAAATTACATAGTCTGGTAGGACCTCCATAGACCATGGCTGCATAAGGATTTTGTATGTATGCATTCAATTTTAAAAAATGTTGAGATAAAATAAATTTCAAAATTATCCTATATGAAGGAAAAATGTGAAAGAAGCAATCTTATTGCTGACAAAGAATTTAAATTCAAAAAATTACGCAAGTATTGCGTAGAAAACTGGAATCTGAAAAATTTCAGTCGTTGAGATCCCAAAAGTTTGCGTAATGATGTGCAGAGGGAAGATACTGGGTTGTTGTTGTTGTTTTACCTCTGAGCGGCACTTTTTTGCACACCATGGGCTAAATGGCCAGGTCATATGGACCCCGAAGGCTTAGAGAAGGTTGGGGGTGGGGACCCACTGGAACAGCTGTTGGGATGGTAGCCTCTCGTCAAGGCCATCCAGCGTGTTCTTTAACGTGCACAGGGTATGGCTCTCCCGCACACGGGGCCACGGCTTAACGTCCCATCCGACGGACGGCGGCCTTTCCAAGCCCATCGGTGTCCCCTACTGACCGTGGGCAGGGCGGGGAATTTTGCGGAGATAAATCTCAACGCTGACCCAGCTGGGACTCGAACCTGGGAACTACAGATTACGAGCCTGACGCGCTACCGACTGAGCCACCCCCGCCCCAAGGAGATACTGGGTGATAAAAAAAAAAGAGTGGCTTCCCATAATCGCGAAGAACTGCATCTAAAAAAATTAACTCAGAAAAATTATTTTCTAGACATTTGGTAAGGCACATGTTTCTAAAATAAAGGCTTTTAGCTTTCATCACAGTTTTTGTTTTCTTCATTTCAGTTAATTATTAGTCATTAAACGGAAATCATTACACTGAATTCTTTTGCTCGCAAACATACAGTCGCTCAAAAAAATATCCGAACATTATGGTTGATTACAGAATTCAGAAAAAAATATCTGGCAACTATTTTTTTTAGAAATTAGTGATTTGACAACCTTTGTGTCACGTGACACACCCTGTGCACGTTAATGAACACGCTGGATGGCGTTGACGGAGGCTACCACTGTCTCCCAAAAGCTGTTCCAGTGGGACCTCTCCCCCAACCTTTTCTGAGCCTTCGGGGTCCATGTAACCAGGGCCGGGGGTGGCTCAGTCGGTAACGCGCCAGGCTCGTAATCTGTAGTTCCCAGGTTCGAGTCCCAGCTGGGTCAGCGTTGAGATTTATCTCCGCAAAACTCCCCGCCCTGCCCACGGTCAATAGGGGACACCGATGGACTTGGAAAGGCCGCCGTCCGTCGGATGGGACGTTAAGCCGTCGCTCGGTGTGCGGGAGAGCCATAACATGTGCACATTAAAGAACACGCTGAATGGCCTTGACGGGAGGCTACCATCTGTCTCCCAACAGCTATTTCAGTGGGTCTCCTCCCCCCACCTTCTCTGAGCCTTCTGGGTCCATGTGACCTGGCCATTTACCCATGGTGTGCAAAAACGTGCCGCTCAGAGGTAAAACAACCCAAATCCCATTAATAAATAAATTATTTAGCAGTTCAATATGTTGATTAATACGGTCATTGATACATTTATATTACAATAATTCTTACAGCTATTTAATCATTATTTACAGATCAGAAAAGAAAAATTATCTATTCGTTCATGGTTTTGTGAGTTTTAAGGTCTAAAAATTTATCGAGATTTCTGTCTAGGGAATTATCAAGGAACCGGACAACCTGGTCCCTTTAAGTTTGTGGCAATGGATGCGTCTTTATCTACCGATGTTCTCAATCATATGGAGCAAACCAAGAAGAAAAGGAAGGAGGAAAAACTTGCTCTAGTCCTTGCCAGTCTCTTCCGCGAGTTTTTGTCTCTCCGTCCCTTGCTTGTGTAATGGATTCTTTCCAACTCGAGCCTAATTGTAGGTCTCTATGGTTTTTCTCAGAATCGAGGCTCCTCTTCCTTGTTGCGTAAGATGAACTTTCTCCGCCCTCAGGAATTGCTGGAAATCTCTCGCACTCTATCCCCAAAGGCAGTGGTGAGCGTCCTTGCAAGTCAAAAATGTAGCCATATGTCTTTGAGGAATTTTTTTAGGATAGCAAGTTTATCTGATTTTCGGAAGGACGCAATCTGAAAACGAAATCTATTCAACGTAGGAATATTACAGATTATTTTAGTACTTTTATGCGGAAGCAGTTTCTTATTGGGTGGTTGACTGCGTAAAGTCGCTCAAAAAAATATCTGAACACTATGGTTGATTACAGAATTCAGAAAAAATATCTGGCAACGATTTTTTAGAAATAGGTGATCTGGGAATCTTCGTGTCACGTGACACGAAGGTTGTCAGATATTTTTTCCGAATTTTGTAGTCAACCATAGTGTTCGGATATTTTTTTGAGAGACTGTAGTGACTGTAGTTTCATGTACTGTAGTGACTGTGTTTTGAGTGACTGTAGTTATCATTTCTCGTTTCTCTTAGCAATGACATAACAAGTGACGTAACTTGGTAATTTGTCGCCCCCGTCAGTTTTGCTGAGGGCAGAAAACGGAAAAAAATTCGCAAAATCAAAATCCTCGGAGGATAAAATAAAAAAAATCTAAAATATTGCTTCTTAAAGGCTTTTTGCCCCCCCCCCTCCCTGGATTTCGTAGAAAATATCCCTTATGGAAGACCTCACCGTCCCGTGGCCGAGTGGTTGGCGTGCTTCGCTACTGATCAAAGGGATCTGGGTTCGAGCCCCCCGGGTTGGGTTGTTTTTCCTCTGAGCGGCACTTTTTTTGCACACCACGGGCTAAATGGCCAGGTCACATGGACCCCGAAGGCTCAGAGAAGGTTGGGGGAGGGGACCCACTGAAACAGATTTTTGGGAGACAGATGGTAGCCTCCCGTCAAGGCCATCCAGCGTGTTCTTTAACGTGCACAGGGTATGGTTCTCCCGCACACGGGGCCACGGCTTAACGTCCCATCCGATGGACGGCGGCCTTTCCAAGCCCATCAATGTCCCCTACCGACCGTGGGCAGGGCGGGGAATTTTGCGGAGATAAATCTCAACGCTGACTCAGCTGGGAACTACAGATTACGAGCCTGGCGTGCTACCGACTGAGCCCCCCCCCCCCCCTTATTAATGGTAATTACCAATACAGCACTAATTATCTGCTATGGTTCAGTTGCACAATTAGGGATCTAAATTGACACATTCTTTATTATGCACTTTCCAGTGGCTTAACCAGCAGTAAACAAATCTTCTGCTACATTCCAGCGACGAAACTAGAAAAAAAAATTTATCCCTCAAAGGATATACAGAGGGTCCCATAAGTCTTATACATAGGTTAAGTAGTAATTCAACTTTTATATTCGCTTTATTCAACTGCACCGAATCCAGACTAGGACATCCAATGCGCAAACTGACATATCCTGTTCTCTGAGTGACCGACGCACGTGCGGAGAAAGGACGGCGTTATCTTCGTGACATTCACTGCGGATGGTCTCCTTTAATTCATCCAGTGTTCGAGGGTGATTTTGGTACACATGGGATTTTAAGTGGCCCCATAGAAGAAAATCCAAGGGAATCAAATCTGGACTTCGAGGTGGCCATTCCACCGCTCCACGTCAGCCAAGCCCTTTTGGGAGAATATTTCATCCAAACAAGTTCGGACCGTTATGTCAAAGTGGAGCGGTGCCCCGTCATGTTGAAGGATAACACTGCGGCAACGTGCTAAGGGTCAAAATAGCAATTTTCTAAAAATAAAGCCCTTTTGGGAGAATATTTCATCCAAACAAGTTCGGACCGTTATGTCAAAGTGGAGCGGTGCCCCGTCATGTTGAAGGATAACACTGCGGCAACGTGCTAAGGGTCAAAATAGCAATTTTCTAAAAATAAAGCCCTTTTGGGAGAATATTTCATCCAAACAAGTTCGGACCGTTATGTCAAAGTGGAGCGGTGCCCCGTCATGTTGAAGGATAACACTGCGGCAACGTGCTAAGGGTCAAAATAGCAATTTTCTAAAAATAAAGCCCTTTTGGGAGAATATTTCATCCAAACAAGTTCGGACCGTTATGTCAAAGTGGAGCGGTGCCCCGTCATGTTGAAGGATAACACTGCGGCAACGTGCTAAGGGTCAAAATAGCAATTTTCTAAAAATAAATCTTCTAAATAGGGTACCAAAATGACATTAATCCTTGCAAATAAGAGTCGTCGGTGACTATGCCGATGTAAAAGTAAGGTCTTATGATGTTGTCGCCCTGAATTGACACTAAACAGACACCCTGGATCATTCTGTACATGTGTCTCTTCAACCCAGTGTGGTTGTGCTGCAGCCCAGTAATACGAGTTGTGGTAGTTAACTGTTCCCCATTCAACTGAAAGTTTGCGTTATCACTGAAGATTATGCCAGCCAAGAGAGATGGTTGTTCCCGAAGTTTTTCTAGTACCTAATCACAAAACTGCTCTCTGTGGTCCATATTGTCTCCCTGCAACTCCTGCACCATTTTGCATTTTTTTTTTAGGGTTACCTATTCGGTTCGAGCCCCGGAATTAGGCATGGATGCATGTGTCGTTTTTCTGCTGAGGTCCTGCCATCCTCTCAGATCTCCTACTGTGGCATATAAACTGACAGGCTCCTGTCAGACCTCTGTGGCAAGCAGCTGCTTGAGGGGGTATTTATTTTTTTATTTTTTTAATTTCTTCTCAGGATTCTGTATACAGATGATTTTTTCACTTCCCCCTCCTGTACAGTTTTTCTTACAGACTGAGGGCTAACTTCGACTTTAGCCGGGGCATCCATAGTGTGGTGGTCTTCGGTACTACACGGACGATCTGGTCTAGGTTTATCGATAACTGAACCCCTCTCCTTCAGTCTCTTCAGAATATTACTGAAGGACATGTGACATGGCTTTGGCTTGTCTGGATGTAGCCTGTGAAATTCATCACATGCTTCTAGCTGTTTTTTTTTCAGCAACATGGATAAGTTCCACTTTCTCCTGGGGTATGAGACGATATATTGTTACTCTGTCATTAATCAAAGTGTTAACTCATCTTTTTCACATTATTTTTAACTGTGATCATATATACGAAAGTATGGGACACCCGTGCCTATGTATAAGGACTTATGGGACACCCTGTATATAAGAAACAACCGCATTATCTATAATCCTCTATTTCAGTAACTTAACGAAGGTTGAAATCGAGTATAATGTAACTACGATCCAAACAGATGCATTTTTTTTCCATATTATGTTTTGAATGAAAGCATTATCTGCTAAGCTATATTCAGTAACGTAACTATTATCTAAAATAATATACTAACTGCTATATTCCAATAGTATAAATAGAACCTGAACTACACATTACCTGTTATACTACGTAAATGAGATGTTAAATTTTAAGAAACCCCTGCTTATTTTGGAGGCAGTACAAGTTATGATTTCACACTTATCTACAGAGTTTCGTTGTTGAAATTGCACCATCTACAAGGAGTGCTCACTTTGAGTCAAAACAAGTGACAGAGAACAATAAAAAAATTATTAAGTTTGCCTGCTTCATCAGCAGTATTATACAAATGCATAGCCGTCCCGTGGCCGAGTGGTTAGCGCGCTTGGCTACTGATCTACGGGACCTGGGTTCGAGCCCCGGGTAAGGCATGGCTGTTTGTGTCGTTTTTCTGCTGAGGTCCTGCCATCCTCTCAGATCTTCTACTGTGGCATATAAACTGACAGGCTCCTGTCAGACCTCTGTGGCAAGCAGCTGCTTGAGGGGGTATTTATTTATTTTATAGTGTACATCAGTAAGACGTATGGCCTTCATGAATAGCGGATACAAGCTGCCAAACGTCGGGCTACCGACGACTACCGCGGTCGCGGTAGGGGGGTCCGACGTCGTCGGTAGTCGCGGCCGCCAACGGTAGTCGCGACTACCGACGTACGACGCGGAAGTAGGCTGCAACGGTAGTCGCGGTAGCGAGTCGAAGAGATGGCGAATGTCACCCAGATGAACAATGAGCCAGGCTTCATATACTTGTGCATGAGATGAGCAACCTGGTAGGCGGCTCAGAGGAGGTGGTCAGTGAACGTTCCATTATATTTCAAACGTGTTCGATGGGTGACAGATCTAGGGAACGTGCAGGCCAAGGTAGCATATCCCCATCACGTAGGCAAATATTATTCATTTTTCCGAATTTTGATATTTGATTTATTGTTATAGGGAAAATCAGGCCAGATGTGTTAAATTTTTCTTCTAAATGCACGTAGTTGCTAGGGTGCTGTGGATGATCTGCAGCAGGATACAAAGAGGTTAAAACAGACTAGAAAAACGTTTTTCGTCAGAATTACATACATTAACAATAGCACGTTTTAATAGTAATTCTCTTGGAGTAGGGATATAGCTAGACCCTGCAAGAGGGATATATTTTCCAATGTTCATTTCACCGTGGAGTACAGCATCCAGTATCCATCCACTATGTGCTCCTTCAAATTCTTCATATGAAATCTTGATCTTCTTGCACGCTGAATCCAATTCTCTGTTTAGGGACAAAGACTTGTGAAACACATTGCTTCGAAAAAAAGGGGTGCAGCATTCGAAGGTAGAAGGGGAAACTTGTCACATATTCTTCCGAAAATTTTGAATTTTATTAAATTTTTTTAGATTTTATATTTGAATTAAAAATATAATTCAAAGTGAATCGATTAAATAATAAATTGCAGAATTTTTAAATAAAGGAATATGTGTAATGTGTAATTATATTAATTCAATAGCCTTTTATTTTCGGACTGTGTTTAAAAATTAACGAATCATATAAGTACGGAAAAATTTTCCTTCCGAATACTATGTAGTCTACACGAGGCCTCGTTTAATGCTCGGACTTCAGGAAGGCATCTTGAGAGCCAAACGAGGTATGCCTGCATTTACGAAATATTCTCCGTCAATGAATTATACTCCAATAAATTAATTCATAATCCTTCCTTCAGACAGCATGGATGTTCCACAAGAAGGAACAACAAATCAAAATCATCTTCACCTTGTCCTTCATCAGCAAGCGATCGTACCATTCACAATGAAAACACGACGATGCCCATCATCAGCATGCAATCTTTACAAGAGTCACACAGCCACCACAAAGCCCGAGCAAATGCTAATAAGTGGGCATTAACACTTGGAACACGTCCTCCTTTGACAATGAATTAGTCGAGCTACTAGCAGCACACAGAAGACCAAAATACGATCTGGTTTGCCCTCAGACAGTCAGGAATCGATGGAGTGAGTCTTCAGATGGGTAATTACCCTTTCGAAAGGGGGAAGGGGAGAAGAGGAGCGAGGGTTTGTCCCCAGATGCGGTGGAGGGATGCTTCGATACATCGTCCGATGTACATCTTCACTCTATTGGGGATGCAATTAAAAAAAACTTGTCCAAACGGAGCAGAAGCAGGTTTGACCTGTCGGCTGGCGACAAGAAGTCAAACCCCTTCTTCTTTTATCAAGTTCATTTTTCTTTCTTAATCTTTCGAGCTGTTGCATTATCGTTCTGCTGCCGTCTACGTGGGCATTTCGAATAAGATTTCGGGAATTAAGTAGTCATTAGTTTTTTTTCTCTCCAAAATCTGTTCTTTACAAGACGAAGGTGGCCCGATTTTGACGCAGCTAAATTAGATTACACCACGTTAGCTCGCGCGTGAAGTTTCTGGAATGTACAAGGTGTTTGAAGAGTCGCTGCATGCAAAATTCGGGGAAGCGGAATGGAAGAGGACAATCTTTATACTCATGAGTTAAAATTACTGCGATGGGTTGGGTTGTTTTACCTCTGAGCTCACTTTTTTGCACACAATGGGCTAAATGGCCAGGTCACAAGGACCCCAAAGACTCAGAGAAGGTTGGGGGAGGGTTTCCACTGGAACAGCTATTGGGAGACAGATGGTAGCCTCCCGTCAAGGCCATTCAGCGTGTTCTTTAACTGCACAGGGTACAGCTCTCCCGCACATGGGGCCATGGCTTAACATCCCATCAGACAGATGGCGGCCTTTCCAAGCCCATCAGTGTCCCCTACTGACCGTGGGCAGGGCAGGGAGTTTTGCAGAGATGAATCTGAATGCTGACTCAGCTGGGACTCGAGCCTGGTGTCAGGTTTCGATGCGATACCTGGATATAATTTTGCCATTTCGTGTATTTGTATTTGACCTTGTATTTGTAATCCTTTATGTGAAACTGTTTCCTTTCTTCCACCACTGACTTAAGCTGCTTATGGCTAGTATGTCTTGCGGTAATCAGTGAGACAGGTTTATGGTACCTGATCGTCAGTGATCGGGCCCCCTTTTCTGGCCCAGCCCGATTGATCAAGGAGCGCAAGCCAAATGACCATCCCGTGGGACAGGGAGGTCAGCGCCGCAGGTCGAAGGACCCGCGAGATGGTCAGACAGTTCTGAATTAGGCACTGGCTGGAGCAGACGTAGAGGTGCTCGTTTTCCTCTGTTAGGTGCATAGAGTCGCAGCCTCTTAAGCAATCCGAATATGGTTGTTTCTAGTCAACTTAGCCAGTAGCCAACGTCAGTGCTCGGGGAGACTATATATTTTCCATAATAAACCTTTGGTTATTGTTTTAAACTTGGAGTTGGTTATCATTCTGCAATTCTCAAACGTCGAAAGCCCAATACAGAACGAACCAAAATCTTACTTCCTTACCTGTGGTCGCTGTGGATCAATTATATTCTACCAACCCCAGGAACCGACACCTGGAGATTTCGAGCCTGGCGTGCTACTGACTGAGCCATCCCCACTCCACAACTGGGATGGGGAAGTGTGTGTCTAGGTGGGGGTTAGCACAAGGGCATCCCAACCGAGCTGCATTTTTGTTTAGGGTTATCAAATTTGGAAAAAAAATAACGACATTACAACTTAACGATATTGATCGGAGTATGACCTTTTTTCTTAACAAATGATTATCAATCACTTCTAAAAACGACATTAAATGTGGCTAAATTAATCTTTAATATCTAAGATCAGACGTAGAGAAAGTGGCAACAGAGCCCAAGCTAACTCCGGGTGACAGAGATTCAGATTTGCTCCAGGCAGCAAAATAGCTAGCGCTGTCCAGATCACTAGCCCTGGGTTTAGACTTTTAAGGGTAGGATAACTTTTTCAAACAAGATGAAATGAGGGTTTAAAAGGACCAAATTGAGGATACTGGTAATTTACAATAACGACGAATTAATACCTTTTGTAAGGGATGCAGTAAACTTACAACTATTCAAGAACACATTGAACCTAACACTTCTCAAGGGTTATATTAAGTCCAATATTAGTCTGGGATGTATTACGACTAACATTGGTGAGGGACTTACTAAGCCCAGGATTGCTCAAGAATGTATTAAGTTTAACACATGTCGAGGGGACATATTAAACCTAATATTAGACAGGGGTGTATTAAGTGTAGCATTGGTCATGGACGTATTAAGCCTAACATCTGTCAAGAATACACTATAAGCCTAACAATTGAACAGGGGTGTATTAAGCCTAACATTGGAGAAGGACGTATTTATCCTAGCATTGGTCAGTGACTCATTAACCAATGGACTTGAAAATATCGCCCTAGCATTGGTCAGTGACTCATTAACCAATGGGCTTGAAAATATCGCCCTTTATTGGACGGGATGTAAAGCCATGACCCCTTATGTGGGAGAGCCATATCCTGTACATGTTAAAGAACACTCTGGATGGCCTTGATACGAGGTTACTATCTGTACCCTAACAGCTGTCCAATAGGTCCCCTTCCCCCCAACTTTCTCTGAGCCCTTGGGAACCTTGTGACCTGGCCATTTAGCACATTGTGTGGAATAGAGTGCCACTGAAAGGTAAAACAACCCAAGTCAGCTAGTTCTTGACACCAAACCATCCAGTTTTCTGTGTGACTATACTTGTATATCTTGGTATCTCGCAGTAACTTGGGCATTAGGTGGTTCAACTTGGTAGGTAATGACGAGGTTAGGCAAAGGAGTTGGCAACCTCCATTGAGCAGCATATTGTGCAGAGAGAGACTCCGTTGGTTTGACCATGTTACCCGTATGGATAATTATAGATTAGCGAATAGGGTTATGAACAGTGTGCCTAAAGGCCTCAGAAAGAGGGGGAGATCTAAGATGTGGTACATGTGGTGGGAATGTCAAATTGGACCTTGTTAGAATTGGTGTGCAGTTGCCAGATGCAGCTAAGGACAGACATGCTTGAAGAACTAAATTGCAGAATCTGGTTGGGCCTCCGTAGCCCATGGCTGCTTGAGGATGATGTACTCGTATACACATTTAATGATGTGAATTAATTATTTAATGAATTATGTACGAATGCATATTTGACACTTACCTTAATTTCCCGTTTGTTAACTAGCACTCATATGATGATGATGACTGAATTTTTTTCGTTGTCATTTGAAGTTCTTCCAGAATTCTTTCGACGGCAGTTTATTTCCTTTCATCTTCAGCATCGCTCTGAAAAATTGAAACTTTTTCAATAAACGTACTTAAAAAAGTCATTGCTTGAAAAATGTGTTGCGTTTTTTTTAAAACAAAACACAAAATTAATGTTAATAGATTTGTAAATATATAGATATTAGTAAACATGAAGATTTAAAATATTTTTTGTTTTACATTTAGGGTATGACTCGCAAGGGGTTTCGGCAGGCCGCATTATTGTGGCGGGTAGGGCACGTTTGTAGATAGGCGCGGTGTGTATAATAAATTGTGCTTTCAGTGGGTTGGGTTGTTTTACCTCTGAGCGGCACTTTTTTGCACACCATGGGCTAAATGGCCAGATCACAAGGACCCCGAAGGCTCAGAGAAGGTTGGGGGAGGGGACCCACTGGAACAGCTGTTGGGAGACAGATCGTAGCCTCCCGTCAAGGCCATCCAGCGTGTTCTTTAACGTGCACAGGGTATGGCTCTCCCACATACGGGACCACGGATTAACGTCCCATTCGACGGACGGAGGCCTTTCCAAGCCTATCGGTGTCCCCTACTGACCGTGGGCAGGGCGGGGAATTTTGCGGAGATAAATCTCAACGCTGACCCATCTGGGACTCGAACCTGGGATTGAACCTTGATACTCTCTGTCATAGATTACGAGTCTGGTGCGCTACAGACTGAGCCACCCCCGCCCTGCTCTCATTGTATGTGTAATATACTATAGTTTATTTTATTTTTCTGTTCCGTTTGCGATATTAAAATGCTCCAGAGAAAAAGTGTACGTTTCTGTTGAGATCGGACCCAACAAAATTTTTGTTTTTGTCTGCTAAAAAGAAGCTATCATTCGTAATAACTCACTTTTACTTTGGGATGGAAGTGGCGGGTGGCGCAGTAGATAGCGCGCTAAGCTCGTAATCTGCAGTTCCCAGGTTCGAGTCCCAACTGGGCTAGCGTTGAGATATATCTCCTCTAGATATTGAGATTTATCTCTCTTTCCAAGCCCATCAAGTCCCCCCCCCCCCTGTCAGAAGGTGACTTGATGGGATTGGAAAGGTTGCTGTCCGTCGGATGGGACGCAAAGCTGTGGCCCCATGGGCTGAAGAGCCATATCCTCTGCATGTTAAAGAATATGCTGGACGGCTTGACATGACAGCTGTGGGGCGGGTGTGGTTCAGTCGGTAGTGCGCCAGGCTTATAATCTGCAGTTCCCAGGTTCGAGTCCCAGCTGGGTCAGCGTTGAGACTTATCTCCTCAAAACTCCCCGCCCTGCCCACGGTCAGTTAGGGACACCGATGGACTTGGAAAGGACGCTGTCTGTTGGATGGGACGTTAAGCCGTGGCCCCGTATGTGGGAGAGACATACCCTGTGCACGTTAAAGAACACACTGGATGGCCTTGACGAGATGCTACCATCTGTCTCCCAACAGCTCTTCCAGTGGGTCTCCACCCCCAATCTTCTCTGAACCTTCGGGGTCCTTGTGACCTGGCCATTTAGCCCATGGTATGCAAAAAAAATGCCGCTCATAGGTAAAACAACCCATCCCTAACAGCTGTCCAGTGGGTCCCCTTCCCTCAACCTTTTATTAGCCCTCGTGGTCCTTATGACCTGACCACTTAGACCATTGGGCGAAAAAATGCGGCTCAGAAGTAAAACAACCCACCCTGTGTACGTTAAGAACACTCTGGATGGCTTTGATAGGAAAGCTTCCATTTTCTACCGATGAGCCTGGAAAGGCCGTACATCTGTCTGATGGGCCATAAAGTTGTGGTCCCATGTGCAGAAGCGACACTTTCTAAGCGTTAAAGAATTCTCTGGATAGCGTTAATAGGGGGAGTCCATTTTTCTCCTCTGATCAGGGGTCCCCCTTCCTCCGACCCAACTTCCAACTTTGATCTCTTGGGGTCCTTGTGATGTGGCCATTTAGCCCACTGTGTTCATTTAGTTCCACTCATAGGTAAAACAGCCCAACAATCCATCTGTCTTCTTACAATTGTCCAGTGGATCCCCTTTCTCCAGCTCTGAACTCTTGAAGTCCTTGGGATGACCTAGCCACTGTGTACAAAAAAAAAACACCTCTTAGATTTAAAACAACCCAATGTACTTCCCTCCAGAGCAAAGAAGGATGCGGTCAAATCGCCTTTTGCTTTTTTCCCCAGAGTCTGATGTCAATGTTTGAAGAACGAATTATTGATGGAGGCAACAGAAAGACGGATTCAAAGGGTCAGAAGGCCAAACGATCCCAGCAGTCCCTTGAAAGATCACGAGTTAACAAAAAACCCACCCAACACGTTAACAACCTTCCTGTCACAGATCTCGTCCTTCAAGGTCGGTATGTATTGAAGGTAAAACGTCTGCGGGAGATGAGAAAAAAAGCAACTCTGGCAGACGCTGTGGTGGGTCAGAAGATGAAATGGTCGACGAGTCGGAGGAGAGATGCAGATATTCCACACTCTTGCTCCTCTCAATGACATCCGAAACCTTACATCGGGAACAGGTGCCGCAACTCTAATGACGAAACACTAAGAGAACACAGAATTCAAAGGGACTGACTAAAGGTCTGAACGTTTTAGTCGGCAATACTCTAATTAGGACTGAAATAGAACTGTTAACTTAAGTTATGCGAGCCATTTTAAAAGATGAGGGTGAGAGTTTCTTTTTGGAAAAACTGATGGGTAAAAAAAAGTTTCCGAGAGAGAACGACAAATAGCGGCGAGTGTTTCCGAAATATATGTCGAAACATTAAGGGACGTCTTAAAATATTCTCTAGGCTTCCAGAAGTTTCCTAACTTCGTAACACGATAGAAGTGTTACCCATTTTGAAGCACCCAAACAGATGCTACTGAGAACTGAGATAATAAAGAATTCATTCAGCATAAATGCCACGCTTTGCCATAAGCCTTAAAACGTCACATACCGTATCAACGTACATTTGGCGACTCTGAATATTATCTGGATTCTACGCCAGTTCTTTCTGCTGTGATTTTTGTTTTACCTTTAGCATTAATTCCTTTATCCTTTACGAATTTACCTTTATTCTCATTTATTATCATTGTTTTTTCACCCTTCGTGAATTCGTCATTTATTTAGATTCGTTTTCTTTTTGTCCTTTGTGAATCAATCTATTCTTTCGTGAATTTTTTTTCGTTGATATTTATCTCCGCTAAACTCCCCCACCCTCCCCAAATTCAGTAGGTGACACCGAGGGCTTGGAAAGGCCGCCGTCCGTCGGATGGGACGTTAAGTCCCGTGTGCGGGAGAGCCATACCCTGTGCGCGTTAAAGAACACGCTGGATGGCCTTGACGGAAGGCTACCATCTGCCTCCCAATAGCTGTTCCAATGGGTCCCCTCCCCCAACCTTCTCTGAGCCTTCGGGGTCCTTGTGACCTGGTCATTTAACCCATGGTGTGCAAAAGAGTGTCGTTCAGAGGTAAAACAAGCCAAACCTGTGTGTAGGAGAGCCATACCCTGTGCACGTTAAAGAACACACTGAATGACCTTGACGGGAGGCTACCATCTGTCTCCCAACAGCTGTTCCAGTGGGTCACCTCCCCCAACCTTCTCTGAGCCTTCTGGGTCCTTGTGACCTGGCCATTTAGCCATGGTGTGCAAAAAAAGTGCCGCTCAGAGGTAAAACAACCCAACTTTATTTTTTTGGGATTTCGTTTTCTTTTCGTCCTTTGTGAATTCATCATCCCCCTCCCCCCATCCCATCTTTCGTGAATTCTTCATTTCCTTCTTGTCCTTCGAGAATTCTTCATTTCCTTCTTGTCCTTCGAGATCTTTATTTTTCTGTGATTTTTTTCTTTTCACTCTACGTGAATTCGTCATTCCTCGTCATTTATTTATTTTTGATTTTCATCCTTGCTGTAATTATAATAATGAAATATAATAAATAAATAGCCGTCCCATGGTCGAGTGGTTAGCGTGCTTGGCTACTGATCTAAGGGACCTGGGTGGGTTCGAGCCCCGGGTAAGGCATGGATGTATGTGACGTTTATCTGCTGAGGTCCTGCCATCCTCTCAGACCTTCTACTATGGCATATAAACTGATAGGCTCCTGTCAGACCTCTGTGGCAAGCAGCTGCTTGAGGGGGTATTTATTATTATTTTTTTAAATAAATAACATTAAAAAATGTTTCTTGTCTTCATTTACTTCTTCGTTATATTGCTCGGATATTCGTGAGCCTTCACATTGGTTTCGTGATTCAACCCTTGGGATTTACCACTCTTCACTGCATGAAGGAAACCCATCAGAAGTTGATGACAATATAAGGTAAACAAATAATTACTGCATATTTTGTGAGCATCAGGCTTTTAATCTACAGTCCCAGGTTCGAGTTTCAAGCCAGGTTTGAAAGTTACTCCGATAAACCCCTCCTTGCCCACATCAATGGACAATGGAAATGACGGTGTCCCTAGGAGAAGACGTTAAGCCGTGGTCCATGTGCAGGAAACCGTACAAAACTGACTTGAAGGCCTTCAAGGGAAGCTACTACCAGTGGGTCCCCTTTCCAAACCTTTTCTTGTGGTTTCCTTTCCAAACCTCGGGGTCCTTGTGACCTAGCCATTTAGTCTATTGTGTGCAAAAAGGTGCTGGCTCAGAGATAAAACAACTTAGCATTTACAGGTGCAAAAAATATGAGCTAACTATGTAACATTAATATTCAAGAAATCTGTGGCCGAGTGGTTAGCGCGCTTGGCTACTGATCTACGGGACCTGGGTTCGAGCCCCGGGTAAGGCATGGATGTTCGTGTTGTTTTCTGCTGAGGTCCTGCCATCCTCTCAGATCTTCTACTGTGGCATATAAACCGACAGGCTCCTGTCAGACCTCTGTGGCAAGCAGCTGCTTGAGGGGGAATTTATTTTTTTTATTTTATTTCACATGTAAAAGCTTTCATTCATTTGCTGTCTTATTACTTTAAATTAAACAAGAATAAGTCTTTAATACAAAAAAAAACATTTTTTTTGTGTGAGTGTAATAAAATTTCAACTTTTAAAAGTAAAATTCTTTTGTAAGTTTTTATTTTCCAGTAAAAATGCAAACATTTTTGAACGTTAATCTTAAGTTACTATTGCTTTATACAGATAGAATTTTATAATAAATTTTTTTAACATTTTAATGCGAAAAGTTCTGTTGGATGAAAAGACTTGTCCAAATGCCGCTCAATGCAAAAGAATCACGGTTCATAAAACAAATCACGTGTTTACTGAATCTGACTCATTTCTTCCAATTTTTTTTTACGAAACGTTTTGAAATGCCTAATTAAACGATTTTACTAATTCGTAGTATACTCACTAAAAAAAACATATTTTTGTTTTTTAATGACGATATTTTCCCGATTTCTTAAAAATGTAGTTTTATTTTTCCGATTCAAATACTCATTAGAAACATAAATTTTCTTTTAAGAGAATTTTTCCTAGTTTTGCTTTAGTGGCTCTGGGACGGGGTTGTCTCAATCAGTAGCGCGCCAGGCTCGAAATCTGTATTTCCCAGGTTCGAATCCCAATTATGTCAGTGTTTAGATTTATCTCCTCTAAACCTCACTATTCTGTCGATCAGAAAAGAAACACCTATGGGCTTGAAAAGATCGTCGTCCATCGGCTTAGACGTTAAGCCGTGGCCCCGTGTGCAGGAGAGCCATACCCTGTGCACGTAAAATTCTCCGCCCTGCCCACGGTCAGTAGGGGACACCGATGGGCTTGGAAAGGCCGCCGTCCGTCGGATGGGACGTTAAGCCGTGGCCCCGTGTGCGGGAGAGCCATACCCTGTGCACGTTAAAGAACACGCTGGATGGCCTTGACGGGAGGCTACCATCTGTCTCCCAACAGCTGTTCCAGTGGGTCCCCTCCCCCAACCTTCTCTGAGCCTTCGGGGTCCATGTGACCTGGCCATTTAGCCCATGGTGTGCAAAAAAGTGCCGCTCAGAGGTAAAACAACCCAACCCAACCCTGTGCACGTTAAAGGAATACGTAAGATGGCCTTGACGGAAGGCTTCCATCTGTGGCCCAACATCTCTCCAATGAATCGAATTCCCTCTTCTAACATTCTCTTAAACTTTGGGGTCCTTGTGACCTGGCAATTTAGCCAATTGTGGGCAAAAAAAATGTCGTTCAGAGGCAAACAACCCAAACAATCAAGTGGCTGTTTCCTAAATTTGGGTTGCCATCCCTGTTGTAGAATCACTAGATAGCTCTCAGCATGAAACAATAAAAAATATAGTTAAAAAATGCATTTAAAGATGCTTTTTTACTAAAATATATGCGAGTAAAATCCGACTTACAGAATTATCTTGAATAAAATTTACACTTTATCTCATTCCCACTAAAAAACTCTCCTACACACAAAAAAAACCTCGTAAATAAATTTATGTAAGAGGGCTAAAGCAAAAACCATGTAACATTTCGGCAGGAGCCACATTCCCATTATCACTATCGTCAAATGTGGCACGAGAGCTCGAGAACTTCCGACATAGTAGCTACCCTGGGAAACACTCCGAGTGCAATTCTACGTGCGTGTGGCTTTTCAGGGTTATATGGCATCCTCACCCCTCAGTTTTAGCCCAAAAATAGCCAAGGGAGGGGAGCTGAATGGCGAAAGAGGTTGTGGGCGCCAATCCCCTGATTTGCTGGCGGCAATCCCAGACTCCAGAAGATGGGGGAAGGTGTGGGGAAGACCAAGAGCAGGAAAGAGGAAGATTTGGGGGGGGGGGGAGTGAGGAAAGAGAGCTAGATGAGCTAAATCATTGATCACACTCTTCCTGTCACTCTTTCTTTCATGCAGAAGAAGAAAAATACTGAGAAGTGTGCTGGTTCATTTGTCCCTAATGCACAGGGGTTGTCATAATTATCAAGTCTTTAAGGGGCCATTTAGGGAGATAGGGTTTTGTAGTCCAGCAACGACATTCTTAACTTTAATATTGTATTGTTTCGTAATCAAAACCCTTTTTAGTAGCTTGTCATTCCTTCCTGGGAAAGGGATGACGAGCCTGGCAAGCTCCCGACTGAGCTAGATAGCTTGCCAGGCTCGTAATCTGTAGTTCCCAGGTTCAAGTCCCACCTGGGCCAGTGTTCTCCCCGTCGCTGTCCCCTACTAACTGAGGACAGTAGGGGTCAGGGACGCAGCCAGGATTTAGTTTTGGGAGTAGTTCTATATAGAATAAGATTTAATAGTTGATTTTTTTTTTTTAATATAATTTTAGTGTCGGACATAAAATATGGGGCTAAAATAAAATTATACTCAGATTTCAATGTTTATAGGGAGTGAGGATTCTCTGGTCCCCGAGTACGTCCCTGGTATGGGGCACCGATGGGCTAGGTGAGGCCCTTATCGTAGGATGGGACGTTAACCCATGGTGCTGTGTGCAGAAGAGCCATACCCTGTGCATATTAAAGAACACATTCTGGATGGCTTTGACAGGAGGCTACCATCTGTCTCCCAATAGCTGTCCAGTGGGTCCTCTTCCTTCAAGCTTCTCTGAGCTCGTGTGATCTGGCCATTTAGCCCATGCTGTGAAAAAAAAGTGTAGCTCAGAAGCAAACACCCAACTTTCCAGGGAAAGAAAATGGCAACTAAACCCTTCAGAAATGGAAAAATGGTAGCCTCTTGAAAAAAGAAGAAAAAAACACTCATAAATCTCTTATAGGGGTCATTATCTCCATGGCCACTTGGGTATGATTGCCATTGTTATAACGCACATGGTGGCTAAACGAATGAAATGTGATGGATTGTTCGAGGAAGAGTCTCTTGTGGAATCATAGTGACCTGCCAGAGCAGTAATTTCATACTCTATTTAACAGATATTTCTTTAATTTACTGAATGCATTCATGACGAGAAACTAAGCCACTTCGGTAAAGGATTTCCAGTTTTGGGTTGGGTTGGGTTGTTTTACCTCTGAGCAGCACTTTTTTGCACACCATGGGCTAAATGGCCAGGTCACATGGGCCCCCGAAGGCTCAGAGAAGGTTGGGGGAGGGGACCCACTGGAACAGCTGTTGGGAGACAGATGGTAGCCCCCGTCAAGCGTGTTCTTTAACGTGCACAGGGTATGACTCTCCCGCACATGGAGCCACGGCTTAAAGTCTCATCCGACGGACGGCGGCCTTTCCAAGCCCATCGTTGTCCCCTACTGACCGTGGGCAGGGCGGAGATAAATCCCAACGCTGACCCAGCTGGGACTCGAACTTGGGAACTACAGATTATGAGCCTGACGCGCTACCGACTGAGCCACCACCGCCCCTGCCAGTTTTGGGAGTCTGATAGATGATCGAGTCACGCTCGTCTATCAGATTCTCAAAAAAATTGCTAATTATCTTCGCTAAACCCCCATCCCATCATCGGCCAGTAGGAAATACCGATGAACTTGAAAAGGCCCCCGTCCGTCGGATGAGACGTAAAACTGGGGTCCGTGTGAGAGAGGCCCATACTCTGTGTACGTTAAAGAACACACTGGATGGACTTGACGGGGAGAATACTATCTGTCTCTTAACAGCTGTCCAGTAGGTTGACTCTCCCAACCTTCTCTGGGTCATTGGGGTCCTTGTAACCTGACCATTTGGCCCATTGTGCGCAAAAAAAAGTACCGCCTGAATATCGAGACCAACTGTTAGCAAAAAAAAGTGCCGCTTACAAGTATAAAACAACTCAACTAGGTATTGTTAAATAATCCTAACTATGCTAATCTAATTCCCAGATAAGATGATGTCTCACTAAGCTAACTTTTGAAGGCCTATCACTAATGGAGTGTTGAAAACAGGCTTTGAAATAAAAGCAAAACAGCGGAAACAGCACAAACAGCAGGAGATAACGTCCTTGGAATTCTAAAGCCCCCCAAAGACTGCCTCCCTGAGACTGAAGTCGTAAAATCAACAGACAACAACAGAAAGCAGGGAACTGTAAGTGAAGAAATACATTAGTTCAGGAACATTTACAACCCTTTCATGCTATCGTATTAAGAAGTCGTGATCGGTTACGCCTTCGACGTAGCACTGAGTTACGAGTCAATATTTATGACTGGCAGGCAGTTTTCCTCTTTGTTACTTCCTTACCTGAGGGAGACGAAAAAGCAAACGGCAATTCCAGAACGGGTTCTGCAAAATCCAGGTGGTCTTCGCATTGCGCCCAAGTTGACGTTAATTCATTTAGTCGAGAAAGAACACGATGTTGCCTTAGAAAATAGGATTAATTTCTTATAGATAAGTAAGTTTATTACAAGTGTAAATAGCTACCCGCTTCGTGCACTTCTAAATACATTTCTTAAACGGGGAAACTTTAAGAAAGCAAATGGTTATTACACTCTTTATTGCAGTTACGGTTAAGGACAGTTGGAAGTTTCCGTTCGTTAAGTTTATATTGTGAGATGAAATTTGCCTAGGAGGAAAAGAAATTGTCCTCTTCGGAATGCGTGTCACTGAGGTTGCCAGGCTTCCTTCTCTTAAAGACAGATAAATTAGTGGTTCAAAGATAAGAAAGTGCCCCTCTCCTCATCCCATTTAAGTTAATTTTTACGGTAATTTTAAGGTTGATAATTAAGGTGAATTTTCAATATTAATTTTAAGCAGATAGAATTTTCAACAGATGATTTATGTTCTTTAACTGTGATGATCTACCTTCGATCCTGTTGGTCAGCGCCAGAATATGATGAGCTGGGCCAAATGTCACGGCCGCCGGAGGACGATGAATTTGTCTCTTAATTACCTTCACCCTTACTTCGGTGAAATGACAGGTTCGCGGCTAGTTACACCCGTACCGACTTATGACTCAGACTTGCTGCCTCACACGATGTATAAAAATGTGTCTAACAATTCACGCACGAGAGTTGTTTAAAGACAACACAATTTATTCACATTATACACAATTATGTGCTGGGGATGCTCTCAACTCCGTAGGCTTTTGCTGCTGCAAACAATTACACAATGAGTTGGGGAACCGCAAACTTTGCAGATTCTCGCTCGAAAAGATACGGCGAAAGACTCGGCGAAAAGATAATTAACCTTTGCCTACAATGTGGTTCACGCAGAATCCACAGAACTATATCAGATTCATCAAGAATCTTGATTCTCACTTAGAATCGAACCCTCTCCACATGGATTTCCTTCGAGTAAGGGCGGCGTTCTTTTGACCCGTGTCGAAACATCCTTCTCGCTGGACAGCTACACTCAAACTGTTTTTTCTTAATTGCGTGCTAGCCTCTTGCGCTGACACTCGCGCCCCAGGCTAGTTGTAAAAACGGTCATAAAAAGGCTTTTGGAACCCGTGATCTCATGCAGGCAGTCAGCTCAGACCCGAAAACAACATCATATGAGTCACATCCCCACAATAGCACTTTCAAGAACACACTCAATACCTAAAAATATCTACAATAACAAAAATGCAATAAAATGTGACAATAAATAAAAATAAATAAATCAGAGAGACATGACAGTCATGAAGTTTCGATTGGAAACAAATAAAAATGAAAATAGAAAACTCTTTTTCAATTCGATTGTACTAATGAAATATTATAATTCGCATTTTTCAAATACTTAGCAATTATAATACATATATCTTTACAGATCACTGAAACGATGAAATGGTAGAGCTGTTTCCGAGTTTTACAAATAATAGAAATTGAAAAATTCGTGATAGTTTTTATCTGATATTCCACTGACAACAATAACATACCCACTTTTCTGAGAAAGGTGTGGGAAATGCAACTTTTTAGAATTAAGAATTAAAAGACGAATACTTTTGTGTTGCATAATTACTAATAAAATACTATTTGAATTTTTACCATCATCCGCTAGCTCAAATTAAAAACTTTTGAGAAATGAAACAGTAGGTAAAGGAAAAACTTCTTTCTCTTTGAAAACGAGGTTCTCATATGCGCCAGAGGCGATATGCGTATCCTTCTAGTTTTCATATAAAGAGTTCATGGAAGCTGCAATATTTAAGAACAGTAATCCGTCATATCACTTAACCTTAGAAATTAATTAAAACTTAAATAATAAATATTGTTTCAAACCATTCAATGAAATCAATGCACATTTTAGAAGTTTCCTTAATGATTATTTCAATATTAAACGATTATGAATGTTTTTTTTTTATAAAATAAGATACTTTATTCTGAATGAACATAGTTGAAAATCGAGATTTAGATTGATTTGACTATGATAATTAATTTATCTTAAGCCACATTTTAGAAGTTATATAGCTTCAAAGTTAGATTCCATTAACATAACATCAAAATTCTCTATTATTTTGGAGGGGCCGTGTATTTTTAAACTTAAAATGCACTAGCGCAGTGGTTCTCAACCTTTTACCTCCTGGAAATTCGTATGTAACTGTTATAGTATGGTACCCCTTGTATAGATAGATAAATATTATAGTTATAGTATAACAAAGGGAATGAAATAAAACATATAAATCAGTGGTTCTCAACCTTTTATGCTTCACGTACCCCCTGGAAATGTGTATGTAACTGGCGTACCCCTTATATAGATAGATAAAACTATAGTTATAGTATAACAATGGGAATAAAATAAAACATATATATCAGTGGTTCTCAATCTTTTATGCTTCACGTACTCCCTGGAAATGTGTATGTAACTGGCGTACCCCTTGTGTAGGTAGATAAAACTATAGTTATAGTATAACAATGGAAATAAAATAAAACATATATATCAGTGGTTCTCAACCTTTTATGCTTCAGGTACCCCCTGGAAATGTGTATGTAACTGGCGTACCCCTTGTATAGATAGATAAAACTATAGTTATAGTATAACAATGGGAATAAAATAAAACATATATATCAGTGGTTCTCAATCTTTTATGCTTCACGTACTCCCTGGAAATGTGTATGTAACTGGCGTACCCCTTGTGTAGGTAGATAAAACTATAGTTATAGTATAACAATGGAAATAAAATAAAACATATATATCAGTGGTTCTCAACCTTTTATGCTTCACGTACCCCCTGGAAATGTGTATGTAACTGGCGTACCCCTTATATAGACAGATAAAACTATAGTTATAGTATAACAATGGGAATAAAATAAAACATATATATCAGTGGTTCTCAACCTTTTATGCTTCACGTACCCCCTGGAAATGTGTATGTAACTGGCGTACCCCTTGTGTAGGTAGATAAAACTATAGTTATAGTATAACAATGGAAATAAAATAAAACATATATATCAGTGGTTCTCAACCTTTTATGCTTCACGTACCCCCTGGAAATGTGTATGTAACTGGCGTACCCCTTGTATAGATAGATAAAACTATAGTTATAGTATAACAATGGGAATAAAATAAAACATATATATCAGTGGTTCTCAACCTTTTATGCTTCACGTACTCCCTGGAAATGTGTATGTAACTGGCGTACCCTTTGTATAGATAGATAAAACTATAGTTATAGTATAACAATGGGAATAAAATAATATATATACACACACATTAAATTTTGTACTTAACTTACATCTAGCGACTTTTGAGCTCTCACGGCATAAAAATATTTCGTATATACTCGTGTATATCTTCGTGTCACGTGACACGAAGGTTGCGAGATCACTAATTTCTAAAAAAATCGTTGCCAGATAGTTTTCTGAATTCTATAATCAACCATAGTGTTCGGATCTTTTTTTGAGCGACTGTTTATTAGTGATCTGGCAACCTTCGTGTACAGTACACGAAGGTTGCTTATAGGAATAAAATAAAACAATTTCTAAAAAAATCGTTGCCAAATATTTTTCTGAATTCTGTAATCAACCATAGTGTTCGGATTTTTTTTGAGCGACTGTACTCCAACAATTTTACCGCGTACCCCATGTTGAGAACCCCTGTTCTAGCGGCAGATTTCAACCTGCGTGGACCTTGCATCATCTTTTGTAGCTTCGTAACACACCTGAACGTTCGAGATCTTTGACCCAGACAAGCTTGTCACAACGACATAAAAGTGCCGTGTAGACAACCTGTCAATCAACAGAGGTTCTACTATACAATAATACAACAAAATCCACAAGTCATTAACGTCCGACTTGGGCTGATTTGCGTCCACGTTGCCAACACCAAACCACACAATCTCCCAGCCTTGAAGAGCGAGTGTCCTAGAACTTCACCGCGAGCGAATCGTAGCCAGTGCAATGCCGACAAAAGGCTTCCATTCCTCTGGCCTAATCGTACGGAAGCTAACCCTCTCCAGTCTAGGATATTTTTTCAGCTGCCCGGAAATAGTTGTTCATCTGTGTGAGCATACACAGAGTAGATAGACGTTGGCTGTCGTATTCCCTCCGTACAGTAACCCTTTGTGCTATTTCTGTCCATTCAACGGGTTCGCTTCGTAGCCATTGAAGACGGGAGATGGAGTGGGGTTATTTATTTAGGCACTACGGGAGCGGAAACCTGGCAACGGTTCTATCATCGCTTGGCACGTGCGACCACAGCGCTCTCTGTTTTACAGAGGCCCGTGCTGGCGTGCACGAGGGCATCGAAATGGCCTGTTTAAAATAACCCCAAATGATAAGCTCGAGGCTTATCTGCAATCATTACCGGAGTTTACAGCGGCTGTAATGAAATTCGATTCCATCCAATAAACATTTCGTGTTCAAATATGGATCCGTGAGTGATAAGACAGATGAAAATTCGTCTCTGCAAGAAAGGAGTTATTGCTGGCTATCTGTCTTTGGTTTTCAGTGGCGATTAACACGAGATTGGCGCCATCATGATGGCTTGATTGGATGACTCGGAAAGTTTTCTGTTCAACAGGAATGGCAACAGTCGCATTATGAAAACTCCTGTCACCCAATGGGATTCAATTGAATGAAAAATCTCGCGAAAAATGATTTAAACAAGGAGATGATATCATTACTACAGGTTTGGTGGTGGTGGTGGTGGGGGGGGCTGAAAGCCAAAATATTGCTCAATTAGCCTTGTTTATTAAGAAACGACGAAAATTCAAACCCCATAATCATTTAGTCATTGGATGATTAAAGTCATCTAAAGAAACCGATATCAAGATGATGATTTTTTGATAGGGTTGGGTTGTTTCACTTGTGAGCGGCACTTTTTTGCACACCATGGGCTAAATGGCCAGGTCACATGGACCCCGAAGGCTCAGAGAAGGTTGGGGGAGGGGACCCACTGGAACAGCTGTTGGGAGACAGATGGTAGCCTCCCGTAAAGGCCATCCAGCGTGTTCTTTAACGTGCACAGGGTATGTCTCTCCCGCACACGGGGCCACGGCTTAACGTCCCATCCGACGGACGGCGGCCTTTCCAAGCCCATCGGTGTCCCCTACTGACCGAGGACAGTGCGGGGGAATTTTTGCGGAGGTAAATCTCAACGCTGACCCAGCTGGGACTCGAACCTGGGAACTACAGATTACGAGCCTGGCGCGCTACCGACTGAGCCACCCCCGCCCCAAATTTTTTTGATAGGCCACAGCTACTAGTCCTAACCGAGGTCATTACAGAGAGCTTGATAAAAGTCTAAATCAAGCCCCTCCTACCGAAATTTAATGAAAAGCCTCCGAGAAAAAAAACTGTAATCTTAAAAAAAAAAACTGCGGGAAGAGTTCTCTACTTAAAAAGGGAAAGATACTTTTATAGTGAATAATGATTTGGAAAAAACAATGATTTCAAGGAGGGGTGGGGATGGGGGTGGTTCAATCGGGAAAGCACCAGTCTCGCTTATCTGCAGTTCCCAGGTTCGAGTTCCAGCTAGGCCAGCGTTGAGATTTATCTCCGTAAAACTCCACCACCCTGCCCTCAGGTCGGTAGGGACATCCATTGGCTAGGAAATGTCGCTGTTCGTTTAATATGAGTTAAGTCGTGGTTCGGTGTATGGAAGAGTCATACCCGTGCATGCTAAAGAAGAGGCTGGATGACCTTGACGGGAGGCTACCGTTTTCTTTTAACTACTCTCCAATGGATCCTTTTTTCTAACTTTCTCTGAGTCCTCGGGATCCTAGTGACCTTGCTCGACGATCCATGACGATAGATAGTGAGGTATAGATTCTTTTAGTTAAGGCCATTAGGGTTATTGAGATCTTACATTCTTAGAAGATATTGTCGTAAGTAATATGGCAACGGTCGTTCAAAATTAAATCAGTTTTTGTTCAATAATTAGAGAAATGATTTCACAGAATCATTTTCCAGAAATCATCATCAGATTTGCCTTGGAAATCCTAATTTAGGGAGTCTTTGTTGCAGTTGACAATTCTCGTATTCCCGTAGTTTCAAGGTTCGAGTCCCAGTTGGGCCAGCGTTGAAATCTATCTCCTCTCACCCCCCCCCCCCCCCCAACTCCCCTTTGTCCTCTGTCAGAAAGGGGACACCCATGGGTTTGAAAAGACGACCGCCCAACGGATGGGATGCTAAACCGGTTCACCATGTGGAGAGGACGTTAACCTTGTTAACCCACGTTTACCTTGTGCACGTTAAAGAACACGCTGGATGGCCTTGACGGGAAGCTACCATCTGTCTCCTAACAGCTGTTCCAGTGGACCTTCTCCCTCAACCTTCCTTGAGCCTTTAGGGTCCTTGTAACCTGGCCATTTAGCCCATTGTGTGCAAAAAAAGATCGCCTCACAAGTAAAACAATGTAAACAACAAAGACAAAACAACCCATCAACCTCTAACCGATTACAATACAATGACAGATGCCTTGAAAGTTACGGGGCGGGGGTGGCTCAGTCGGTAGCGCGCCAGGCTCGTAATCTGTAGTTCCCAGGTTCGATTCCCAGCTGGGTCAGCGTTGAGATTTATCTCCGCAAAATTCCCATCCCTGCCCACGGTCAGTAGGGGACACCGATGGGATTGGAAAGGTCGCCGTCCGTCGGATGGGACGTTAAGCCGTGGCCCCGTGTGCGGGAGAGACATACCATGTGCACGTTAAAGAACACGCTGGATGGCCTTTACGGGAGGCTACCATCTGTCTCCCAACAGCTGTTCCAGTGGGTCCCCTCCCCCAACCTTCTCTGAGCCTTCGGGGTCCATGTGACCTGGCCATTTAGCCCATGGTGTGCAAAAAAGTGCCGCTCAGAGGTAAAACAACCCAACCCTTGAATGTTACGGCAATATTTCTGACGAAACGCAACCAGATTGTTTTATTACTCTGAACCACAACATGTGTCACCAAGACGCAAGTTTTGATCTTGGCTTCACTTCCACGACTCATCCGTGGATCCTTTTTTTCATCTCAGCAGCTCATGGAAGTAATCGGGGTTATGTTCAGCTCGACGACGACACTAACGTCGCGTGATGGGAAGAGGACAAAAATGGACCTTGACACGGTTAAATTCTCTGCAACTCACACTCGTGAATGTTATCCGGCCTTGGTCAAAAACTTTCTTCGCAACTTGTTACCATAACGACAGATCGGAGAAGGAGAGATTCGCATTCTTCAAAAAGGGATCGGCACATCTTCAACGTAGCAACAGATACAAATTGAGTTTTTGGTCATTCATCAGATATCAGTTATTTAGTAAAAGTTGAATTTGGATTTCTTTGGCAGAGTTAACGATATTTTTGTGTGCAAAATGGGCCGATGGTCAAATCAAAAGGACCATAAGGGTTCAAATATGAGTATAAAAAAGGGATCCAGTGGGCATCCGGTTGGGTTGTTTTACCTCTGAGTGGTACTTTTCTGCACACCATGGGCTAAATGGCCAGGTCACATGGACCCCGAAGGCTCAGAGAAGGTTGGGGGAAGGGACCCACTGGAACAGCAGACAGATGGTAGCCTTCCGTCAAGGCCATCCAGCGTGTTCTTTAACGTGCACAGGGTATGGCTCTCCCGCACACTGGGCCACGGCTTAACGTCTCACCCGACGGACGGCGGTCTTTCCAAGCCCATCGGTGTCCCCTACTGACCGTGGGCAAGGCGGGGTTTTGCGGTTGGGTTGTTTTACCTCTGAGCGGCACTTTTTTGCACACCATTGGCTAAATGGCCAGGTCACATGGACCCCGAAGGCTCAGAGAAGATTGGGGGAGGGGACCCACTGGAACAGCTGTTGGGAGACAGATGGTAGCCTCCCGTCAAGGCCATCCAGCGTGTTCTTTAACGTGCACAGGGTATGGCTCTCCCGCACACGGGGCCACGGCTTAACGTCCCATCCGAAGGACGGCGGCCTTTCCAAGCCCATCGGTGTCCCCTACTGACCGTGTATAAGGCGGGGAGTTTTGCGGAGATAAATCTCAACGCTGACCCAGCTGGGACTCGAACCTGGGAACTGCAGATTACGAGCCTGGCGCTATACCGACTGGGCCATCCCTGCCCCAGTGGGTATCTGGTAGATGGTAGCCTGCTGTCAAGGCCATCCAACATGTTCTTTAACCCTCACAGTTCTTAATTAATTGAGGTGGAAATTAGCCCAGTCGGTTAAGCGCCAAGCTCGTCAAGTGCATTCCCAGGTTCGAGCCCCAATTGTGCCAGTTTTGAGATTTATCTCCGCTAAACCACTCTATCCTGCCTGCCCTAAGTCAGAAAGGGAACACCGATGGGCTTGGAAAGGTCGCCGTCCGCCGGATGGGACTTAAGCCGTGCCACCGTGTGCAGGAGATCCGAACCCTGTACACGTTAAAGAACATGCTGTATAGCCTTGACTAAAAGCTAACATCTGTCTGCTGTCCAGCGAATCCTCCTTTTCAAACTTCTCTGAGCCCTTGCGGGTCTTTGTGACCTGGCCATTTAGCCCATTGTGCGGCCAAAAGTGCTGTTGAGAGGTAAAACAATTCAATCCAATCCACCCTGCCCTCAGTGAGAAAGAGACACCTATGTGCTTGGAAAGGACATTAAGCCGTGATTACGTATGAAGGGAAATTTTGTCAACAACCATTTTGTCTCTTAACGGCTGGCCGGTGGATCACCTTCACCTAATCAACTCTGAGTCCTTAGGAGTGAAGGAAAATTTTGTCAACAACCATTTTGTCTCTTAAAGGCTGGCTGGTGGATCACCTTCACCTAAGCAACTCTGAGTCCTTAGGAGTGAAGGAAAATTTTGTCAACAACCATTTTGTCTCTTAACGGCTGGCCGGTGGATCACCTTCACCTAAGCAACTCTGAATCCTTAGGAGTGAAGGAAAATTTTGTCAACAACCATTTTGTCTCTTAAAGGCTGGCTGGTGGATCACCTTCACCTAAGCAACTCTGAGTCCTTAGGAGTGAAGGAAAATTTTGTCAACAACCATTTTGTCTCTTAACGGCTGGCCGGTGGATCACCTTCACCTAAGCAACTCTGAGTCCTTAGGAGTGAAGGAAAATTTTGTCAACAACCATTTTGTTTCTTAACGGCTGGCAGGTGGATCACCTTCTCCTAATCAACTCTGAGTCCTTAGGAGTGAAGGAAAATTTTGTCAACAACCATTTTGTCTCTTAACGGCTGGCCGGTGGATCACCTTCACCTAATCAACTCTGAATCCTTAGGAGTGAAGGAAAATTTTGTCAACAACCATTTTGTCTCTTAACGGCTGGCAGGTGGATCACCTTCTCCTAATCAACTCTGAGTCCTTAGGATCCTTGTGACCTTTGAATTCAGCCCATTGTGTGCAAAAAAGTGCCGCGCAGCACTGAAACAACCCAACCCACAATACTCCATCATCATCATCATCATCATCAAGCAGCCGTGGGCTACGGAGGTCCCAACCAGACCGTGCAATTTGGTTCTCCAAGCAAGTTTGTCCTGAGCGACATCTGCTGCATCTGGCCACTTTTAACACAAATTCTAATAAGGTCCTGTTTGACATTGTCTGGCCACCGCATCCTAGGTCTCCCCCTCTTTCTGAGGCCTTTAGGCACACTGTTCGTAACCCTATTCGCCAATCTATAATTATCCATACAGGCAACATGGCCAAACCAACGGAGTCTCTCTCTGCCCAATGTGCTGCTTAAAGGAGAATGCCGGACGCAAATCCATTAAAATAAGATCTCCAGTTTTGCTTGATGAACTAAGACGCAAGTCAAGAGTCATCATCCTTTTTGTCAACCTATGACGATAGAGGATGATGACGTTCCTTCGGTATGCAAGGAGTCTCTGTGCCACACACATGCGCCATTCGTCAGCTCTAACAACCTCGATGTGCAGTGCGAAGTTCCTAAGCAGATTCTGCACAGAGACAAACATGCTCGTGTCCATCGCCCCTCCTGGGTTGAATTGCGCCCCAGTGTCTGGTATGTGAACAGCTCGATTCACTAAAGCTTAAGTACCGCTTCTGCAGCACTACAAACTGTCTTTGCCAGAGTGAAGTGCCGCTGAACGAGGCTATTTTCGGACACCCTCGGCTTTTTGGTGTTTGTCTAAGAAAGAGAGAGCCTCAGAGTGTCACTTGGGGCCACAGATTCTGCACTGATCTGCGCAAAGAAGAGATTGTGTCTCGAGACGCTCTTCTCAAGGTTCAACATCATCACATCTCTCTCTTCTTCCCTATTGGCTACACACCAGAAAATCGGATACATTTATTATCTGGGCTTCTCATAAGTCAAATCAGTCATGTCCAATCGAAACTTGCTGAAGGATCACTAGGGAAAAAAAGCTATTTCTTAAAGAGCCTCAGGAAAAATTCTTTACTAAAGAAAACTAATAAAGAAGAAAACTATATTTTTTGAGGTTGGGTTGGGGTTGTTTTACCTCTGAGCGGCACTTTTTTGGGCTAAATGGCCAGGTCACGTGGACCCCGAAGGCTCAGAGAAGGTTGGGGGAGGAAACCCACTGGAACAGCTGTGGGGAGACAGATGGTAGCCTCCCGTCAAGGCCATCCAGCGTGTTCTTTAACGTTGAGTTGTTTTATCTCTGAGCGGCACTTTTTTGCACACCATAGGTTAAATGGCCAGGTCACATGGACCCCGAAGGCTCAGAGAAGGTTGGGGGAGGGGACCCACTGGAACAGCTGTTAGGAGACAGGTGGTAGTCTCCCGTCAAGGCCATCCAATGTGTTCTTTAACGTGCACAGGGTATGGCTCTCCCGCACACGGAGCCACGGCTTAACGTCCCATCCGACGGACGGCGGCCTTTCGAAGCCCATCTGTGTCCCCTACTGACCGTGGGCAGGGCGGGGAATTTTGCGAAGATAAATCTTAATGCAGACCCAGCTGGGACTCGAACTTGAGAACTACAGATTACGAGCCTGGCACGCTACCGACTGAGCCACCCCCGCCCCATATTTTTGAGGAATCGGGACTATTTTGACTTGTTAGAAACAATTTTTTTTGCGCAGAGTGTTCGAGACCAAGCACATCCAAAATTTGGAACAATTTCTGAGATCTACGACACAAAATAACCCTAGGGCCAATATTTAGCCCTCCAACACTGGTAGATCTATAGTTGACCTGTGACCTCAAAAACCCAGCACACGCAAAATTTGGCATAATTTCTGAGATCTACTACCCATATATCTAAGTTTAACCTTTGACCTCGAAGGATCCTCCAGATGCTAAATGTCATAACGTTTTCGAGGTCTACACCCCGAAACCTCGCCAGACACCAATTTTCACGTTTCTAGCACTCGTAGATCATGCTTTGACCTCTACGTGACCTCTATTTGGTCTTGAAGGACACGTTGGAGGTCAAATTTCGGATTTTTCTCGAGATCTAGACCCGGATTACCTCTAGGTGCAAATTTTCAGAGCTCTGCTATTTCTTCATCATAGTTGGAATTAGCGTGATCAGTCAGGTTGGGTTATTTTATCTCTGAGCTGCACTTTTTTGCACACTATGGGCTAAATGGCCAGGTCACAAGTACCCCGAAGGCTCAGAGAAGTTTGGGGGAGGGGACCCACTGGAACAGCTGTTGAGAGACAGGTGTTAGCCTCTCGTCAAGACCATCCAGCGTGTTCTTTAATGTGCACAGTGTATGGCTCTCCCGCACACGGAGCCACGGCTTAACATCCCATCCGTTGGACGGCGGCCTTTCCAAGCCTATCGGTGTCCTTTACTCACCGTGGGCAGGGCAGGGAGTTTTGCGGAGATAAATCTCAACGCTGACCCAGCTGGGACTCGAACTTGGGAACTGCAGATTACGAGCCTGGCGCGCTACCGACTGAGCCACCCCCGCCCCCGTCCAGTGCAGAGCTTGAGAGAGGTGAAATGTGGTCTGGGTCAGTCATAAATGTTAGGCCCACACCTACTCCGAAAGCTATATAAATATATGAATATATTTAATAGATATTCTGAAAAATCAGATTTTGTGTCATTTATTATAAAAAAAGCTTTATATAGCAAAAATGATTTACGGTGTTTCACAAATTGCACCTTATTTACATTTGTTTGACACATAATTTGGGTTGGTTTACCTTTGAGTGCACTTTTTTGCACACATTGAGCTAAATGGCCAGGTCACAAAATCCAAGGGTTCAGAGAAGGTTGGGGGAGGAGACCCATTGGATTGTTCATGGGAGACAGATGGTAGCTTCCCGTCAAAGCCATCCAACGTGTTCTTTAACGTGCACAGAGTATGGCTCTCCCGAACACGGAGCCTCGTCTTAAAGTCCCATTCGACGGACGGTGACCTTTCTAAGCCCATCGGTGCCCCCTATTGACGGAGGGGAGGGCGGGGAATTTTGCAGGGATAAATCTCAACGCTGGCCCAGCTGGGACTCGAACCTGGGAACTGTAGATTACGAGTCTGGCGCGCTACCGACTGAGCTACCCCCGCCCCAACATATGGTCTGACATTGACTTGTATATTTGGGGGGGGGGGAGAGTTAGACCAGTGGCTTGGGCCAAATGACCGATTTAGTCTCTCCCCTATCTGCGCCTCCTTCAAGGAGATTTTTCCAAAAAAAAATACTTATTTTCAAAATTATTCACCTTTGCATGTGTTTTTTCACCCACTTAGCGGGAAGTGACCCGATGCTTGCTATGATGGTCAATTGACAGCGTTATTCTCTGTTAATGGATTTTTGACAGCAGAAGAGTTCATTGATGTTGCATTGTACTTCTCACTTCACGTGCTATTTGCAGAGGAAACAAGACTCAACAACCTGACAACAACCCAAAAAACTTTGGAAGAGATCTGCCGAACTGTTTTGATGCCAGCCAATGAATAAAGGAGGTTAACCTCAGCTCTCAGGGATCAGAAGATATTTTTATCTGAAGCCGTTCGGATGTTTGTTTGTCTTTGCGATCAGCTGGGCAGAGGAGGCAGACGACCTGCTCTCGCCTGACGACAGATTCCAACAACTCCTTCTTTCTCCCACCCCACTTCCTTACCCCCACAAGGATGACAGAGAGAGTGGAAGATTTCCGGCTTTACAACCGGAACGGAGATGCGATCCTTTTGCTCTTGAGTCTGGCCTTCATCTCTTCTTTCATCGGATGCAACTTGAGCAGAACATTTGGATTAGATGTATCCGAAAACAGCATCTCTTAATCTTGGGTTGATAAAGAAATAAAGATTATATTTAGTACAATGGGTTGGGTTGTTTTACCTCTGAGCGGCACTTTTTTGCACACCATGGGCTAAATGGCCAGGTCACAAGGACCCCGAAGGCTCAGAGAAGGTTGGGGGAGGGGACCGACTGGAACAGCTGTTGGGAGACAGATGGTAGCCTCTCGTCAAGGCCATCCAGCGTGTTCTTTAACGTTGGGTTGTTTTACCTCTGAGTGGCACTTTTCTGCACACCATGGGCTAAATGGCCAGGTCACATGGACCCCGAAGGCTCAGAGAAGTTTGGGGGAGGGGACCCACTGGAACAGCTGTTGGGAGACAGATGGTAGCCTCTCGTCAAGGCCATCCAGCGTGTTCTTTAACGTTGGGTTGTTTTACCTCTGAGCGGCACTTTTCTGCACACCATGGGCTAAATGGCCAGGTCACATGGACCCCGAAGGCTCAGAGAAGGTTGGGGGAGGGGACCCACTGGAACAGCTGTTGGGAGACAGATGGTAGCCTCCCGTCAAGGCCATCCAGCGTGTTCTTTAACGTGCACAGGGTATGGCTCTCCCGCACACGGGGCCACGGCTTAACGTCCCATCCGACGGACGGCGGCCTTTCCAAGCCCATCGGTGTCCCCTACTGACCGTGGGCAGGGCGGGGAATTTTGCGGAGATAAATCTCAATGTTGACCCAGCTGGGACTCATTTTAGTACAATGACAATCATTGGAAGGACCGATATGTCTTTATAAAGATTCTTGGTCTCTGAAAGGGCTATAGAGAAACGGTTGGATTGTTTTACATGAGGGAGGCACTTTTCCCGTATACAACGGGCTAAATAATTAACTAGAATTATATTTTGTTACTAAAATTACATATTATGTTATACCCTGAAAGCATAAATGAATTGTGTTTTCTTGTTACCATCTGTCTGTCCTAGGGGCGATGGTGGCTATGTCGGTAGCGCGCCAGGCTCGTAATTTGTAGTTCCCAGGTTCGAGTTCCAATTGGGTCAACATTGAGATTTATCTCCGCAAAAATCCCCGCCCTGTCCACGGTCAGTAGAGGACACCGATGGGCATGGAAAGGCCGCCGTCCGTCGGATGGGACGTTAAGCCGTGGCTCCGTGTGCGGGAGAGCCATACACTGTGCACATTAAAGAACACGCTGAATGGCCTTGACGGAAGGCTATAATCTGTCTCCCAACAGCTGTTCCAGTGGATCCCTTCCCTCAACCTTCTCTGAGCCTTCAGGGTCCACGTGACCTGGCCATTTAGCCCATGGTGTGCAAAAAAGTGCCGCTCAGAGGTAAAACAACCCAATCCAATATGCTACAAGGGATGGTTCAAAAAGTTCTTGACATGCATCTGTGGAAGAAAAACCATTGCACTTACCTCAACAAAACGTTTACTAGGCTTTAAAGTACTCCCCACTAGAATCTATGCAAAGTTGCAGACGTCTACTTCAATTCTTCTACGCTTGGTGGTACTCCTGTTGGGGAATACTCCGCAACTCTGAATGAACGCATTTTGAAAGGTCTTGCACCCTTGGAAAAGGCTTCCCGGCAAGCTCCTTTTTAAATTTTGGAAACAACCAAAAATCGCATGGTCCTAGATAGGGTTGGGTTGTTTTACCTCTGAGCGGCACTTTTTTACACACCATGGGCTAAATGGCCAGGGCACATGGACCTCGAAGGCTCAGAGAAGGTTGGGGGAGGGGACCCACTGGAACAGCTGTTGGGAGAGAGATGGTAGCCTCCCGGCAAGGCCATCCAGCGTGTTCTTTAACGTGCACAGGGTATGGCTCTCCCGCACACGGAGCCACGGCTTAACGTCCCATTCAACGGACGGCGGCCTTTCCAAGCCCAACGGTGTCCCCTACTGACCGTGGGCAGGGCGGGGAATTTTGCGGAGATAATTCTCAACGCTGACCTAGCTGGGACTCGAACCTGGGAAATACAGATTACGAGCCTGGCGCGCTACCGACTCAGCCACCCCCGCCCCGCTAGATAGAGTGAATATGCAGGATGGGGTAGTCGTTTGATCTTTTTCTGCTCCAGAGAGGCTGTAACTTGCAGGGTTTTGTAACCACTGATATTTGTCATGAAGGGGAACCCTTCACACGCCTGATGTTGGACCCTGCTCCTTCATCATCTTTACCATTTTTGAGAAATATGTAATGGTGTAGTATTGTCATTTACAGTAATTTTTTCAGCTTAGGTGTCCACGGCTACCATTCTTTGGGAATTGAAAAAATTGTGAACATCCTCATTCTTGAGCGAAAGTGTCTTACGGAGGATTTGAGGTAAGGACATGGTTCATCTTCCGCAACACAAACATAGTTGTCGATCTTTCTGGGAGTTGTATAATAATAAAAGCACGTCTCATCATGTGTGACAGTGTCTGTTAGCCGTTTGGAGCCAATTGGTTCACGCACTGCCAGAATCTCCTTGCACGAGTTGACCTAGCCCTTGTTTGCTGTTCTGTCATTTCGGAATTTTAAACGTTGAATAATTGTTTCCACACTACCGTCCTTCTCTGAATTTGCCAATCCAACCCGTAAAGTGCCAAATTAAACAGGGTTGGGTTGTTTTACATCTGAGCGGCACTTAATTGCACACAATGGGCTAAATGGCCAGGTCACAAGGACCCCGAATGCTCGGAGAAGATTAGGGGAGGGGACCCACTGGAATAGCTGTTGGGAGACAGATGGTAGCCTCCCTTCAAGGCCATCCAGCGTGTTCTTTAACGTGCACAGGGTATGGCTCTCCTGCACACGGGACCACGGCTTAACGTCCAATCCGACGGACAGGGACCTTTCCAAGTCGAAAGGTGTCCCCTCCTGACTGTGGGCAGGGCGGGGAGTTTTGCAGAGATAAGTCTCAACGTTGACCCAGCTGGGAATCGAACTTGGGAACTTTTTACATCTGAGCGGCACTTTTTTGCACACCATGGGCTAAATGACCAGGTCACATGGACCCCGAATGCTCGGAGAAGGTTAGGGGAGGGGACCCACTGGAACAGCTGTTGGGAGACAGATGGTAGCCTCCCTTCAAGGCCATCCAGCGTGTTCTTTAACGTGCGCAGGGTATGGCTCTCCCGCACACGGGGCCACGGCTTAACGTCCAATCCGACGGACAGCGACCTTTCCAAGTCCATCGGTGTCCCCTATTGACCGTAGGCAGGGCGGGGAATTTTGCGGAGATAAGTCTCAGCTTTGACCCAACTGAGACTCGAACCTGGGAACTGCAGATTACGAGCCTGGCGCGCTACCGATTGCCACAAACTGCATCCTTGTGAAAATGCAAATTTTTCCCCTTCTTTAGTAGGTTCAAAATCCTTCCACGTCTTTAGTAGTTTCCATAGCAACAACGCACTTATTTTCCAGACCAAACTTTACTCACCGCCAGCGAAGATAGAAATGATGATATGGCCTTTGCTTTTAACTCGTAATGACAAGTATAGGCAAGCTTTGAAACAAGTCGTAGTTCGTTAACTTCGAAGGAACAAGTACAAAAACGAGTACAAATAGTTGACGGTGTCAAGAACTTTTTGAACGCCCTCTGTGTATGAGTCAAAGGGAAGCTTATGACATGGGAGTAGGGGGAAAGTGGGGGTTCTGGAACAGAGGCGGATCAATGTTAATCGTATGGCATCTGCCTCCGTGTGTTTCAAAGCGGACGCGGGCCTTTTTTCTTCACACATACAGGTCAATATTTCCCCTCAATATTTTACATAATTTCAAAAATTTGTTTTTAAATCATATATTTCTTTTCTTTTTACCGTTTTTCTTTTAATAAATTTTTTTAAATTTTTTTTTACCCAATAGCATTGTTTCTTTTCGTTTCTGCAGGACATCTTTTATTCTAGTTTCTGCGGGATAGTCCTTCCTGTATAAATACGACATCCATCAGTCGGATCCCTCATTCTGTTGTCAAACGTTGACAGTGACGGTTCTCTGCTGCTGCGTCTCCGTGATTTTTCCAACTGTTAGAAGCCAATAGCGATAGTTCTCGACGTCGTTGTATAGTATAAATCAGCTATTTTACAACTCACTGCTACATAATGTATCAATGTGATATATGTGAGAAGGCTTTTACACTCAAGACAAATCTCATTCGTCATATGAGAAATCACGATGGAAATAACCTGTTTAAGTGCTCTGAATGCGAATCAACATTCTCAAGGAGAGATGATGTCCGACGTCACGAGTTATCCCACACCTCCAGAAAAACCTACAAATGTGAAGAATGTGCCATGGAGTTTGGAAGAAAAGACAATCTTTTACGACATCAAAGAAAGCCACACAATAGTAAGCGAAAACGTTCTGAAGATGAAAGGATTCCCCAAAAGAAACAAAAACCAGACCTTGAAGACCCCTGCCAGTTTACAGAAGAAATGAAAAGGACCCTGTCAACACATAAACTGATGGCAACTATTAGCTTGTCTATAGTATGGGGCATCGACCGCAAATCTCAAGATCTTTTTTTGCAACACTTGAATCTTGTGTATGTTGGTATGGGTTGTATTCGCCCAAATTGGAGAAGCATATAAAATGATGGGTCTAATGACCATATGATAAAGTAAGAGCTTATGGTCGATAGACAGAACTGAGTTACGTCCAAGGAGAGGTCCAAGTTGACATCGGACCGCATTTACTTTGGTGATGATCCCATGTATATGGGGATCCCACTTTAACTTTTTGTGCAAGGTTACTCCTAGATATTTAACAGTATCTTGCCATGTAAAAGGTTTATCCAGAAGTATTAGTGGTCGAAAGTTATTATTTCTCTTTCCACCGAAAATAATGGCATTACTTTTTTCGGTGTTTGGTTTCACTTTCCATTTATCATACCAGGATTCCATAACATCTAGGCAATTCTGAAGTCTATCGATTGCAAGTTCAGCCCTCATAGAAGGGGAGATGAAAGCAATATCGTCTGCATATTGTCCTATGACAATTCGTTGAAATGTTGGAATATCATAGAGATAGAGTGCAAAGAGAGTAGGGCCTAGGAGCGAGCCTTGCGGAACTCCAGCGGCCATTACTCTCTTAGTAGAGACAGAGGATTTAATCTGAACTTGATAAGTTCGATTTGAGAGGTACGATTGCAGAATACGGGTAAGACCCACAGGAATCTCCATCTAGATAAGTTTGTAGATCAGGCCGTCCATCCAGAGGCGGTCAAAGGCCTTGGCCACGTCCAGAAAGACGTCAGCAACAATCTCTTTCTTGTTTAGTGCCTCAGCAATGGATTCAACGACTCTCAGGACTTAATGTTGGGTAGATCACTGGCGTCTAAATCCAAACTGCGAATCTGGTAATACAGGATGAGTGGAGAGGAATTCTTCCAATCTGTTAAGGATGATCCGCTCAAACAGTTTTCCCAAACAGGAAAGCAGACTGATGGGGCGATAACTGGTTGGGAAAGAAGGGTCCTTACCCGGTTTATGAATTAGCCTCACATGGGCATTCTTCCAGACATCCGGAAAGATTTGGTTCCGGAGGAGAAAATTAAAAATGCCACATAAATGGGTGACAGCCTTTTTTAGAAGGTGCTTTAACATCCAATGCTGATGTTGTCAGGTCCTGAAGCTTTATTAGGCTTCAATTCATTGATGGCCTGGATCATTTCGGAAGGAGATGTAAATTGAATTCCAGAACTTTCTTCCTGACAGAAACGCAAAACAGTTTCTTCAACCTCATCACAGGTCTCATTGTCAGAAAGGTCAGAATTCTCCCGAAATTGCAACTCCAGGGCATCAGCGAAAGCATCAGATTTATCGTCCTCGTTATAACACATACCAGCCATTCCATGAATGGGGGGGGGGGGGTAATTTATCCGAGGTTTTTTTTAACGATTTCACCATCTTCCAGATGGAGTTGTCACTTGTAGAAAGTGAGGTCAATTTTTTACTCCTTGTAAAACTTCGATGTTCAAGGAGTTTTTGTCTAACTTCAGTTTTGAGTGAGTAATAAATATTCTTGTCTTGGGCATCTCTCGATCTCTGCCATTTGTGTCTGGCTTTGTTCTTGAGTTTTACCAGATCAGAGAGATCCTTCGGAAGAATTTAAAAATCTTTACGTGGCTTTTGTATAATGCTGGCATCAACCCTCGATTGATTCAGCAAATCAGTAAAAGGAAGTATTGCATCATTAATCTTTCTAACAGAAAGGGAATTGCAAGATTCCGAGACTTTTTCATTAAGAGTCTCGATTTGTAAAGCTCCCAGTTCACAACACTATAAGTATCTGGAACAGTAGCAACACACAGAGATAGTGTTAAACAAACTGGCAAGTGATCCGAATTCATATTGTTATGAAAATCAAAAAAAAGTTCATATATGTGTAAAAAAGTAAGTTCATATATGTGTAAAAAATTCCCAAACATGACCAGATCCAAAACATCCGGTCTATGCATGGAATTGTATGGATACAAGGTAGGCTCACTAGGAGCATCCACAATTATGCCATTAGACGTGGCATAATCTAAAAGCAGATTTCCATTCTTGTTGCAAGATCTGGAATTCCAAGCAACATTTTTTGAATTTAAGTCCCCTGCCAAAACTGTAGGGGAATTGGTGTCACAGATGATTTTAAAATCATCCAGAAAAAGATCTGAATTGGGCGGCTTATATACCGCATAAACATTCTAGATTCCAAAAGAGTCGTCTTTAACTGCAATAGCAGTAGCTTCCAAGATTTTGAAGTTTACAGTTGGTAGAAGTTGTTGTTTGATAGATCGTCTGATGATCACAGCAGTACCTCCACTTCCGTTGTGCTGAAGGTCTGTTCGATAAACTTCAAAGTTTGGAATCTTCAGTTTATCTGAGGCTCTGAGATGGGTTTCGCCCAAAAGGACAATATCTGCTTGGGGGTCAGATAAAAAGTTTCTGAACTCCCATAAATCTTAAAGAATGCCATTAGCATTCCAAAAAAAAAAAAAAAAACTGGAGATGGCTCTTCTTACTATTTTGCTGCATCTGAAGTCAGTGTGAGGAATCCGACTGATGGATGTCGTATTTATACTATACGAGGACGTCGAGAACTATTACTATTGGTTTCTAACAGTTGGAAAAATCACGGAGATGCAGAGAACCGTCACTGTCAACGTTTGACAACAGAATGAGGAATCTGACTGATGGATATCGTATTTATACAGGAAGGACTATCCCGCAGAAACTGGAATAAAAGACTGTCCTGCAGAAACGAAAAGAAACAATGCTATTGGGTAAAAAAAATAAAAAAAAAAATTAAAAGGAAAACGGTGAAAAGAAAAGAAATATATGATATAAAAACAAATTTTTGAAATTATGTAAAATATTGAGGGGAAATATTGACCTGTATGTGTGAAGCAAAAAGGCCCGCGTCCGCTTTGAAACACACAGAGGCGGATGCCATAGGATTAACATTGATCCGCCTCTGTTCCAGAACCCCCACTTTCCCCCTACTCATGGGGAATGTTCATCATCATCATCCTCAAGCAGCCATGGGCTACGGATGTCCAACCAGACCATGCAATTTAGTTCTCCAAGCAAGTCTATCCTGAGCTACATCTACTGCATCTAGCCACTGCACACCAATTCTAACAAGGTCTTGTTTGACATTGTCTGCCCACCGCATCCTAGGTCTCCCCTTCTTTCTGAGGCCTTTAGGCACACTGTTCATAACCCTATTCGCCAATCTATAATTATTCATACAGGCAACATGGTCAAACCAATGGAGTCTCTCTCTGCACAATATGCTGCTTAAAGGAGGTTGCAGACTCCTTTTCCTAGGTTAAAAAAAATTCTACCCCCTTGTTTCGTCCCCCTTAGAAAGGGGAAATACGAAAAGAACTGTTCGTCTATATCTTCGTATGCAAGGGCATATAATTTCGAGTTCGGTTCCAAATGACAGCAAATATGAGGGGCTGTAATAAACTATTTCGAATTTTGCCTCCCCAGCACCATTCTTCTCCCCCCACAAAAAAAAGGGGGGGGGAGAGATGGACCTTAACGGGTTATGTCTGAAATCAAAGCTTGTGAACGTCGTTAGCTACTTCACCTTTTGCCCCCATTATACGGGGCGGGAGTGGCTCAGTCGGTAGCGCGCCAGGCTCGTAATCTGTAGTTCCCAGGTTCGAGTTCCAGCTGGGTCAGCGTTGAGATTTATCTCCGCAAAATTCCCGCCCTGCCCACGGTCAGTAGGGGACACCGATGGACTTGGAAAGGCCGCCGTCCGTCGAATGGGACGTTAAGCCGTGTCCCAGTGTGCGGGAGAGCCATACTCTGTGCACGTTAAAGAACACGCTGGATGGCCTTGACGGGAGGCTACCATCTGTCTCCGAACAGCTGTTCCAATGGGTCCCCTCCCCCAACCTTCTCTGAGCCTTCGGGGTCCATGTGACCTGGCCATTTAGCCCATGGTGTGCAAAAAAGTGCCGCTCAGAGGTAAAACAACCCAACCCACTATTCTCCCCCCTATTCGCCCATAGCTATTCGCCACACGCTCCAGTTTGCTGTGAACGGTAACTCGAGCGTGTACAGTTGCTGTACAAGCTCCAGATATTTTTCCTGAATTCTGTAATCACATGACACGAAGGTTGCCAGATCACTAATTTCTAAAAAAATCGGTGGCAGATATTTTTTCTGATTTCTCTAATCAACCATAGTGTTCGGATACTTTTTTGAGCGACTGTAGGTGGTCATATTATTTTGATACTAGATCGTGTGGGCTCACTCACGGAAATATTGAGCGTGTGCAGTTACCGTTCACAGCAAACTGGAGCGGTTTCGGTTAATGTTCACAGCACATTGGATCGTGTGAGCTCACAAAGACCTGGATCGTGTGGGCTCACTCACGGAAATATTGAGCGTGTGCAGTTACCGTTCACAGCAAACTGGAGCGGTTGCGGTTAATGTTCACAGCACATTGGATCGTGTGAGCTCACAAAGACCTGGATCGTGTGGGCTCACTCACGGAAATATTGAGCGTGTGCAGTTACCGTTCAAACTGGAGCGTATGCAGTAACTGCACACTCTCCAGTTTGCTGTGAACGGTAACTGGAGCGTGTACAGTTGCTGTACAAAAGCTCCAGATATTTTTCCTGAATTCTGTAATCACATGACACGAAGGTTGCCAGATCACTAATTTCTAAAAAAATCGGTGCCAGATATTTTTTCTGATTTCTCTAATCAACCATAGTGTTCGGATACTTTTTTGAGCGACTGTGCCTACTCAACAGGATTGTCGGCGCCCTATCTTCCTTTGAAGTGCAGACAAATATAGTGGCTGTACCATCGATATGATTTAGGTTTATTTCTACTTTTTATCGCCCATATAAGAAGATAAGTATTTTTTTTTTAATTTTTTAATATTTTATAGTTAGAAGTGATGTTTTATTTGTCATTATTTGCAAAAATAATGTTTTATAAGGTTGCAATTTGCATAAATAAAGCTATAGTGGATCGTTATTTGCACAGATGAAGCTTTTGAGGTCGTCATATGCATAGGTGACGCTTTAGTAAAGTGGTTCCCAAACGGTGTGTTGGGTCAAGAGTCCAGAAGTGTTACGAATTTTTAAGAATAACTCTACCTAACAATTTGTACTTTAGTACTTTTTACAATTTTTTTCATTATTTTATTTTGTCAAATGTTGATTTTAATATACGTTTTTGTTTAAATATATTTTATTTTCAAGGTATATAATGATGGAAAGGAAAAAAAAAAGACTTTTTTCCACCGATGTGTCGCCGTAAATGGATTATATGAGAAATGTGCCGTGGTAAATCCACTATTTCAGAAGTGTGTCGCTTTAAGTGGCATATTTCAGAACTGTGCTGCGGTAAATGGACTCTTTCAGAAGTGTGTCGCCGTAAGTAGTCACCGTAATTTCAGAACTGTGCTGTAGTAAATGGACTCTTTCAGAGGTGTGTCGCGGTAAGTGATCTATTTCAGAACTGTGCTCTGGTAAACGGACTCTTTCAGAAGTGTCACGGTAAGTGATCTATTTCAGAACTGTGCTCTGGTAAATGGACTCTTTCAGAAGTGTCACGGTAAGTGATCTATTTCAGAACTGTGCTCTGGTAAATGGACTCTTTCAGAAGTGTGTCGCCGTAAGTAGTCACCGTAATTTCAGAACTGTGCTGTGGTAAATGGACTCTTTCAGAGGTGTGTCGCGGTAAGTGATCTATTTCAGAACTGTGCTCTGGTAAACGGACTCTTTCAGAAGTGTGTCGCGGTACAGTTACCGTTCAAACCGTAGAAAATGATCTATTTCACGTTACCGTAGAAAATGATCTATTTCAGAACTGTGCTGTGGAAAACGGACTCTTTCACAAGTGTGTTGCGGTAAATGATCTATTTCACAACTGTGCTGTGAAAAGCGGACTCTTTCACAAGTGTGTCGCAGCAAATGATCTACACTGCACGACACTGAAATTGCCCCACCCAGGAGGAGTAAGGGGATAAGGATGAAATGTAGCATACGCATAGTAATACATATTGGCATACTATGATTTAATTTGCAGCCACTTACAGCGGTTAGAATATGAGATAATGCAGCACAATGTAACTACCTCAGTAGGTCGCTGCATAGGCGTGAACGGCAATACAGGCAGCAATACATAGTGGCATGGAGTCATACAGTCGACGGATATGGTCCTGACTTGCTCCCATAAGGATGCTCCATCGAGATTCCGCGCTGGCTGGTGAGAGGATTGCACACGTCGTCCAATATGGTCCCACAGATTTTCTATTGGGGATAAATCTGGAGATCGTGCTGGCCATGGCAATACTTGAACATGTTGGAAACATTGTCTAGAGACCCCAGCAGTGTATTCACGGGTGTTGCCATGTTGGAAAATGGGCTGGTTTATGCCTCCCTGGAACGGTAACAAAATGGGCTGCAGAACCGTGCTAATGTATTGTGCAGCTGTCAGTGTTCCCATGATGCGTACAAGAAGTGACCTGCTGTCATATTCAATAGCACCCCATACCATTAATGCCTGGCTGACGAGTGATGTGTCGGTCTGAACAAAAGCTGGATCCGTTCTCTCACCAGGTTGTCACCATACACAAACCTGTTGATCATCAGCACCCAGACAGAAACGGAATTCATCACTAAATACAATAGAGTTTTATTCATGACCCCAGTTTGCATGACTTTGGCACCAAGCCAGACGAGCACTGTGATGGTTTGCAGTCAATGGTGGTCGATGTAACAGTTGCCTACAGCGCAGGCGTGCCTCATGAAACCTTCGGTTTACCATTGGGGTCGTTATGGGGACGTCCATGGCTGCCGACACAGCCCGTCGAATATCGCCTGCAGTGCTCTGTGGTGACGAACGAGCATGTCGAACATGGTTACCTTAAACATGACTCAGAGTTACCTTAAACACCTATCAAGCCGTACTGACGTCTGTCGGACAGCACCACTCCCTCTGTGACGCATGCTAGAACCTTCATTTCACAATTGTTGCCAACAGCGTCCAACAGTTTGTGCATCCCGATGAACATGGGCAGCAACACGACGTACAGTCAATCCAGCTTCACATAGATCTATAATTCTTCCTCTCTCAAAAATATCCAAAAGGCGATATAACCTGCCAACGGCATGTACCAGGAATTTTTGGCCTTCGCTGAACAATTTCCAAGTGAAATCACCTAATCTCAAGAGTTTGCACGACTTCCACCTGCATAAACACAATACCATCCCTGTTCCTTCTTGCACCATTTATCTCTTGAGCCACACATGTCATTGGCACCGGATTATCATCATTTGCACATCTCAACTGCGCACAAACACCCTTCGATTTGCATGTTTGTATGATATGTCCTTCTGGGAAGGGAACTTTCAATGTCCAGCAGTGTATTTCAGAACTGTGTCGGGGTAAATCCACTGTTTCAGAAGTATTTCTAAATGGCTATAAGTAAGTGTGTCGCTGCATATGGACTCTTTCAGAAGTGTGTCATTGCAAATTGACAATTTCAGAAGTGTGTCGGTGTAAATCGACAATTTCAGAAGTGTGTCACTGCATATGGACTCTTTCAGAAGTGTATCGCTGCATATGGACTCTTTCACAAGTGTCTCGCTGCATATGGACACTTTCAGTAGTGTGTCACTGTAAATCGACAATTTCAGAAGTGTGTCGCTGCATATGGACACTTTCAGAAGTGTGACTGTAAATCGACAATTTCAGATGTGTGTCACTGCATATGGACTCTTTCAGAAGTGTGTCGCTGTAAATCGACAATTTCAGAAGTGTTTTGCTGCATATGGACTCTTTCAGTAGTGTGTCACTTAAATCGACAATTTCAGAAGTGTGTCACTTAAATCGACAATTTCAGAAGTGTTTTGCTGCATATGACTCTTTCAGAAGTGTGTTGCTGTAAAATCGACAATTTCAGAAGTGTTTTGCTGCATATGGACTCTTTCAGAAGTGTGTCGCTGTAAATCGACAATTTCAGATGTGTGTCACTGCATATGGACTCTTTCAGAAGTGTTTCGCTGCATATGGATTCTTTCAGAAGTGTTTCGCTGCACATGACTCTTTCAATAGTGCGTCGCTCTAAATCGACAATTTCAGAAGTGTTTTGCTGCATATGGACACTTTCAGTAGTGTGTCGCTTAAATCGACAATTTCAGAAGTGTTTCGCTGCATATGGACTCTTTCAGAAATGTTTCGCGGTAAATGATCTCTTTCAGAACTGTGCTCCGGTAAATGGGCTCTTTCAGAAGTGTGTAATGGTAAATAATCTATTTCAGAACTATGCTGCGGTAAATGGACTCTTTCAGAAGTGTGTCGCGGTAAATGATCTCTTTCAGAACTGAACTGCGGTAAATGGGACTCTTTTAAAAGTGTGTCATAGTAAATAATCTCTTTCAGAACTGTGCTGCAGTAAATGGACTCTTTCAGAAGTGTGTCGTGGTAAATAATCTTTTTCAGAACTGTGCTGCAGTAAATGGACGCTTTCAGAACTGTGCTGCGGTAAATGATCTCTTTCAGAACTGTGCTACGATAAATGGACTCTTTCAGAAGTTTGTCACTGCATAAGGACTCTCTCAGAAGTGTGCCACTGCATATGGACACTTTCAGAAGTGTGTCGCTGTAAATCGACAATTTCAGAAATGTGTAATGATCACGGTAAATTATCTCTTTTAGAACTATGCTGCGGTAAATGGACTCTTTCAGAAGTGTGTTGCTGCATATGGACTCTTTCACAAACATTTCGCTGCATATGGACTCTTTCAGTAGTGTGTCACTTAAATCGACAATTTCAGAAGTGTTTCACTGCATATGGACTCTTTCAGTAGTGTGTCGCTTAAATCGACAATTTCAGAAGTGTTTCACTGCATATGGACTCTTTCACTAGTGTGTCACTTAAATCGATAATTTCAGAAGTGTTTCGCTGCATATGGACTCTTTTAGTTGTGTGTCGTTGTAAATCAACAATTTCAGAAACGTTTCGCTGCATATGAACTCTCTCAGTAGTGTATCGCTGTAAATCGACAATTTCAGAAGTGTTTCGCTGCATATGGACTCTTTTAGTTGTGTGTCGTTGTAAATCGACAATTTCAGAAGTGTTTCGCTGCATATGGACTCTTTTAGTTGTGTGTCGTTGTAAATCAACAATTTCAGAAACGTTTCGCTGCATATTGTCTCTTTCAGTAGAGTGTCGCTGTAAATCGACAATTTCAGAAGTGTTCCGCTGCATATGAACTCTTTCAGTAGTGTATCGCTGTAAATCGACAATTTCAGAAGTGTTTCGCTGCATATGGACTCTTTCAGTAGTGTATCGCTGTAAATCGACAATTTCAGAAGTGTTCCGCTGCATATGAACTCTCTCAGTAGTGTATCGCTGTAAATCGACAATTTCAGAAGTGTTTCGCTGCATATGGACTCTTTCAGTAGTGTATCGCTGTAAATCGACAATTTCAGAAGTGTTCCGCTGCATATGAACTCTCTCAGTAGTGTATCGCTGTAAATCGACAATTTCAGAAGTGTTCCGCTGCATATGAACTCTCTCAGTAGTGTATCGCTGTAAATCGACAATTTCAGAAGTGTTTCGCTGCATATGGACTCTTTCAGTAGTGTATCGCTGTAAATCGACAATTTCAGAAGTGTTTCGCTGCATATGGACTCTTTTAGTTGTGTGTCGTTGTAAATCGACAATTTTAGAAGTGTTTCGCTGCATATGGACTCTTTTAGTTGTGTGTCGTTGTAAATCAACAATTTCAGAAACGTTTCGCTGCATATTGTCTCTTTCAGTAGAGTGTCGCTGTAAATCGACAATTTCAGAAGTGTTCCGCTGCATATGAACTCTTTCAGTAGTGTATCGCTGTAAATCGACAATTTCAGAAGTGTTTCGCTGCATATGGACTCTTTCAGTAGTGTATCGCTGTAAATCGACAATTTCAGAAGTGTTCCGCTGCATATGAACTCTCTCAGTAGTGTATCGCTGTAAATCGACAATTTCAGAAGTGTTTCGCTGCATATGGACTCTTTCAGTAGTGTATCGCTGTAAATCGACAATTTCAGAAGTGTTCCGCTGCATATGAACTCTCTCAGTAGTGTATCGCTGTAAATCGACAATTTCAGAAGTGTTCCGCTGCATATGAACTCTCTCAGTAGTGTATCGCTGTAAATCGACAATTTCAGAAGTGTTTCGCTGCATATGGACTCTTTCAGTAGTGTATCGCTGTAAATCGACAATTTCAGAAGTGTTCCGCTGCATATGAACTCTTTCAGTAGTGTGTCGCTGTAAATCGACAATTTCAGAAGTGTTCCGCTGCATATGAACTCTTTCAGTAGTGTATCGCTGTAAATCGACAATTTCAGAAGTGTTTCGCTGCATATGGACTCTTTCAGTAGTGTATCGCTGTAAACCGACTACTCCAGAAGTGTGTCGCTGTAAATCGACTACTTCTAAAGTGTGTCGCTGTAAATCGACAATTACAGAAATGTGTCGCCAAATATTGAAAAACACTGCTTTAGTGATCGCTATTTAGAGAATTAATACATCAGCGAGTCGTCATTTGAAGAGATGAATGTTGGGTAAGTTCATTTGCATAGAATGAGTTCATAACCCTTTCTGTAATGTTTGTAAACGGGATGAGAACGAATCATTAAAGAGAGAAAACTAAAGTCAGCGATGATGAATATCTCTCATGATACGTGAAGCGCAAGAGGCAGCAAACTCAATAAACCATTACGACCTCTGGGTCACAGTTCTTGCTTCTATTTTTCATTCCAGCCAGATCCGCATCACATCACTTGAAAATAAATTTTGTTTTTGTTGCGTCGAGTGTCTATTCCGTTGCCAAGCAACGACAGTGAAAGATACTTTCTCAACTAAATCCCGTTAAAAAAAAATACAGTTTTTAATTCACCGACTGGGCTATTACGTAGCATGTCAAACCACAATTCCTCGAGGCGGTCTGACCTCGATGACCCTCCACACCTACCATGTGACAGCATCACTCTCTTCCTCCCTCCAATCTTCCACCTCCCCCCTCAACACATCTCATAAGCTCGTGACACTTCACTCTGTCGCAACCGGCCGTGAATTGGAACAGCACGAGGAACTGTAATTGGGCTTCGCTACTTATTTTCACTCACAAGTCTTTCTCCCTTTTTTGAATCCTCTGAGATCCGATTGCGTAGCTGAGATCTCCTGCACCCTCTCTCACTCAGCTCACCCCCCCTCCTCATACTGATTCAGACTGTTCCAAAGAGCTAAATTGTGGGGTGGTAGGATAAACGATCTAGAGGGACGGAAGTTGGATTGTTACATCTGGTCCTCGAACTCCCCAACAGCTGCCTCGCGTGCCCCATGTGCTTTTTGGCAGTCTTCTTTGTCAGATGATGTTAAGGAGTTCCTGGCGCCGACGCAAGCATCTCTGTTTGCTGTTGCTGGCGAATTTTTTTTTTAAATCCTGTCTCTTCCAAGGAGGACTCTGCTGCCTTGAGACCGCTTTCGAAGACCAAGCTAAAAGAAGCCTAAAAGCATCATCGCATTTTGCATCTTTCTCCCTCCAAAAAAATAAGTGTAAGAAAGCGACTAGGTTTCTTTGCAAGGACCAAGTCATAACTCTCTCTATAAGTTGGCCTTGTAACGGATGTTTTGGGCAAGCGACTCAGATTGAGACAAGGACGTTATTACGGGTTTCGTCTATGTATGTACTGCCTTTTATTCACACAATGGGCTAAATGCTCAAGTCACAAGAACCCCACAGGTTTGGAGCTGTGTAGAGGAAGAACTGGTTCTCATTTATCACTGATCGACACTTTTTTTTTGCACACAATATGCTAAATGGCCAGGTCACAAGGATTCCAAGGGGTCACGCAAGATTGGAGGAAGGCATACAGTCGCTCAAATAAATATCCGAACACTACGGTTGATTACAGAATTCATAAAAAATATCCTGCAACGATTTGTTTAGAAATTAGTGATCTGGCAACCTTCGTGAATCACTAATTTCTAAAAAAAATCGTTGCCGGATATTTCTATGAATTCTGTAATCAACCATAGTTTTCGGATACTTTTTTAATATATATAATGCGTATGAATATATAATGCAATGAATATGGAGCGTGTGCAGTTACCGTTCACAGCAAACTGGAGCAGTTGCAGTTAATGTTCACAGCACATTGGATCGTGTGAGCTCACAAAGACCTGGATCATTTGGGCTCACTCACGGAAATATTGAGCGTGTGCAGTTACCGTTCACAGCAAACTGGAGCAGTTGCAGTTAATGTTCACAGCACATTGGATCGTGTGAGCTCACAAAGACCTGGATCGTGTGGGCTCACTCATGGAAATATTGAGCGTGTGCAGTTACCGTTCACAGCAAACTGGAGCGGTTGCAGTTAATGTTCACAGCACATTGGATCGTGTGAGCTCACAAAGACCTGGATCGTGTGGGCTCACTCACGGAAATATTGAGCGTGTGCAGTTACCGTTCACAGCAAACTGGAGCGGTTGCAGTTAAGGTTCACAGCACATTGGATCGTGTGAGCTCACAAAAACCTGGATCGTGTGGGCCCTCTCACAGAAATATTGAGCGTGTGCAGTTACCGTTCACAGCAAACTGGAGCGGTTGCGGTTAATGTTCACAGCACATTGGATCGTGTGAGCTCACAATGACCTGGATCGTGTGGGCTCACTCACGGAAATATTGAGCGTGTGCAGTTACCGTTCACAGCAAACTGGAGCGTGTGCAGTAACTGCACACGCTCCAGTTTGCTGTGAACGGTAACTGGAGCGTGTACAGTTGCTGTACACGCTCCAGATATTTTTCCTGAATTCTGTAATCACGTGACACGAAGGTTGCCAGATCACTGATTTCTAAAAAATCGTTGCCAGATATTTTTTCTGAATTTTGTAATCAACCGCAGTATTCGGATACTTTTTTGAGTGACTGTACAACTGGACAGCTGTTAGGAGACACATAGGAGTATAACATATCTACCGAAAGACCACCCAGGGTGTTCTTTAACTGTACAGAGATATGCGGATGCTGCACACGGAAATATTTTAATTGTGATATTAAAAATCATTGAAAAACAGGCGTGTCCTCTGTTACAAAATGAAAACCTCAAACTTTGGAAATCATTGACCTAGATTTCCTGAGCACGGAGACCTCTCATTCTACGAATAGCTGACTTTCCAAGCCTATTGGTGTCTCCTTTCAGATTAAAGATAGATTGCGGCTTAGCCTAAATCCCAATGCAGTCCCAGTTTCGGCTCGAACCTAGGAACTGCAAATTAGGAGCCAGGCGTGCTACCGCTTGAGGCACCCCCCCCCCCCCTCCAGTAGAGGGAGGGACTTAGGAGATAACATTTGGAAGTCTCCCTTGAATGCTGTCAGGGTGTTATTTAATGATGGATCATCTGATCTGGCCGTATACGGGATATGGTTCTGATCCACCAGAGGTTATAGCTTAAGGTCCCATTCACTGGGAGGTTGGGTTGTTTTACCTCTGAGCGGCACTTTTTTGCACACCATGGGCTAAATGGCCAGGTCACAAGGACCCCGAAGGCTCATAGACGGTTGGGGGAGGAGACCCACTGGAACAGCTGTTGGGAGACAGATGGTAGCCTCCCGTCAAGGCCATCCAGCGTGCTCTTTAACGTGCACAGATATGACTCTCCCGCAACGGGATCACGACTTAACGTCCCATCCGACGGACGGCGGTCTTTCCAAGTCCATCGGTGTCCCCTACTGACCGTGGGCAGGGCGGGGAATTTTGCGGAGATAAATCTCAACTCTGACCCAGCTGGGACTCGAACCAGGGAACTGCAGATTACGAGCCTGGCATGCTAACGACTGAGCCACCCCCACCCCATCCACAAGAGGTTATAGCTTAAGGTCCCACTCACTGGGAGGTTGGGTTGTTTTACCTCTGAGCGGCACTTTTTTGCACACCATGGGCTAAATGGCCAGGTCACAAGGACCCCGAAGGCTCATAGACGGTTGGGGGAGGAGACCCACTGGAACAGCTGTTGGGAGACAGATGGTAGCCTCCCATCAAGGCCATCCAGCGTGCTCTTTAACGTGCACAGATATGACTCTCCCGCAACGGGATCACGACTTAACATCCCATCCGACGGACGGCGGTCTTTCCAAGTCCATCGGTGTCCCCTACTGACCGTGGGCAGGACGGGGAATTTTGAGGAGATAAATCTCAACTCTGACCCAGCTGGGACTCGAACCTGGGAACTGCAGATTACGAGCCTGGCATGCTAACGACTGAGCCACCCCCACCCCATCCACAAGAGGTTATAGCTTAAGGTCCCACTCACTGGGAGGTTGGGTTGTTTTACCCACCATGGGCTAAATGGCCAGGTCACAAGGACCCCGAAGGCTCAGAGACGGTTAGGGGAGGAGACCCACTGGAACAGCTGTTGGGAGACAGATGGTAGCCTCCCGTCAAGGCCATCCAGCGTGCTCTTTAACGTGCACAGATATGACTCTCCCGCAACGGGGTCACGACTTAACGTCCCATCCGATGGACGGCGGTCTTTCCAAGTCCATCGGTGTCCCCTACTGACCGTGGGCAGGGCGGGGAATTTTGCGGAGATAAATCTCAACTCTGACCCAGCTGGGACTCGAACCTGGGAACTGCAGATTACGAGCCTGGCATGCTAACGACTGAGCCACCCCCACCCCATCCACAAGAGGTTATAGCTTAAGGTCCCACTCACTGGGAGGTTGGGTTGTTTTACCTCTGAGCGGCACTTTTTTGCATACCATGGGCTAAATGGCCAGGTCACAAGGACCCCGAAGGCTCAGAGACGGTTGGGGGAGGAGACCCACTGGAACAGCTGTTGGGAGAGTGTTGGGAGACAGATGGTAGTCTCCCGTCAAGGCCATCTAACGTGTTCTTTAACGTGCACAGTGTATGGCTCTCCCGCAAACGGGGCCACGGCTTAACGTCCCATCCGACGGACGGCGTCCTTTCCAAGCCCATCGGTGTCCCCTACTGACCGTGGGCAGGGCGGGGAATTTTGCGTAGATAAATCTCAACTCTGACCCAGCTGGGTCAAGGTCACTCGAACCTGGGAACTGCAGATTACGAGCCTGGCGTGCTAACGACTGAGCCACCCCCACTGTGATGTTAACTCTTCGTTTGTCGGTCCCTCGGTTCGATCGCTATACGCGACGGGTGAAAGAGTCTTTCGGATAGAATCAAACGGTTTATTCACAATTGCAGAGACTCGATACTGAGGCTCCTCCCCAATAAATTGGTTCAACTTAGTCCTTGGTAAAACAATAACTATCCTTTATTTACATAAACTACATAGACTGATGAGGAAAAACACACTCGTCACTCATTTACTATGAATTACAAAACCAGCTTACTATCCCAGTTCAGCTGTTTTCCCGAGAGCCTACGTACCGCTAATACCAGTCGGCACTCACCAGCTTTTCAATTTTATGTCCTCACACTTTGGAAACTCGACCGGCTCTCTCGTTCTCATCGTTGCCAAACCCTTTCTTTTCTTTCTTCCGCTGCCTGACCACCTGGGCCGTCCGCTAGCAGTTGGGCGACATCCGTCCCTCGGGGCACTGCCCCTTCAATTAACTTTCCAGATGCCAGGACAGAGGCCTCCCCGTAGCATATGACTATTTTGGCGAAATCCAAAATAAATATACACAGCCTGAACAAAAAAAATCTAAAAATGCCTCTAGCCTGACACCCACCCATTCTCAGTGGGAGGTAGCCTTTGCAGTAGACAGAAGTCATGTTAAGAAAGGTGTCCCCAAATTTGAAAAAAAACGCTTGTTTCATTGACTTAGATTTCCGTCAATCGTCTTTTGGCTCGGAGTTATTACTGTTCTTAGCTACTGATCAAAGGGGCCTGGGTTCGAGCCCTGAATAAGGTATGGATGTTAATCTTGTCTTTCTGCTGAGGTGCCGCATTCCTCACAGATCTTCTCTATGACGTATTAACCTGACAGGCTCCTGTCAGACCTCTGTGGCAAGCAGCTGCTTGAGGTATAAAAACAATCAAATGTATAAGGTATTTTAATAACTGTGAAATTTAAAGAAAATTATAGAAAGAAAGATGTGATCTCTGTAAATAACGAAGAGCAGACCACACTTTGGAAATCACTGACTTAAAGATAATTAAATATGTAAACGTAGTCTAAATCTAAATTGAAATTAATCACTTATAAGGAACATTTTTTCAGCATTTTTTATATATCTATATTTTTTTTATCGTAAAATAGATAACAGACCAATTTTAAGTCAAATTTATTTCACACTTTTGTTACATTACAAACACATAATTTATGGGCGGGAGTGACTCAGTCGGTAGCGCGCCAGGCTCGTAATCTGTGGTTCCCAGGTTCGGGTCTCAGCTGAGTCGGCGTTGAGACTTATCTCCGCATACCTCCCCGCCCTGCCCACGGTCAGTAGGGGACACCGATTGCCTTGGAAATTCCGCCGTCCGTCTGATGGGACGTTAAGCCGTGGCCTCGTGTGCGGGAGAGCCATACCCTGTGCACGTTAAAGAACACGCTGGATGGCCTTGACGGGAGGCTACCATCTGTCTCCCAACAGCTGTTCCAGTGGGTCCCCTCCCCCAACCTTCTCTGAGCCTTCGGGATCCTTGTGACCTGGCCATTTAGCCCATGGTGTGCAAAAAAGTGCCGCTTAGAGGAAAAACAACCCAACCAAACACAAAATTTAAAGCATATAATAACACAAAGCAATAAATATTTTCCCCTGTAAATAAAAAAAAAACAATTTTGAAAGTGTAAAATACAAAACTCCACACGAGCCAAAGCTCGTTTGTGGATGTATTTGATTTAGAAAACGTAAAATATCATAGTAAGCCGTCCCGTGGCCGAGTGGTTAGCGCGCTTGGCTACTTATCTACGGGACCTGGGTTCAAGCCCCGGGTAAGGCATGGATGTTCGTGTTGTTTTCTGCTGAGGTCCTGCCATCCTCTCAGATCTTCTACTGTGGCATATAAACTGACAGGCTCCTGTCAGACCTCTGTGGCAAGCAGCTGCTTGAGGGGGTATTTTTAAAGCCGTCCCGTGGCCCAGTGGTTAGCGCGCTTGACTACTGATCTACGGGACCTGGGTTCGAGCCCCGGGTAAGGCATGGATGTATGTGTCGTTTTTCTGCTGAGGTCCTGCCATCCTCTCAGACCTTCTACTGTGGCATATAAACTGACACGCTCCTGTCAGACCTCTGTGGCAAGCAGCTGCTTGAGGGGGTATTTTTAAAGCCGTCCCGTGGCCCAGTGGTTAGCGCGCTTGACTATTGATCTACGGGACCTGGGTTCGAGCCCCGGGTAAGGCATGGATGTATGTGTCGTTTTTCTGCTGAGGTCCTGCCATCCTCTCAGACCTTCTACTGTGGCATATAAACTGACACGCTCCTGTCAGACCTCTGTGGCAAGCAGCTGCTTGAGGGGGTATTTTTAAAGCCGTCCCGTGGCCGAGTGGTTAGCGCGCTTGACTACTGATCTACGGGACCTGGGTTCGAGCCCCCGGTAAGGCATGGATGTATGTGTCGTTTTTCTGCTGAGGTCCTTCCATCCTCTCAGACCTTCTACTGTGGCATATAAACTGACAAGCTCCTGTCAGACCTCTGTGGCAAGCAGCTGCTTGAGGGGGTATTTATTTATTTTTTTTAAATATCATAAGCAAGTCAACTTATTTATCACTAACACACAATAAACCTTTTAACATTACGACTCAAATATATAAACATTATAATCATACAATGCGTAAACACCATCACATATTTTCTACATTTTGCTCGAGTATAAATTTCATAATTAATTTTGATCTCCAATCGATTTAACTGTTGGTTATGGCTATACGGAAAAGAAATGGTTGGGTTGGTTTACCTCTGAGCGGCACTTTTTTGCACACCATGGGCTAAATGGCCAGATCACATGGATACCGAAGGCTCAGAGAAGGTTGGGGGAGGGGACCCACTGGAACAGCTGTTGGGAGACAGATGGTAGCCTCCCGTCAAGGCCTCCGTCAGTGTGTTCTTTAACTCCTCCGTCAGAGTGTTCTTAACTTTCCTCCCTCCGTCAGTGTGTTCTTTAATGTGCACAGAGTATGGCTGTCCCACACACGGGGCCATGGCTTAACGTCCCATCCGACGGACGGCGGCCTTTCCAAGCCCATCGGTGTCCCCTACTGACCGTGGGCAGGGCGGGGAATTTTGCGGAGATAAATCTCAACGCTGACCCAGCTGGGATTCGAACCTGGGAACTACAGATTACGAGCCTGGCGCGCTACCGACTGAGCCACCCCCGCCCGAGGAAAAGAAATGGTAATACTTGAATCGGAATAGACTTTCTCTACACTTCCAAGTAGTCAGCTGTCCACTTCCTGTCTTCCGTGTCACTCATAAAAGGAAATTCCCTCCCCCCTAGGTGGCCCCCAAGCGTCGCAATGTGGCCTATTTCACCCGTCACTGCGACATCAACGGCCAGCTTCTGCTATCAGAAGCCTGAGATCAAATCCACGAGCGGAAGTCTTGAAGAGCAGATGAACGCTGGAGTGGATTGGTTAAGTGATGTTTGTAAACATTGGGTTTTTTCCGAGAACTACCTGATACCATCCGAGCGTTAGAGAAAGATACTTTGTTTTTTGAGAAGATTGGCGAGTCTTCCTGAAGTCGTTGCAGGAAGTTCATTCGTTTTGTGGATTTTTCAACCGTACTAATACAAGGAGTTGGTGGTGGACGTTTAATCAAAGGCTTTAGGGTTAGCACGCTTGGCTACTGATCTAAGGGACCTGGGTTCGAGCCCCGGGTAAGGTATGGATGTGTGTGTGTCGTTTTTCTGCTGAGGTCCTGCCATCCTCTCAGATCTCCTACTGTGGCATATAAACTGACAGGCTCCTGTCAGACCTCTGTGGCAAGCAGCTGCTTGAGGGGGTATTTATTTTTTATTTATTTTTAGGCTTGGAAAATCAAAGGCTTAGGCTGGAACCTCACTGTTGGCTAAGTCGTTAGCGCGCCAGGCTCGTAATCTTCAGTTCCCAGGTTCCAATCCCAGTTGTGCTGTGCTGACACCTATTGTCTTGGAAAGGCCGCCGTCCGTCGGATGAGACGTAAAGCCGTGTCCCCGTGTGCAGGAGAGTCATACCCTGTGCACGTTAAAGAACGCGCTGGATGGTCTTAATGGGAGGCTACCATCTGTCTCTTAACATCTGTCTAGTGAAGAAAGGGTTCATTTCCTAACCTTCTCTGAGTCCTTCGGGGTCCTTATGACCTGGTCATTTAGCCCATTATGTGCAAAAACAGTGCCACTCTAAAACAGCCAACAGAATTCTCCGTGATCCCGACAAGGATTACCTAGAACACCTACCTCACTGGGGCGGGGGTGGCTCAGTCGGTAGCGCACCAGGCTCGTAATTTGCAGTTCCCAGATTCGAGTCCCAGCTGGGTCAGCGTTGAGATTTATCTCCGCAAAATTCCCCGCCCTGCCCACGGTCAGTAGGGGACACCGGTGGGCTTGGAAAGGCCGCCGTCCGTCGGGTGGGACGTTAAGCCGTGGTTCCGTGTGTGGGAGAGCCATACACTGTGCACGTTAAAGAACACGCTGGATGGCCTTGACGGGAAACTACCATCTGTCTCTCAACAGCTGTTACAGTGGGTCTCCTCCCCCAACCTTCTCTGAGCCTTCGGGGTCCATGTGACCTGGCCATTTAGCCCATGGTGTGCAAAAAAGTGCCGCTCAGAGGTAAAACAACCCAACCTGTCGCACTTGCCAGGGAAGCATCTTTTTAGGCAAAGCAGCACACCAAAAGATGCTTAACTGACATTTTCTGTCGGCTGACTTCAAAACGAATTCGTCGTACCTTTATCATATTGCTGGGGTCATGACATGGCGCCGACTGGGTCAGCAGAAAAGAGAACTGTCTCTCTCTTAGTAGGTGATGAGGGGCGCCTTAGAGTCTAGACCGTAGGGTCGTACCGGGAGGGAGGAAGCCTCCTCGCCTGGTGGTGATGGTGGCGAAGGGCATCGGTGACATAGGTGGGGACCAGCTGGGAGAAAAGGGTGGCGGAGTAGAAATCTGGAAGAAGGAGGACTTCGAAAAGAAAATTGGGGGTGGGAGGGGGATAACTAGTCATTAGACTTTTGGTTCTATTACGCTGTTTGCAGCATGAGATCATGGATCATTTTGTGTCAACGTGCATCATTCGGAGACACTGGAAGTAAAAAAGGATTTAGAGGAGAGATGCTTTTCCCAGAAGAGTAATTACGGAGCAGAATGGAAACTGTAATAGATGGAAAATTGCGACCTTAAGAAATGACAGTCTGAGGATGTTTGGACAGGCAAAATAAAAAAGGAGGATTGTGATGCAGTTGCTTGGCAACCGACGGGTTGGGTTAAGTTGTTTTAACTCTGAGCGGCGCTTTTGCACACAATGGGCTAAATGGCCAGGTCACAAGGACCTCGCAGGTTTGGGTACGATTGGGGTAGGGGATCCACTGGATAGCTGTTGGGAGACAGATGGTAGTTTCCCGTCAAGGTCACCCAGTGTGTTCTTTAACGTGCACAGGGTATGGCTCTCCCATACACAGGACCACTGCTTAACGTACCATCTGACGGACGGCGGCCTTCCCAAGCCCATCGGTGTCCCCTACTGACCGTGGGAGGGTGGAAGTTATGCGGAGATAAATCTCAACGCTTGCCCAGGCGGGACTCGAACCTGGGAACTAAAGATTACGAGCCTGGAGCGCTACCGACTGAGCCACCCCCAACCGACGGGGAAGATTGCTTTATATCAGGAAGGAAAATGGAATCTGGGAGAATGAGGTAGAAAGGGGTGACCAAAAGAAAAAATAATCGATCCTCGAGACTCTTGTCACGTGACACTATCAGGCAGGTGGGGGGAGGGGGAAGAAACGAATTTTCGCATCGGATTATAGCCCATTCTCCATTACATGCATTTTACGCTCTATATAAATAAAAAAATATTTTAAGTAAAATTTTAAATAAAAAAAAAAAAATTGGAAACAGAGCAGGATATAGGTAGGGGGCAACCTCAGCCTCCCCTTTTTTTCTAGAATTTCCCAGAATTTTATGAGAATTCATTTAATTCTTAATGATGATGTTTAACCAACGCCTCGTATGAAACAAGGCCGCTAGACCAATTATTTCCGTTATTATTACTGGTAAAAGTTTATACTAATGTTTATAAATACACCTTGATTAGAAAGAGAAATGTTAGTATTAATTTAGCAATTACCATAATGATAATAAATACGACAAATTTTACTTCTAAATGTGGTATATTTGTAAATTCAGGAAAAATATCTCAAGCGTGTACAGGAACTGTACACGCTTGAGATAACCGCTTGAGTAACTGCACACGCTCAATATTTCCGTGAGTGAGCCCACACGATCTTGGTCTTTGAGAGCTCACACGATCCAATGTGCTGTGAACATTAACTGCAACCGCTCCAGTTTGCTGTAAACGGTAACTGCACACGCTCAATATTTCCGTGAGCGAGCCCAAACGATCCAGGTCTTTGTGAGCTCACACGATCCAATGTGCTGTGAACTTTAACCGCAACTGCTCCAGTTTGCTGTGAACGGTAACTGCACACGCTCAATATTTCCGTGAGTGAGCCCACACGATCCAGGTCTTTGTGAGCTCACACGATCCAATGTGCTGTGAACATTAACCGCAACCGCTCCAGTTTGCTGTGAACGGTAACTGCACACGTTCCATATTCATTGCATTATATATTCATACGCATTATATATATTAAAAAATATCCAAACACTATGGTTGATTACAGAATTCAGAAAAAATATCTGGCAACGATTTTTTTTTAGAAATCAGTAATCTGGCAACCTTCGTGTCACGTGACACGAAGGTTGCCAGATCACTAATTTATTCACACCAGCAATAATAATAGAAATAAATATGTAACAATTATCTAAATAATATGATTACTTGTGCTGACGTCATAAGTAGGTCCACGGGCCTTCATTTGTAGGAGGTGTTGGTTTACTCTGATCCTTTTACCTATATTAACAGGTTAAGTTGGGTTGGGTTGTTTTACCTCTGAGCGGCACTTTTTTGCACACCATGGGCTAAATGGCCAGGTCACATGGACCCCGAAGGCTCAGAGAAGGTTGGGAGAGGGGACCCATTGGAACAACTGTTGGGAGACAGATGGTAGCCTCCCGTCAAGGCCATCCAGTGTGTTCTTTAATGTGCACAGGGTATGGCTATCCCACACACGGGGCCACGGCTTAACGTCCCATCCGACGGACGGTGGCCTTTCCAAGCCCATCGCTGCCCCCTACTGACCGTGGGCAGGGCGGGGAATTTTGCGGAGATAAATCTCAACGCTGACCCAGCTGGAACTCGAACAATAGGTTAAATGATTAATTACACTTTCTAATTGGCCTTTTTTTTTTTTGGTTATTTGGGATCTTTTTGAAGCTCACAGAAAAAAAAGAATTAACCGACCAGAAGTTGTCCAATCAGAAAAGTGACCTGGTCTATACGTCAAAGACCCAATATTTCCAATCTTCATCCTCCTCCAAGTAATGCCTGATCCTCATCTTCAGTCTCAGCTATGCTATTACATTTTCAAGTCGTTATAAAAAAATAAATAAATACCCCCTCAAGCAGCTGCTTGCCACAGAGGTCTGACAGGAGCCTGTTAGTTTATATGCCAAAGTAGAAGGTATGTGAGGATGGCAGGACTTCAGCAGATAAACGACAGAAACATCCATGCCTTACCCGGGGTTCGAACCCAGGTCCCTAAGATCAGTAGCCAAGCGCGCTAACCACTCGGACGTACACTTTTTTAATTTATGAATTTGGAATCTTTTTCTGGGGGTTAGAGGCTAAGACTTTCGGGCACAAAATAAAGGGGCCAGGTTATAAGGACCCCAAGGGCTCAGAGGTGAGACAGAGAGCCTTCCGTCAAGGTCATTCAGCATGTTCTTTAATGTGCATAGGGTACGACTCTGTCCTTCGCACGGAGCCAAGCCTTAGTCTCATCCGACGGACGGTGGAGGACTTAGAGAGGCCGAACGGAGCCAAGCCTTAGAGTCTCATCCGACGGACGGCGGCGGACTTAGAGAGGCCGAACGGAGCCAAGCCTTAGAGTCTCATCCGACGGACGGCGGCGGACTTAGAGAGGCCGAACGGAGCAAGCCTTAAGTCTCATCCGACGGACGGCGGCGGACTTAGAGAAGCCGATCGTCTCTGATAAATAAAATTGGTCGTTTTCAAAAAAAGAAAACATTTGAGTTTTTTCCTTTTTCTCGGTAAAGGAAATCTCCACCCAATGTATTTGTTATTTTTCAAACCTCGTACTCTGCAACGCTGGAAACGAATCAAGCTCGTATTCTGGCATTCCCAAGTTCCGCTTTCAACTCTACCTCAACCCTTTTCGGCCTTTTATGAGAAAGGAGACGCAGATGGGATTCGAAAGACCGCCTTCCGCCAGATGGGATATTAAGCCTTGCTCTGTGTGAAAAGAGAGCCATTTTTAGAACACACTGGATGGCTTTTACGAAAGGGTAGAGCCTGGCGCGCTACCGACTGAGCTACCTCCGTCCATTGGGGAAGGGAACCCACTGGATATCTGTTCGCTGCAGGTTCGAGTCCCAGCTGGTCAGCGTTGAGATTCATCTTCGCAAAACTCTCCGCCCTGTCCATGGTCAGTAGTGGGGTCCCGATGACTTGGAAAGGCCGTCTCCGTCGGATACGACGTTAAGCCGTTGCCCCGTGTGCGGGAGAGCCATATTCTCTGCACGTTAAAGAACACACTGGATGATCTTGAGGGGAGATCACCATCTATCTCCCAACAATTGTTCCAGTGGGACCCCTTCACCAACCTTCTCTGAGCCATCAGGGTCCCTGTGACCTGGCGATTTAATCCATTGTGCGCAAAAAAAGTGCCGTTAAGAGGTAAAACAACCCAATCCTACCCCCAACCTTCTCTGAACCCTCGGGGTCCTTGTGACCTACTGACCATTTAGTCTATTTTGTGTACAAAAGCATCACTCAGAGGTAAAACACACCATGTCTCAATACCTATTTAAAGGTAAATTTCACCTACAACTAGCCCACGTTTCGTAGAATAAATCTCTCTATCTAATATACAGTCGCTCAAAAAAGTATCCAAACACTATAGTTGTTTACAGAATTAGAAAAAATATATCTGGCAAAGATTTTTTTTAGAAATCAGTGATCTGGCAACCTTCGTGTCACGTGACACGAAGGTTGCCAGATCACTGATTTCTAAATCACTGCCACCACACAAACTGGAGTTTGTGTGGATCACTGCCACCACACAAACTGGAGCGTGTGCAGTAACTGCACACGCTCCAGTTTGCTGTGAACGGTAACTGGAGCGTGTACAGTTGCTGTACACGCTCCAGATATTTTTCCTGAATTCTGTAATCACGAGACACGAAGGTTGCCAGATCACTAATTTCTAAAAAAATCGTTGCCAGATATTTTTTCTTAATCTTGTAATCAATTATAGTGTTCGGATGCTTTTTTGAGCGACTGTACCAACTGTGATGAAAGCAAGACTCTTCAAGAATGCGAGGAATGGTTTATGAACGATTCCACATCCGCTTATGCAAGCAGCATCATCCGAACAGAGCTCATCATGTGAGGAGAAGACCCGGCCACACGGTGGGCATGGGAGAGGTATGAGAGCAAGAGGCCAGTGCCATTCCCAGAGAGCCACAACACTGAACCGCAGCAGCGTTAGGTATGTAAGCGGCGGTGGACTCTTAACGGAAAGGTGGGAGAAGATTTGGTCAATATTATCAAGGAAGCGACGACGAATGATGAAGAGAAACCAAACACACCATGTTAAAATGGATTATGGGAAATGTACATTAGATCGATTTCGTAGCATGTGCAGATGGTTGTTTGCGTTGGGTTGTTTTACCTCTGAGCGGGTTGGGGCGGGGGTGGCTCAGTCGGTAGCGCGCCAGGCTCGTAATCTGTAGTTCCCAGGTTCGAGTCCCAGCTGCGTCAGCGTTGAGATTTATCTCCGCAAAATTCCCCGCCCTGCCCACGGTCAGAGGGGACACCGATGGGCTTGGAAAGGCCGCCGTCCGTCGGATGGGACGTTAAGCCGTGGCCCCGTGTGCGGGAGAGCAATACCCTGTGCACGTTAAAGAACACACTGGATGGCCTTGACGGGAGGCTACCATCTGTCTCCCAACAGCTGTTCCGGTGGATCCCCTCCCCCAACCTTCTCTGAGCCTTCGGGGTCCATGGGACCTGGCCATTTAGCCCATGGTGTGCAAAAAAGTGCCGCTCAGAGGTAAAAAAACCCAACCCTCTAAGCGGCATTATTTTGTACACTATGGGCTAAATGGCCAGGTCACAAGGACGCCGAAGGCTCAGAGAAGGTTGGGGGAGGGGACCCACTGGAACAGCTGTTGGGAGACAGATGGTAGCCTCCTGTCAAGGCCATCTGGTGTGTTCTTTAACGTGCACGTGATATAGTTCTCCCGCACACGGCGCCATGGCATAGTCCCATCCGACGGACGGCGGTCTTTCCAAGACCATCGGTGTCCTCTACTGACCGTGGACATTTTGCGGAAATAAATCTCAATGCTGATCCAGCTGGGACTCGAATCTGGGAACTGCAGATTACGAGCATGGCGCGCTACCGACTGAGCCCCCCCCCCCCCCCCCCAAAAAAAAAAAAAAAAAAAAAAAACTTTAGCGCTGACGCGGCGGGAAACTTACAAATGGTAATTGAGGGTTCTGATAAATACTCTAAATGTGTCCCCCCTTGTTACAATTAAATTTGTTACAAAAATTGTTCTTCATTTTGGAGGATCTGATTGAGTTGGGTTATTTTGCCTACTAGTGAAACTTTTGTTGGCAGAATGGGCAGGTCACAAGGAACCCAAGATCTTAAAGGTTTGGGAAAGAGATTCACTGGACAGCTGTTGGGTTGGCTTGTTTTACCTCTGAGCGGCACTTTTTTTTGCACACAATGGGCTAAATGGCCATATTATAAGGACCCCAAAGTCTCAGAGAAGTTTCGGGGAAAGGAATCCGCTGGACATAACTGTTATTGGAAGACAGAAGGTAGCCTCCTGTAAATGGTCATTAAGCGTGTTCTTTTAACGAACACCGCATACGGCTCATCACCGTGTACGGTCATCGGTATCCCCTACTGACCGTGGACAGGGTGGGGGAGTTTTGCGGAGATAAATCTCAACGTTGGCCGAGGTGGGAATCGAACCTGAGAACTGCAGATTACGAGCCTGGCGTGCTGCCGACTAAACCAACCCCTCCCCCACAGCTGTTAAAAGATAGAATCCTCTCGCAAAAGCTATCTAGTGTGTTTTTTTTAACCTGTACGGGGTGTGAGCTCTCACCTGCACTCGAGGTGGGGGGGGGGGGGCTCAGTTGGTAGCTGGCCAGGCTCGTAATCTGTACTTCACAGGTTCGAGTCCCAGCTGGGCCAGCGTTGAGATTTATCTCCGAAAAACTCCCCGCCCTGCCCACGGTAAGTAGGGGGACACTCATGGGCTTGGAAAGGCCTCCGTCCGTTGGATCGAATGTTAAGCCGTGGTACATCTGTCTCCTAACAGCTTTTCCAGTGGATCCCCTCCCCCAACCTTCTCCGAGCCTTCGGGGTCCTTGTGACCTGGCCATTTAGTCCATTGTGTGCAAATAAATGCCGTTCAGAGGTAAAACACCCAACCCAATACTGGATAGTGAGAAGGGTAAGGCAGTACAGAATACAAGCCAATCCTGACACAAATGGACAACAGTATGACAGGAACCATACGATCGGCTTAACATCCCCCTTAAAGGACTGGCCTCTCTTCCAAACCCATGGGTGTCTTCTTTCTCCTCGAAAGCAGAGCGCGGATTTCTTAAAAATCTTCACAAATCTCGGATATATCAGGTTCTGTTGTATTAACTAAAAGAATACATAAGACCTCTGGGGCACATCTCGTTTTCAAAGAGAATTAAGTTTTTCCTTTACTGCTCATTAAAAGTTTTTTTTTTTTCAGACTAATGTATGACTGGGAAAGTGCAAAGAGTAGTATTTTATTATTATTTCTACAACATGAAAAGTATTTATCTTTTTTTTTTCCCCTTCAGTTTAAACAGCTACTTTTCTCATACCCGGGGGCGGGGATGGCTCAGTCGGTGGCGCGCCAGGCTCGTAATCTGTAGTTCCCAGGTTCGAGTCTCAGCTGGGTCAGCGTTGAGATTTATCTCCACAAAATTCCCCGCCCTGCCCACGGTCAGTAGGGGACACAAATGGGCTTGGAAAGGCCACCGTCCGTCGGATGGGACGTTAAAGCCGTGGCACCGTGTGCGGGAGAGCCATACCCTGTACACGTTAAAGAACACGCTGGATGCACTTGACGGGAGGCTACCATCTGTCTCCCAACAGCTGTTCCAGTGGGTCCCCTCTCCCAACCTTCTCTGAGCCTTCGGGGTCCTTGTGACCTGGCCATTTAGCCCATGGTGTGCAAAAAAGTGCCGCTCAGAGGTGAAACAACCCAACCTTCCTCATACCCCCTTTGACAAAAGGGAACAGATTATTGCTCTCAGTGGAATAGCTCTCGACACTCTATCACAGAAATTTTGACTTTTTTCTATAAATAAATCACTTGGGTTGGGTTGTTTCAGTTCTGAGCGGAACCTTTTTGCACACAATGGGCTAAATGACCAGGTCACAAGGACCCCAAGGGCTCAGAGAAGATTAGAGAGAGGGGACCCTCTGCACAGACTGTTGGCAGACAGATGGTAGCCTACCATCAAGGCGATCCAGCATGTTCTTTAACGTGCACAGGGTAAGGCTCTCCTGCACACGGGGTCACGGTTTAACATCCCATCCGACCGAAAGAATGGCGGAGAGCTTTGCGGAGAAATATCTCAACGCTGGCACAGATGGACTGGAACGAACCGGGAGCTCCCGGAGCCGAACAGACCCGCACACAGACCCGCACACAGACCCGCGACAGGCTCCCGGTTCGTTCCAGTCCCTGCCTGGCACAGCTGGGACTGGAACGAACCCGGGAGGCTGTCGCGCTACCCCACTACCCACCGAGACAACTTCCACATCTTGTTTTTTCAATTGACACAACATGATTTATTTTTTACCGAATCAATGCATATGTTTAATTCTCGCATATATATGCGTGATTGAGAATATATAAAATTCGCAATCAGTCTGAAGCGTAACTTAAAAAGTTGTAAGGACCGCGCAGCATGCGAATGGTATCTGAAGCACTTTACGAGCCGGAAATGACATCACCTCATCACCCTTTCCCTTCCTTCCCTTCCCGGACCATCCCACTGTCGACGGAAATGAGGCCTCGCACCGGAAACGATCAATTGGTTGTCAACCTCTTTCTCTAGCGATGGGAGAAGCAAATGATTGAATGTGACGTCATTAGCAGCCGAGACGGTGGAACTTCGTTATCGGCTGTTACACTGCCAACGTTTTTTAGCTCGAAGTCTGGATATTAACTTGTTGCATTTTGAGAAGACTGGCTCTCATTTCCGCTAAAATAGGACTGCAATCAAATAAACCTATTTTTATGATCGTTTAGATTCAGGTTATACTTATTTATAAATAATTGTAGATGCAATCTGATCAAATTACGGCAATCCTGAGTGCCAAATCCAAATCTCGTATGGTTTTATCTTAGATCTCATTTTAAAACTGAGTGTGGCGGCGTTCGCTCAGTCGGTAGCGCGCCAGATCTTGTAATTCCTGGGTTCCAGTTCCAATTGTTCTAATGTTGAAATATATATATCTGAACATTTTTCATCTTCTTAATGCGGGGGTGACTCAGTCGGTAGCGCGCCAGGCTCGTAATCTGTAGTTCCCAGGTTCGAGTCCCAGCTGGGTCAGCTTTGAGATTTATCTCCGCAAAATTCCCCGCCCTGCCCTCGGTCTTTAGAGGACACCGATGGGCTTGGAAAGTGCGCCGTCCGTCGGATGGGACGTTAAGCCGTGGCCCCGTGTGCGGGAGAGTCATACCCTGTGCACGTTAAAGAACACGCAGGATGGTCTTGACGGGAGGCTACCATCTGTCTCCCAACAGCTGTTCCAGTGGGTTCCCTCCCCCCAAACTTCTCTGAACCCTGCCTACAGTCAATATGGGACACCGATGGGCTTGGAAAGGCCGCCGTCCGTAGGATGGGACGTTAAGCTGTGGCCCCGTGTGCGGGAGAATATGGATGAATGGATAAAAGTGTATACTCTGTGCACGTTAAAGAACACGCAGGATGGTCTTGACGGGAGGCTACCATCTGTCTCTCAACAGCTATTCCAGTGGGTCCTCTCCCCCCCAAACTTCTCTGAAACTTCGGGGTCCTTGTGACCTGGCCATTTAGCCCATAGTGTACAAAACAATGCCGCTCAGAGGTAAAACAATCCATCTTCTTAATGATGGTAAAATATCAGTTACCTAAGAGTGGACAATAGCTGGGAAGTGATGACGAAACATATTCTACATCAACAAAAATAAATAGCCGATTAAAATTCGAATTAAGTGAAGAACTGTTCAGGCCCCTTTGGTGGCTTTGTGGTATCGCTTTGGCTCGCGGTGACACTATGACTGAAGGGGGTCCGGGTTCGAATCCGTTGTATGGCATGGTGGTTTCTTCTGTCATATAAGTTGTGATTGTCTTTCAGTATACAATTGTTCATTTCTAAATATGTCTTATATCCGAGGACGGCTTTGATGTAAGTGAAGATAACAGCGCAATCCTCACTTCGGTCAGCAAGCTGACAGATAAATTTATAATACATATATACAGTACAGCAAGCTGACACAGATAATATTTATACATAATAGGCCAAATCACAAGGACCTCAAAAGACTCAGAGAATGTTGGGGAAGCAATCCACTGGACATTTGTTAGGAAACAGATGGGAGCCTCACATCAAGGCCATCCAACGTTTTCTTTAACGTTCACAGAGTACGACTTTCTTGCACACTGAGATCACGGCTTATCAACCCATCCAACGGACGGCGCTCTTTATACATAAAAATTTATAATACATATACATATATACACACTGAGATCACACACTGAGATCACGATTTTTATGTGTATAAAGAGCGCCGTCCGTTGGATGGGTTGATAAGCCGTGACCCCAGTGTGCAAGAAAGTCGTATTCTGTGAACGTTAAAGAACACGTTGGATGGCCTTGATGTGAGGCTCCCATCTGTTTCCTAACAAATGTCCAGTGGATTGCTTCTCCAACATTCTCTGAGTCCTTGAGGTCCTTGTGATTTGGCCTATTATGTGTGTAAAAAAAAGCGTTGCCTACAAGTAAAGCAGCCGAATTCCCCACACGGAGCCACGGCTTAACGTTCCATCTGATGGACAGCGGTTTTTGCGAAGTCCATAGATGTCCCTTTGCTCATTGAATGGGCGGGGTGGCTCAATCGGTTGCGCGCCAGGCTCGTAATCTGTAGTTCCCAGGTTCGAGTCCCAGCTGGGTCAGCGTTGAGATTTATCTCCGCAATATTCCCCGCCCTGCCCACGGTCAGTAGGGGACACCGATGGGCTTGGAAAGGCCGCCGTCCGTTGGATGGCGTTGACTAGAGAATGCCATCTTTCTCCCAACAGCTGTTCCAGTAAGTCACCTCCCCTAACCTTCTGACCCTTCGGGGTTTTTGTGACCTGGCCATTTAGCCCACGGTGTGCAAAAAAGTGCCACTCAGAGGTAAAACAACCCATAATTTATCATAAAAAAGTCAAAAAGATAAGTCGAATAGGATGGGTTGGGCTGTTTTACCTCTGAGCGGCACTTTTTTGCACACCGTGGGCTAAATGGCCAGGTCACATTGACCCCGAAGGCTCAGAGAAGGTTGGGGGAGGGGACCCACTGGAACAGCTGTTGGGAGACAGATGGTAGCCTCTCGTCAAGGCCATCCAGCGTGTTCTTTAACGTGCACAGGGTATGGCTCTCCCGCACACGGGTCCACGGCTTAACGTCCCATCCGACGGACGGCGGCCTTTCCAAGCCCATCGGTGTCGCCTACTGACCGTGGGCATTGCGGGGAGTTTGGCGGAGATAAATCGCAAAGCTGACCCAGCTGGGACTCGAACCTGGGAACTACAGATTACGAGCCTGGCGCGCTACCGACTGAGCCACCCCCGCCCCAAGTCGAATAGGAACTGGAACAGATGGGTGGATGGATGGATTAATGAGTCTATAGAATGGAAATCTGAATAAAGACGTAAAGGATGATGGATGCTAGTTGTTGATAAGAGATGTGAATGATGAATGGGTGAATATGGATGAATCGATAATAACGTATGACATGATGATGGCTGGTTGAGTAAATGACGGATGGATGATTGGCCTTGACGGATAAATTGACAGAGATGAATGGTTGGATATTACTTATAAGGGAATGATGGACTTCAGTGGATTGATATGTGGATGATGTATGAGGGAGTGACTATGAATGAATAAATATTGGATGAATGGATTGATTGGTTGGCAGCATAAACGAAAATGACAGGTGAATAAGGATGAGACATGATCTAATAAATGATGACAGATGAGATGAAAGAATAATTTTTTTTTTCTGAATCATGTCTGACAGGATTTTATTTATCGCGTTTGTTGTTGAGAAGATCTGTGAGGGAACCATGACTACAGCAGTAAGAAAACAGAAACATCCATGACCTAGTCAGGATTCGAACCCCAATTCCTTTGCATTCCCAATCACGTTATCCGTCACACCACTGCAACTACCAAATATGCATGAAGAGACGAACATTATGACCAGCGAATCTTTATGCAAATCTGCTAAAATTTTAGCCTTAACTGGGATAGTGGTTAGGCAGCTAGCGACTGTTCCAGCAAGGCTAACTTTGTGTGTTGTGTTAGCTCTAACTAAGGCAGTGGTCAGCAGTGACTTCGGTCGTAGTAGGGCATGTCCTTGTATGAGAAGGCCTGTATTAAATCTAGGAGTAGCATCTAGGATACTTCTCTGTCCTATATGTCGCAAATAAAAAAAAAATCGAAGCAACTGCAGGTAAACGACTGTGCGTGTGAAGGTCATGAAACGGTGTAAATAACACCTGATAGTGAGCTCTGTTAATCAGTGTTATTTTTGTTCTTCAGATGGGAAAGGCAGCGGACTTAAGTGAGTTTGACAAAGGCCAAATTGTAATGGCCGGACGACTGGGTCAGAGCATTTCCGAGACGGCAAGGTTTATGGGATGCTCACGGTCAGCCGTGATTAATACCTTCAAACCGTGGTCCAAGGAGGGAAAAACCACGAACTGCCGACAAAGTGTGGGCTGATCGATGGCTCATCGATGCTAGAGGTGAGCGAAGGCTATCGCATATGGTACGAGCCAACAGAAGGGATACTGTGGCGTAACTGGCCCATAAAGTTAAATGCTGGTTACGGGGGTAGTCACAACACACAGTACATCGAACGCTGCTGAAAATGGGACTGCATAGCGACAGGCCGCTCCGAGTGCCCACGCTAACCTCGGTTCATCGTCGAAAGCGCCTACAATGGGCATGCAAGTATCAAAACTGGACCTTCAATGATTGAGAGAAGGTCTTCTAGTCCGATGAATCTCGTTTCCTGTTGCACCATGTGGACAGTCGGGTACGTGTGCGTCGTTTACCTGGGGAAGTGTTGGCACAGGGTGCACTGTGGGACAAAAACAAATCTGTGGAGAAAGTGTGATGCTTTTGGCAATGTTCTGCTGGGAAACTCTGTGTCCAGTCATTCATGTGCAGGAAACTATAACATCTACCATCTTTCTAAACATCATTGCAGACCAGGTGCATCCTTTAATGGCAACGGCATTCCCCTCTATTAATGCCTTCTTTCAGCAGGATAATGGGCCATGACACACTGCCCAGATTGTTCGAGAATTGTTCGGGGAATACAAAGAAGCCTTCCAGGTATTGCCCAGGCCTCCAAATTCCCCAGACATCAATCCAATCGAGTATTTGTGGTCAACCACGTAACGTACAAGAGTTAAAGGATTTGCTGGTAACGTGTTGGTACCAGATCACACAAGACACTTTTAGAAATCTCGTATCGTCCATGCTTCGCCGGGTAAGAGCTGTGTTGGCAGCACATGGAGGACCAACATCATATTAGGAAGGTGGCCATAATGGCAACCTTCGTATCACGTGACACGAAGGTTGACAGATCACTAATTTCTAAAAAAATCATTGCGATATTTTTCCTGAATTCTGTAATCAGCCGTAGTGTTCGGATACTTTTTTGAGCGACTGTAGGTGGTCATATTATTTTGATACTAGATCGTGTGGGCTCACTCACGGAAATATTGAGCGTGTGCAGTTACCTGTCACAGCAAACTGGAGCGTGTGCAGTAACTGCACACGCTCCAGTTTGCTGTGAACGGTAACTGGAGCGTGTACAGTTGCTGTACACGCTGCAAATATTTTTCCTGAATTATTTAATCACGTGACACGAAGGTTGCCAGATCACTAATTTCTAAAAAAAAATCGCTGCCATATATTTTTTCTGAATTCTGTAATCAACCATAGTGTTCGGATACTTTTTTTGAGCGACTGTACAAAAAAATGCCCCGTAATGATAAAATAATCCAACTTGCCTATCTGTGGTAAGGTGAATTTATATACTTCAGTTATATTTGGTATTATAGTGTATATATCTGACATGGAAGGAGATATTTTATACTGCAATGGAAATTCATACTCTTGAAGCCCCCTCCTCCTTCAAATTTTTCCAGATCAGGTCCTGGATGGGAGCCAAAGTCGTTGCATCAACCCGAGGAGCCATAACCATTGCATGTTAAAGAACAAGCTAAAAAGTCGTAACGGAAGGCTCCTAAGTAGTATCATCACACCCGGGGAATCCCCCTTTGCACAGTGCTTTCCCCCCCTATGTCGCAATCGTCCACGTTGCCTTCTCGACCTGGACCCCCTATGTCGCAATCGACCGGAAATTGACCTGTGCTGGGCCACGCTGCCTTCTGAACTTTGACCCTTATATTGCAATCAACAGGAAATTGACCCTGGCGTAGCAACTGTCGTGGTATTAATAATTCATAATTAATAATTCCTCCCCCTTTTAACCCCTTGTGCTATCTAGTTTTTAACTCTAATTTTAAGCTCCCCTTCTCGAATAGTCTCGATTTTTCTTTATTTCAGACTCACCTATATTTTAAACCCTCGATTTTGCAAACCCCCTGGTTGACCTATATTTTAAGCCCTACCTATATTTTAACCCCCCTTCTCGAATAGTCTCGATTTTTCTTTATTTCAGACTCGCCTTTTATTTTAAAACCTCGATTTTGCAAACCCCCTGGTTGAGCTATATTTTAAGCTCCCCTTCTCGAATAGTCTCGATTTTCTTGATTAGACCCCTACACATATTTTAAGCCCTCTTCATAGACCCCCTGGTTGACCAATATTTTAAGCTCTACCTATATTTTAAGGCCCCTCCTTCCCTCGGACCGGCTGATGCACGCCTCAGAATAATTGCACAGAAAAGGATGATACAAGTCTCAATTGTAAAATCAACTCCCAAAGTTGTATTCTTATTAAACCTCCCTCCCCTTAAAAAACTAATCGGTGGTGTCCAATACGTATTTTAGTACATCTCCTGTATTTAAAAACTCTCTAGGTATTCATCTGAAATTTTACAAGACCACTCAACTCTTTCTGAATGACAACGGTCAGAATGCCTAATGCAGCTCTCTAAATAAAACTTTCTTTAACAGAAAATCAACTCTCAAAGTTGTATTCTTATTAATTAAACACTCACCAAAACCACACATCCCTTCTATTAAAAGTTACCTCTATTAAAACTTCACAAACTCACGTCCTTTTACAAGTTCTCTAAACATGTTGTATATTCTCTGTATTTATTCCTTATAATTAAACACTCATCAAAAATTCTCTCACCTTTATTAAAAAATCACTCCACGGTCGTAATAAAAAAGTTTTCTGTAGATGGGTTTCATCCAAAAAAAAAAAAAAAATCCTCCACCTGCAGTGAGATTCGAACCGACTATCTTGGGCTCGATAGCCGGACGCACTCGACTATGGTTTGTACTTAATGTGGCCTAGAAAGGTGTCGAACGGATCAGACATTTCAAATATTAACCTAATACGTTTTTTACAACCTTCGTATTCTTTATAACTAGTTTTTTCTACGTATTTCTTATAATGAACCCGATAGTCCTTTCACATTAACATATGTATTTTTTATAACTCACGTATTTTAAGTCCGTTTCAGTAACACTTATTTCTTTTAACTCCGTGACTGTTGGCTGTCGCTTACTAGGACTATCCACAGTAACTATTTTTAAAAGACTGGCCCGCAGAAAATGCCGATGGGTTAAAAATTAATAAAAACTGATTATACTCGTCATGATGAAAAATATTGAGGGGTAGTAGGGCCGACCTAAAAGACTCAGTGTTCGGATCCTCACCCTGGACTACGTTTCACTGACGGATGGTTAAGTCCTGTGAAATTATTCCAAACGGGGAATCACAAGGGTTTTATTACCGAATGAATCTTGGATCTGTGCTGCTTCCGTGTCAGGAGCACTACCCTACATCGTGAAAACCCACTAGCACTCTTTATCGTGGTTTTCGGACTCGATATTTTTCCAAGTCCCGAGACGGTTCTCCCAATTCTATCCTTTACGATACAAGGGCGTTTCAATGTACCCAATGTAGACAAACCCTTTTGAAATGACGCGTCCTAAACCTCCAAGTGCTGGGCTTATTAAAATTAGTCTCCATGGGTTGGTCCCGTCAGATATCTGTGTTTCCACGTAGTAATGCTACACTGAAGAAAAGTCGGCTAAAAAACCGTCTTTAACATCGTTTGCGTGCGAACGTATGCAGCATCACGCTGTTGAAATCGGGTAAAAAAAATAACTTTTTTTTTTTGTACGCAGTAGAATGTTCAAAGTACGTTGCAGTTACTGTTGCGTAAAAACTTTAGTTCCATCACGAATGCACGTTAACGGTGTAGGGGAACATTAGTTTTAGCAAATACTTCAACTATAAAAAAAAAATAATACAATGTCTCACGCACCCTTTCAACTTACCTGCACTAATCCACTGATATTTTATTTGCAGCTGGACTGATAGTCAAAATTTAGCAAATATTACAAAGAATCTCTCAATTGTAAAAATCAACTCTCAAAGTTGTATTCTTATTAATTAAAACCCTTTCTATTAAAAGTTACCTCTATTAAAAATCTTTTGCTATTCATTTTGCCAGGACTGCTAAACGATTCCCTTTTATTAAATTTCAATTCTTTGGGATTCATTTTTTCCAACCCCGTTAATCGATCCCCTAGTAAATAAAAACTCTCACTCACCTTTATTAAAATCATCCAGCGCTCGTAATAAATCAGTTTAATCGGGAAAAAAAAAAAAAATCATTCCCTCGCTAGCGTACTTCAACGTTAATTTCGGGAAAAAGTCTCATCGGATCCAAGGTCCACGTATTTTACTAGAAGAATGACACAGTAACTGTTCCACAGAAAAATTAATAAAATTTGGTTTAAATTATTCGTAGGACTTGTATATAAGATCTACCTTGCAATAGACGTTCAACAGGCTAAAAGTTTTCCAAGTCCGTTATCAGTGTATCGGAAATCGTACGTTTCCTGTAGACATCCTTCAGATCGTTTATTAGGGGGTAGCAACAGCACTTTCGCCACATCACACGATATGGTGCAATCCTTTATCAGCTGGAAGATCAAAAGGTCAAATGTCCAGCGCTTCACAGTGTCTGCATTTGACACTGATAAGTTTTAAAAATAGATATTTCCTAGAATCCACATTGCCTTCTCAGATTAGACTTTGAACCCTATGTCGCAACCGACCATATTTTAAGTCCTCTTCATAGAACCCCTGATTGACTTATATTTTAAGTCCCTTTCTCGAATTTTCTTGTTTTTCCCCTGTTTAACCCATATTCCCTCCCCTCTTTAAACCAAATCAGTTTTTGCGCATTTAATCGGTGTCATCCAACGTCCATACTATTTTTAGTACGTCTCCTGTATTTAAAAAAAAAAATATTGGCTTTCGTCGCCGTATTTGAACGCGCTACCTCAGTGCCGATAGCTGAAGTGTCATCGCCAGGGCGCGGATTTTTGCGGAGCTAAATCTCAACTCTGGCCCTGCTATCCGCTCGACAATATTTGCTACTGATAAAACGATTTCCTTCATTAAAAATAAAAACTAATTAAATAATGGGGTATCACTGGGAAAATACTGGGAAGAACCCAAACTGATTTCGTGCTAAAACATCTCCAGATTTCAGCTTACTTGAAAAACTATTGTTAGAAATGAACCAGTGACTTGAATCACTCAACTTCCATAAGAATACACAATTATGGTACAGTGTCGGGAAGAAATATGTTTCAACGAAATTCAATTGCATGTATTACGATCAGAAAAATAATTTAGTGGACAAAGTTTAAAATAGTTATTAAATGGTACCTTACAGTGCAAGTGCGCTTCAGGCGAAAAGCCTCCCCTTCGAACACTGCACCCCGTTTTTCCGAAGTAACTGTGTCACAAGTCTTCCTACATCATCCCTAAACAGAGAATCGGATTCAATGTGCAAGAAGATCAAGACCTCATTTGAAGGAGCACATAGTGGATACTGTACTCCATAGTGAAATGAACATTGGCCTCTTGCGGGACCTAGTTATATCCCTACTCCAAGAGAATTACTAATGAAAACGTGCTATTGTTAATGTATGTAATTCCGACAAAAAATGTTTTGTCTGTTTTAGCCACTTTGTATCCTGCAATAGGAAACACTGAACACTTTAACAACTATATACATTTAGAAGAAAACACATCAGGTCTAATTTTCCCTTTAACAATAAATCAAATATCTAAATTCGAAAAAATTAACATTTCTGTCTGGATACGAGAAAGAGATGTTCCCACTCTACATCACACCATTCAGATTTAAAGCGCACGCAAATCTCCTACTGTTATCAGACGATGAAAAGCAGCATTATTGTTCCATTAAGAATTTGTTTCTATGAAATTCAAAGGGAGAATGCTGTTTTCCATATTATAGGGAATGCAATTAATAATTCCTTGCAGAAGGTTGTCCTTTAGGTTATGAAATAATCTTATTAGAATGCTTAAAATTGAGATGACACACATTAGCTCCTCGGAGAAGCGCTAGCGGGTAGAAGACTATACCCGTGTAATGAAAATATTCATTCGACATAAAAAAAACCTACGCCAATATCGCGTACACTGACGTGCTCCTCTTAGCTGATGTGTTTGGTGGCAGATACTGACCTATGCTATGTTTACACAGCTCCTGCCTTCATACCTGAAGATGACAAATACTAGAGTTGATAACCTACAATGTATCTTTTTGGAAGGCATACGAGGAGGAATTTCGGTGATATGCAGACAACAAGCATTTAGAATGAAAAACTGATTGCAAGTTTGCTTTACTGTCATACAAACCTGAAAAGAGATGAAATGGGTAGTACTTTACCCATGATATACCATGTGACTAGGTCGTTAAATCAAATTACATGCATAAACGAAAATTAGAAAAACAACGAAATGCTTGGTAAATTCAATGAGAATCACTAAAATGTAAAGAGTGTTGGAATATCTGTAAATGCACACACATTTCATTGGATAGGTGAATATTTTCACAATTCTTTGGAAGTGGAAGGCACAATAACTGTAAAACATACTGTGACGAGAGAGAAAGTATAAAAATGTAGTGGGATGGTTGTAAAAAATCGCTTCAAAACAGAAAATTACAACGCAAATACTGAAAGATAGAAAAAAAAAACGACTATTCGACGGTTATTCCAAACTGCTATCTCACGCTCTTTTCAGATTTCCTGGTTCTATAGTTCCCTGGTACGTAGCGCATAAGTGTGGGTGTAGATGGCTATTTTTCGTTGCAAACACAAGTTGTTTTCACTATTAGTTATTTTTCCTGCATGAGAATACACATTTCTATACTACATTGCGTACACACGGATGGACGAATATCACAAAATACTTTGCATATAGAAAACATCAGCAAAGAACCACAGAAGTTTGGAAATTTAAAATCTGAAAACTCAGTGTTTATAAGAAAACAACAATATTTTCAGTACTTCCATGAAAAGTTGAATCCCAGAATCGATCCGCTAGACCCGACTTTGCATTCTCTGACTTCAACCACCAATAAAACGTAATGTAAGCTCTCTCGTCAGTTATCCCAAGCCGCTATCTCTTTTCAGAGTTTCTGCCCCCCTCGGTACGTTTGAATAAGCGCATAAGTGTGGGTGAAAATGGCTATTTTTCGCTGCAAACACAAGTTTTTCGACAAAGATAGGGTGTTTCACTACAATCTAACACGGGATTTCGTGTGTGTTTAGTTATTTTTCCTGCATGAGAATATTTCTAATCCTTCTCATAGACAGCAGGTTAGTTACTTCGGATCTAACAAAGCCAAGGTTTGAGATCCATAATAAGACATGAACGTTTGTGTTGTTTTCCTACCAAGATCCCGACATCCTCTCACCCCCTTCTACTGGGTCGTATGAAAAAATCCTGTAACTGTTACGACAATTAGCTGCGTGAAGGCGTATTTATTTTTAAAGCAAAGACACACTAATTTCGGACTCGCTAGCTAGAGAATGATATATTAACTTGCTAAAGTTTGATTTTAATGATCAGATAGTGTATACATCACCACTTTTTTAGTTCATACTAATATCTTCTAACTTTCAAAGGAAATATTGTCTCATTATAAGCGATTTCATACAAAGAGATGCGCACTCTATGCTTCACATTTAAATCTATAGAGATAACGATCACTGCCCATGGAACACATCTGTGAAAAACACGCTATGATAGGTTTGAGGAAGATTTTTAGTCCATGGGGGTGCGGCACTGCAGGAAAGCACATTATCTTTGAGATCAGAACCTACATGAAAGTTATACTGTTTGGGTTTGAGAAAGATTCTTTAGTTCACGGGACACTGCATGAATAAGTGCATAAGTGTGGGTGAAGACGGCTATTTTTCGCTGCAAACACAAGTTTTCGACAAAGATAGGGTGTTTCACTACAGTCTAACACGGGATTTCATGTGTGTTTAGTTATTTTTCCTGCATGAGAATATTTCTAATCTATCTCATAGACAGCAGGTTAGTTACTTCGGATCTAACAAAGCCAAGGTCTGAGATCCATAGTAAGACATGAACGTTTGTGTTGTTTTCCTACCAAGGTCCCGACATCCTCTCACATGAAATATTACTGTACTAGGATCTAGAAAAATCACTATCCATTACATTAATTTTTTTATTACATTCATGTATTTCACCCCCATTTTCTTGTCAAGAGCTAAAATTATTTGATGAATGAACGACAAAATATCTTCAAATGCAGTGGACGCATGACAGAATAACTTCAAAATAAGTTCCAATAGCTGAAAAAACAACTGTAAAAATTAGATAAATACAGGGATAGGGAAAGACAGAATTGCTTTCAAATCATTAAAATACCTTAAATGTGTGGTTGAATCACCACCAAATATCTCCAGCACACTTTTAAAGGAAATATTTTCTCATTATAAGCGATTTCATACAAAGAGATACGCACTCTATGCTTCACATTTAAATCTATAGAGATAACGATCACTGCCCATGGAACACATCTGTGAAAAAACACACTACGATTGGGTTTGAGAAAGATTTTTAGCCCATGGGGGTGCTGCACTGCAAGAAGACACATTATCTTTGATATCAGAACGTACGTGAAAGTTATACTGTTTGGGTTTGAGAAAGATTCTTTAGTTCACAGGGCACCGCATTACACTAAAGCACACTGTCTTGTACGTATGTCTATCTGTATGTTTGTTTCTCTCTCTCTGTGTGTGTGTGTGTGTGTTTGTGTCTATGTGTAAATATGTATGTTACTACGAAATGTGTGTACGTGTAGATGTGTGCATATATGTCAAGATGTAACTGTGTCTGCATGTTTGTTTCTCTCTAGGTGTGTGTGTGTGTGTGTTTCAGTGAATCGTGTATGTGTGCGTATGTGAGTGTGTGTATGTTCATGTATGTTAATATGTTTCTTTATATGTATATGTTTTCGTGCGTATGTGTTAAGATGTCTGTGTGCACATAGTCGTTTCTCTGTATGTGTATACGTCTTCATGTTTGTCTCTCTCTGTGTGTGTGTGTGTTAAAGTGTCTGTATGTGTTTCATCTTTATGTGCATATGTTATCGTATGTGTGTGTGTGTGTGTGTTCACATGCACGAATAAACATATTGTCTTACGGACACTTGCTTGCTACAGAACAAGCTAACAATTTAAAACGAGACTTGTGGTTATGCAGAATATTTCATGTGTGCGTATGTGAGTGTGTGTATGTTCATGTATGTTAATATGTTTCTTTATATGTATATGTTTTCGTGCGTATGTGTTAAGATGTCTGTGTACCCATAGTCGTTTCTCTGTATGTGTATACGTCTTCATGTTTGTCTCTCTGTGTGTGTGTGTGTGTGTTAAAGTGTCTGTATGTGTTTCATCTTTATGTGCATATGTTATCGTATGTGTGTGTGTGTTTGTTCACATGCAAGAATAAACATATTGTCTTACGGACATTTGCTTGCTACAGAAGAAGCTAACAATTTAAAACGAGAGTTGTGGCTATGCAAAATGTTTCATCACAGATCTTAACTTGAATACTCATATTTCAGGAGATGTAAGGATTTTTCTTCAGCACGTTCGAATATTTTTTGAACACGACTGTCTTATGTTACGTTTCCTGTCAGATGTCTCGTAACGAGCAAAGCGTGTGTGTGTGTGTTCTGCTAATACAGAAGAGAATTTTCAACCGAGAATATTTCAAACTTCAGGATGTCGTATTATTCTAAGTTTGAAATATTCTCGGTTGAATGTCCTCTTCTGTATTAGCAGAACACACACACACACGCTTTGCTCGTTACGAGACATCTGACAGGAAACGTAACATAAGACAGTCGTGTTCAAAAAATATTCGAACGTGCTGAAGAAAAATCCTTACATCTCCTGAAATATGAGTATTCAAGTTAAGATCTGTGATGAAACATTTTGCATAGCCACAACTCTCGTTTTAAATTGTTAGCTTCTTCTGTAGCAAGCAAATGTCCGTAAGACAATATGTTTATTCTTGCATGTGAACAAACACACACACACATACGATAACATATGCACATAAAGATGAAACACATACAGACACTTTAACACACACACACACACACAGAGAGACAAACATGAAGACGTATACACATACAGAGAAACGACTATGGGTACACAGACATCTTAACACATACGCACGAAAACATATACATATAAAGAAACATATTAACATACATGAACATACACACACTCACATACGCACACATGAAATATTCTGCATAACCACAAGTCTCGTTTTAAATTGTTAGCTTGTTCTGTAGCAAGCAAGTGTCCGTAAGACAATATGTTTATTCGTGCATGTGAACACACACACACACACACACACATACGATAACATATGCACATAAAGATGAAACACATACAGACACTTTAACACACACACACACAGAGAGAGACAAACATGAAGACGTATACACATACAGAGAAACGACTATGTGCACACAGACATCTTAACACATACGCACGAAAACATATACATATAAAGAAACATATTAACATACATGAACATACACACACTCACATACGCACACATACACGATTCACTGAAACACACACACACACACACCTAGAGAGAAACAAACATGCAGACACAGTTACATCTTGACATATATGCACACATCTACACGTACACACATTTCGTAGTAACATACATATTTACACATAGACACAAACACACACACACACACACAGAGAGAGAGAAACAAACATACAGATAGACATACGTACAAGACAGTGTGCTTTAGTGTAATGCGGTGCCCTGTGAACTAAAGAATCTTTCTCAAACCCAAACAGTATAACTTTCACGTACGTTCTGATATCAAAGATAATGTGTCTTCTTGCAGTGCAGCACCCCCATGGGCTAAAAATCTTTCTCAAACCCAATCGTAGTGTGTTTTTTCACAGATGTGTTCCATGGGCAGTGATCGTTATCTCTATAGATTTAAATGTGAAGCATAGAGTGCGTATCTCTTTGTATGAAATCGCTTATAATGAGAAAATATTTCCTTTAAAAGTGTGCTGGAGATATTTGGTGGTGATTCAACCACACATTTAAGGTATTTTAATGATTTGAAAGCAATTCTGTCTTTCCCTATCCCTGTATTTATCTAATTTTTACAGTTGTTTTTTCAGCTATTGGAACTTATTTTGAAGTTATTCTGTCATGCGTCCACTGCATTTGAAGATATTTTGTCGTTCATTCATCAAATAATTTTAGCTCTTGACAAGAAAATGGGGGTGAAATACATGAATGTAATAAAAAAATTAATGTAATGGATAGTGATTTTTCTAGATCCTAGTACAGTAATATTTCATGTGAGAGGATGTCGGGACCTTGGTAGGAAAACAACACAAACGTTCATGTCTTACTATGGATCTCAGACCTTGGCTTTGTTAGATCCGAAGTAACTAACCTGCTGTCTATGAGATAGATTAGAAATATTCTCATGCAGGAAAAATAACTAAACACACATGAAATCCCGTGTTAGACTGTAGTGAAACACCCTATCTTTGTCGAAAACTTGTGTTTGCAGCGAAAAATAGCCGTCTTCACCCACACTTATGCACTTATTCATGCAGTGTCCCGTGAACTAAAGAATCTTTCTCAAACCCAAACAGTATAACTTTCATGTAGGTTCTGATCTCAAAGATAATGTGCTTTCCTGCAGTGCCGCACCCCCATGGACTAAAAATCTTCCTCAAACCTATCATAGCGTGTTTTTCACAGATGTGTTCCATGGGCAGTGATCGTTATCTCTATAGATTTAAATGTGAAGCATAGAGTGCGCATCTCTTTGTATGAAATCGCTTATAATGAGACAATATTTCCTTTGAAAGTTAGAAGATATTAGTATGAACTAAAAAAGTGGTGATGTATACACTATCTGATCATTAAAATCAAACTTTAGCAAGTTAATATATCATTCTCTAGCTAGCGAGTCCGAAATTAGTGTGTCTTTGCTTTAAAAATAAATACGCCTTCACGCAGCTAATTGTCGTAACAGTTACAGGATTTTTTCATACGACCCAGTAGAAGGGGGTGAGAGGATGTCGGGATCTTGGTAGGAAAACAACACAAACGTTCATGTCTTATTATGGATCTCAAACCTTGGCTTTGTTAGATCCGAAGTAACTAACCTGCTGTCTATGAGAAGGATTAGAAATATTCTCATGCAGGAAAAATAACTAAACACACACGAAATCCCGTGTTAGATTGTAGTGAAACACCCTATCTTTGTCGAAAAACTTGTGTTTGCAGCGAAAAATAGCCATTTTCACCCACACTTATGCGCTTATTCAAACGTACCGAGGGGGGCAGAAACTCTGAAAAGAGATAGCGGCTTGGGATAACTGACGAGAGAGCTTACATTACGTTTTATTGGTGGTTGAAGTCAGAGAATGCAAAGTCGGGTCTAGCGGATCGATTCTGGGATTCAACTTTTCATGGAAGTACTGAAAATATTGTTGTTTTCTTATAAACACTGAGTTTTCAGATTTTAAATTTCCAAACTTCTGTGGTTCTTTGCTGATGTTTTCTATATGCAAAGTATTTTGTGATATTCGTCCATCCGTGTGTACGCAATGTAGTATAGAAATGTGTATTCTCATGCAGGAAAAATAACTAATAGTGAAAACAACTTGTGTTTGCAACGAAAAATAGCCATCTACACCCACACTTATGCGCTACGTACCAGGGAACTATAGAACCAGGAAATCTGAAAAGAGCGTGAGATAGCAGTTTGGAATAACCGTCGAATAGTCGTTTTTTTTTTCTATCTTTCAGTATTTGCGTTGTAATTTTCTGTTTTGAAGCGATTTTTTACAACCATCCCACTACATTTTTATACTTTCTCTCTCGTCACAGTATGTTTTACAGTTATTGTGCCTTCCACTTCCAAAGAATTGTGAAAATATTCACCTATCCAATGAAATGTGTGTGCATTTACAGATATTCCAACACTCTTTACATTTTAGTGATTCTCATTGAATTTACCAAGCATTTCGTTGTTTTTCTAATTTTCGTTTATGCATGTAATTTGATTTAACGACCTAGTCACATGGTATATCATGGGTAAAGTACTACCCATTTCATCTCTTTTCAGGTTTGTATGACAGTAAAGCAAACTTGCAATCAGTTTTTCATTCTAAATGCTTGTTGTCTGCATATCACCGAAATTCCTCCTCGTATGCCTTCCAAAAAGATACATTGTAGGTTATCAACTCTAGTATTTGTCATCTTCAGGTATGAAGGCAGGAGCTGTGTAAACATAGCATAGGTCAGTATCTGCCACCAAACACATCAGCTAAGAGGAGCACGTCAGTGTACGCGATATTGGCGTAGGTTTTTTTTATGTCGAATGAATATTTTCATTACACGGGTATAGTCTTCTACCCGCTAGCGCTTCTCCGAGGAGCTAATGTGTGTCATCTCAATTTTAAGCATTCTAATAAGATTATTTCATAACCTAAAGGACAACCTTCTGCAAGGAATTATTAATTGCATTCCCTATAATATGGAAAACAGCATTCTCCCTTTGAATTTCATAGAAACAAATTCTTAATGGAACAATAATGCTGCTTTTCATCGTCTGATAACAGTAGGAGATTTGCGTGCGCTTTAAATCTGAATGGTGTGATGTAGAGTGGGAACATCTCTTTCTCGTATCCAGACAGAAATGTTAATTTTTTCGAATTTAGATATTTGATTTATTGTTAAAGGGAAAATTAGACCTGATGTGTTTTCTTCTAAATGTATATAGTTGTTAAAGTGTTCAGTGTTTCCTATTGCAGGATACAAAGTGGCTAAAACAGACAAAACATTTTTTGTCGGAATTACATACATTAACAATAGCACGTTTTCATTAGTAATTCTCTTGGAGTAGGGATATAACTAGGTCCCGCAAGAGGCCAATGTTCATTTCACTATGGAGTACAGTATCCACTATGTGCTCCTTCAAATGAGGTCTTGATCTTCTTGCACATTGAATCCGATTCTCTGTTTAGGGATGATGTAGGAAGACTTGTGACACAGTTACTTCGGAAAAACGGGGTGCAGTGTTCGAAGGGGAGGCTTTTCGCCTGAAGCGCACTTGCACTGTAAGGTACCATTTAATAACTATTTTAAACTTTGTCCACTAAATTATTTTTCTGATCGTAATACATGCAATTGAATTTCGTTGAAACATATTTCTTCCCGACACTGTACCATAATTGTGTATTCTTATGGAAGTTGAGTGATTCAAGTCACTGGTTCATTTCTAACAATAGTTTTTCAAGTAAGCTGAAATCTGGAGATGTTTTAGCACGAAATCAGTTTGGGTTCTTCCCAGTATTTTCCCAGTGATACCCCATTATTTAATTAGTTTTTATTTTTAATGAAGGAAATCGTTTTATCAGTAGCAAATATTGTCGAGCGGATAGCAGGGCCAGAGTTGAGATTTAGCTCCGCAAAAATCCGCGCCCTGGCGATGACACTTCAGCTATCGGCACTGAGGTAGCGCGTTCAAATACGGCGACGAAAGCCAATATTTTTTTTTTTAAATACAGGAGACGTACTAAAAATAGTATGGACGTTGGATGACACCGATTAAATGCGCAAAAACTGATTTGGTTTAAAGAGGGGAGGGAATATGGGTTAAACAGGGGAAAAACAAGAAAATTCGAGAAAGGGACTTAAAATATAAGTCAATCAGGGGTTCTATGAAGAGGACTTAAAATATGGTCGGTTGCGACATAGGGTTCAAAGTCTAATCTGAGAAGGCAATGTGGATTCTAGGAAATATCTATTTTTAAAACTTATCAGTGTCAAATGCAGACACTGTGAAGCGCTGGACATTTGACCTTTTGATCTTCCAGCTGATAAAGGATTGCACCATATCGTGTGATGTGGCGAAAGTGCTGTTGCTACCCCCTAATAAACGATCTGAAGGATGTCTACAGGAAACGTACGATTTCCGATACACTGATAACGGACTTGGAAAACTTTTAGCCTGTTGAACGTCTATTGCAAGGTAGATCTTATATACAAGTCCTACGAATAATTTAAACCAAATTTTATTAATTTTTCTGTGGAACAGTTACTGTGTCATTCTTCTAGTAAAATACGTGGACCTTGGATCCGATGAGACTTTTTCCCGAAATTAACGTTGAAGTACGCTAGCGAGGGAATGATTTTTTTTTTTTTTCCCGATTAAACTGATTTATTACGAGCGCTGGATGATTTTAATAAAGGTGAGTGAGAGTTTTTATTTACTAGGGGATCGATTAACGGGGTTGGAAAAAATGAATCCCAAAGAATTGAAATTTAATAAAAGGGAATCGTTTAGCAGTCCTGGCAAAATGAATAGCAAAAGATTTTTAATAGAGGTAACTTTTAATAGAAAGGGTTTTAATTAATAAGAATACAACTTTGAGAGTTGATTTTTACAATTGAGAGATTCTTTGTAATATTTGCTAAATTTTGACTATCAGTCCAGCTGCAAATAAAATATCAGTGGATTAGTGCAGGTAAGTTGAAAGGGTGCGTGAGACATTGTATTATTTTTTTTTTATAGTTGAAGTATTTGCTAAAACTAATGTTCCCCTACACCGTTAACGTGCATTCGTGATGGAACTAAAGTTTTTACGCAACAGTAACTGCAACGTACTTTGAACATTCTACTGCGTACAAAAAAAAAAAGTTATTTTTTTTACCCGATTTCAACAGCGTGATGCTGCATACGTTCGCACGCAAACGATGTTAAAGACGGTTTTTTAGCCGACTTTTCTTCAGTGTAGCATTACTACGTGGAAACACAGATATCTGACGGGACCAACCCATGGAGACTAATTTTAATAAGCCCAGCACTTGGAGGTTTAGGACGCGTCATTTCAAAAGGGTTTGTCTACATTGGGTACATTGAAACGCCCTTGTATCGTAAAGGATAGAATTGGGAGAACCGTCTCGGGACTTGGAAAAATATCGAGTCCGAAAACCACGATAAAGAGTGCTAGTGGGTTTTCACGATGTAGGGTAGTGCTCCTGACACGGAAGCAGCACAGATCCAAGATTCATTCGGTAATAAAACCCTTGTGATTCCCCGTTTGGAATAATTTCACAGGACTTAACCATCCGTCAGTGAAACGTAGTCCAGGGTGAGGATCCGAACACTGAGTCTTTTAGGTCGGCCCTACTACCCCTCAATATTTTTCATCATGACGAGTATAATCAGTTTTTATTAATTTTTAACCCATCGGCATTTTCTGCGGGCCAGTCTTTTAAAAATAGTTACTGTGGATAGTCCTAGTAAGCGACAGCCAACAGTCACGGAGTTAAAAGAAATAAGTGTTACTGAAACGGACTTAAAATACGTGAGTTATAAAAAATACATATGTTAATGTGAAAGGACTATCGGGTTCATTATAAGAAATACGTAGAAAAAACTAGTTATAAAGAATACGAAGGTTGTAAAAAACGTATTAGGTTAATATTTGAAATGTCTGATCCGTTCGACACCTTTCTAGGCCACATTAAGTACAAACCATAGTCGAGTGCGTCCGGCTATCGAGCCCAAGATAGTCGGTTCGAATCTCACTGCAGGTGGAGGATTTTTTTTTTTTTTTTGGATGAAACCCATCTACAGAAAACTTTTTTATTACGACCGTGGAGTGATTTTTTAATAAAGGTGAGAGAATTTTTGATGAGTGTTTAATTATAAGGAATAAATACAGAGAATATACAACATGTTTAGAGAACTTGTAAAAGGACGTGAGTTTGTGAAGTTTTAATAGAGGTAACTTTTAATAGAAGGGATGTGTGGTTTTGGTGAGTGTTTAATTAATAAGAATACAACTTTGAGAGTTGATTTTCTGTTAAAGAAAGTTTTATTTAGAGAGCTGCATTAGGCATTCTGACCGTTGTCATTCAGAAAGAGTTGAGTGGTCTTGTAAAATTTCAGATGAATACCTAGAGAGTTTTTAAATACAGGAGATGTACTAAAATACGTATTGGACACCACCGATTAGTTTTTTAAGGGGAGGGAGGTTTAATAAGAATACAACTTTGGGAGTTGATTTTACAATTGAGACTTGTATCATCCTTTTCTGTGCAATTATTCTGAGGCGTGCATCAGCCGGTCCGAGGGAAGGAGGGGCCTTAAAATATAGGTAGAGCTTAAAATATTGGTCAACCAGGGGGTCTATGAAGAGGGCTTAAAATATGTGTAGGGGTCTAATCAAGAAAATCGAGACTATTCGAGAAGGGGAGCTTAAAATATAGCTCAACCAGGGGGTTTGCAAAATCGAGGTTTTAAAATAAAAGGCGAGTCTGAAATAAAGAAAAATCGAGACTATTCGAGAAGGGGGGTTAAAATATAGGTAGGGCTTAAAATATAGGTCAACCAGGGGGTTTGCAAAATCGAGGGTTTAAAATATAGGTGAGTCTGAAATAAAGAAAAATCGAGACTATTCGAGAAGGGGAGCTTAAAATTAGAGTTAAAAACTAGATAGCACAAGGGGTTAAAAGGGGGAGGAATTATTAATTATGAATTATTAATACCACGACAGTTGCTACGCCAGGGTCAATTTCCTGTTGATTGCAATATAAGGGTCAAAGTTCAGAAGGCAGCGTGGCCCAGCACAGGTCAATTTCCGGTCGATTGCGACATAGGGGGTCCAGGTCGAGAAGGCAACGTGGACGATTGCGACATAGGGGGGAAAGCACTGTGCAAAGGGGGATTCCCCGGGTGTGATGATACTACTCTCCTATTTCTCTCCTAAAAGACTTCTTCTCTCAGCTATTGAAATCATCTGACTCGGCCATTCAGTCCATTGTGTGCACAAAATAGGGTTGGGTTGTTTTACCTATGAGCGCCACTTTTTTGCACACCATGGGCTAAATGGCCAAGGTCACAAGGATCCCGAAGGCTCAGGGAAGGTTGTGGGAGGAGACCCGCTGGAACAGCTGTTGGGAGACAGATGGTAGCCTCCCGTCAAGGCCATCCAACGTGTTCTTTAACGTTGGGTTGTTTTACTTCTGAGCGGCACGGTTTTGCACACCATGGGCCAAATGGCCAGATCACATAGACCCCGAAGGTTCAGAGAAAGTTGGGTGAGGGGACCCACTGGAATAGCTATTGGGAGACAGATAGTAGCCTCCCGTCAAGGCCATCCAGCATGTTATTTAACGTGCACAGGGTATGGCTCTCCCGCACACGGGGCCACGACTTAACGTCCCATTCGACGGACGGCGGCCTTTCCTAGCCCATCGGCGTCCCCTACTGTCCGTGAGCAGGGCGGGGAATATTGCGGAGATAAATCTCAACGCTGACCCAGCAGGGACTCGAGTCTGGGAACTGCAGATTACGAGCCTGGCGCGCTACTGACTGAGCCACCCACACCCCGCCCCGCTAGTCATAGGTCAAACAACACAACACGAAAAACAGAAATCAAGTTTATTTCCAAAAAGAAAATTTACTCTCATATTTTAATCGCCACGAAGACAAATGCTAGCAATAAACCGAAGAGCAGCAAGAAAGTGTTATACAACCCCCTAGAGAGCAACGATACGAGGTCAATGGCTCTGCAAGAAGTCCTAACCATTAAGCGGTTCCTCACTGACATCCTTAAACTCGCTCTCACATAACAACATCGGAAAAAGTACGAGTGGACAATTAGAGTGTGTGGCTGAGTTAAGAAGTGTACACAGCTGTGATGATTAATCACACGCAGCAAGACTTCACAGAGGGAACGTAGATCACTAGGGATGGGGACTCAGTCGCTGCCTAATGGTCTACATGGCATTTCTTCAGATAACTTCGGTCTGCAACTGAACAGGAACCGGAGGCTTCTGAAACTCTTTCGATAATCTTCTACATTCTAAGTTGGGTTGGGTTGTTTTACCTCTGAGCGGCACTTTTTTGCACACCATGGGCTAAATGGCCAGGTCACATGGACCCCGAAGGCTCAGAGAAGGTTGGGGGAGGGGACACACTGGAACAGCTGTTGGGAGACAGATGGTAGCCTCCCGTCAAGGCCATCCAGCGTGTTCTTTAACGTGCACAGAGCCACGGCTTAACGTCCCATCCGACGGACGGCGGCCTTTTCAAGCCCATCGGTGTCCCCTACTGACCGTGGGCAGGGCGGGGAATTTTGCGGCGATAAATCTCAACGCTGAACCAGCTGGGACTCGAACCTGGGAACTACAGATTACGAGCCTGGCGCGCTGCCGACTGAGCCACCCCCGCCCCTCTGCAACCGAACAGGAACCGGAGGCTTCTGAAACTCTTTCGATAATCTTCTACATTCTAAGGGACGCGGTCTATATTTATAAGTAAAATGTGATCTTCGTTGCTAACTGAATATGCAGATTGTCATGTTGCTTAAGCAGAATGTTAGAGATTTCATCTTGCTTATAGCAGTGACTTCACGCCAGTTCTTTACACGAGAAAATACGATCAGAGTCCAGTGCCTAGAGATCAGATCACAATGACATAGGAGATCAGATTTGGGTTGTGTTTTTTTACCTCTGAGCGGCACTTTTTTTGCACACAATTGGGTAAAAGGCCAGGCGGACCCAATGGCCAAGTCAGGAGCCAAGGACACATAAAAGATTGGATAAAGGAACCAAATGGACAGCTGAGACAGGTGGTAGCGCCCTGACATGGCTATAGTGTTATTTAATATACATAGAGCATGGTGGCATCCCATCCTACGATGTTTACGTGGAATTCTGACATTCCATGATCCTATAAAGCCTGGAACCCATACAATCGAAACGAACTGTTTCCATGATTAATACGCTGAAAACTTACACATTGGGTTGGGTTGTTTTACCCCTGAGCGGCATTTTTTGCACACAATGGGCTAAATGGCCAGGTCACATGGACCCCGAAAGCTCAGAGAAGGTTGGGGGAGGGGACTCACTGGAACAGCTGTTGGGAGACAGATGGTAGCCTCCCGTCAAGGCCATCCAGCGTGTTCTTTAACGTGCACAGGGTATGGCTCTCCCACACACGGGGCCACGGCTAACCGTCCAATCCGACGGACGGCGGCCTTTCCAAGCCCATCGGTGTCCCCTACTGACCGTGGGCAGGGCGGGAAATTTTGCGGAGATAAATCTCAAAGCTGACCCAGCTGGGACTCGAACCTGGGAACTACAGATTACGAGCCTGGCGCGCTACCGACTGAGCCACCCCCGCCCCAACTTACACATTAATATACCCCCACAAAAGGTTTTACGACCCACAGTTTGAGAGACGCTGTCCTAAGGGCTTTTTTTTCTTTATCAGGTTATCATAGCTACAAAGAGTTCCATCCGCAGCATCCACTTCCACGCCCTAGGGGCGGGGGTGGCTCAGTCGGTAGCGCGCCAGGCTCGTAATCTGCAGTTCCCAGGTTCGAGTCCCAGCTGGGTCAGCGTTGAGATTTATCTCCGCAAATATTCCCCGCCCTGCCCACGGTCAGTAGGGGACACCGATGGGCTTGGAAAGGCCGCCGTCCGTCGGATGGGACGTTAAGCCGTGGCCCCGTGTGCGGGAGAGCCATACCCTGTGCACGTTAAAGAACACGTTGGATGGCTTTGACGGGAGGCTACCATCTGTCTCCCAACAGCTGTTCCAGTGGGTCCCCTCCCCCAACCTTCTCTGAGCCTTCGGGGTCCATGTGACCTGGCCATTTAGCCCATGGTGTGCAAAAAAGTGCCGCTCAGAGGTAAAACAACCCAATCCAACCCTTCCAGGCCCAATGCTGATTCTTTAAAAGCCGCAGTCAGTAATTTCGATTCAGTTTTACCGTTGAAGCTTCTGAGACAATGAAGTAAACTAAAAGTCCAAAAAGAAAGGGAAGAAAATGCCACCCCGATGTTTTTCATCTGCGAAGTGTCTTTGGAAGTCGTCGTTTTCCAGGAAGCGACGTGTAATTGTGCGACACCGCAGCCGCTGGGTGTTTCCAATGCAAGGCCAGGAGGCCGACAATGGCAGGACTTGGCTGCCTGCCACCTTAGAGAGTCTGGTATCTGGGCCACTGATGGATGGGAGGATACGGATCCCTGCATAGCGGCCAATGCTTCAAAGCATGCCGTTGCAACATGTGCCCTTTGCCTCATCCTGCAGAGGAGAAAGTTCCTAAAAACAGAGGACAGGCAATTGGAGAGAGGGAAAATGAGCTGAGATTCCAAAAAGGGAAAAAAAAAGACATTTACATAATCACACCCGGTGCCTTATCAAGAATTTTTCTGTTGAGGGGGGGGGGGTCTTCTGCATGGGAGTTGGGTTCAAGAGTGGGTTACTAGAGGACTCACCTAAAAAAATGGTTGTTTTACCTCTGAGCGGCACTTTTTTGCACACAACGGGCTAAATGGACAGGTCACAAGGACCCCGAGGGCTCAAAGAAGGTTGGAGGTAAGGGACCCGCTGGATAGCTGTTGGGAGACAGATGGTAGCCTCTCCTCAAGGTCATCCAGCGTGTTCTTTAATGTGCACAAATATGGTTCTCCCGACACGGACCAGCGTTGAGATTTATCTCCGCAAAAATCCCCGCCCTGCCCCACGGTCAGTAGGGGACACCGATGGGCTTGGAAAGACCGCCGTCCGTCGGATGGGACGTTAAGCCATGGCCCCGTGTGCGGGAGAGCCATACCCTGTGCACGTTAAAGAACACACTGGATGGCCTTGACGGGAGGCTACCATCTGTCTCCCAACAGCTGTTCCAGTGGGTCCCCTCCCCCAACCTTCTCTGAGCGTTCGGTGTTCATGTGACCTGGCCATTTAGCCCATTGTGTGCAAAAAAGTGTCGCTCAAAGGTAAAACAACCCAACAACCCAACCGATACGGACCACGGCTTAACGTCCCATCCGACGGGAGGCAGCCTATTGACCGTGGGCAAGGAGGGGTTTGCGGAGATAAATTTCAATGCTAGCCCAGCTGGGACTCGAACCTGGGAACTGCGGATTACGAACCTGGCGTGCCACCAACTGAAAACCCCCATAAACTGCAGTTCCCAGGTTCGAGTCCCAAGTGTGCAAAGCTTTGCGCTGGAGGGTCATACCCTGTGCACGTTAAAGAACACGCTGGATAGCCTTGATAAGAGGGTTTCATCTAGCTAACAACTCTGCAGTAGGTCCACTTCCTCCAAACTATGAGTCTGCGGGGTACATGATTTGGCCATTTAGCCCATTGTGTGCAGAAAAGGGACTCTAAAAGGTGAAGCAACCCAACATATTATACATCACTAACGTAATCTTCACGCAGCCGGAACTAGTCTGGTTACGGACTAGTTGAAAAAAATCAAAACTGTGCCTAAAAATGTAAAAAAATTAATAAATACCCCCTCAAGCAGCTGGTACTTTACCCCCTCTAGCTCCCCTCAAGCTCTGGTACTTTAGCAGCCGGAACCCTCAAGCTCTACCCCCTCAAGCTCTGGTACTTTAGCAGCCGGAACTAGTCTTCACGCAGCCGGAACTAGTCTGTTTACAGACTAGGTGAAAAAAATCAAAACTCTGCCTAAAATGTAAAAAAATTAATAAATACCCCCTCAAGCAGCTTCTTGCCAGAGCTGTGACAGGTTAATACGCCCTAAGACAGGGGTGGGCAATTGTTTTCGTATCTACACTGCGCATGCGTATTGACGTGGCCGTCCTAGTGGAAAATACGAGACAAATCTTCGGTCGCGCACGGGAAGGAAATCTCGGTTCAAAGCGGATTTTTCTGACTGTCTTGGCGGGCCACAAAAAACTCTTAGCGGGCCGAATGTGGCCCGCGGTCCGCTATTTGCCCACCCCTGCCCTAGGAGAATGTCTGTGAGGATGGCGGGACCTCAGCAGAAAAACAGCTATGCTGGTGAAAAACAAAATCCTCCTCACATTTCCATTGTGTTGAAGCCTGAAGCTAACAAACGACTAACACGCCAAGAATCCGTCTGGTAGCATCAGCAAGCCGAGCCATCCGAATGTGGAGACAGACGATCTTTCTGCCATTTCTTCCCCCCGGCGGTGGGGGATTTGGGGAGCCAGAGCAAGAGGCCCTCAAGGCCACAAGTCAACACTCGCAGAGGGGAGGAGAAGGAGGAGGCAGGAGCACAGAGATGCATCTTCCATGCAATGCCGAGTTAACTGTCCCATTAGCTCCCGACATCCTTTCGCTGTCTGGATGCCATTAACTTCGTTCGCGGAGGTCGCCGTAGAGAAAGTGAACGTGTCACACGTTTTGGAAAAGGTCGCAGGGGGCCAGTAGGGCACCGGGGATGTCTTGATGGGTGGCACGCGGTCTTGTACCACGTGGAGCTCATCGTTGCCATGGAAACAGCTCAGGTAAGCGCAAGTTAATTGGGAATGGGCTGCGCCGACTCGATACTGATTCCCTTAATAGCTGCATTTGGGTTGGTTTGCTTCTGAGCGGCACTTTTCTGCACACAGTGGACTAAATAGCCAGGTCACTAGGACCCCAAAGATTCAGAGTTAGGTAGAAGAATGAGCTGTTGGATTGGGTTGGGTTGTTTTACCTCTGAGCGGCACTTTTTTGCACACCATGGGCTAAATGGCCAGGTCACATGGACCCTGAAGGCTCAGAGAAGGTTGTGGGAGGGGACCCACTGGAACAGCTGTTGGGAGACAGATGGTAGCCTCCCGTCAAGGCCATCCAGCGTGTTCTTTAACGTGCACAAGGTATGGCTCTCCCGCACACGGGGCCACGGCTTAACGTCCATACGACGGACGGCGGCCTTTCCAAGCCCGTCGGTGTCCCCTACTGACCGTGGGTAGGGCGGGGAATTTTGCGGAGATAAATCTCAACGCTGACCCAGCTGGGACTCGAACCTGGGAACTACAGATTACGAGCCTGGCGCGCTACCGACTGAGCCACCCCCGCCCCAAATGAGCTGTTAGTGGGTCAGATTAACTTTCTCTAATAACCCTTAACAGAGTGTTAACAGCCTACAGGAGCTTGTCCATGTTTTCCCCGCTATCAAACAGATGGAAGTATCCCGTCAGATCATCCAGCGTGTTCTTTAACATCAACAGGAAATGATTCTCCTGCGCACGAGGTCCGGTCAAAGTAGGGTTCCCATGCCAACTGTTGAGGTGTCAACAGTTGGGATTCGAATCGGGGACCTGCAGATTACAAATCTCGAGCGTTACCGACTGCGCCTATATACATCTACCCCGATATCTCAGGTGCTCTTGGATTGACCTACTATGTTTTTCTACCCATTAACTGACCTGTATGCCGAGTGGTTAGCGCGCTTGGCTACTGATCTAAGGGACCTGGGTTCGAGTCCCGGGTAAGGCATGGATGTATGCGTCGTTTTTCCACTGAGGTCCCTGGGTCAGCGTTGAGATTTATCTCCGCAAAATTCCCCGCCCTGCCCACGGTCAGTAGGGGACACCGGTGGGCTTGGAAAGGCCACCGTCCGTCGGATGGGACGTTAAGCCGTGGCCCCGTGTGCGGGAGAGCCATACCCTGTGCAAGTTAAAGAACACGCTGGATGGCCTTGATGGGAGGCCTGATCTGTCTCCCAACAGCTGTTCCAGTGGGTCTCCTCCCCCAACCTTCTCTGAGCCTTCGGGGTCCATGTGACCTGGCCATTTAGCCCATGGTGTGCAAAAAAGTGCCGCTCAGAGGTAAAACAACCAACCCAACCCGCTGAGGTCCTGCCATCCTCTCAGACCTTCTACTGTGGCATATAAACTGACAGGCTCCTGTAGACCTCTGTGGCAAGCAGCTGCTTGAGGGGGTATTTTTTTTATTTTTATGACTTCTATGACCAGTGGCGAAGAGTCGTAACTTTCTAATTCTGAGAATTAGACGAAGTATTAAATATACTCCTAATGAGATTAAATATAAACTTTTCGATATAAAAGTCCACGTCACTAGATGCAAAATTTAGACTTTTTAACTCCAAGCACAAAAAGTTACTTTGGAAAGACAGCCGGGGGGAAAAAAACTTTTGAAATACTTCCTAAGGAAATTATTTTTACTGTAGATATTTTAACGATGATCTGAACAACAGAACTTTCTTAAAATTGAAGGTTTTATATTTTGGCCGTAATAAATAAAATTAATACCCCCTCAAGCAGCTGCTTGCCACAGAGGTCTGACAGGAGCCTGTCAGTTTATATGCCACAGTAGAAGATCTGAGAGGATGGCAGGACCTCAGCAGAAAAACAACACATACAACCATGCCTTAACTCGGGACTCGAACCCAGGTCCCTTAGATCAGTAGCCAAGCGCGCTAACCACTCGGCCATGGGACGGCTGTAACGTTCGAAATTTATGAAAGAAGAAGAAAGTCTTCGAAATAAAAAAGCACTTTTCAGTTTAGTGCACACATCAAGCGCCAAACAGCATGGTATTTTCATTTTTGGTTCGAGCCCCAGGTAAGGCATGGTTGTGTGAATGGGGGCGGGGGTGGCTCAGTCGGTAGCGCGCCAGGCTCGTAATCTGTAGTTCCCAGGTTCGAGTCCCAGCTGGGTCAGCGTTGAGATTTATCTCCGCAAAAATTCCCCGCCCTGCCCACGGTCAGTAGGGGACACCGATGGGTTTGGAAAGGCCGCCGTCTGTCGGATGGGACGTTAAGCCGTGGCCCCGTGTGCGGGAGAGAGTCATACCCTGTGCACGTTAAAGAACACGCTGGATGGCCTTGACGGGAGGCTACCATCTGTCTTCCAACAGCTGTTCCAGTGGGTCCCCTCCCCCAACCTTCTCTGAGCCTTCGCGGTCCATGTGACCTGGCCATTTAGCCCATGATGTGCAAAAAAGTGCCGCTCAGAGGTAAAACAACCCAACCCAAATTCGAAATAAAAGTTACATCTCTAGAAAACTAGTAACAATGGACAGCACAAGTAAGTTATATAAACCAATTCTGTTTTTGCACGATTTTGATTCAACACGGTTTGGAAAAAAAATTGCAATTCTCTTTTTACACGATTTATTTTTATCTAAAGCGGTTTAAACGGCGCTTTTTTAAAAATCACCATTTGAATTTAATTCTGAAAAAATCTTCATATTCAAGAAAAAATTCCTAGAATTTACATTTATAACAAAGATGCCGCTTTCATGGTCACATTTTTCGAAGTAGTTTTTTTTTTTTAACTTTGAAAATGTACTATAGATACGCATTTTGTGCACTAAAATCCCCAAAATAAAATCTACACTAACATAACTACACAACAAGTTTTCTCTATTTTATTCTCTATTTTATGGAAAAATTGTAGATATAAAACCTACTTTATTCGGAATAAAGTGGCAACATTGAGTTCCGGGTTGGGTTGTTTTACCCCTCAGCGGCACTTTTTTGCACACCATGGGCTAAATGGCCAGGTCACATGGACCCCGAAGGCTCAGAGAAGGTTGGGGGAGGGGACCCACTGGAACAGCTGTTGAGAGACAGATGGTAGCCTCCCGTCAAGGCCATCCAGCGTGTTCTTTAACGTTGGGTTGGGTTGTTTTACCCCTCAGCGGCACTTTTTTGCACACCATGGGCTAAATGGCCATGTCACATGGACCCCGAAGGCCAGAGAAGGTTGGGGGAGGGGACCCACTGGAACAGCTGTTGGGAGACAGATGGTAGCCTCCCGTCAAGGCCATCCAGAGTGTTCTTTAACGTGCACAGGGTATGTCTCTCCCGCACGCGGGGCCACGGCTTAACGTCCCATCCGACGGACGGCGGCCTTTCCAAGCCCATCGGTGTCCCCTACTGACCGTGGGAAGGGCGGGGAATTGTGCTTGAGTTCCGGGAATTCCCATCAAATTTATCTTGGATACATACGTTAGTTTCGGTCTCTCATTTCGTGTTTAAAGTTAGAAGTGTCTAGATGTTTATTAGGAGAAATCGTAAATAATTTTGTTTTTTGAAGTTTTGTGTGCGTAATATAAATTTATTAAAATTTACTGATAGGATATTTATAATTTTTCATCATCTGATTTATTAACTACAATTGAAATATTTTTCGCAAGCCTTACCACCATGTTGGATAATTAAACGATACAAAAGCAGAAAAGGAAAGCTATCTAAATTTTAGATCGTCTTGCAACTGGAGAAGGTTCAACATCCATAGGTAAATATTTTGGTTTGAACGAAGCTACTCTAAGAACCATCAAGAAAAATGAAGATGCTATTAGAAAATCTGTGCTTTCTGGAACAAAATGGAGCGCTAAGTCGTCATCGTACACGAGAGATGTTGTAAAAGTGACGATGGAAAAGGCACTAGTATTGTGGATAGAAGATAATTCGCAAAAAAAGAATACCTCTAGACGGAAATACCATCAAATAGATGGCATTACGAATATATAAGCAGATACAAGAAATGGAACGAACCACATCAGCTCACTTAAACAAAAAATTATGAATTTTCTGCAAGTACAAGTACAGGTTGGCGTGAAGGATTTCTTCAAAGACATGCGTTTCATAATGTAAAGATAAAAGGTGAAGTTGCATTTGCAGATGAGCCGGCTGCTAAAAATTTTGTCCAAAATTGGCCCAAATCATTGAAGATGTGGATACACTCCTGATCAAGTTTGGAATGCAGATGAAACTGGTCTTTTTTGGGAAAAAAAAAATGCCGAGTAGAACCTACGTAGCAAAATCACAGAAAACTATTGGCGGCTTTAAAGCAGTTAAGGATCGCTTCAGGGTTGAGTTGTTTTACCTCTGAGAGACACTTTTTTTTGCACACAATGGGCTAAATGGCCAGGTCACATGGACCCCGAAGGCTCAGAGAAGGTTGGGTGAGGGAACCCACTGGAACAGCTGTTGGGAGACAGATGGTAGCCTGCCGTCAAGACCATCCAGCGTGTTCTTTAACGTGCACCGGGTATGGCTCTCTCTCTCTCTCCCACACACGGGACCACGGCTTAACGTCCCATCCGACGGACGGCATAATTTCCAAGCCCATCGGTGTCCCCTACTGACCGTGGGGAGGGCAGGGAATTTTGCGGAGATAAATCTCAACGCTGACCCAGCTGGGACTCGAACCTGGGAACTACAGATTACGAGACTGGCGCGCTACCGACTGAGCCACCCCCGCCCCGACATCCTTAATACAACCACTAGACCAGGGTGTAATTGTCACATTTAAAACTTATTACGTAAGACGAACATTCCAATACATTTTGGATAAACTAGATAAGGATAAAATACTAACAGTTATTGATGTGTGGAAGAAATTTTTTATTTTAGATTGTATCAGACATGCTGGATTGACGTTATCAGAATTAAAACCATCAACTTTAAACTCATTCTGGAAAGCTATTTGGCCAGAATGTGTAAAAAGCAAAGATCCTATTCCCCCAAATACGACTGAATATCCTAATATCATCACTTTAGCACATGTAGTTGGTGGAGAAGGATTCGATGATTTATCGTTTGTAGATATTAATGAATTGTTGGTTGACAAAACTCTTAATGAAGATGAAGTAACAGAAGTTGTCCTTGAGACTCTTGATGAAAAAGGAAAAAGGAATGGTGATGAAGAGGTTCCACTCACTGCAGGTTTAATTAAAGAAGAGCTTCAAATGGCTATTAAATTGGAAAGTCATTTTCTTACACATGATTCCATTTGTCGAACGAGCTGAGAAGTTTAAACGTGAACTGACGTCATGCATGGCGCGTTATCAAACGAATCCACAACTTAACAAAGAGGTTGATTACAGAGTTCGAGAGTACAGAGTAGAGATTGATTACAGAGTTCGTTGTCAAAACTAATCAAACTTCAGAATCACTGGAAACAAGTGATAATTTGGTTTCCCATCTCACAGAGAACATTTCACCATTGGGGTATGAATACCCCAATGGTGAAATGTTTTCCCATTGTGTTTTAAGCGATGAAAGTGATTTAATTCCAGTCTTTACGCAAACGAATGCGTCTATTGTCAGAAAGTGACAACGAATAAAATCTAGTTAATAATAATATGTAAGTCATATTTTTTGCACTTTTGTATTCTTGAATTAGTGACATATTTTCTTTATGAATGATAATTTACTTTATATATGCACATATAATTATCTTTATAAGTTTATGAAATAAAAAAAATGTGTTTAAATGAATAAAGATCAAATAAAGATTTAATTAAAGATTTTGATATGATATTTTTGAAAACAACTTATTATTTGAACTGGGTTTTCACGTCTGGAACCAATCTTCTATTTTTCCATATATATTGTATTTTTTTTTTTACACGGTTTTTTCAAGAACCTATCTACCGTGTAAAAACAGAATTGGGTGTACTTATACAGGGTGAATGTGAAAAAGTGGGCAAAACTTTACTTGGGTGGTAGAACGCAGCTATACGAGCAATATTCGTCATAGAATGTATGGTCGGAACGCAAGCGGTGAGAAGTTAAAAGGTAGTTTTCCACTGTCACATTTAAAGAATGAACACAAGAAGGAGAGGAGATACTTCAGAAAACATTTTATTAACAGGAATGTAATTGAGGTACATGCTCAAAGAAATTGCTCAAAAAGTGCATATCCGCCATTTCGTGGTTAGTATAACCAGCCATCCTCTCGGCAATCCACGGTAGAAATGCCGTTGGGTGCGAGGACCGACCCTTTTATACCACTTCCAACGCCACCTAGCTGCTCGCCGTTTGCGTTCCGACCATACATTCTATGACGAATATTGCTCGTATAGCTGCGTTCTACCACCCCGTAAAGTTTTGCCCACTTTCTCAGATTCACCCTATATATTCTAAAAGTAAATTCTTATACACCAAACATCCAAAACATTATGACCAGCGCATCTTTATGCAAATCGAAGCAACTGCAAGTAAATGACAGCGCATGTAAAGGTCATGAAACAGTATAAATAACACCTGATACTGAGCTCTGTTAATCAGTGTTATTTTTGTTCTTCAGATGAGAATAACAGCGGACGTAAGTGAGTTTGACAAAGGCCAAATTGTAATGGCCAGACGACTGGGTCAGAGCATTTCCGAGACGGCAAGGCTTGTGGTGTACTCACGGTAAGCCGTGGTTAGTACCTTAAAAAAGTAGTCGAAAGAGGAAAAACCACGATCTGCCAGCAAGTAATTTCAGTGCTGATGACGAGAGTAATGTGTCACAAAACACAGTACATCGAACCCTGCTGAAAATGGGGTTGCGTGGTCGCTATCTGCTCCGAGTGCCCATGCTAACCTCGGTTCACCGTCGAAAGCACCTACAGTGGGCACATGAGCATCAAAACTGGACCTTGAATGATTGGAAGAAGGTCGTCTGATCCGATGAATCTCGTTTCCTGTTACACCATGTGGACGGCTGGGTAGGTGGGAATTGTTTACCTGGGGAAGTGTTGGCACCAGGATGCACCGTGAGACAAAAACAAGTCGGTGGAAGAAGTGTAATGCTTTTAACAATGTTCTGCTGGGAAACTCTGGGTCCAATCACTCATGTGCAGGAAACTATGACGTCTACCACTTCCCAAACATCATTGCAGACTAGGTATATCCTTTCATGGCAACGGTATATCTCTCTAGTAGTATATCCTTTCAGCAGGATAATGCGCCATGCCACACTGCCCGTTAGAGTTCGAGAATGGTTCGTGGAACATGAGGAAGACTTCCAGGTATTGCCCTGGCTTCCAAATTCCCCAGACATCAATATAATCGAGCATCTATGGTTTGTGTTGGAACAGCATATCCGATCTGCGGCGCCTTAACCACGTAACTTACAAGAGTTAAAGGTTCCGCTGATAATGTGTTGGTACCAGATACCACAAGACACCTTTAAAAATCTTGTAGCGTTCACGGGCCTTACCGGGTAAGAGCTGTTTTGGCGGCATGTGGAGAGCCAACATCATATTAGGCAGATGGTCATAATGTTTTGACTTTCGGTGTATTGCTTGTGGCATAAATGCCATTTTCTTATGTCCACTCCAGCGTCTGCAGTTTGGTAATATTACGATATAGGCTGTGCTGGACCGTGAATTAACCACAGATTAACTAGCTAGTATAGACAGACTGAGCACCACTGCTTGCAGCGCCATCTATAACAGCCAGTCGTAATTCTCATTTTCCCGCCAACCTTCATACTGCCTCACAAAATTAGGCCCACCCCCGAAAGTTAGTCTGCAAAACGTCTGTGCGTCGATAACTTGGCCCATCTCTAACGTATTACTCCATTCATAAGTAAGGCGACTGCAGCGCCCCCAAAGATTTCGGACACTTGCGGCGCGTTCAATCCCGACCCACTGGAGCTAATGACCCGATCTTTGAACCCTACATAGTCAGAACTAAGTAGGACCGCTACATCAAATTAGGAACTGATCGGTCCAGTATTTGCGGAATTGCAAGAGAGGAAAACCTGTGCCACAGGTGACGTCACGCAGGACGTGAACGAATGTCTGTCCACCAGTTACGAATACACCCGCTTCTCGGAGTCGTTAAATGGAGACCAAAATAAAAATAAATACCCACTCAACCAGCTGCTTGCCACAGAGGTCTGACAGGAAACTTTCAGTTTGTACGCCATAGTAATAGAAGGTCTGTGAGGATGATGAGACCTCAGTAGAAAACAACACAAACATCCATGCCTTATCCGGGGCTCGAACCCAGGTCCCTTAGAGCAGTAGCCTAGTGCATTAACCACTTGGCCACGGGATGGCTAAAATCGAGACCAAAGCAACGGAGTGATCATGCTTTTGGTCTTAAAGTGACAACATGAAATTTTTGACACATACAGTCGCTCAAAAAGGTATCTGAACACTATGGTTGATTACTGAATTTAGAAAAAATATCTGGTAACGATTTTTTTAGAAATTAGTGATCTGGCAACGATTTTTTTAGAAATCAGTGATTTGACAATCTTCCTGTCACGTGATTACAGAATTCAGGAAAAATATCTGGAGCGCGTACAGCAACTATACACGCTCCAGTTACAGTTCACACCAAACTGGAGCGTGTGCAGTTATTGCACACGTTCCAGTTTGCTGTGAACGGTAACTGCACACGCTCAATATTTCAGTGACTGAGCCCACACGATCTAGTATCAAAATAATATGACCAACTACAGTCGCTCAAAAAAGTATCCGAACACTATGGTTGATTACAAAATTCAAAAAAAAATATCTGGCAACGAGTTTTTTTTTTTTAGAAATTAGTGATCTGGCAACCTTTTTGTCACGTGAGGTTGCCAGATTACTAATTTCTAAAAATAAATATCGTTGCCAGATATTTTTTCTGAATTCTGTAATCAACCTTAGTGTTCGGATACTTTTGTGAGCGACTGTACATAAGATCACATCCTGTAATTTACAGTACCAGGCGATCACATTCATGTAATTTGCTGAGCAAAGAGAGCTTTCTCGTGTAATTTGCAGAGGTAAATTCGTGTAATTCGAAGAGTAATTCGTGTAATTCGAAGAGGTATATTCATGTGAGATGCAGGGTGACGGAAACATATTCTTTTATTTGGCCAGGACATGAGATTACACTCGTGTTATTTACAGGACTATGGAAGCATATTCGTGTAAAATACAGGGCTATGGAAGCATATTCGTTAATTTACAGGGCTATGTAAGCATATTCGTGTAATTTACAGGGCTATGGAAGCATATTCGTGTAATTTACAGGGCTATGGAAGCATATTCGTGTAATTTACAGGGCTATGGAAGCATATTCGTGTAATTTACAGGGCTATGGAAGCATATTCGTTAATTTACAGTGCTATGAAAGCATATTCGTGTAATTTACAAGGCTATGAAAGCATATTCGTGTAATTTACAGGGCTATGGAAGCATATTCGTGTAATTTACAGGGCTATGGAATCATATTCATGTAATTTACAGGGCTATGGAAGCATATTCGTGTAATTTACAGGGCTATGGAAGCATATTCGTGTAATTTACAAGGCTATGAAAGCATATTCGTGTAATTTACAGTGCTATGGAAGCATATTCGTGTAATTTACAAGGCTGTGGAAGAATATTCGTGTAATTTACAGGGCTATGAAAGCATATTCGGGTAATTTACAGTGCTATGGAAGCATATTCGTGTAATTTACAAGGCTATGAAAGCATATTCGTGTAATTTTCAGGGCTATGAAAGCATATTCGTGTAATTTACAGGGCTATGAAAGCACATTCGTGTAATTTACAAGGCTGTGGAAGAATATTCGTGTAATTTACAAGGCTGTGGAAGCATATTCGTGTAATTTACAGGGCTATATAAGCATATTCGTGTAATTTACAGGGCTATGAAAGCATATTCGTGTAATTTACAGGGCTATGGAAGCATATTCGTGTAATTTACAAGGTTGTGGAAGAATATTCGTGTAATTTACAGGGCTATGGAAGCATATTCGTGTAATATACAGGGCTATGGAAGCATATTCGTGTAATTTACAAGGCTATGAAAGCATATTCGTGTAATTTTCAGGGCTATGAAAGCATATTCGTGTAATTTACAGGGCTATGGAAGCATATTCGTGTAATTTACAAGGCTATGAAAGCATATTCGTGTAATTTACAGTGCTATGGAAGCATATTCGTGTAATTTACAAGGCTATGAAAGCATATTCGTGTAATTTTCAGGGCTATGAAAGCATATTCGTGTAATTTACAGGGCTATGAAAGCACATTCGTGTAATTTACAAGGCTGTGGAAGAATATTCGTGTAATTTACAAGGCTGTGGAAGCATATTCGTGTAATTTACAGGGTTATATAAGCATATTCGTGTAATTTACAGGGCTATGAAAGCATATTCGTGTAATTTACAGGGCTATGGAAGCATATTCGTGTAATTTACAAGGTTGTGGAAGAATATTCGTGTAATTTACAGGGCTATGGAAGCATATTCGTGTAATATACAGGGCTATGGAAGCATATTCGTGTAATTTACAAGGCTATGAAAGCATATTCGTGTAATTTTCAGGGCTATGAAAGCATATTCGTGTAATTTACAGGGCTATGGAAGCATATTCGTGTAATTTACAAGGCTATGAAAGCATATTCGTGTAATTTACAGTGCTATGGAAGCATATTCGTGTAATTTACAAGGCTATGAAAGCATATTCGTGTAATTTTCAGGGCTATGAAAGCATATTCGTGTAATTTACAGGGCTATGAAAGCACATTCGTGTAATTTACAAGGCTGTGGAAGAATATTCGTGTAATTTACAAGGCTGTGGAAGCATATTCGTGTAATTTACAGGGCTATGTAAGCATATTCGTGTAATTTACAGGGCTATGGAAGCATATTCGTGTAATTTACAAGGCTATGAAAGCATATTCGTGTAATTTACAAGGCTATGAAAGCATATTCGTGTAATTTTCAGGGCTATGAAAGCATATTCGTGTAATTTACAGGGCTATGAAAGCACATTCGTGTAATTTACAAGGCTGTGGAAGAATATTCGTGTAATTTACAAGGCTGTGGAAGCATATTCGTGTAATTTACAGGGCTATGCAAGCATATTCGTGTAATTTACAGGGCTATGTAAGCATATTCGTGTAATTTACAGGGCTATGGAAGCATATTCGTGTAATTTACAGGGCTATGGAAGCACATTCGTGTAATTTACAGGGCTATGTAAGCATATTCGTGTAATTTACAGGGCTATGGAAGCATATTCGTGTAATTTACAGGGCTATGGAAGCATATTCGTGTAATTTACAGGGCTATGAAAGCATATTCGTGTAATTTACAGGGCTATGGAAGCATATTCGTGTAATTTACAAGGCTGTGGAAGAATATTCGTGTAATTTACAAGGCTATGAAAGCATATTCGTGTAATTTACAGGGCTATGAAAGCATATTCGTGTAATTTACAGGGCTATGGAAGCATATTCGTGTAATTTACAGGGCTATGGAAGCATATTCGTGTAATTTACAAGGCTGTGGAAGCATATTCGTGTAATTTACAAGGCTATGAAAGCATATTCGTGTAATTTACAGGGCTATGAAAGCATATTCGTGTAATTTACAGGGCTATGGAAGCATATTCGTGTAATTTACAAGGCTGTGGAAGAATATTCGTGTAATTTACAAGGCTGTGGAAGCATATTCGTGTAATTTACAGGGCTATATAAGCATATTCGTGTAATTTACAGGGCTATGAAAGCATATTCGTGTAATTTACAGGGCTATGGAAGCATATTCGTGTAATTTACAAGGTTGTGGAAGAATATTCGTGTAATTTACAGGGCTATGGAAGCATATTCGTGTAATATACAGGGCTATGGAAGCATATTCGTGTAATTTACAAGGCTATGAAAGCATATTCGTGTAATTTTCAGGGCTATGAAAGCATATTCGTGTAATTTACAGGGCTATGGAAGCATATTCGTGTAATTTACAAGGCTATGAAAGCATATTCGTGTAATTTACAGTGCTATGGAAGCATATTCGTGTAATTTACAAGGCTATGAAAGCATATTCGTGTAATTTTCAGGGCTATGAAAGCATATTCGTGTAATTTACAGGGCTATGAAAGCACATTCGTGTAATTTACAAGGCTGTGGAAGAATATTCGTGTAATTTACAAGGCTGTGGAAGCATATTCGTGTAATTTACAGGGCTATATAAGCATATTCGTGTAATTTACAGGGCTATGAAAGCATATTCGTGTAATTTACAGGGCTATGGAAGCATATTCGTGTAATTTACAAGGTTGTGGAAGAATATTCGTGTAATTTACAGGGCTATGGAAGCATATTCGTGTAATATACAGGGCTATGGAAGCATATTCGTGTAATTTACAAGGCTATGAAAGCATATTCGTGTAATTTTCAGGGCTATGAAAGCATATTCGTGTAATTTACAGGGCTATGGAAGCATATTCGTGTAATTTACAAGGCTATGAAAGCATATTCGTGTAATTTACAGTGCTATGGAAGCATATTCGTGTAATTTACAAGGCTATGAAAGCATATTCGTGTAATTTTCAGGGCTATGAAAGCATATTCGTGTAATTTACAGGGCTATGAAAGCACATTCGTGTAATTTACAAGGCTGTGGAAGAATATTCGTGTAATTTACAAGGCTGTGGAAGCATATTCGTGTAATTTACAGGGCTATGTAAGCATATTCGTGTAATTTACAGGGCTATGGAAGCATATTCGTGTAATTTACAAGGCTATGAAAGCATATTCGTGTAATTTTCAGGGCTATGAAAGCATATTCGTGTAATTTACAGGGCTATGAAAGCACATTCGTGTAATTTACAAGGCTGTGGAAGAATATTCGTGTAATTTACAAGGCTGTGGAAGCATATTCGTGTAATTTACAGGGCTATGCAAGCATATTCGTGTAATTTACAGGGCTATGTAAGCATATTCGTGTAATTTACAGGGCTATGGAAGCATATTCGTGTAATTTACAGGGCTATGGAAGCACATTCGTGTAATTTACAGGGCTATGTAAGCATATTCGTGTAATTTACAGGGCTATGGAAGCATATTCGTGTAATTTACAGGGCTATGGAAGCATATTCGTGTAATTTACAGGGCTATGAAAGCATATTCGTGTAATTTACAGGGCTATGGAAGCATATTCGTGTAATTTACAAGGCTGTGGAAGAATATTCGTGTAATTTACAAGGCTATGAAAGCATATTCGTGTAATTTACAGGGCTATGAAAGCATATTCGTGTAATTTACAGGGCTATGGAAGCATATTCGTGTAATTTACAGGGCTATGGAAGCATATTCGTGTAATTTACAAGGCTGTGGAAGAATATTCGTGTAATTTACAAGGCTGTGGAAGCATATTCGTGTAATTTACAAGGCTATGAAAGCATATTCGTGTAATTTACAGGGCTATGAAAGCATATTCGTGTAATTTACAGGGCTATGGAAGCATATTCGTGTAATTTACAAGGCTGTGGAAGAATATTCGTGTAATTTACAAGGCTGTGGAAGCATATTCGTGTAATTTACAAGGCTATGAAAGCATATTCGTGTAATTTACAGGGCTATGTAAGCATATTCGTGTAATTTACAGGGCTATGAAAGCATATTCGTGTAATTTACAAGGCTGTGGAAGAATATTCGTGTAATTTACAAGGCTGTGGAAGCATATTCGTGTAATTTACAGGGCTATGGAAGCATATTCGTGTAATTTACAAGGCTGTGGATGAATATTCGTGTAATTTACAAGGCTGTGGAAGCATATTCGTGTAATTTACAGGGCTATGGAAGCATATTCGTGTAATTTACAAGGCTATGAAAGCATATTCGTGTAATTTACAGGGCTATGAAAGCATATTCGTGTAATTTACAGGGCTATGAAAGCATATTCGTGTAATTTACAGGGCTATGGAAGCATATTCATGTAATTTACAAGGCTGTGGAAGAATATTCGTGTAATTTACAGGGCTATGGAAGCATAAAGTAATGCAACAAGTGAAAGTAATGCAATAGGAACTTTTTTGGCAGAAATTTATCATGAGTATTTCTGCAAGTCGAAATGAAATTACACGAGTGTAATCTCATGCTAAAAGTATTTCTGCAAGTCGAAAAAAAACCCCAATCTCTTTGGCGTCTTTGTGGCTCTGTTCTCCTCTTCCCTTTGTATCTCAATGGATTCTCTAATCTTTTGGTCACTTTCCCTCTTTCGTGGATCTGAAACAAGAGTCAATAAAGTCACCCAGTTCCTGCTCCAGCCTCATTCTTTTGATAAGAGTTCAGCCATCTTTACTCGAAGGCAAACAGTTATCAGCTTTGGCCGAAGAGGCACTGATGCATTGTCTGCCATGGGATCATCAGAGTCTCGCCTCTCAAGGTTTTTTTTTTTTCATTTTCTTGTTATTGCAGGGATGTCGGGTATTTGGAGGATTTTTACCCCCTCAAACATCTCCCTTTTTTTTTTTTCATTTTTCTTTGCTTTTGGGCTGAAAGCAGAGATTGCCTCTAAGCCCAGGATCCGTCAGTACAGCTTTAGAGTGATAGACAATAATCACAGTTTGGATTTTTTTTACCTATGACTTGCACTTTTTTTGCACACAGTGGGCTAAATGGCCAGGTCACAAGGACCTTAAGGATCAGAGAAGTGGGGGGGGGGAGAGGTCCCACCGGAAAACTATTAGGAGATAGATGGTAGTCTCTCATTAAGGCCTTCCAGTGCGGTCATCAACGTGCACAGGGTTTGGCTCTCCGCACACGGGGTCACAACTTAACGTCCCATACGACCACCCTTTACTGACCGCGAGCAGGGTGGATAGTTTGTGAATAAATCTCAAAACTGGCCCAGCACTCGCTCGAGCCTGTGATTTGGGATGTTGGGTTGTTTTACCTCTGAGCGGCACTTTTTTGCACATCATGGGCTAAATGGCCAGGTCACATGGACCCCGAAGGCTCAGAGACGGTTGGGGGAGGGGACCCACTGGAACAGCTGTTGGGAGACAGATGGTAGCCTCTCGTCAAGGCCATCCAGCGTGTTCTTTAACGTGCACAGGGTATGGCTCTCCCGCACACGGGGCCACGGCTTAACGTCCCATCCGATGGACGGCGGCCTTTCCAAGTCCAATCGGTGTCCTCTACTGACCGTGGGCAGGGCGGGGAATTCTGCGGAGATAAATCTCAACGCTAAATCGGCTGGGACTCGAACCTGGGAACTACAGATTACGAGCCTGGCGCGCTACCGACTGAGCCACCCCCGCCCCCAGCTGTTTAAAGCTGAAAGAATAAAACTCAGATACTTTTTATGTTGTACAAGTACTAACAAAATACTTCTATTTACATTTTCCCCTCATCCTCAATCATCTATTAGCTCGAATTAAAACTTTTAAGGAGTGGAAAAGCAGGTAAAGGAAAAACTTCCTTCTTTTTGAAAACGAGATTCCCATGTGCTCCAGGGGCGATAATGCGTTCTTCTGGTGTTTTTTGAAAGCGAGATGAAGAGCGGAGAAATAAAGGAGGACAAAAAAGAAATTGCGATGAGAAATCGGTTGTTAGGAGTGAGATGCAATTGAAGAAAAAAAAACTCGCAAAAACAGACAAAAAATTTTCCAGCCAAACGATCAAGAGTCATGACAATCGAGAAGTACAAAAGAAGCCCATCAAAGGAGTAAGACTCTTGCGGAGTAATGGGCCGAAGAGTTGAAAGAAAAAAATTATGTTTTTTTCTATTCTTTCGCGGTCGAAGTGAATTTGAACTGAAGTTTACTAGCTGATGTTTCAAAGTCTGAATCACCACCGAATGACAGAGAATTTTCTTTTTATTTCTCGTTCCTTTTAAATTTTATTGGCAGAAGTATCTTGAGAAAACAGGGCGGGGGTGGCTAGGTCGACATCTGGGGGAGGGGGTGGCTCAGTCGACATGTTTCAAAGTCTGAATCACCACCGAATGTTAGAGAATTTTTTTTTTATTTCTCGTTCCTTTTAAATTTTATTGGCAGAAGTATCTTGAGAAAACAGGGCAGGGGTGGCTCAGTCGACATCTGGGGGAGGGGGTGGCTCAGTCGACATGTTTCAAAGTCTGAATCACCACCGAATGTTAGAGAATTTTTTTTTTTCTCGTTCCTTTTAAATTTTATTGGCAGAAGTATATTGAGAAAACAGGGCGGGGGTGGCTCAGTCGACATCTGGGGAGAGAGTGGCTCAGTCGACATCAAACATCTGGGACAGACATCTGGACATCTGGGGAGAGAGTGGCTCAGTCGACATGTTTCAAAGTCTGAATCACCACCGAATGTTAGAGAATTTTTTTTTATTTCTCGCTCCTTTTAAATTTTATTGGCAGAAGTATCTTGAGAAAACAGGGTGGGGGTGGCTCAGTCGACATGTTTCAAAGTCTGAATCACCACCGAATGTTAGAGAATTTTTTTTTATTTCTCGTTCCTTTTAAATTTTATTGGCAGAAGTATCTTGAGAAAACAGGGCAGGGGTGGCTCAGTCGACATCTGGGGGAGGGGGTGGCTCAGTCGACATGTTTCAAAGTCTGATTCACCACCGAATGTTAGAGAATTTTTTTTTATTTCTCGTTCCTTTTAAATTTCATTGGCAGAAGTATCTTGAGAAAACAGGGCAGGGGTGGCTCAGTCGACATCTGGGGGAGAGGGTGGCTCAGTCGACATGTTTCAAAGTCTGAATCACCACCGAATGTTAGAGAATTTTTTTTTATTTCTCGTTCCTTTTAAATTTTATTGGCAGAAGTATCTTGAGAAAACAGGGCAGGGGTGGCTCAGTCGACATCTGGGGGAGGGGGTGGCTCAGTCGACATGTTTCAAAGTCTGAATCACCACCGAATGTTAGAGAATTTTTTTTTCTCGTTCCTTTTAAATTTTATTGGCAGAAGTATCTTGAGAAAACAGGGTGGGGGTGGCTCAGTCGACACCTGGGGGAGGGCGTGGCTCAGTCGACATGTTTCAAAGTCTGATTCACCACCGAATGTTAGAGAATTTTTTTTCTCGTTCCTTTTAAATTTTATTGGCAGAAGTATCTTGAGAAAACAGGGCAGGGTTGGCTCAGTCGACATCTGGGGGGAGGGGGTGGCTCAGTCGACATGTTTCAAAGTCTGAATCACTACCGAATGTTAGAGAATTTTCTTTTTTCGTTCCTTTTAAATTTTATTGGCAGAAGTACCTTGAGAAAACAGAGCAGGGGTGGCTCAGTCGACATCTGGGGGAGGGGGTGGCTCAGTCGACATGTTTCAAAGTCTGATTCACCACCGAATGTTAGAGAATTTTTTTTTTCTCGTTCCTTTTAAATTTTATTGGCAGAAGTATCTTGAGAAAACAGGGTGGGGGTGGCTCAGTCGACACCTAGGGGAGGGGGTGGCTCAGTCGACATGTTTCAAAGTCTGATTCACCACCGAATGTTAGAGAATTTTTTTTCTCGTTCCTTTTAAATTTTATTGGCAGAAGTATCTTGAGAAAACAGGGCAGGGTTGGCTCAGTCGACATCTGGGGGGAGGGGGTGGCTCAGTCGACATGTTTCAAAGTCTGAATCACTACCGAATGTTAGAGAATTTTCTTTTTTCGTTCCTTTTAAATTTTATTGGCAGAAGTGTCTTGAGAAAACAGGGCAGGGGTGGCTCAGTCGACATCTGGGGGAGGGGGTGGCTCAGTCGACATCTGGGGGAGGGGGTGGCTCAGTCGACATCTGGGGGAGGGGGTGGCTCAGTCGACATGTTTCAAAGTCTGAATCACCACCGAATGTTAGAGAATTTTTTTTTCTCGTTCCTTTTAAATTCTATTGGCAGAAGTATCTTGAGGAAACAGGGCGGGGGTGGCTCAGTCGACATGTTTCAAAGTCTGAATCACCACCAAATGTTAGAGAATTTTTCTTTTATTTCTCGTTCCTTTTAAATTTTATTGGCAGAAGTATCTTGAGAAAACAGGGTGGGGGTGGCTCAGTCGACATGTTTCAAAGTATGATTCACCACCGAATGTTAGAGAATTTTTTTTATTTCTCGTTCCTTTTAAATTTTTTTGGCAGAAGTATCTTGAGAAAACAGGGCGGGGGTGGCTCAGTCGACATGTTACAAAGTCTGATTCACCACCGAATGTTAGAGAATTTTTTCTATTATTTCTCGTTCCTTTTAAATTTTATTGGCAGAAGTATCTTGAGAAAACAGGGCGGGAGTGGCTCAGTCGACATCTGGGGAGAGGGTGGCTCAGTCGACATGTTTCAAAGTCTGAATCACCACCGAATGTTAGAGAATTTTTTTTTTATTTCTCGTTCCTTTTAAATTTTATTGGCAGAAGTATCTTGAGAAAACAGGGCAGGGGTGGCTCAGTCGACATCTGGGGGAGGGGGTGGCTCAGTCGACATGTTTCAAAATCTGAATCACCACCGAATGTTAGAGAATTTTTTTTTATTTCTCGTTCCTTTTAAATTTTATTGGCAGAAGTATCTTGAGAAAACAGGGCGGGGGTGGCTCAGTCGACATCTGGGGAGGGGGTGGCTCATGTCGACTTTGACTGAGCTGACCCAGCTGGGCAAAGTCTGAATCACCACCAAATGTTAGAGAATTTTTTTTTATTTCTCGTTTCTTTTAAATTTTATTGGCAGAAGTATCTTGAGAAAACAGGGCAGGGGTGACTCAGTCGACATGTTTCAAAGTCTAATTCACCACCGAATGTTAGGTTAGAGAATTTTTCTTTATTTCTCGTTCCTTTTAAATTTTATTGGCAGAAGTATCTTGAGAAAAAAAAGGGCGGGGATGGCTCAGTCGACATCTGGGGAGGGGGTGGCTCAGTCGACATGTTTCAAAGTCTGAATCACCACAGAATGTTAGAGAATTTTTTTTCCTCGTTCCTTTTAAATTTTATAGGCAGAAGTATCTTGAGAAAACAGGGCGGGGGTGGCTCAGTCGACATCTGGGTCGACAGCGCTCCGTCGATAGGCTTAGCCGATGGCTCGTAATCTGCAGTTACCAGCCATCCAGTGCGTGCGACATCGTCACACAGCTCCAGCACCTGGTGTCTTGGTGTGGGGTGCCATTAGTCTGGCATCTCGGTCAGAATTGGTTATCATATGAGAGATCTCTAACTGCCCAACGATATGTTTACCAACATTTTGCAGCCAGTGACTGTCTCATTTGTTCAGCAACACGAAACCTTACCTTACCCCACACAGACCGCATTAGTCTACAGTATCTACACGATCAAAACATTCAGGTACTACCATGGCCAGCACGCTCGCCAGACCTTTCACCTAATGAACACGTCTGGGATAAGATGATCCGAAAGCTCCAATAACACACAAGGTGTGCTAACCACTGTCCACTGAAATGGAACAGTGACTTCGCGCTATTTGGCGTTCGATCCCTCAGGAGGACATTTTAGAGCTGTACGATAGCCTTCCCAGCCATGTTCATGAATACATTGCTGCCGGGGCAGTTCAACACCATACTAATTATACAACTTTACAGGGAAGGTAAAATAGAGACTTTCGTGAGAATGGCAATATTTTAAATATAAAGAAGAGTTTCTTAACCCATTCAAAACTGAATTATTTTTATGAGATATAAATTATAAGGATGTAAATAGGAAAAATTTTTTTTTTGCATTTTAATTTTTTATTTTGAGAATGTTAGTTTCACTTTTTATCATCCGCGTTAGAAATCATTTATCTATGTTCGTATTGCTCTTACACTAAAATCAAGTCAATTAAATAATCTAGACACGAGAAATTAAAAGTAGCACTGCCAAATATAATACCTTTATTCCCTTTTGGAATTTGGGCGGGGGTGGCTCAGTCGGTAGCGCGCCAGGCTCGTAATCTGTAGTTCCCATGGTTCGAGTCCCAGCTGGGTCAGCGTTGAGACTTATCTCCGCAAAACTCCCCGCCCTGCCCACGGTCAGTAGGGGACACCGATGGGCTTGGAAAGGCCGCCGTCCGTCGGATGGGACATTAAGCCGTGGCTCCGTGTGCGGGAGAGAGAGCCATACCCTGTGCACGTTAAGAAACACGCTGGATGGCCTTGACGGGGGGCTACCATCTGTCTCCCAACAGCTGTTCCAGTGGGTCCCCTTCTCCAACCTTCTCTGAGCCTTCGGAGTCCTTGTGACTTGGCCATTTAGCCCATGGTGTGCAAAAAAGTGCCGCTCAGAGGTGAAACAATCCAAACAATCCAAACCCTTTTGAAACTCGAAAAAAAAATAATAATAGAACAAATACCAATGCCGTCTTAATTGCTTTTACAAGTTTCAAATTGTATCCATGTTTAATTTTAAAATAGAAAAAAAAACAGGAAAATTAATATTCGAAAAAAAAATGTATATTTGTCTAACATTAAAATCCTTGTTAACTACGATACTGACCACGTCTTTCACCAAACGTGGTGGACACGAATTGGATATTCAATTTTTATAATTCTATTTGTTTTGTATTTAACTTTATTAATTTACTTTATATACCCAATCTAGCTGCTTATAACAAATTTCATGTTAGCATAAGCCAAACCCTAATATAACGTTCTTAAAAATTTTAAATTGTAAATTCTTTTCATTTAATTGAATCGAAATATGCATAACTCGTTGCTTAGTAATTTACATATGTTTATTCCATTTTTAATTACTTTGTTTTACCTCTGAGCGGCACTTATTTGCACACCATGGGCTAAATAGCCAGGTCACATGGACCCCGAAGGCTCAGATAAGGTTGGGGGAGGGGGACCCACTGGAACAGCTGTTGGGAGACAGATGGTAGCCTCCCGTCAAGGCCATCCAGCGTGTTCTTTAACGCTGGGTTGTTTTACCTCTGAGCGGCACTTTTTTTGCACACCATGGGCTAAATGGCCAGGTCACATGGACCCCGAAGGCTCAGATAAGGTTGGGAGAGGGGACCCATTGGAACAGCTGTTGGGAGACAGATGGTAGCCTCCCGTCAAGGCCATCCAGCGTGTTCTTTAACGTGCACAGGGTATGGCTCTCCCGCACACGGGGCCACGGCTTAACGTCCCATCCGACGGACGGCGGTCTTTCCAAGCCCATCGGTGTCCCCTACTGACCGTGGGCAGGGCGGGGAATTTTGCGGAGATAAATCTCAACGCTGCCCCATTAGGGACGCGAACCTGGGAACTACAGATTACGAGCCTGGCGCGCTACCGACTGAGCCACCCCCCACCCCATTTTTTAATTACTCTGAAGAAATATTTTCATATGTTATAAGCAAAAATCTTTTTTATTTCTTCTCAATTAGACCTCTCATTTCTATATTCCTCGTAAAGAATTGATTAAACAAAATAATAGAACCATTAATACTAAAGAATACTTTTTTCCCTTTGAGGAAATAAAGGTCACTATTGTATAAAAACTTCAATATTTTCAATAGTCGTAGTAAAGGTTAAGAAATTCAGAAAAAGGAGATGCCGATTAAAAAGAAAGGTTAAAAACAGACAAGACACAGTTCAGAAGAACACTGAAATTAATAACAAATTTCTAGAGGCTTTGGGTTGTTTTACCTCTGAACGGCACTTTTTTTGCACACCACGGGCTTAATGGCCAGGTCACATGGACCCCGAAGGCTCAGAGGGTTGGTGGCTGGGGAAGGGGGACCCACTGGAACAGCTGTTGGGAGGCAGATGGTAGCCTCCCGTCAAGGCCATCCAGCTTGTTCTTTAACGGGCACAGAGTATGGCTCTCCAGCACGCGGAGCTACGGCTTAGCGTCCCATCCGACGGACGGCGGCCTAGTAGCGATTTTTATTTATCATATATCAGTAAATGTAAATTTAGTTTTAGTAATTAAATGCAATAAAAGTATTAACTTTATGAATAAGTAAATGATGTGACCTTTCGGTGTGGCCACTAGCTAGCGTCTAGTGCGCCTTAAAATTCCGGTCCTGTGACGCATTAAAAAAATGAAATAAAAAATACCCCCTCAAGCAGCTGCTTGCCACAGAGGTCTGAGAGGAGAAGGTCTGAGAGGATGGCAGGATCTCAGCAGATAAACGACACATACATTGATGTCTTACCCGGGGCTCGAACCCAGGACCCTTAGATCAGTGGCCAAGCGCGCTAACCACTCGTAATTGTGAAATATTCTAGATTCCACAATTATTTAAATAGTGAACGAATATTGTTGAAAACGGGGAATTAAACAGATTGGGTTGGATTGTTTTACCTCTGAGCGGCATTATTTTTGCACACCATGGTCTAAATGGTCAGGTCACATGGACCCCAAAGGCTCAGAGAAGGTTGGGGGAGGGGACCCACTGGAACAGCTGTTGGGAGACAAATGGTAGTCTCCCATCAAGACCATCCAGCGTGTTCTTTAACGTGCACAGGGTATGGCTCTCCCGCACACGGGGCCACGGCTTAACGTCCCATCCGACTGACGGCGGTCTTTCCAAGCCCATCGGTGTCCCCTACTGACCGTGGGCAGGGAGGGGAGTCTTGCAGATAAACAGATTGGTTGATTATCTTTATTTTAAGCCATATTTTCCCATTAAATGTATATTTTAGAAGTTACATAGCTACGAATTTAGATTCCCATTGACAGAACATGGGAATTCTTGTAGGGCCGTCTTTAGTGTATAGCAAATGAAAAAAATGTTCATAGAATAAATTAAAAAGAGTCAACAAAGGACAAGTTTGTTTCACAGTGTTTTCTTGTTTGTATCTTTGGGTGGAAGGGTGGGCCTATTATTTCCTTTACTGACAACAACTTTCCCCCTTTAGAAAGCATGATTAGAAATATTTAGCTTTCCATATTTCTTTACAAAACTAGATTTAAAATTTCGTTACATAAATTACAGAGTTTATAGTCAGTGTTTTCTGCTGAGGTCCTGCCATCCTGTCAGATCTTCTACTGTGGCATATAAACTGACAGGCTCCTGTCAGACCTCTGTGGCAAGCAGCTGCTTGAGGGGTATTAATTTATTATTTATTATTCTGTTTATTGTCGAAGGGATATTATTTAGATTAGAGATATTATTTAGAGATATGTCGTTAGTAACCTTGAAAAGAAACCGAGAGGTAGGAAATGAAGATTAATATCAATGTGGCGCCATCTGTGGACAAATAGCGAAACCAATTTCTAAAGAATAGTAAACCCTTAAGCCAGGCATGTCAAACTCGTTAACCACCGAGGGCCATATTAAGTATTATATATTAAATCGCGGGCCGCAAAACAAAAAAAAAACAAATGGAAATAAAGATGAAGCATAGCTTTTATTATAAACAAATCAATGCATACAAAATAATAATACACAGAATACAAACGTATTAAAAAATACATATGTATGTAGGAAAGTTTCTTTTTTTCAATTTAACATTATTTAAATAAAATAATATCATCTTTTTTTTGAAGAAACATGGCAACGTTTTTCGTTAACCAAATCTTCAAAATTTGGTCGAATTTGTTGAGCTGTAGTTATTTTTAAAATTGCTTGCACATGCTTGTCTGTTGATCTTGATCTTTCCGCAGTTTTATTATTTTTTAAAGTGGAAAACAGTTGTTCGCACAAAATAGTTGTTCGCAATTCTACGATCGGGCTCCGACATATACATTTATGCGCAATAGTTTCCCTTATATATAAATGGAAATGTTTTCTGAAATACGTTTATTTAATTCATGTACCGTGTAAAAAAAATAAAAATACCCCCTCAAGCAGCTGCTTGCCACAGAGGTCTGACAGGAGCCTGTCAGTTTATATGCCATAGTAGTAGGTCTGAGAGGATGGCAGGACCTCAGCATGTACCGTGTACGTACTTATAATTTTAATTAAAGAATCCAGTGTTGTCAAAAGTTAAATAAACATATAGGTTATCAATCTTGGCGGGCCGCAGAACAGTTCCCGGAGGGGCCGCGTGTTTCACTGCCTGCCACAGAGGTTGGGTTGTTTTACCCCTAAGCGGCACTTTTTTGCACACCATGGGCTAAATGGCCAGGTCACATGGACCCCTAAGGCTCAGAGAAGGTTGGGAGAGGGGACCCACTGGAACAAGCTGTTGGGAGACAGATGGTAGCCTCCCGTCAAGGCCATCCAGCGTGTTCTTTAACGTGCACAGGGTATGAGTCTCCTGCACACGGGGCCACGGCTTAACGTCCCATCCGACGGACGGCGGTCTTTCCAAGCCCATCGGTGTCCCCTACTGACCGTGGGCAGGGCGGGGAATTTTGCGCAAATAAGTCTCAACACTGACCCAGCTGGGACTCCAATCTGGGAACTACAGATTACGAGCCTGGCGCGCTACCGACTGAGCCACCCCCGCCCCACCACAGAGGTATAACAAGAGCCAATCAGTTTAATGCGCCATGTCTACATATAAATTAAAGATCTCAATCAAATTTATACATATCTCGATTTTAACAATTTTTGTTCAATATTCAATGAGTTATGAAAGCTGGAATTTTAACAGGTTACAAAAAACATTGACCCCAAAATTTAATTAAAAAGTTGTTTTAAAGTTTTAATTAAGAATCAGAGTTGGCTCTGGTAAGTCAACTATGATTTCGATATTTCAGTAATTGAGATTCATCTATGATATTGAGATAATATGGAACTGTTTTCGTCTTTTTTAAAACAATGCTATAGGTACAAGAATTTGAAGGGAAAAAAATATCTTTCTTTTTATTTTATCTATTTAATTTTATCCATTTTAATTATCCATTTTCCAAGAAATAGACTTCAAGAAACTTAATTAAAAAACTGTAATTTTCATATTTTTTGAATTTTTTTAACAATTTTCTTTTAGAAAAACTATTAACAGGATTGATTATAGCAAAAAGATAACGAGGATACTATTAAATAAATAAAAAATTAAAATGCAAAATATCAAAGTTTCATAAAAAAAAGTTTTGAAATTTAAAATTGTTTCTAATGCAATCATTGTTAACCAGGCTAGGATCTGGAACAAAATATAGATCAGGACAAGTGACGCAATCGAGACGGAAAAAAGGAAAAGAGAAGTGAACGAGGGGGCACTATAACTGCCCCCCCCCCCCCTGGACTGGATTTGATGGCACTATAACATTTTCTCTTCCGTTTTCGAGATTTTAAATATTTTTGAAAAATGTCTGAAATATGCACAAGTTTAATATGTTTTGTCCTCCAATGGTTAGCGCGCTTGACACTGATCTAAGGGACCTGAGGTCGAGCCCCGGTTTAAGGCATGGATGTTCGTGTTGTTTTTCTGCTGAGGTCCTGCCATTCTCACAGACCTTCTACTATGGCATATAAACTGACGGGATCCTGTCAATTCTCTGTGGCAAGCAGCTGCTTGAATGAGCATTTATTTATTGGCCTCCATTCCCTTCAGTGCCATCCCGTGGCCGAGTGGTTAGAACGCTTGGCTCTCTATATCTACGGGACCTGGGTTCGAGCCCTGGGAAAGGCATGGATGTGTCTGCTGTTTTTTTTGCTGAGGACCCGCCATCCTCACAGACTTTCTACTATGGCGTATTAAAGTGACAGGCTCCTGTCAGACCTCTGTGGCAAGCAGCTTCTTGAGGGGGTATTTTTTATTTATTACCTTCAGTAACATTCACAAGTGGAGATTTTTTAAACCATAGAGCAGGAGTTCTTAATGTGGGGTATGCGATAAAAATTTTTTGGGGTACGCCGTGAGAACTCAAAAGTCGCTAGCACTAGCAACAAAGTAAAAATAACCATTGTTATACTATAAGTATAGTTTTGTCTATCTATACAAGGGGTACGCCAGTTACATACACATTTCCAGGGGGAACGTGAAGCATAAAAGGTTGAGAACCACTGATTTATATGTTTTATTTTATTCCCATTGTTATACTATAACTATAGTTTTATCTATCTATACAAGGGGTACGCCAGTTACATATACATTTCCAGGGGGTACGTGAAGCATAGAAGGTTGAGAAACACTGATATATGTTTTATTTTATTCCCATTGCTATGCTATACCTATAGTTTTATCTATCTATACAAGGGGTACGCCAGTTACATACACATTTCCAGGGGGTACGTGAAGCTTAAAAGGTTGAGAACCACTGATATATGTTTTATTTTATTCCCATTGCTATACTATAACTATAGTTTTATCTATCTATACAAGAGGTACGCCACTTACATACACATTTCCAGGGGGTACGTGAAGCATAAAAGGTTGAGAACCACTGATATATATGTTTTATTCTATTCCCATTGTTATACTATAACTATAGTTTTATCTATCTATACAAGGGGTACGCCAGTTACATACACATTTCCAATGGGTACGTGAAGCATAAAAGGTTGAGAACCACTGATATATATGTTTTATTTTATTCCCATTGTTATACTATAACTATAGTTTCATCTACCTATACAAGGGGTACGCCAGTTACATTCACATTTCCAGGGGGTACGTGAAGCATAAAAGGTTGAGAACCACTGATATATATGTTTTATTTTATTCCCATTGTTATAATATAACTATAGTTTTATCTATCTATACAAGGGGTACGCCAGTTACATACACATTTCCAGGGGGTAGGTGAAGCATAAAAGGTTTAGAACCACTGATATATATGTTTTATTTTATTCCCATTGTTATAATATAACCATAGTTTTATCTACCTATACAAGGGGTACGCCAGTTACATACACATTTCCATGGGGTACGTGAAGCATAAAAGGTTCAGAACCACTGATTTATATGTTTTATTTTATTCCCATTGTTATACTATAACTATAGTTTTATCTATCTATACAAGGGGTACGCCAGTTACATACACATTTCCAGGGGGTACGTGAAGCATAAAAGGTTGAGAACCACTGATTGATATGTTTTATTTTATTCCCATTGCTATACTATAACTATAGTTTTATCTATCTATACAAGGGGTACGCCAGTTACATACACATTTCCAGGGGGAACGTGAAGCATAAAAGGTTGAGAACCACTGATTTATATGTTTTATTTTATTCCCATTGTTATACTATAACTATAGTTTTATCTATCTATACAAGGGGTACGCCAGTTACATATACATTTCCAGGGGGTACGTGAAGCATAAAAGGTTGAGAAACACTGATATATGTTTTATTTTATTCCCATTGCTATGCTATAACTATAGTTTTATCTATCTATACAAGGGGTACGCCAGTTACATACACATTTCCAGGAGGTACGTGAAGCTTAAAAGGTTGAGAACCACTGATATATGTTTTATTTTATTCCCATTGCTATACTATAACTATAGTTTTATCTATCTATACAAGAGGTACGCCACTTACATACACATTTCCAGGGGGTACGTGAAGCATAAAAGGTTGAGAACCACTGATATATATGTTTTATTTTATTCCCATTGTTATACTATAACTATAGTTTTATCTATCTATACAAGGGGTACGCCAGTTACATACACATTTCCAATGGGTACGTGAAGCATAAAAGGTTGAGAACCACTGATATATATGTTTTATTTTATTCCCATTGTTATACTATAACTATAGTTTTATCTACCTATACAAGGGGTACGCCAGTTACATTCACATTTCCAGGGGGTACGTGAAGCATAAAAGGTTGAGAACCACTGATATATATGTTTTATTTTATTCCCATTGTTATAATATAACTATAGTTTTATCTATCTATACAAGGGGTACGCCAGTTACATACACATTTCCAGGGGGTAGGTGAAGCATAAAAGGTTTAGAACCACTGATATATATGTTTTATTTTATTCCCATTGTTATAATATAACCATAGTTTTATCTACCTATACAAGGGGTACGCCAGTTACATACACATTTCCATGGGGTACGTGAAGCATAAAAGGTTCAGAACCACTGATTTATATGTTTTATTTTATTCCCATTGTTATACTATAACTATAGTTTTATCTATCTATACAAGGGGTACGCCAGTTACATACACATTTCCAGGGGGTACGTGAAGCATAAAAGGTTGAGAACCACTGATTGATATGTTTTATTTTATTCCCATTGCTATACTATAACTATAGTTTTATCTATCTATACAAGGGGTACGCCAGTTACATACTCATTTCCAGGGGGTACGTGAAGCATGAAAGGTTGAGAACCACTGATTTATATGTTTTGTTTTATTCCCATTGTTATACTATAACTACAGTTTTATCTATCTACACAAGGGGTACGCCAGTTACATACACATTTCCAGGGGGTACGTGAAGCATGAAAGGTTGAGAACCACTAATATATATGTTTTATTTTATTCCCATTGTTACACTATAACTATAGTTTTATCTATCTATACAAGGGGTACGCCAGTTACATACACATTTCCAGGGGGTACGTGAAGCATAAAAGGTTGAGAACCACTGATTGATATGTTTTATTTTATTCCCATTGCTATACTATAACTATAGTTTTATCTATCTATACAAGGGGTACGCCAGTTACATACACATTTCCAGGGGGTACGTGAAGCATAAAAGGTTGAGAACCACTGATTTATATGTTTTGTTTTATTCCCATTGTTATACTATAACTATAGTTTTATCTATCTATACAAGGGGTACGCCAGTTACATACTCATTTCCAGGGGGTACGTGAAGCATAAAAGGTTGAGAACCAATGATTGATATGTTTTATTTTATTCCCATTGCTATATATTAACTATAGTTTTATCTATCTATACAAGGGGTACGCCAGTTACATACACATTTCCAGGGGGAACGTGAAGCATAAAAGGTTGAGAACCACTGATTTATATGTTTTATTTTATTCCCATTGTCATATTATAACTATATTTTATCTATCTATACAAGGGGTACGCCAGTTACATACACATTTCCAGGGGGTACGTGAAGCATGAAAGGTTGAGAACCACTGTATATATGTTTTATTTTATTCCCATTGCTATACTATAACTATAGTTTTATCTATCTATACAAGGCGTACGCCAGTTACATACATATTTCCAGGGGGTACGTGAAGCATAAAAGGTTGAGAAACACTGATATATATGTTTTATTTTATTCCCATTGTTATACTATAACTATAGTTTTATCTATTTATACAAGGGGTACGCCAGTTACATACACATTTCCAGGGGGTAGGTGAAGCATAAAAGGTTGATAACCACTGATTTATATGTTTTATTTTATTCCCACTGTTATACTATAACTATAGTTTTATCTATCTATACAAGGGGTACGCCAGTTACATACACATTTCCAGGGGGTACGTGAAGCATGAAAGGTTGAGAACCACTGATTGATATGTTTTGTTTTATTCCCATTGTTATACTATAACTATAGTTTTATCTATCTATACAAGGGGTACGCCAGTTACATACACATTTCCAGGGGGTAGGTGAAGCATAAAAGGTTGATAACCACTGATTTATATGTTTTATTTTATTCCCACTGTTATACTATAACTATAGTTTTATCTATCTATACAAGGGGTACGCCAGTTACATACACATTTCCAGGGGGTACGTGAAGCATAAAAGGTTGAGAACCACTGATTTATATGTTTTGTTTTATTCCCATTGTTATACTATAACTGTGGTTTTATCTATCTATACAAGGGGTATTACATACACATTACCAGGGGGTACGTGAAGCATAAAAGGTTCAGAACCACTGATTTATATGTTCTATTTTATTCCCATTGTTATACTATAACTATAGTTTTATCTATCTATACAAGGGGTACGCCAGTTACATACTCATTTCCAGGGGGTACGTGAAGCATAAAAGGTTGAGAACCAATGATTGATATGTTTTATTTTATTCCCATTGCTATATATTAACTATAGTTTTATCTATCTATACAAGGGGTACGCCAGTTACATACACATTTCCAGGGGGAACGTGAAGCATAAAAGGTTGAGAACCACTGATTTATATGTTTTATTTTATTCCCATTGTTATATTATAACTATATTTTATCTATCTATACAAGGGGTACGCCAGTTACATACACATTTCCAGGGGGTACGTGAAGCATAAAAGGTTGAGAAACACTGATATATATGTTTTATTTTATTCCCATTGTTATACTATAACTATAGTTTTATCTATTTATACAAGGGGTACGCCAGTTACATACACATTTCCAGGGGGTAGGTGAAGCATAAAAGGTTGATAACCACTGATTTATATGTTTTATTTTATTCCCATTGTTATACTATAACTATAGTTTTATCTGTCTATACAAGGGGTACGCCAGTTACATACACATTTCCAGGGGGTACGTGAAGCATAAAAGGTTGAGAACCACTGATTTATATGTTTTATTTTATTCCCACTGTTATACTATAACTATAGTTTTATCTATCTATACAAGGGGTACGCCAGTTACATACACATTTCCAGGGGGTACGTGAAGCATGAAAGGTTGAGAACCACTGATTGATATGTGTTGTTTTATTCCCATTGTTATACTATAACTATAGTTTTATCTATCTATACAAGGGGTACGCCAGTTACATACACATTTCCAGGGGGTAGGTGAAGCATAAAAGGTTGATAACCACTGATTTATATGTTTTATTTTATTCCCATTGTTATACTATAACTATAGTTTTATCTATTTATACAAGGGGTACGCCAGTTACATACACATTTCCAGGGGGTACGTGAAGCATAAAAGGTTGAGAACCACTGATTTAAATGTTTTATTTTATTCCCATTGTTATACTATAACTATAGTTTTATCTGTCTATACAAGGGGTACGCCAGTTACACACACATTTCCAGGGGGTACGTGAAGCATAAAAGGTTGAGAACCACTGATTTATATGTTTTGCTTTATTCCCATTGTTATACTATAACTATAGTTTTATCTATCTATACAAGGGGTACGCCAGTTACATACACATTTCCAGGGGGTACGTGAAGCATAAAAGGTTGAGAACCACTGATATATATGTTTTATTTTATTCCCATTGTTATAATATAACTATAGTTTTATCTATCTATACAAGGGGTACGCCAGTTACATACACATTTCCAGGGGGTACGTGAAGCATAAAAGGTTCAGAACCACTGATTTATATGTTTTATTTTATTCCCATTGTTATACTATAACTATAGTTTTATCTATCTATACAAGGGGTACGCCAGTTACATATACATTTACAGGGGTTACGTGAAGCATAAAAGGTTGAGAACCACTGATTTAAATGTTTTATTTTATTCCCATTGTTATACTATAACTATAGTTTTATCTATCTATACAAGGGGTACGCCAGTTACATACAAATTTCCAGGGGGTACGTGAAGCATAAAAGGTTGAGAACCACTGATTTATATGTTTTGTTTTATTCCCATTGTTATACTATAACTATAGTTTTATCTATCTATACAAGGGGTACGCCAGTTACATACAAATTTCCAGGGGGTACGTGAAGCATAAAAGGTTGAGAACCACTGATTTATATGTTTTGTTTTAATCCCATTGTTATACTATAACTATAGTTTTATCTATCTATACAAGGGTACGCCAGTTACATACAAATTTCCAGGGGGTACGTGAAGCATAAAAGGTTGAGAACCACTGATTTAAATGTTTTATTTTATTCCCATTGTTATACTATAACTATAGTTTTATCTATCTATACAAGGGGTACGCCAGTTACATACACATTTCCAGGGGGTACGTGAAGCATAAAAGGTTCAGAACCACTGATTTATATGTTTTATTTTATTCCCATTGTTATACTATAACTATAGTTTTATCTATCTATACAAGGGGTACGCCAGTTACATACAAATTTCCAGGGGGTACGTGAAGCATAAAAGGTTGAGAACCACTGATTTATATGTTTTGTTTTATTCCCATTGTTATACTATAACTATAGTTTTATCTATCTATACAAGGGGTACGCCAGTTACATACAAATTTCCAGGGGGTACGTGAAGCATAAAAGGTTGAGAACCACTGATTTATATGTTTTGTTTTAATCCCATTGTTATACTATAACTATAGTTTTATCTATCTATACAAGGGTACGCCAGTTACATACAAATTTCCAGGGGGTACGTGAAGCATAAAAGGTTGAGAACCACTGATTTAAATGTTTTATTTTATTCCCATTGTTATACTATAACTATAGTTTTATCTATCTATACAAGGGGTACGCCAGTTACATACACATTTCCAGGGGGTACGTGAAGCATAAAAGGTTCAGAACCACTGATTTATATGTTTTATTTTATTCCCATTGTTATACTATAACTATAGTTTTATCTATCTATACAAGGGGTACGCCAGTTACATACACATTTCCAGGGGGTAGGTGAAGCATAAAAGGTTGATAACCACTGATTTATATATTTTATTTTATTCCCATTGTTATACTATAACTATAGTTTTATCTATCTATACAAGGGGTACGCCAGTTACATACTCATTTCCAGGGGGTACGTGAAGCATAAAAGGTTGAGAACCAATGATTGATATGTTTTATTTTATTCCCATTGCTATATATTAACTATAGTTTTATCTATCTATACAAGAGGTACGCCAGTTACATACACATTTCCAGGGGGAACGTGAAGCATAAAAGGTTGAGAACCACTGATTTATATGTTTTATTTTATTCCCATTGTTATATTATAACTATATTTTATCTATCTATACAAGGGGTACGCCAGTTACATACACATTTCCAGGGGGTACGTGAAGCATGAAAGGTTGAGAACCACTGATATATATGTTTTATTTTATTCCCATTGCTATACTATAACTATAGTTTTATCTATATATACAAGGGGTACGCCAGTTACATACACATTTCCAGGGGGTACGTGAAGCATAAAAGGTTGAGAAACACTGATATATATGTTTTATTTTATTCCCATTGTTATACTATAACTATAGTTTTATCTATTTATACAAGGGGTACCCCAGTTACATACACATTTCCAGGGGGTACGTGAAGCATAAAAGGTTGAGAACCACTGATATGTATGTTTTATTTTATTCCCATTGTTATACTATAACTATAGTTTTATCTATTTATACAAGGGGTACGCCAGTTACATACACATTTCCAGGGGGTACGTGAAGCATAAAAGGTTGAGAACCACTGATTTAAATGTTTTATTTTATTCCCATTGTTATACTCTATCTATAGTTTTATCTGTCTATACAAGGGGTACGCCAGTTACATACACATTTCCAGGGGGTACGTGAAGCATAAAAGGTTGAGAACCACTGATTTACATGTTTTGCTTTATTCCCATTGTTATACTATAACTATAGTTTTATCTATCTATACAAGGGGTACGCCAGTTACATACACATTTCCAGGGGGTACGTGAAGCATGAAAGGTTGAGAACCACTGATATATATGTTTTATTTTATTCCCATTGTTATAACATAACTATAGTTTTATCTATCTATACAAGGGGTACGCCAGTTACATACACATTTCCTTGGGGTACGTGAAGCATAAAAGGTTGAGAACCACTGATTTATATGTTTTATTTTATTCCCATTGTTATACTATAACTATAGTTTTATCTATCTATACAAGGGGTACGCCAGTTACATATACATTTACAGGGGGTACGTGAAGCATAAAAGGTTGAGAACCACTGATTTAAATGTTTTATTTTATTCCCATTGTTATACTATAACTATAGTTCTATCTATCTATACAAGGTGTACGCCAGTTACATACAAATTTCCAGGGGGTACGTGAAGCATAAAAGGTTGAGAAACACTGATATATATGTTTTATTTTATTCCCATTGTTATATTATAACTATATTTTATCTATCTATACAAGGGGTACGCCAGTTACATACACATTTCCAGGGGGAACGTGAAGCATAAAAGGTTGAGAACCACTGATTTATATGTTTTATTTTATTCCCATTGTTATATTATAACTATATTTTATCTATCTATACAAGGGGTACGCCAGTTACATACACATTTCCAGGGGGTACGTGAAGCATAAAAGGTTGAGAACCACTGATTTACATGTTTTGCTTTATTCCCATTGTTATACTATAACTATAGTTTTATCTATCTATACAAGGGGTACGCCAGTTACATACACATTTCCAGGGGGTACGTGAAGCATAAAAGGTTGAGAACCACTGATATACATGTTTCATTTTATTCCCATTGTTATAATATAACTATAGTTTTATCTATCTATACAAGGGGTACGCCAGTTACATACACATTTCCTTGGGGTACGTGAAGCATAAAAGGTTCAGAACCACTGATTTATATGTTTTATTTTATTCCCATTGTTATACTATAACTATAGTTTTATCTATCTATACAAGGGGTACGCCAGTTACATATACATTTTCAGGGGGTACGTGAAGCATAAAAGGTTGAGAACCACTGATTTAAATGTTTTATTTTATTCTCATTGTTATACTATAACTATAGTTCTCTCTATCTATACAAGGTGTACGCCAGTTACATACAAATTTCCAGGGGGTACGTGAAGCATAAAAGGTTGAGAACCACTGATTTATATGTTTTGTTTTATTCCCATTGTTATACTATAACTATAGTTTTATCTATCTATACAAGGGGTACGCCAGTTACATACACATTTCCAGGGGGTACGTGAAGCATGAAAGGTTAGAACCACTGATATATATGTTTTATTTTATTCCCATTGCTATACTATAACTATAGTTTTATCTATCTATACAAGGGGTACGCCAGTTACATACACATTTCCAGGGGGTACGTGAAGCATAAAAGGTTGAGAACCACTGATATATATGCTTTATTTTATTCCCATTGTTATACTATAACTATAGTTTTATCTATTTATACAAGGGGTACGCCAGTTACATACACATTTCCAGGGGGTACGTGAAGCATAAAAGGTTGAGAACCACTGATTTATATGTTTTATTTTATTCCCATTGTTATACTATAACTATAGATTTATCTATCTATACAAGGGGTACGCCAGTTACATACACATTTCCAGGGGGTACGTGAAGCATAAAAGGTTGAGAACCACTGATTGATATGTTTTATTTTATTCCATTGCTATACTATAACTATAGTTTTATCTATCTATACAAGGGGTACGCCAGTTACATACACATTTCCAGTGGTTAGTGAAGCATAAAAGGTTGAGAACCACTGATTTATATGTTTTATTTTATTCCCATTGTTATACTATAACTACGTATAACTATAGTTTTATCTATGTATACAAGGGGGACGCCAGTTACATTCACACTATACGTTTAACTATAGTTTTATCTATCTATACAAGGGGTACGGCAGTTACATTGACATTTCCAGGGGGTACGTGAATCATAAAAGTTTGAGAACCACTGATATATATGTTTTATTTTATTCCCATTGTTATAATATAACTATAGATTTATCTATCTATACAAGGGGTACGCCAGTTACATACACATTTCCATGGGGTACGTGAAGAATAAAAGGTTCAGAACCACTGATTTATATGTTTTATTTTATTCCCATTGTTATACTATAACTATAGTTTTATCTATCTATACAAGGGGTACGCCAGTTACATACACATTTCCAGGGGGTACGTGAAGCATAAAAGGTTGAGAACCACTGATTTATATGTTTTATTTTATTCCCATTGTTATACTATAACTATAGTTTTATCTATCTATTCGTGAAGCATAAGATAGAATACGTGAAGCATAAAAGGTTGAGAACCACTGATTTATATGTTTTATTTTATTCCCACTGTTATACTATAACTATAGTTTTATCTATCTATACAAGGGGTACGCCAGTTACATACACATTTCCAGGGGGTACGTGAAGCATGAAAGGTTGAGAACCACTGATTGATATGTTTTATTTTATTCCCATTGCTATACTATAACTATAGTTTTATCTATCTATACAAGGGGTACGCCAGTTACATACACATTTCCAGGGGGAACGTGAAGCATAAAAGGTTGAGAACCACTGATTTATATGTTTTATTTTATTCCCATTGTTATACTATAACTATAGTTTTATCTATCTATACAAGGGGTACGCCAGTCACATACTCATTTCCAGGGGGTACGTGAAGCATGAAAGGTTGAGAACCACTGATATATATGTTTTATTTTATTCCCATTGCTATACTATAACTATAGTTTTATCTATCTATACAAGGGGTACGCCAGTTACATACACATTTCCAGGGGGTACGTGAAGCATAAAAGGTTGAGAACCACTGATATATATGTTTTATTTTATTCCCATTGTTATACTATAACTATAGTTTCATCTATTTATACAAGGGGTACGCCAGTTACATACACATTTCCAGGGGGTACGTGAAGCATAAAAGGTTGAGAACCACTGATTTAAATGTTTTATTTTATTCCCATTGTTATACTATAACTATAGTTTTATCTATCTATACAAGGGGTACGCCAGTTACATACACATTTCCAGGGGGTACGTGAAGCATAAAAGGTTGAGAACCACTGATATATATGTTTTATTTTATTCCCATTTTTTTACTATAACTATAGTTTTATCTATCTATACAAGGGGTACGCCAGTTACTTCACGTACCCCATGGAAATTTCCAGGGGGTACCTGAAGCACAAAAGGTTGAGAACCACTGATATATATGTTTTATTTTATTCCCATTGTTATACTATAACTATAGTTTTATCTATCTATACAAGGGGTACGCCAGTTACATACACATTTCCAGGGGGTACGTGAAGCATAAAAGGTTGAAAACCAATGATTGATATGTTTTATTTTATTCCCATTGCTATATTTTAACTATAGTTTTATCTATCTATACAAGGGGTACGCCATTTACATACACATTTCCAGGGGGAACGTGAAGCATAAAAGGTTGAGAACCACTGATTTATATGTTTTATTTTATTCCCATTGTTATACTATAACTATAGTTTTATCTATCTATACAAGGGGTACGCCAGTCACATACACATTTCCAGGGGGTACGTGAAGCATGAAAGGTTGAGAACCACTGATATATATGTTTTATTTTATTCCCATTGCTATACTATAACTATAGTTTTATCTATCTATACAAGGGGTACGCCAGTTACATACACATTTCCAGGGGGTACGTGAAGCATAAAAGGTTGAGAACCACTGATATATATGTTTTATTTTATTCCCATTGTTATACTATAACTATAGTTTCATCTATTTATACAAGGGGTACGCCAGTTACATACACATTTCCAGGGGGTACGTGAAGCATAAAAGGTTGAGAACCACTGATTTATATGTTTTATTTTATTCCCATTGTTATACTATAACTATAGTTTTATCTATCTATACAAGGGGTACGCCAGTTACATATACATTTCCAGGGGGTACGTGAAGCATAAAAGGTTGAGAACCACTGATTTAAATGTTTTATTTTATTCCCATTGTTATACTATAACTATAGTTTTATCTATCTATACAAGGGGTACGCCAGTTACATACAAATTTCCAGGGGGTACGTGAAGCATAAAAGGTTGAGAACCACTGATTTATATGTTTTATTTTATTCCCATTGTTATACTATAACTACGTATAACTATAATTTTATCTATGTATACAAGGGGTACGCCAGTTACATTCACACTATACGTATAACTATAGTTTTATCTATCTATACAAAGGGTACGGCAGTTACATTCACATTTCCAGGGGGTACGTGAAGCATAAAAGGTTGAGAACCACTGATTTATATGTTTTATTTTATTCCCATTGTTATAATATAACTATAGATTTATCTATCTATACAAGGGGTACGCCAGTTACATACACATTTCCAGGGGGTACGTGAAGCATAAAAGGTTGAGAACCGCTGATTTATATGTTTTATTTTATTCCCATTGTTATACTATAACTATAGTTTTATCTATCTATTCGTGAAGCATAAAGCATAAGATAGTGTCTACGTGAACATAATTTATTCCCATTGTTATACTATAACTATAGTTTTATCTATCTATTCGTGAAGCATAAGATAGAATACGTGAAGCATAAAAGGTTGAGAACCACTGATTTATATGTTTTATTTTATTCCCATTGTTATACTATAACTATAGTTTTATCTATCTATACAAGGGGTACGCCAGTTACATACACATTTCCATGGGGTACGTGAAGCATAAAAGGTTGAGAACCACTGATTGATATGTTTTATTTTATTCCCATTGCTATACTATAACTATAGTTTTATCTATCTATACGAGGGGTACGCCAGTTACATACACATTTCCAGGGGGTACGTGAAGCATAAAATGTTGAGAACCACTGATTTATATGTTTTATTTTATTCCCATTGTTATACTATAACTATAGTTTTATCTATCTATACAAGGGGTACGCCAGTTACATACACATTTCCAGGGGGTACGTGAAGCATAAAATGTTGAGAACCACTGATATATATGTTTTATTTTATTCCCATTGTTACAATATAAGTATAGTTTTATCTATCTATACAAGGGGTGCGCCAGTTACATTCTCATTTCCAGGGGGTACGTGAAGCATAAAAGGTTGAGAACCACTGATATATATGTTTTATTTTATTCCCATTGTTATAATATAACTATAGTTTTATCTATCTATACAAGGGGTACGCCAGTTACATACACATTTCCATGGGGTACGTGAAGCATAAAAGGTTCAGAACCACTGATTTATATGTTTTATTTTATTCCCATTGTTATACTATAACTATAGTTTTATCTATCTATACAAGGGGTACGCTAGTTACATACACATTTCCAGGGGGTACGTGAAGCATAAAAGTTGAGGACCACTGATTGATATGTTTTATTTTATTCCCATTGCTATACTATAACTGTAGTTTTAACTATCTATACAAGGGGTACGCCAGTTACATACACATTTCCATGGGGTACGTAAAGCATAAAAGTTTGAGAACCACTGATTTATATGTTTTATTTTTTTCCCATTGTTATACTATAACTATAGTTTTATCTATCTATACAAGGGGTACGCCAGTTACATTCAAATTTCCAGGGGGTACGTCAAGCATAAAAGGTTGAGAACCACTGATATATATGTTTTATTTTATTCCCATTGTTAAAATATAACTATAGTTTTATCTATCTATACAAGGGGTACGAAAGTTACATACACATTTCCATGGGGTACGTGAAGCATAAAAGGTTCAGAACCACTGATTTATATGCTTTATTTTATTCCCATTGTTATACTATAACTATAGTTTTATCTATCTATACAAGGGGTACGCCAGTTACATACACATTTCCAGGGGTAGGTGAAGCATAAAAGGTTGAGAACCACTGATTTATATGTTTTATTTTATTCCCATTGTTATACTATAACTATAGTTTTACCTATCTATACAAGGGGTACGCCAGTTACATACACATTTCCAGGGGTTACGTGAAGCATAAAAAGTTGAGAACCACTGATTGATATGTTTTATTTTATTCCCATTGCTATACTATAAATATAGTTTTATCTATCTATACAAGGGGTACGCCAGTTACATACACATTTCCAGGGGGTACGTGAAGCATAAAAGGTTGAGAACCACTGATTTATATGTTTTATTTTTTTCCCATTGTTATACTATAACTATAGTTTTATCTATCTATGCAAGGGGTACGCCAGTTACATACACATTTCCAGGGGGTACGTGAAGCATAAAAGGTTGAGAACCACTGATTGGTATGTTTTATTTTATTCCCATTGCTATACTATAACGATAGTTTTATCTATCTATACAAAGGGTACGCCAGTTACCTAGATATTTCCAGGGGGTACGTGAAGCATAAAAGGTTGAGAACCACTGATATATATGTTTTATTTTATTCCCATTGCTATACTATAACTATAGTTTTATCTATCTATGCAAGGGGTACGCCAGTTACATACACATTTCCAGAGGGTACGTGAAGCATAAAAGGTTGAGAACCACTGATTGATATGTTTTATTCTATTCCCATTGCTATACTATAACTATAGTTTTATCTATCTATACAAGGGATACGCCAGTTACATACACATTTCCAGAGGGTACGTGAAGCATAAAGGGTTGAGAACCACTGGGATGGATAATATCTCATTAGTATTGTAAAGTTATTTTTCCTGCAATCTTCCACACTCGAGGTAAAGCTAACATGACAGACGAATATTTTACGTGTGCCTCCTCCAAGTCATTGAATTCTGATATGTACGGGGGCGGGGGTGGCTCAGTCGGTAGCGGTCCAGGCTCGTAATCTGTAGTTCCCAGGTTCGAGTCCCAGCTGGGTCAGCGTTGAGATTTATCTCCGCAAAATTCCCCGCCCTGCCCACGGTCAGTAGGGGACACCGATGGGCTTGGAAAGGCCGCCGTCCGTCGGATGGGACGTTAAGCCCTGGCCCCGTGTGCAGGAGAGCCATACCCTGTGCACGTTAAAGAACACGGTGGATGGCCTGACAGGAGGTACCATCTGTCTCCCAACAGCTGTTCCAGTGGGTTGTTGTTTGGGTTGTTTTACCTCTGAGCGGCACTTTTTTGCACACCATGGGCTAAATGGCCAGGTCACATGGACCCCGAAGGCTCAGAGAAGGTTGGGGGAGGGGACCCACTGGAACAGCTGTTGGGAGACAGATGGTAATCTCCCGTCAAGGCCATCCAGCGTGTTCTTTAACGTGCACAGGGTATGGCTCTCCCGCACACGGGGCCACGGCTTAACGTCCCATCCGACGGACGGCGGCCTTTCCAAGCCCATCGGTGTCCCCTACTGACCGTGGACAGGGCGGGGAATTTTGCGGAGATAAATCTCAACGCTGACCCAGCTGGGACTCGAACCTGGGAACTACAGATTACGAGCCTGGCACGCTACCGACTGAGCCACCCCCGCCCCTGTTCCAGTGGGTCCCCTCCCCCAACCTTCTCTGAGCCTTCGGGGTCCATGTGACCTGGCCCTTTAGCCCATTGTGTGCAAAAAAGTGCCGCTCAGAGGTAAAACAACCCAACCCAACTGATATGTACGTTTTATAATAACGCTTTGGTAGAAAATACGATTTCCAGTTCTTCTAAAAAATAAAGTGATGTTACAAGTGCAGAGATTTTGGGCATTTCATTGGTCAGAAGCCCTTTTTTTTCCGTATATTTAAGAAACACAAATTTTCACAATTTTTTCAGTGACCTTTGATTTGACCAAGCAATGTACGAGTTTTCTTGTTGCATCATCATAAGGGTGTCTTGATCATGGCGTCTGCTTTGGACTCTATCGTCTTTCAGCTTCGTGATATAAGTAATCCTTTGCGAAGTGGGGCGGGGGTGGCTCAGTCGGTAGCGCACCAGGCTCGTAATCTGTAGTTCCCAGGTTCGAGTCCCAGCTGGGTCAGCGTTGAGATTTATCTCCGCAAAATTCCCCGCCCTGCCCACGGTCAGTAGGGGACACCGATGGGCTTGAAAAGGTCGCCGTCCGTCGGATGGGACGTTAAGCCGTGGCCCCGTGTGCGGGAGAGCCATACCCTGTGCACGTTAAAGAACACGCTGGATGGCCTTGACGGGAAGCTACCATCTGTCTCCCAACAGCTGTTCCAGTGGGTCCCCTCCCCCAACCTTCTCTGAGCCTTCGGGGTCCATGTGACCTGGCCATTTAGCCCATGGTGTGCAAAAAAGTGCCGCTCAGAGGTAAAACAACCCAACCCTTTGCGAAGTTCCGCTGAGGTAATTCTCAATAATGTAATGATGCAAATCTATATTTTTGCTTAAAAGGTCGAATGGCATTATATTTAGTCAGGTCAGGATCTGGGTTGAGGCAGGTGTCTTGTTTGAGAATAACTAGGGTTGGGTTGTTTTACCTCTGAGCGGCACTTTTTTGCACACCATGGGCTAAATGGCCAGGTCAGATGGATCCCGAAGGCTCAGAGAAGGTTGGGGGAGGGGACCCACTGGAACAGCTGTTGGGAGACAGATGGTAGCCTCCCGTCAAGGCCATCCAGCGTGTTCTTTAACGTGCACAGGGTATGGCTCTCCCGCACACGGGGCCACGGCTTAACGTCCCATCCGACGGACGGCGGTCTTTCCAAGCCCATCGGTGTCCCCTACTGACCGTGGGCAGGGCGGGAAATTTTGCGGAGATAAATCTCAACGCTGACCCAGCTGGGACTCGAATCTGGGAACTGCAGATTACGAGCCAGGTGCACTACCGATTGAGCCACCCTTGCCTTAGCAGGTCACAAGGACCTCGAGAGCTCAGGGAAGGTTGGTGGAATGGGATCCACTGGACAGCTGTTGGGTGACAGATGGTAGCCTCCCGTCAGTGCCATCCGGTGGGTTCTTTAACGTATATAGGGTATAGCTCTCCGACATACGGAAACACGGTTCCTTTTCGAGCCCATCAGTTTACCCTTACTGACCATGGGCAGGGTGGGGAGTTCTGTGAAGATAAATCTCAAAGCTGGAACAGGTGGGACTCGAACCTGGGAACTGCAGATTATGAGCCTGGCGCGTTACCGACTGAGCCAACTCCACCCCACGCTAGTGAACAGAATGCACGCGAAAAAAAATATTAAACACGTACACATTAAATGTAGTTTTGAAAAATTTTTTTAAAGGAAACTAAAACAAAATGAAAAATTTTATACTAGAAAATTTTATAACTTGGGTTCCTGCTCCATATAGCCAATCCATCCACAACCTGTATATTTTTCTAGATCCTTGTCAGTACTTAGTCGTCTTTCAGAGTCTATCAGGGGCGGGGGTGGCTCAGTCGGTAGCGCGCCAGGCTCGTAATCTGTAGTTCCCAGGTTCGAGTCCCAGCTGGGTCAGCGTTGAGATTTATCTCCGCAAAATTCCCCGCCCTGCCCACGGTCAGTAGGGGACACCGCTGGGCTTGGAAAGGCCGCCGTGCGTCGGATGGGACGTTAAGCCGTGGCCCCGTGTGCGGGAGAGCCATACCCTGTGCACGTTAAAGAACACGCTGGATGTCCTTGACGGGAGGCTACCATCTGTCTCTCAACAGCTGTTCTAGTGGGTCCCCTCCCCCAAACCTTCTCTGAGCCTTCGGGGTCCTTGTGACTTGGTTATTTAGCCCATGGTAAGCCGTCCCATGGCCGAGTGGTTAGCGCGCTTGGCTACTGATCTAAGGGACCTGGGTTCGAGCCCCGGGTAAGGCATGGCTGTTTGTGTCGTTTTTCTGCTGAAGTCCTGCCATCCTCTCAGACCTTCTACTGTGGCATATAAACTGACAGGCTCCTGTCGGACCTCTGTCGCAAGCAGCTGCTTGAGGGGGTATTTATTTTATTTTTTTTATGCAAAAAAAGTGCCGCTCAGAGGTAAAACAACCCCAACACAACACAAGAGCCCCAACTTTGCCAGCTTTGAGAATTTTCTTCGCAAAAATTCTCGCCCTACCCATGGTCAGTAGGAGACACCGATGGACTTGGAAAGTCCGCCGTCCGTCCACCAGATGGGACGTTCAGCCGTGGTTCAGTGTACCAGAGGATACCCTATGTGTTAAAGAACACTCTGGATGACTTTGACGTGAGGCTTCCATCTGTCACCAAACTGCTGTCCAGTGGGTCCCTCTCCCCAAACCTCCTCTGGGTCCTCGAGGTCCTTGTGACCTGGTTTCAAGGTCTTTTAGCTCATCGTATGCAAAAACAGTGCCGCTCACGGATAAAACAACCGAATTCTGATAAAAATAATTTGCATGGCACTTTGTGTGGTATCATTTACGAAGAACAAGACATACCTTCAGAAGATCTCGGTTCCTACACTTGGCACTTAGGTACATTTCAAAACATACAAATTCGAGATTTTAAACAGAATAGCGTTGAAGCTGTGATTCCTGAACATGTGTCCATGCGTTATTATTATTCTGAGCAAAATAATTTTCGCCTACGCTCCCCAACAGATGTACAGGTACAGTCGCTCAAAAAAGTATCCGAACACTACGGTTGATTACAGAATTCAGAAAAAATATCTGGCAACGTTTTTTTTTAGAAATTAGTGATCTGGCAACCTTCGTGTCACGTGATTACAGAATTCAGGAAAAATATCTGGAGCGTGTACAACAACTGTACACGCTCCAGTTTGCTGTGAACGGTAACTACACACGCTCAATATTTCCGTGAGTGAGCCCACACGATCTAGTATCAAAATAATATGACCACCTACAGTCGCTCAAAAAAAGTATCCGAACGTTATGGTTGATTACAGAATTCAGAAAAAATATCCGGCAAAAAAATACCTGGAAGAAAAAATATCTGGCTTCGTGTCACGTGACTCGAAGGTTGCCAGATGACTAATTTCTAAAAAATTCGTTGCCGGATATTTTTTATGAATTCTGTAATCAACCATAGTGTTCGGATACTTTTTAATATAATAATGCCTATGAATATATAATGCAATGAATATGGAGCGTGTGCAGTTACCGTTCACAGCAAACTGGAGCGGTTGCGGTTAATGCTCACAGCACATTGGATCGTGTGAGCTAACAAAGACCTAGATCGTGTGGGCTCACTCACGGAAATATTGAGCGTGTGCAGTTACCGTTCACAGCAAACTGGAACGTGTGTAGTAACTGCACACGCTCCAGTTTGCTGTGAACGGCAACTGGAGCGTGTACAGTTGCTGTACACGCTCCAGATATTTTTACAGAATTCTGTAATCACGTGACACGAAGGTTGCCAGATCACTAATTTCTAAAAAAATCGTTGCCAGCTATTTTTTCTGGATTCTGTAATCAACCATAGTGTTCGGATGCTTTTTTGAGCGACTGTACATATTCTTCAGGTTGCATAGAGAAAGAAGCAATCATCGAAGGAGCGTTGAAGAATTGCTATTGGTCACGGTGACCCCGAAGTTGACAGCACTCAGCCTCAGGTAACTTCGCCCACTAGCCTACTTGACACTACAACACACCTTAGGCCTAACCAATCATGATCTACGCAGGCAACCGGTGACCCCTACCTGTGCACACACCCTGCACGCGCCGCGAACGTGTCTCCCATCTCAGAGCAGAGCACGAGGCCATCCGAACTCGAGGATGACGTCACTGCAGATGGCTGATGCCAGATGGATGTCATCAAACGTAAATATGGAAAGTACAATTTCTACTTATCACTTGAACTATAAAGATGATTTTCAAAATTTCACTTTTAATTCGCAGGGGCGGGGGTGGCTCAGTCAGTAGCGCGCCAGGTTTGTAATCTGTACTTCCCAGGTTCGATTCCCAGCTGGGTCAGCGTTGAGATTTATCTCCCAAAACTCCCCACCCTGCCCACGGTCAGTAGGGGACACCGATGGGCTTGGAAAGACCACCGTCCGTCGGATGGGACGTTAATCCGTGGCGGTGTGCGGGAGAGCCATACCCTGTGCACGTTAAAGAACACACTGGATGGCCTTGACGGGAGGCTACCATCTGTCTCCCAACAACTGTTCCAGCGGGTTCCCTTCCCTCAACCTTCTCTGGGTCTTCGGGGTCTTTGTGACCTGGCCATTTAGCCCAACCTCGCTCTTTTGGTCTAAGAATGAACAAGTACGCTAAATTATCGAAAGTATTGAGACATTTCTTTATTGCGTGAATGGACAATTGCGCTCAAAGTTCCCTTACTTTGAATTAAGTGTTTTGTAGCAAAAGTTAAAAAAAAATAGATAATTTAAAAATATTCTCCAAATTTAGTGTTTGAGCAATATTTGTTTGCTATTTGAAGAATTCTGGAAACTGAAATATTTAACATCAATGTTGCCACTCGGAAGAATTAAAATTATAAGAAATCTTTTACTGAATTTATATTCAGTAAACGATTTGTTATAATCATTAATATATTGATCTGTAATACTGAACTGAAGTAATTTTAAAACTTTGTTTTAATGTTTTTCGATGTGCACCAATTCTGAAACAGTGTTCAAGGCTAGCGAAGTTTAATCTGTTGGCGAGTTTTTCAGCGTCAAATAGGTCTTTAAATAATAAACGAATATTTTCTAAAATCTAAATTTGATTGAGACCTACAATTTTGAAATATTTTTCTGCAAAAGAGTTTATTTCCAAGTTAGGCAGTTGTGAATAAAGTTTTAAATTCAGGTTATCTGGATGTAGTCCAATATTCATCGTATACTGGGTTGTTTTACCTCTGAGCGGCACTTTTTTGCACACCATGGGCTAAATGGCCAGGTCACATGGACCCCGAAGGCTCAGAGAAGGTTGGGGGAGGGGACCCACTGGAACAGCTGTTGGGAGACAGATGGTAGCCTCCCGTCAAGGCCATCCAGCGTGTTCTTTAATGCGCACAGGGTATGGCTCTCCCGCACACGGGGCCACGGCTTAACGTCCCATCCGACGGACGGCGGTCTTTCCAAGCCCATCGGTGTCCCCTACTGACCGTGGGCAGGGCGGGGAATTTTGCGGAGATAAATCTCAACGCTCCCGACTGGGACTCGAACCTGGGAACTGCAGATTACGAGCCTGGCGCGCTACCGACTGAGCCACCCCCGCCCCCATCGTATACTGCCTCGCAATCTGTAGTCTTTTAAAAGTTCGATTGTGAGGAGATAGAATTTAGTAATTTTACTGTTATTTAAATCAGCAAACTGTAGCTTTTAAATAATGGCGACTCTACTAGAAGAAATCAGGAGTTTTGCAGAGATTGATCTAAACGCTGGCTCAGGAAAGGACTCGAACCTGGGAACTGCAGATTACGAGCCTGGCGCGCTACGGACTGAGCCACCCTCGCCCCGTATAGAGAGAAAAATTGTCTGAAACAAAAAAGGAAATGCAAATGAGCACGTTTAACCAATGAGAGCAAAGAGAACACTCAGCGCTAATAATCGCTCTCGGTGTTCAGCGAGATATTTCGCCAGAAAGTCATAAATTTCTTCGTCTCTTTATTCCTCATTTTCGCGTGTTGCTGGGACTATTTTTGGATCCTGGATGTCTGAAAAGAAAACCACGAGTGTTGATGTTAATATTAAAAGTGGTGATAAAAAGCATCTCTCTGGATGCGGGATGAATGGGATGGAGAGGGTGGAAGCGGATGTGGATCATTCTCTGTGCTTAGATAAACTTTGAGCCAGGCCCATCTTCTCGAAAGAGGACTTTGCCACCTAGTCTCTTACAGCTAATGTGGTAGCTGTAGTGTAGTTAGGATCGCATTGGATTGGGTCGTTTTGCCTCTGAGCAGCACTTCTTTTTGCAAACAATGGTCTAAATGGCAAGGTCGCAAGGACCCCGAAGGCTCAGAGAAGGTTAGGGGAAGGGTTGTTTTGGGTTGTTTTACCTCTGACCGGCACTTTTTTGCACACCATGGGCTAAATGATCAGGTCACATGGACCCCGAAGTCTCAGAGAAGGTTGGGGGAGGGGACCCACTGGAACAGCTGTTGGGAGACAGATGGTAGCCTCCCGTCAAGACCATCCAGCGTGTTCTTTAACTTGCAAAGAATATGGCTCTCCCGCACACGGGGCCACGGTTTAACGTCCCATCCGACGGACGGCGGCCTTTCCAAGCCCATCGGTGTCCCCTACTGACCGTGGGCAGGGCGGGGAATTTTGCGGAGATAAATCTCAACGCTGACCTAGCTGGGACTCGAACCTGGGAACTACAGATTACGAGTCTGGCGCGCTACCGACTGAGCCACCCCCGCCCCTTAGGGGAAGGAAACCCACTGGATAACTGTTAGGAGACAGATGGAAGCCTCCATCAAGACCATCCAGCGTGTTCCATATCATTCACAGAGTATGGCTATCATGCACACGAACCACGGCTTAACGTCCCATCCGACGGGCGGCGGCATTTCCAAACCACACGTTTTCTTGTGAAAAATTTCCACTTTTTCACAGGATAGAGGATAGTGGAATTAAATCTGAACGCTGGTACAATTAAGACTTAAACTTCGAGAATTGCAAATTACAAGTCTGGCGCGCTACCTACTGGGCCAACTCTCTCTCTCTAGATTTCACAGAATTCTATTAAATTCATTTCATCAATTAAAGTTAAACCTTATTATATTAATATTCTGATTTATTGTTTAGTAAATAATATCGGAGGGCGGGTGTGGCTCAGTCGGTAGCGCGCCAGGCTCGTAATCTGTAGTTCCCAGGTTCGAGTCCCAGCTGGGTCAGCGTTGAGATTTATCTCCGCAAAATTCCCCTCCCTGCCCACGGTCAGTAGGGGGACACCGATGGGCTTGGAAAGGCCGCCGTCCGTCGGATGGGACGTTAAGCCGTGGCCCCGTGTGCGGGAGAGCCATATCCTATGCACGTTAAAGAACACTCTGGATGGCCTTGACGGGAGACTACCATCTGTCTCCCAACAGCTGTTCCAGTGGGTCCCCTCACCCAACCTTCTCTGAGCCTTCGGGGTCCATGTGACCTGGCCATTTAGCCCATGGTGTGCAAAAAATGCCGCTAAGGAGTAAAACAACCCAACCCTTATTATATTAATATTCTGATTTATTGTTTAGTAAATAATATCGTAATACCATATGTTTACCAATATCTTAAAGGAAATCTTCCTTCGTGACTAATAAATGGTCAGGAACTTATTCAAATATGTTCACATGCGACATTAAATAATTAATTATGAATTGAAAATTAATCTATTCAGATCCTTGTTTATGGTTTCCTTTTTCAAGGTCAACTGGAGTTAAGGTCAGTTAAGAAAAAAGATACAAATGATGTTCTGCCACTCTTCGTCCAATCAGACTAGGATGGGGAAGTTTCAAAATTTTACAGAAAAAAACAAAACAAAAACGTTGTACAGTCGCTCAAAAAAGTATCCTAACACTATGGCTGATTACAGAATTCAGGAAAAATATCTGCAGCGTGTACAGCAACTCTACACCCTCCAGTTACCGTTCACAGCAAACTGGAGCGTGTGCAGTTACTGCACACGCTCCAGTTTGCTGTGAACGGTAACTGCACACGCTTAATATTTCCGTGAGTGAGCCCACACGATCTAGTATCAAAATAATATGACCACCTACAGTCGCTCAAAAAAGTATCCGAACACTATGGTTGATTACAGAATTCAGAAAAAATATCGCAATGATTTTTTTAGAAATTAGTGATCTGTCAACCTTCGTGTCACGTGACACGAAGGTTGCCAGATGACCAATTTCTAAAAAAATCGTTGCCAGATATTTTTTTCTGAATTCTTTAATCAACCATAGTGTTCGGATATTTTTTTGAGCGACTGTACCTTTCTATGGGTGACTTAACAATAGAGGTACTGTACTGCTAATTATTGTTATGAAAAATATCACTGAAGTCTGCGTAAAAACAACATATTGAAAAATGTTTGCACTCCTCTGAAGCCTTAGTACGAAAAGGTACTTTTTCTTTGAAACAGTAGTTAGTCAGTAATTTCTGATTTTTTTTGTTGCAAAAAATACAATTTTTACCTCTGAGCGGTACTTTTGCACACAATGGACTAAATGACCAGGTCACGAGGATTCCAAAGTTTTCGGGGAAGTCTGGGGAAGGGGAACCACTGGACAACTTTCAGAACAGATGAAAGCCTCCTGCCAAGCCATAGAGTGTTGGGCTGTTTTACCTCTGAGAAGGAATTTTTTGCACTGGGTCATAAGTACCTCGAAGGCTTAGGGAAGGTTGGGGGAAGGGACCCACTGGAATAGCTGTTGGGAAACATATGGTAGCTTTCCGTCATGGCCATCCAGCGTGTTCTTTAACTTGCACAGGGTATGGCTGTCCCGCACACGGGCCATGGTTTAACGTCCCATCCGACGGATGGTGGCCTTTCCAAGCCCATCGGTGTCACCTACTGACCGTGGGCAGGGCGGGGAGTTTTGCGGAGATTAGTTTCAACGCTGATCCAGCTGGGGTTGGGTTGTTTTACCTCTGAGCGGCACTTTTTTGCACACCATGGGCTAAATGGCCAGGTCACATGGACCCCGAAGGCTCAGAGAAGGTTGTGGAAGGGGATCCACTGGAACAGCTGTTGGGAGACAGATGGTAGCCTCCCGTCAAGGCCATCCAGCGTGTTCTTTAACGTACACAGGGTATGGCTCTCCCGCACACGGGGCCACGGCTTGACGTCCCATCCGACGGACGGCGGCCTTTCCAAGCCCATCGGTGTCCCCTACTGACCGTGGGCAGGGCGGGGAATTTTGCTGAGATAAATCTCAACGCTGACCCAGCTGGGACTCGAACCTGGGAACTACAGATTACGAGCCTAGCGCGCGCTACCGACTGAGCCACCCCCGCCCCGATCCAGCTGGGATTCGAACCGCGAAATACAGATTACGAGCCTGGAGCGCTACCGACTGAGCCACCCCTGCCCCATTTTTTATTTTAGAAGTTATATAGTTTCGAAGTTAGATACCCATAACAAAGAAAGTATATTTTGTTATTGCAATATATACCCATTGATATAGTGATTGGCAACATATCCTCTACCTGTTATTCTTAAAAAGTTATTATCCTATTACTACTTTAGGCCAAGATATAGATGTTAGCTTTCACGAATTATCTTCGGGCAATTATTTATTGTGTAACGAATTTCCTAAAAACCCAGAACAGTTCGAACGCTGCAAAGCTTGCCAGAGGTTAAATTAAAACATAATACTTCAACCTGTCAGATGTGACGGTCTTCAAGTCCCACTTAATAGAGAAAGTAATGACAGCAGATTGTGCCAAGTGCGCATTAACATCAAGGTACTCGGGACAGGTTCACCTTCAGCACAGACTTGACACCCTTCAGGTCTTTGCTACCGTTTCTTGTAATGGGTGTCAGTGCGAAGTGTGTCGCCATGCGCCACCAATAAATGCAGGACAATCATTGCTCCTTTAAACATTTCTGTGTGCAATCACTATGCAGATGATTTTGCTACAAAGGGTTAAGCAACGAAAAACATGATTTCAGTGGTTTATCATTACAAACATTTGCAAACTTGCATTTTACAACAACAACGGCGGTGGCCACACAGATTTCCAGTAACTTTTACTCCAACTCATATTTAGCTTATATATAGAGAGATAATCCATCGTTAAAGCAATTGAAGCGTTATAATTATTTCAACATTCAATTATAATCTTTTGACATTCAAAATTGTTCTGCTTAAGACTTATAATGTAATTTGGGATGCACGTATCGAAAACCATTATCCTTAACACTTGTAATGTGATTTGGGATGCATGTATCGAAAACTATTATACTTAAGACTTATAATGTGATTTGGGATATTTGTATCGAAAACTATTATCCTTAAGACTTAAATAATTTGGGGTGCGTGCATTGAAAACTATTATCCTTAAGACTTATGTGAGTTGGGATGCATGTATCGAAAACTATTATCCTTAAGACTTATAATGTGAGTTGGGATGCATGTATCGAAAACAATTATCCTTAAGACTTATAATGTGAGTTGGGATGCATGTATCGAAAACAATTATCCTTAAGACTTATAATGTGAGTTGGGATGCATGTATCGAAAACAATTATCCTTAACTCTTATAATGTGAGTTGGGATGCACGTATCGAAAACAATTATCCTTAAGACTTATAATGTGAGTTGGGATGCATGTATCGAAAACAATTATCCTTAAGACTTATAATGTGAGTTGGGATGCATGTATCGAAAACAATTATCCTTAAGACTTATAATGTGAGTTGGGATGCATGTATCGAAAACTATTATCCTTAAGGCTTATCATGAGTTGGGATAGGCAAGTACCTTAGGATTCAGTTTCGTATTTCGTTCGGTGGGGGGGAGGGGAACGAACAATAAGACGTGAGTAGAATTTCTCAATAACTAAAATATTTCACCGAATAAGAAAGGTTAAAGGATATTTTATAAGGAATGAGATTTTAAAGCTTTTTTATTCTACTTTTAGTGTCGGGCATAAAATATGGGGTTAAAATGAAATGAAATTATAAAAGACAATTGCTTTAGATTTCAAAGCAGATAGGCAAGTTTGAGATTTAGTAAAAGACGACAGGTTTTTCGGGGGGCCAGAGCCTGGAGCTCTCAGTCGGTAGCGCGCCAGGCTCCAAATCTGCAGTTCCCAGGTTCGAGTCCCAGCTGGACTAGCGTTGAGGTTTATCTCCGCAAAACTCCCCGCCCTGCCCACGGTCAGCTGGGGAACTGATGAGCCTCTCCGTCCGTCGGATGGAACGTTAAAAAAGGCTGCAGTCTGTCGAAAAAAAAAGGTCCATCGATGGGACATTAAGCCGTGGCCCCGTGTTTGGGATAGCCATACCTCTGTGCACGTTAAAGAACAAACTGGATGACTTTGCCGGGAGGCTACCATCTGTTTACCAACAGCTGTACCAGTGGGTCCCCTACCCCAACCTTCTTTGAGTCTTCGGGGTCCTTATGACCTGGTCATTTAGCCCATTATGTGCAAAAATAGTGCCACTCTAAAACAGCCAACAGAATTCTCCGTGATAGCGACATGGAATGCCTGGAACGCCTACCTCACTGGGGTGGGGTGGGGTGGGGTGGCTCAGTCGGTAGCGCGCCAGGCTCGTAATCTGCAGTTCCCAGGTTCGAGTCCCGCCTGGGTCAGCGTTTAGATTTATATCCACAAAATTCCCCGTCCTTCCCACGGTCAGTAGGGGACACCGATGGGCTTGGAAAGACCGCCGTCCGTGGAATGGGACGTTAAGCCGTGGCCCCATGTGCGAGAGAGCCATACCCTGTGCACGTTAAAGAACACGCTGGATGACCTTGACGGGAGTCTACCATCTGTCTCCCAGCAGCTGTTCCAGTGGGTCCCCTTCCCCAACCTTCTCTGAGCCTTCGGGGTTCATGTGACCTGGTCATTTAGCCCATGGTGTGCAAAAAAAGTGCCGCTCAAAGGCAAAACAACCCAACCAACCCCCCCACTCAGTACGTCCCTGAGTTGGAATACGTGTAGTGACTGCACACGCTCCAGTTTGTTTCGAGGTCAACTCCACCGTTGGCAATGGTTTCTTTCAGTGTTCCAGGAAGTTTTCAGACGCTATTTCTAAATCGTTGAAATCGCTTCTGTGTGTGACCGTACTCAAAGACGTCTTCAGCGACATGGCAGGCAAATGAAACTAGACCTTGCAGGGCAGAACTAACAGACGTCACCCACACGTCACCTTGGCTCAGTGATCTTTGGCACAGGTCACCACCTGTCGCTGCTGTTTGTTTTGTAATTTGTGATGTCAGGTGAATCTCAATGCACAACATTTCCTTTAACATTGAAGGGAGCGCAGAAGCGAAAAGGATGATTCCTCACTATATAATAAATTTCAGGACTCAATTCTTTCCTTTAAATTTACTTCAGAAGTTCATTATAATTGAAATAAAATCCTTTATTTCAAACCATTTAATGTAAGATTGGGTTGGGTTGTTTTACCTCTGAGCGGCACTTTTTTGCACATCATGGGCTAAATGGCCAGGTCACATGGACCCCGAAGGCTCAGAGAAGGTTGGGGGAGGGGACCCATTGGAACAGCTGTTAGGAGACAGATGGTTGCACCCCGTCAAGGCCATCCAGCGTGTTCTTTAACGTGCAGAGGGTATGGCTCTGTCGCACACGGGGCCACGGCTTAACGTCCCATCCGACGGACGGCGGTCTTTCCAAGCCCTTCTGTGTCCCCTACTGACCGTAGGCAGGGCGGGAAATTTTGCGGAGATAAATCTCAACGCTGACCCAGCTGGGACTCGAACCTGGGAACTACAGATTACGAGCCTAGCGCGCTACCGACTGAGCCACCCCCACCCCATTTAATGTAAGAGGTGTATATTTAAAAAAGTGGTGCAAAGTATTATTTCGATATTTTTCAATGTTCTTAGGCTTTGTTGCTGTTATATACACTGTTACAAATTTTTAAATGGATGACATTGAGAGTAAGTTGTTGTTGGGTTGTTTTACCTCTGAGCGACACTTTTTTGCACACCATGGGCTAAATGGCCAGGTCACATGGACCCCGAAGGCTCAGAGAAGGTTGGGGGAGGGGACCCACTGGAACAGCTGTTGGGAGACAGATGGTAGCCCCCCGTCAAGGCCATCCAGCGTGTTCTTTAACGTGCACAGGGTATGGCTCTCCCGCACACGGGACCACGGCTTAACGTCCCATCCGACGGACGGCGGCCTTTCCAAGCCCATCGGTGTCCCCTACTGACCGTGGGCAGGACGGGGAATTTTGCGGAGATATATCTCAACGCTTTCCCAGCTGGGACTCGAACCTGTGTACTACAGATTACGAGCCTAGCGCGCTACCGACTGAGCCACCCCCGCCCCATTGAGAGTAAGTATAATACGTATATTTACAATACAAATTACAATACAATGCAAATTATTGCAAAAAACATGGATGAAATAACTTATAAACAAACTAACTGCTATCGTACAAAAGTCAATAATCCTTTTTCAACAGAGCATACAAGATCAGCTCTATCTCTTCTACTAAACTACTACCTGTTCACTTTGTCTGTCATATCTCTTGGGTTGGGTTGTTTTACCTCTGAGCGGCACTTTTTTGCACACCATGGGCTAAATGGCCAGGTCACATGGACCCCGAAGGCTCAGAGAAGGTTGGGGGAAGGGACCCACTGGAACAGCTGTTGGGAGACAGATGGTAGCCTCCCGTCAAGGCCATCCAGCGTGTTCTTTAACGTGCACAGGGTATGGCTCTCCCGCACACGGGGCCACGACTTAACGTCCCATCCGACGGACGGCGGTCTTTCCAAGCCCTTCGGTGTCCCCTACTGACCGTGGGCAGGGCGGGGAATTTTGCTGAGATAAATCTCAACGCTGACCCAGCTGGGACTCGAACCTGGGAACTACAGATTACGAGCCTGGCGCGCTCCCGACTGAGCCACCCCCGCCCCCTCATATCTCTTGAATACCTTCACTTCAGGCGTAAAAAATCCTTCGTCTTTTGTTAGATCACTAAATTTATCTTATTAGCAACACAAAACAACCACCCTCGCACACATCAATAAAAAATACTTCTTGTTTTAAATTATCGCGCACTGACTCAGACCATCTGAACCTCCTTTTTGATCTAAACAACTTTTTTAACATTCTCATTCGATCATTCTCTTTTTCAGATCGGTTCTACATTCAGATTCGTTTGTTGTATAATTCTCACGCACAAGCGAGCGTTCATGTCACGTTTTCTCATGAAGTCACTGCAGCGCATTCATCTGTCGTAACAATACGTATATTGTTATAAAGTTAACGAATGGAAACTGAGCGTGAGTTCAAAAATAATGTTTAGCAATAATAATTCTAAAATAATGTAATTTATTATAAAAATATGAATAAAAATATTTATATAAACTAAATTCAATTAACACAAATCATTATCAGTATAAAAATAAACATTTAGAAGATCATAGCACCTTTTCACTATTCTTACAAATAGTTGTTTCTCTATAATTCTTACAATCTCTGGGGCGGGGGTGGCTCAGTCGGTAGCGCGCCAGGCTCGTAATCTGTAGTTCCCAGGTTCCAGTCCCAGCTGGGTCAGCGTTGAGATTTATCTCCGCAAAATTCCCCGCCCTGCCCACGGTCAGTAGGGGACACCGATGGGCTTGGAAAGGCCGCCGTCCGTCGGATGGGACGTTAAGCCGTGGCCCCGTGTGCGGAAGAGTCATACCCTGTGCACGTTAAAGAACACGCTGGATGGCCTTGACGGGAGGCTACCATCTGTCTCCCAACATCTGTTCCAGTGGGTCCCCTCCCCCAACCTTCTCTGAGTCTTCGGGGTCCATGTGACCTGGCCATTTAGCCCATGGTGTGCAAAAAAGTGCCGCTCAGAGGTAAAACAACCCAACCCTCTTACAATCTCTACTCAAAGCAAAAAATAAGGCTTTTACAATACTCACTAAGTGACATAATCATATTTGCGAATAAACCTCTAATCTACCAAGAATAACCAATTCCTCAAACAAACTAAATATAACTATACATCAAATGACTTCCTTCCAGGATTTTGTCATCAAGTACTCTAAAACTGCAGCTAAGCAAACTACTCAGAACCAATTCTGTTCAGACGTTGACCACTACACATCAGACGATGATTTATTCCTTTTTCTTACTATTTTAGTAACAAGATCCACACTAATAAACTTATTTATCCTCCAGCCCGCGCACTCACCAAATAAAAACATTTCTTCTTTAGACTATCGTGCACAGACTAAGACAAACTACTTTTTTTCTTCGCACTGATTCTTCCTAATTTCAACTCTCTTATTCTTTATTCTTTTTAAGTTCAGTTATCGTTCGAAGTGATGAGCGACATGATCTCACGCCAAGACGATGCAGCACATCACAGTTTCATTGTTGCTCGTTCATCTGTCGTAACATTTGGGTTGTTTTACCTCTGAGCGGCACTTTTTTGCACACCATGGGCTAAATGGCCAGGTCACATGGACCCCGAAGGCTCAGAGAAGGTTGGGGAAAGGGACCCACTGGAACAGCTGTTGGGAGACATATAGTAGCCTCCCGTCAAGGCCATCCAGCGTGTTCTTTAACGTGCACAGGGTATGGCTCTCCCGCACACGGGCCACGGCTTAACGTCCCATCCGACGGACGGCGGTCTTTCTAAGCCCATCGGTGTCCCGTACTGACCGTGGGCAGGGCGGGGAATTTTGCGGAGATAAATCTCAACGCTGACCCAGCTGGGACTCGAACCTGGGAACTACAGATTACGAGCCTGGCGCGCTACCGACTGAGTCACCCCCGCCCCACTCTGTCGTAACAATATTTAAACTTTCTAACACTTTAAATAAGAAGCGAACAGAGCCAGATGAAGCGTTTTTGACCCCCCCCCCCTGGCCAAATAGATAAATTATCTCCCCCTTCCCCTTCCCTCTCAGTTATCTAATAGATAGAGGCAAATTAAGTGCAGGATCAATTTCCCGCAATAATAATAAAAAATTATTTTTTTTTGTTTATGGAGGGAGAAAAATATTTGAGCGATTTACTAAATGTAATATTTTTCTTATTCTGATCATTTATTTTTAATTTCAGTTTAAAATTACAGTTACGATTTTACCGAATAATTACAGAAGCCAAGTAAGTATTTTTACATGGTTAAAAAAAATATTAATTGAATTATAAGGAGGTAAATACTTCAATCTGTCACCCGTTTTAAAGTCTCACTTAAGATCTGGATTGAGATACGCTTGATTGAAATCTTTATCTGCAGAGTGGGGCGGGGGTGCTCAGTCGGTAGCGCGCCAGGCTCGTAATCTGTAGTTCCCAGGTTCGAGTCCCAGCTGGATCAGCGTTGAGATTTTTCTCCGCAAAATTCCCCGCCCTGCCCACGGTCAGTAGGGGACACCGATGGGCTTGGAAAGGTCGCCGTCCGTCGGATGGCACGTTAAGCCGTGGCCCGTGTGCGGGAGAGCCCCATACCCTGTGCACGTTAAAGAACACGCTGGATGGCCTTGACGGGAGGCTACCATCTGTCTCTCAACAGCTGTTCCAGTGGGTCCCCTCCCCCAACCTTCTCTGAGCCTTCGGGGTCCATGTGACCTGGCCATTTAGCCCCTGGTGTGCAAAAAAGTAGAGGTAAAACAACCCAACCCTACTTTATCTGCAGTCACGTTTTCTCACAAAATGATTGTTTTAGAAGTTATAGAGATTTAAATTTAGCTTCAGCTAATATAAAACGGAAGGTGATGATTCAATGACCACCGAGTGTATATGTGTGTTGAGTGAAGTTATCGGCCACCAGTTAGCGCGGTTTTGAGCTTAGTAGTTTAGTAGAGAAAAATTATTTTATTATCCCAAGTTATACACTTTTAATAGCAAAACATAAATCTAAATTTCTTTAGTATTGGTTTCATCTTCAACTGATCGCGATCGTATTCTTTCTCTCAAGTAGAGGGTTCTCAAGGGGTACGAGATAAAAATTTTTGAGGGACGCCGTGAGAGCTCAGAGTCGCTAGATCTAGTAACAAAGTAAAAATCACCATTGTTATACTATAATTGTAGTTATATCTATCTATCTGTACAGGGGTACGCCAGTGACAAACACATTTCCAGGGGATACGTGAAGCATAAAAGGCTGATAACCACTGATTTATATGTTTTATTTTATTCCCATTGTTATACTATAACTATAGTTTTATCTATCTATACAAGGGGTACGCCAGTTACATACACATTTCCAGGGGATACGTGAAGCGTAAAAGGTTGAGAACCACTTATTTATATGTTTTATTTTATTCCCATTGTTATACTATAACTATAGTTTTATCTATCTATACAAGGGGTACGCCAGTTACATACACATTTCTAGGGGGTACGTGAAGCATAAAAGGTTGAGAACCACTGATTTATATGTTTTATTTTATTCCCATTGTTATACTATAACTATAGTTTTATCTATCTATACAAGGGGTACGCCAGTTACATACACATTTCTAGGGGGTACGTGAAGCATAAAAGGTTGAGAACCACTGATTTATATGTTTTATTTTATTCCCATTGTTATACTATAACTATAGTTTTATCTATCTATACAAGGGGTACGCCAGTTACATACACATTTCCAGGGGGTACGTGAAGCATAAAAGGTTGAGAACCACTGATTTATATGTTTTATTTTATTCCCATTGTTATACTATAACTATAATTTTATCTATCTATACAAGGGGTACACCAGTTACATACACATTTCCAGGGGGTACGTGAAGCATAAAAGGTTGAGAACCACTGATTTATATGTTTTATTTTATTCCCATTGTTATAATATAACTATAGTTTTATCTATCTATACAAGGGGTACGCCAGTTACATACACATTTCTAGGGGGTACGTGAAACGTAAAAGGTTGAGAACCACTGATTTATATGTTTTATTTTATTCCCATTGTTATAATATAACTATAGTTTTATCTATCTATACAAGGGGTACGCCAGTTACATACAGATTTCTAGGGGGTACGTGAAGCATAAAAGTTTGAGAACCACTGATTTAAATGTTTTATTTTATTCCCATTGTTATACTATAACTATAATTTTATCTATCTATACAAGGGGTACGCCAGTTAGATACACATTTCTAGGGGGTACGTGAAGCATAAAAGGTTGAGAACCTCTGATTTATATGTTTTATTTTATTCCCATTGTTATGCTATAACTATAGTTTTATCTATCTATACAAGGGGTACGCCAGTTACATACACATTTCTAGGGGGTACGTGAAGCATAAAAGGTTGAGAACCACTGATTTATATGTTTTATTTTATTCCCATTGTTATACTATAACTATAGTTTTATCTATCTATACAAGGGGTACGCCAGTTACATACACATTTCTAGGGGGTACGTGAAGCATAAAAGGTTGAGAACCACTGATTTATATGTTTTATTTTATTCCCATTGTTATACTATAACTATAGTTTTATCTATCTATACAAGCGGTACGCCAGTTACATACACATTTCTAGGGGGTACGTGAAGCATAAAAGGTTGAGAACCACTGATTTATATGTTTTATTTTATTCCCATTGTTATAATATAACTATAGTTTTATCTATCTATACAAGGGGTACGCCAGTTACATACACATTTCTAGGGGGTAAGTGAAGCATAAAAGTTTGAGAACCACTGATTTATATGTTTTATTTTATTCCCATTGTTATACTATAACTATAATTTTTCTATCTATATAAGGGGTACGCCAGTTACATACACATTTCCAGCCGGTATGTGAAGCATAAAAGGTTGAGAACCACTGATTTATACGTTTTATTTTATTCCCATTGTTATACTATAACTATAATTTTATCTATCTATACAAGGGGTACGCCAGTTACATACACATTTCCAGGGAGTACGTGAAGCATAAAAGTTTGAGAACCACTGATTTATATGTTTTATTTTATTCCCATTGTTATACTATAACTGTAGTTTTATCTATCTATGCAAGGGGTACGCCAGTTACATACACATTTCTAGGGGGTACGTGAAGCATAAAAGTTTGAGAACCACTGATTTATATGTTTTATTTTATTCCCATTGTTATACTATAACTATAATTTTATCTATCTATACAAGGGGTACGCCAGTTACATACACATTTCTAGGGGGTACGTGAAGCGTAAAAGGTTGAGAACCACTGATTTATATGTTTTATTTTATTCCCATTGTTATAATATAACTATAGTTTTATCTATCTATACAAGGGGTACGCCAGTTACATACACATTTCTAGGGGGTACGTGAAGCGTAAAAGGTTGAGAACCACTGATTTATATGTTTTATTTTATTCCCATTGTTATACTATAACAATAGTTTTATCTATCTATACAAGGGGTACGCCAGTTACATACACATTTCTAGGGGGTACGTGAAGCATAAAAGGTTGAGAACCACTGATTTATATGTTTTATTTTATTCCCATTGTTATAATATAACTATAGTTTTATCTATCTATACAAGGGGTACGCCAGTTACATACACATTTCCAGGGGATACGTGAAGCATAAAAGGTTGAGAACCATTGGTCTAAAGAGACAATCGAAACCGAGTTAAGTTAGTAAACCACAGTTCAGAAGGCAGCGGAACCAAGCACAATAAGCACACACATGATTATGATACAATGTATACTTTGCCACATGATTATGATACAATGTATATTTTGCCACATGATTATGATACAATGTATACTTTGCCACATGATTATGATACAATGTATACTTTGCCACATGATTATGATATAATGTATTACAATGTATTACTTTTGCGAAATGACTTTGAGGGTCGCACAAATTGATTTCGGGGGCACACAAAATAACATCAACTGTCGCACAAAATCACTTCGAGGGCTGCACAAAACGATTTCGAGGGCTGAACAAAATGATTTCGAGGGCCGCAAAAATGATTTCGAGAGCCGCACAAAATGATCTCGGGGGCCGCACAAAATGATCTCGAGGGCTGCACAAAATGATATCGAGGGCTGCACAAAATGATCTCGAGGGCTGCACAAAATGGTTTTGAGAGCCGAACAAAATGATTTCGGGGGCCGCTAAAAATGATTTCGAGAGTCGCACAAAGTGATTTTGAGGGCTGCACAAAATGATTTCGAGGACCGTAAATAATGACTTCGAGGGTTGCAGAAAATGACTTTGAGGACCATACGAAATAACTTCGTGGGGCCGCATGAAATGACTTCAAGGGCCGCAGAAACGACTTTGGGGCACACAAAATGGCATCGAATACATGAATTCGAGGGTCGCACAAAACGAATTCGAAGGTCACATAAAATGATTTTGAGGGTCGCACTAAACGAATTCGTAGGTCGCATAAAATGATTTTGAGGGTCGCATAATACGAATTCGAATGTCGCATAAATTGATTTCGAGGGCCGATAAAATGATTTTGAGAACCACGTGTTTGAAACTCTTGCTTTAGACTGATAAGTACTTAATCTAAACTATAAGAACATCTGACAGTTACAAAGGTTGTTTTGTTAAATCCTTTATTTAATTAAATAATTCTAAATAAATCACTGCTATTTACAGATGTCCCGCAAAGATAACAGCTTATCTGCAGTAGAGGATAATACATTGACACGAAGGACTAATAACAAATTGCTCCATGCCTATTAAAATTTTCGGTATATGTGATCAATGCCGAACCATTGATGAAGTATTAACGAACTATGGGTTGGGTTGTTTTACCTCTGAGCGGCACTTTTTTGCACACCATGGGCTAAATGGCCAGGGCACATGGACCCCGAAGGCTCAGAGAAGGTTGGGGGAGGGTACCCACTGGAACAGCTGTTGGGAGACAGATGGTAGCCTTCCGTCAAGGCCATCCAGCGTGTTCTTTAACGTGCACAGGGTATAGCTCTCCCGCACACGGGGCCACGGCTTAACGTCCCATCCGATGGACGGGCTCCCCCGCACACGGGGCCACGGCTTAACGTCCCGTCCGACGGATGGCGGCCTTTCCAAGCCAATCGGTGTCCCCTACTGACTGTGGCAGGGAATTTTGCGGAGATAAATCTCAACGCTGACCCAGCTGGGACTCGAACCTGGGAACTACAGATTACGAGCCTGGCGCGCTACCGACTGAGCCACTCCCGCCCCAAAGAACTATGAGCTTATAATATGGGTTTTAAGGAAGAATTCTAGCAAATAGTGTCATAAAGAGTCTGCAAAATTCTACCGTATCTCGGACTACAAAAAGCCTGGAGCTGTATATTAGCTTCCAGGTTATCAACAGAATTCTAAATTTAAAACTAATTACAGAGGAAAAAATCTCGTGGATTTACCTGCTAAGACGAGACAGAAGTAGCAACGACAGAGCTCAAGAGCCAGTAGAGTCTGCGCATAAGAATAGACGTACTCACACTGACTGATATCAGCCAGTGTGAGTTCAGCGTTTGATGTTTATTAAACTGTCTTATCGGGCATTCAGCCAAGCCAATGTTAACATATTTTCGCCTCTTTGCGGAGCAGATTGCTTCGTTTCTTATAAGAACTCTCCGTGTTTTCTCTCTCAGTAAGGAATGTCTCATCCTCTTCAGTCTTGTTAAAGATGGGTGCACTTTAGATAAAAGAACGAACAGAAGCGCATATGTGGCACTTTGCCAACGTGTTTACAGTAAGTGAGTGTGTGCCCTAATGCATAGGCTGCCGCAAAAGCGGTACCGTCATTGATGGAATTGCACATGGCCGTAATTCACCCAGAAGAAGAAAAAAATGCATCATTATTTCATTTAGAATCATTAAGAAAAACATGCCCTTCTATGGCCAAAGTGATTATTTTGTGTGATTATGTATAATCATTTCACTTCACCGATGATAATCACATCATTATTTTTCTTCGACAGTAAATTCCATTTCGCTATAAGAGGCGGGGCCTCGCCACGGTAGTAATTTGCAGTTCCCAGGTTCGAATCCTAACTTTTCCAGAGTTGAGGTTTATCTCCACTAAACTCCTACCTTTCCCACAATCAGAAAGGGGCACTGACGGTCTTGCATAACCCGCCGTCCGTCGTATGATACGTTAAGCCGTGATTCTGCTTTCGAGAGGGCCATACTCTGCGAACGATTAAGAATATGCTGCAATGGTCTTGACGAGAGGCTGTCCAGGGGGAATTCCTCCCCCCCCCCCACAACCATCTCTGAGACCTTGGGATCCTTGTGATTTGGCTATTTTGCCCATCGCGCGAAAAAATTGCCGCTCCAAAGTGAAACAGCAAAACCCTTTTCACCAGAGCTGGGTTAGACATTATGCTTTTTAAGGCAAATGTATCCTCACACCTTCAATCATACACCACGGAACACTAAATACAAAAAGCATTGAGGCCGCCGTCCGTCGGATGGGACGTTAAGCCGTGATCCCGAGTGCGGGAGAGACTTATATCCACTTGATCATCAGGTCGACGATACAACTCGAAATATTTTAAAAATGCCGGTTAACAACGACGCACTTTTTGTTAATCATTTTGAATCCTCTTTGGGCTTTATTCATGAACTAGCTTCTTTATCATTAACTATTCATTATTTTAAAATTCTTTTTTTACCGACGATACTGTTGACATGCTGCAGGTCAACATTAACAAATATACTGAATTTCGTGAAAATGATAGTGGTTATAAAAGTCGAAACTGTAATCTACTGATGGAATATAGGGATTCATTGTAATTATCTTAATTATGGGACTTTTTCGGATGTAAAAAAATCTCAGACTACAGGTACGAATTACGAGTCGGAGATTTTTCAAAATCATTTATATTCGTATTTGATATCAAACAAACAAACAAACAAACAAAAAATCTATTGGAATATTGTTATTCACAAAGGAAAAATTACAACAATCTGAAGTTTTTTCTTCAAACTCTATAAAAAAAAGTAACTGCCCTGAAACAAAAAGCGTTTTCCACTGTAGTATGTTGGCGACAAGACTGAGCCACAAAATATTTTTTAAAGGGCCTAAAGCTAAACTTCTGAGGAACGAGGTAGGTAGAAGATAAAGTAATAGAATTTCGGAGTGTCCACACTTTCTGTGTATGCGTACTCTGAATGCATATCTGTTTAGAATCCTCATATGTTTAGGAGATGGTGAAGTAGATCACCAGTTTTTAAAATGGCTAGGGAGGAAAATTTAATATTTAAAATTCATAAAAAATATTCCTGCTTCAGAAGGAGTGGCTATTACAAGTCATTCAGAATGAAGAATAAACGGGGGCATTTCTTCTTCCGGACCACACACTAAGTAGTGCCCCAAAATCGAGAAGCACAAACGAAAAATTAATTTTAACTTGTAGGTTTCTTTTTTATTATTTCCGTAAGAAAAATATTCTATAGCAAAAGAGTGGGGCAGAGGAGGGTTGTATTAGCTGACAACTACATTTGCAGAGGAGGGTTGTATTAGCTGACAACTACATTTGCAGAGGAGGGTTGTATTAGCTGACAACTACATTTGCAGAGGAGGGAAGCGGTGCGACTTTTCGTCAGAGAGGGGAGGTCCACCTTTATTGCAATGTCTCTGGAAGAAAAGGGAATATTTCGTATTTTGATCCAGACCCCTAAAGGCTTTTGTGTTGTCCTGGGTGCGCTAATATTACAATTTTATTGCCGTTGGACCAAAAGCACTATATTAAAATAGGTTTATATATGCTATTTTGAAATGCGATATTTTTTCAAATTGCTTTGATTATCCAGTTTAACTAATATTTTCGAGTAATTTATACTCAACTAATTTAGTATGAAGCCGTCACATGACCGAGTGGTTAGCGTACTTGGGCACTCATCAGAAGGACCTGGGTTCGAACCCCGGATAATGCATGGATATTTGTGTTGTTTTTCTACCGAGGTGTCATCATACATACAAGTATTCTCTATGGCATATAAATTGACAGACTCCTATCAGACCTCTGTAGCAAGCAGCTGCTTGAAGGGATATATATTTATTTTTTTATAATTTAGTATGAATATATCTTATTTATTCTTTCTACTGGCCATATAACACTACCTCATGATCTATTCAATAGTACCAAAGTTTTTTTCTTGCAGTGTTAACAATTTACAAGCCGCCTCGGTGTGTTACCTAGAGGTGACACCGCAGCAGTTGGGATCCAGGTTCGAATCCTGGTAGTGGCATAGTTGTTTGTCTGTACTATTCTTGTACAAGAAGGCTTATATAATCTAGAAGTAGCTTCAACTGCCATTCTCTGTTCGCTATGTAACTTATCAAGAAAAAAGAATGTTATAAATACTTCGCCTACAGTTAGAGATGCCTCCACGTTTTGAACTCAAGACTCCGGTTTTTGAAAGCAAATATCTGTTTTCTGCAATTACGGTTTTGAAATGATCAAAGAGATGCCGCCATTTGTACTACCACGGCCTACGTAGGTTATGAAATGTGCAAAACCGTAGACCAATCTCTCAACTCGCTAAAGTGACTAGAGAAACCAGTTTCAAAAATTAACACTTCCCTTTTAAGGGAAAAAAAAAGCTAAACACATTTTTTTTAAAGTCTATTATGAAAGCCAAACCGGAAAAAAGGCCCAATTCCTTTTTTTTTTCTTGTGAGTATGAAGCGGAACTCAGTAGAAAAACAATACAAGCATCCATGCATTATACGGGGTCGAACCCAAGGATTGGGCCAAAACGAAAAAAGACCCTATACTAAAATAAAATAAAAATAAATACCCCCCTCAAGCAGCTGCTTGCCACAGAGGTCTGACAGGAGCCTGTCAGTTTATATGCCACAGTAGGAGATCTGAGAGGATGGCAGGACCTCAGCAGAAAAACGACACACACATCCATGCCTAAATCCGGGGCTCGAACCCAGGTCCCTTAGATCAGTAGCCAAGCGTGCTAACCACTCGGCCCAATTAAAAAAAAAATTTAACGAGATTCGAGTGAAAGTAGAATTATGCACGAAAACTGATTATAATGTGAATTGTGGAAATTTTTAGAATATATTCAAAGCCGCAAAGAAAAGTTTGTTAAAAAAGTTGCAAAGATATTTGAAAGTATAACTAAATTGATAAAACAATATATATTTTTTTATTACTTAATTACAATTTGAAACAAAAATACTGATTGCGTTGATTATTTTTAAATAAATTTATCTTTATTACTGTTTTTTTGCGGAAGGGGGGGGGGGCGGAATTTACTTAAAGCCAACTTTATGATCTCCGGATATTTAAATCTCAGAAGGTGGCAGCAGTATTTACAATGCTAATCAAAAATTATATTTAAGAAAAATAATGGCGAACTTTTATGAGACAACACAATTAAAGGAACGAATATTAGTTTCTGTATTATGCTACTCTGGAAGCGTAATGTAAGGTGATTAATTAATAATATAAATTTTTTTAAATCTATTTTTCTATAAATTTACATTAATAAAAAAATAACAAATTTTTATCCTCCCCAAACACTTAACTCATAAGTTAAATTTGAGGAAGCACGTGTCCCATTGCCCCATTAAATTGCATTCCGTTATTCTGAGAAATGGTAGAATTTTCAATTCAGCAAAATGCAAATTATTTGCAAAAATATATTTAAAAGACAAAAATTAAAAAACCACATATATTACATTGCAAAGGATTATATTTCAACGTCTAAGTCAGTCCTTTCTTTGATTTGTCATTCAGTTTTCCCATTTCTGCTTCCGGTAGTGATTTTTAAGACCGAACCCAGACAGCTACGGCGGATGCGCATTGTCCGTGAACACTTAACGACTTCCCAAGAGACGGCTTCAGTTGGAATCGCCTTTGTCTGTCTAGTTCTGCCCTCTTTCCCTCTCTGCTTTTGCTAATCCTTCAAATATTTGGATTAGCACTCTCCCTTGGCACTCCCCGTTGGCAGAAATGGAACCTCAAGCGACTCAAGAATGCAGTTTTCAAGCAGCAGGTATCAAAACCAGTGGTTCTCAACCTTTTATGCTTCACGTACCCCCTTGGAAATGTATATGTAAATGGCGTACCCCTTATATAGATAGATAAAACTATAGTTATAGTATAACAATGGGAATAAAATAAAACATATATCAGTGGTTCTCAACCTTTTATGCTCACGTACCCCCTGGAAATGTGTATGTAACTGGCGTACCCCTTGTATAGATAGATAAAACTATAGTTATAGTATAACAATGGGAATAAAATAAAACATATAAATCAGTGGTTCTCACCTTTTATGCCTTCACGTACCCCCTTGGAAATGTATATGTAACTGGCGTACCCCTTATATAGATAGATAAAACTATAGTTATAGTTAACAATGGGAATAAAATAAAACATATAAATCAGTGGTTGTCAACCTTTTATGCTTCACATACCCCCTGGAAATGTGTATGTAACTGGCGTACCCCTTATATAGATAGATAAAACTATAGTTATAGTATAACAATGGGAATAAAATAAAACATATATATCAGTGGTTCTCAACCGTTTATGCTTCACATACCCCCTGGAAATGTGTATGTAACTGGCGTACCCCTTATATAGAAAGATAAAACTATAGTTATAGTATAACAATGGGAATAAAATAAAACATATAAATCAGTGGTTCTCACCTTTTATGCCTTCACGTACCCCCTTGGAAATGTATATGTAACTGGCGTACCCCTTATATAGATAGATAAAACTATAGTTATAGTTAACAATGGGAATAAAATAAAACATATAAATCAGTGGTTGTCAACCTTTTATGCTTCACATACCCCCTGGAAATGTGTATGTAACTGGCGTACCCCTTATATAGATAGATAAAACTATAGTTATAGTATAACAATGGGAATAAAATAAAACATATAAATCAGTGGTTCTCAACATTTTATGCTTCACGTACCCCCTGGAAATGTGTATGTAACTGGCGTACCCCTTGTATAGATAGATAAAACAATCATCATCCTCAAGCAGCCATGGGCTACGGAGGTCCAACCAGACCGTGCAATTTAGTTCTCCAAGCAAGTCTATCCTGAGCTACGTCTATTGCATCTGGCCACTGCACACCAATTCTAACAAGGTCCTGTTTGACATTGTCTGCCCACCACATTCTAGGTCTCCCCTTCTTTCTGAGGCCTTTAGGCACACTGTTCATAACCCTATTCTCCAATCTATAATTATTCATACGGGCAACATGGCCAAACCAACGGAGTCTCTCTCTGCACAATATGCTGCTTAAAAGAGGTTGCAGACTCCTTTGCCTAACCTCATCATTAGTTACAAAGTTGGACCACCTAATGCCCAAGATACTGCGTAAGCATCTGGAATCAAAATCATCTAGTTTCCTGTTATCTTGTTTACAAAGTGTCCAAGTTTCACTACCATAACTAACCCTAGAAAGAACCAAATTATTATACAGTCTAATTTTAGTCTTTAGGTGTATACGCCTATTTCTCCACACTCTCCAAAGATTCTTAAAAGTCCCGGCAGCAATCCCTATTCGTCTGTTAATCTCATGCCGCACATCACCATTATCTGTTACATAGCTCCCAAGATAATTAAACTGTGACACCTGCTTAAGACTGCAACCATTCAGATTAACTGAATCACAGCCTGCCTGACCAATTTTCATCACTTTAGTTTTCTCTCTGTTTATAACCAAACCTACTCTACTACCAGTCTCATCAACAGCTCGAATGAAAGAGTTCATCTCATCAACATCATTAGCCAACAAGGTCAAATCTTCTGCATAATCTAAGACAGAAATTTTGAAATCTCTAGACCATTTAAGACTAAAATCTTTCCCTTGCAGTGAATTTTGTATAACATAATCAATAGCCAAACTAAAGAGAAAAAGATGAAAAATGCACCCTTGTCGAACACCAGAAACAATGCTAAACCAATTGCTACAAGCCTTACTAACTCTCACACACGACTCAGTGTTATTATAGAGAGCTTTCATTATGTTAACTAACTTGTCAGGTATACCATATGATTTCACAATCAACCACAAATTATGAAGATCAACAGAGTCGAAAGCCTTTTTGAAATCAACAAAACTAGCAACCAGAGGTTTCTGAAACTCTAAACATTTCTTCAGAATCTGCCTGAGTGAAAATATCTGATCCACACATCCCCTACCACTTCTGAATCCACATTGCTCATCACGCAATTGACTGTCAACCAGATTCTTAATTCTATTAAGCACAATCATGCAAAGAACTTTACCTGGAACAGAGAGTAGGTTGATACCCCTATAGTTATCACAACAACTGTGATAACCTTTTTTGCAAATAGGGACAACAATAGCTCTGGTAAAATCCTTAGGAACCATGCCTTTATCATAAAAGATATTCAGAATTTCAGTCATCCAAGTGGTAACCGAAACATTCCCAGCTCTAAGCATTTCCGTAGTAATTTCATCTACCCCTGGAGATTTATGAAGTTTAAGTTTAGAAACAGCCAAAATAACTTCAGATTGTGTTACAGGGCCAACATTAAAGCCACCAATGCATCTATCATCATTGCAAACAATGGGAATAGAACTAACCGCATTGTTTAGAATATCACTGAAATGCTCAGCCCACCTAGCCATGACAGAATACTCACCTTCTATAAACTTACCTTGTTTATCCTACAATCCCTGTATACCTGTCCGTTTTCTACCACATAAAATATTAACTATCTGGTACAGCTCTCTTCTGTTGTGCTGTCTAACTGCTTCCTCGGCTTTTTCCGCCAAACCATCAAGCCAAAGATTCTTATCAGCAGTTAACTGAAATTTTACACGTTTATAAGTTCTCCGTAATGCTTTCTATTAGGACTAGTAGGGTGTTGATTAAGGACATCCCTGCAGTTCTTTCTTTCCAAAATAAGCTCAAGTGCCTTATCACTCAGATAATTCTGTCTCTTCTGCTCCTTTTTTCCTAAAAGAATACTGTTAGTGTCCAAAAAAGCCTGTTTAAAATGATCCCATTCTTCCTCAACTTCAGTAGTAAGCATACCATGACTGTCATAATGACTAAGTAACCTATCATGGTAAGCTTTGGCTATAACTGGGTCTTTCAGAGCTTCAGTATTAAAAGCAAATTTTTTAACCCTAGCACACTGTTTAAGTTTAAGTTGCAAGACACTTTTAACAAGATAATGGTCCGATCAAATTTCAGCTCCCCTATATGACCTGGTATTCCTAACAGAACTAGCCCATTTGCTGTTAATTAATATATAATCAATCATATTCTTATACACCCCATCGGGTGAAACCCATGTGTACTTATGTATGCCGCGGTGTTTGTAATAAGTGTTAGTTACTCTGAAACCATTGAGTTTACTTACCTGTAGGAGACGTTGCCCATTGCCATTGCAGTAAAATATCCTGAAGTTGTTCGTAAAACCTATCCTTCTCATCCTCATCGGCATCCTCAGTGGGGGCATAACAGCAGATAACATTCAAGTCTTTAACGCATGTCTGAAATTTTGCTGTAAGAAACCTTTCATTAATGCACTCATATCCTAGAAGAGCATCACTAGCGTGTCTGCTGAGAAGCAGACCCACGCCTTGGTGATGCTTATTGTCGTCCATCCCTGAAAAGAGAAATTTAAGATTATTTTTAAGAATCTGACCTTTATCTGTCCATCTGGTCTCTTGCAAGCTGAGAATATCTAAATTATAATGGTGGAATTCTTGTGTGAGGACATCAAGAGAAAAAGCTCTGTGCAGAGATCTCATATTCCAACTACCTATGGAGAGAAAATGGTTAGTGGGATGTTTAAAGAAACTATGTTTATTGAGAGAGGGAATGCCGACAATATCAAACAGCCCCCTAATCGCAGACATGGGGCAAAGACCCGTTCCCCCACCACTAAAGGCTGAAGCCATCTACACTGGAAGACTACCTCCAATGTAGAATTTGACGATGCCAATAGAAGCAAAGAGTTCAGGTGCCTGCGATGACCTCTGCTCAGGATTATCCACCAGCTGATAAACACATCCTGTGAATCTATTCACTTGGGGCTGTCAACCCACAAACAAACAGAAAACACAGCGGAAGATTTTCCCTCCACAGAAGCCCACCAGTGCAGCAAAATCAGGATCCATAATCAAGCTAAGAGCCATATATCTGACCGGTCCAGTGGGTTTATATGGTCAGCACCAGGACCCTGTGTGGTTGACCACTCCTCAGCAGGGTAGAAAAAAAAAAGAAAAGTAGCCATAGTTGTCCACATCAATAGGCCACACTAATCTAGCAGTCCTCCCTTTCCGTTCACTTCCACAAGAGAGTATCTCTTTTGAAAGGTACTAACGGTCTGCACTACGAGAAGGCGGGGCCGGACGTTAGGTGCTAGGCCTGGCCGGTTCTATGCATCATCACAGGGGATTGGTGCATAGCTCTCCTTCCAGTGATTACCTAGCTACCATTTACAGACCGATAAAACAATAGTTATAGTATAACAATGGGAATAAAATAAAACATATAAATCGGTGGTTCTCAAACTTTTATGCTTCACGTACTCCCTGGAAATGTGTATGTAACTGGCTTACCCATTGTGTAGATAGATAAAACTATAGTTATAGTATAACAATGGAAATAAAATAAAACATATATATCAGTGGTTCTCAACCGTTTATGCTTCACGTACCCCCTGGAAATGTGTATATAACTGGCGTACCCCTTGTATAAATTGTTAAATATAACTATAGTTTTATCTATGGGATTCTCAACCTTTTATGCTTCACGTAGCACCTGCAAATGTGTATGTAACTGGCGTACCCCTTGTATAGATAGATAAAACTATAGTTATAGTATAACAATGGGAATAAAATAAAACATATAAATCAGTGGTTCTCAACCTTTTATGCTTCACGTACTCCCTGGAAATGTGTATGTAACTGGCGTACCCCTTGTGTAGATAGATAAAACTATAGTTATATATAACAATGGAAATAAAATAAAACATATAAATCAGTGGTTCTCAACCTTTTATGCTTCACGTACTCCCTGGAAATGTGTATGTAACTGGCGTACCCCTTGTGTAGATAGATAAAACTATAGTTATAGTATAACAATGGAAATAAAATAAAACATATATATCAGTGGTTCTCAACCTTTTATGCTTCACGTACCCCCTAGAAATGTGTATATAACTGGCGTACCCCTTGTATAGATAGATAAAACTATAGTTATAGTATAACAATGGGAATAAAATAAAACATATAAATCAGTGGTTCTCAACCTTTTATGCTTCACGTACCCCCTGGAAATGTGTATATAACTGGCGTACCCCTTGTATAAATTGTTAAATATAACTATAGTTTTATCTATGGGAATAAAATAAAACATATAAATCAGTGGTTCTCAACCTTTTATGCTTCACGTAGCCCCTGGAAATGTGTATGTAACTGGCGTACCCCTTGTATAGATAGATAAAACTATAGTTACAGTATAACAATGGGAATAAAATAAAACATATAAATTTCAGTGGTTCTCAACCTTTTATGCTTCACGTACCCCCTGGAAATATGTATATAACTGGCGTACCCCTTGTATAGATAGATAAAACTATAGTTATAGTATAACAATGGGAATAAAATAAAACATATAAATCAGTGCTTCTCAACCTTTTATGCTTCACGTACCTCCTGGAAATGTGTATATAACTGGCGTACCCCTTGTATAAATTGTTAAATATAACTATAGTTTTATCTATGGGAATAAAATAAAACATATAAATCAGTGGTTCTCAACCTTTTATGCTTCACGTAGCCCCTGGAAATGTGTATGTAACTGGCGTACCCCTTGTATAGATAGATAAAACTATAGTTACAGTATAACAATGGGAATAAAATAAAACATATAAATTTCAGTGGTTCTCAACCTTTTATGCTTCACGTACCCCCTGGAAATATGTATATAACTGGCGTACCCCTTGTATAGATAGATAAAACTATAGTTATAGTATAACAATGGGAATAAAATAAAACATAAAAATCAGTGGTTCTCAACCTTTTATGCTTCACGTACCCCCTGGAAATGTGTATATAACTGGCGTACCCCTTGTATAAATTGTTAAATATAACTATAGTTTTATCTATGGGAATAAAATAAAACATATAAATCAGTGGTTCTCAACCTTTTATGCTTCACGTAGCCCCTGGAAATGTGTATGTAACTGGCGTACCCCTTGTATAGATAGATAAAACTATAGTTACAGTATAACAATGGGAATAAAATAAAACATATAAATTTCAGTGGTTCTCAACCTTTTATGCTTCACGTACCCCCTGGAAATGTGTATATAACTGGCGTACCCCTTGTATAGATAGATAAAACTATAGTTATAGTATAACAATTGGAATAAAATAAAACATATAAATTTCAGTGGTTCTGAACCTTTTATGCTTCACGTACCCCCTGGAAATGTGTATATAACTGGGGTACCCCTTGTATAGATAGATAAAACTATAGTTATAGTATAACAATGGGAATAAAATAAAACATATATATCAGTGGTTCTCAACCTTTTATGCTTCACGTACCCCCTGGAAATGTGTATGTAACTGGCGTACCCCTTGTATAGATAGATACAACTATAGTTATAGTATAACAATGGGATTAAAATAAAACATATAAATCAGTGGTTCTCAACCTTTTATGCTTCACGTACCCCCTGGAAATGTGTATGTAACTGGCGTACCCCTTGTATAGATAGATAAAACTATAGTTATAGTATAACAATGGGAATAAAATAAAACATATAAATTTCAGTGGTTCTCAACCTTTTATGCTTCACGTACCCCCTGGAAATGTGTATATAACTGGGGTACCCCTTGTATAGATAGATAAAACTATAGTTATAGTATAACAATGGGAATAAAATAAAACATATATATCAGTGGTTCTCAACCTTTTATGCTTCACGTACCCCCTGGAAATGTGTATGTAACTGGCGTACCCCTTGTATAGATAGATACAACTATAGTTATAGTATAACAATGGGATTAAAATAAAACATATAAATCAGTGGTTCTCAACCTTTTATGCTTCACGTACCCCCTGGAAATGTGTATGTAACTGGCGTACCCCTTGTATAGATAGATAAAACTATAGTTATAGTATAACAATGGGATTAAAATAAAACATATAAATCAGTGGTTCTCAACCTTTTATGCTTCACGTACCTCCTGGAAATGTGTATGTAAATGGCGTAGCCCTTATATAGATTGATAAAACTATAGCTATAGTATAACAATGGGAATAAAATAAAACATATATATATATACACATTATATTTTGTATTCCTAAATTACATATACCGATAAACACAAAAAATGAAATATGAAATGAAAAATGATAATATGAAAATGTTTTTAAATTTTAAGCATTTTACTGGGTTATCAGCGAAATGGTTGTTTACCCTTGCACAGTTCATCAATGGATGGGGTTATCTTGCTAAGATAGAGTCGCAAACCATCTTCAACATCCAGTCTGTTCCTATATTTATTTTTAAAGCAGATAAAGATGAAAAACCTGTTTCACATAAAATATTTGACTGCAATTCTTACAAAGTCGGATAATCCTTCTCCACTCCAATCCAAAAACTAATCAATCGCTTTTTGGAATGAATGCTTTTTAAACTATTGTCACAAGATATCTCAATCAACTCTTCTTTATTGGAGAATGGAAGGAAGTTGGAGCGACTTTTGAGCTCTCACGGCATATCCCAAAAAATTTTACCGCGTACATCACCTTGAGAACCCTTAATCTAAAGGATTAAACTATAATACTGTAATTAAAAATCAAGGAATTTTTCTTAAAAGGGACGATCGGCTTTTTAAAAAATTAAATGCTTAGTTGAAAGAAAAAAATGCTCATTAAGAGAGCCACTACTAAAAAATGTTTAATAACAATAATTAAACCATAATTAATAACCATAATTTCTTGCCGGTGCCTCCTACCGGCCTAATTTCAACCCTGAAGTTGCCAGAGAGCCGGAAATTGGTGAATAAGACGGTTTCAGGCAGTAGAACAGAAATCTGAAGGTTTTTTTAGATCCGCTGTCATGTTCATGGTCATTTAGAGGTCGGAGTAGTGATCTAGAAATCAAGAGGGTTGGGTTGTTTTATCTCTGAGCGGCACTTTTTGCACACCATGGGCTAAATGGCCAGGTCACAAGGACCCTGAAGGCTCAGAGAAGGTTGGGGGAGGGGACCCACTGGAACAGCTGTTGGGAGACAGATGGTAGTCTCCCGTCAAGGCCATCCAGCGTGTTCTTTAACGTGTACAGGGTATGGCTCTCCTGCACACGAGGCCACGGCTTAACGTCTCATCCGACGGACGGTGGTCTTTCCAAACCCATCGGTGTCCCCTACTGACCGTGGGCAGGGCGGGGAGTTTTGCGTAGATAAATCTCAACGCTGACCCAGCTGGGACTCGAACCTGGAAACTGCAGATTACGAGCCTGGCGCGCTACCGACTCAGCCACCCCCGCCCCAAGAAATCAATAGGTGATGAAGGCAAAGATTGATTCTAGTGTACGTATATAACTAGAATGTATAGAATAATATATATTTCTATATATATATAGAATGTAGTTCCGCAACTGACTGTAACCTTCTAATGGTGTGTCTTGATACAGCATGCTCTGTGGAAGACGCTGGCTGTCTTCAGATGGTAAATAGTGATGCCATCGGTGTTATAGTGTATATATATATATATAATAAATTATTATTTTAAATTAAATATAAAGAAAATAGACATAAATTCCTCTCTTTTTTTGATTGTTCACAAGAATCTAATTTTGAAAAGCCCGAACTCTGTCGTGAACTTCGTTGACAAAAGGCCATGACAGCCTTGGTGCCGTCATTTATTCCGTTCGACTTGCGACTACTCTTGGTAAGTCCAATCTATTTGACTCTAAAGATTAGAAATGTTTCCAATATTATTATTAATTCTTTTTTTTTGCTTTATTCCTTTGCTGCTTTGATATATTTTTTTTTGCAAGAAAGGGGAAAATAAATCATATTCAAAATAATTCAGTTGAAACTATGTAAGCTTTTTTAAAGCAAATTCTATTTATGCCCGTCTGAAAGGGGCGGGGATGGCTCAGTCGGTAGCGCGCCAGGCTCGTATTCTGTAGTTCCCAGGTCCAACGTTGAGATTTATCTCCGTAAAACTCCCGCCCTGCCCTCGGTCAGTAGGGGACACCGATGGGCTTGGAAAGGTCGCCTTCCGTCGAATGGGACGTTAAGCCGTGGCCCCGTGGGCGAGAGAGCCATTCCCTCTTACGTTAAAGAACACGCTGGATGGCTTTGACGGGAGGCTACCATCTGCCTCCCAACAGCTGTTCCAATGGGTCCCTTCCCCCAACCTTATCTGAGCCTTCGGGGTCCATGTGACCTGGCCATTTAGCCCATGGTGTGCAAAAAAAGTGCCGCTCAGAGGTAAAACAACCCAACCCAGCTGGGTCAGCGTTGAGATTTATCTCCGCAAAATTCCCCGCCCTGCCCACGGTCAGTAGAGAACACCGATGAGCTTGGAAAGACCGCCGTCCATCGGATGGAACTTTAAGCCATGGCTCCGTGTGTGGGAGAGCCATACCATGTGCACATTAAAGAACACGCTGGATGGCCTTGACGGGAGGCTACCATCTGTCTCCCAACAGCCGTTCCAGTGGGTCCCCTCCCCCAACCTTCTCTGAGCCTTCGGGGTCCATGTGACCTGGCCATTTAGCCCATGGTGTGCAAAAAAGTGCCGCTCAGAGGTAAAACAACCCAACCCAAGCTCGTCTGAAAACTACAGAAACAATATTTTATGAAGAAAGTTGTAAAAATAATTCATTCCAACATATCCAGTTAGTTCCGAGGTTAAGTCAATAATTAAAATGGTGAAGTTTCATTTTTTCAGATACATTTTACTCATTTTGTAATCTTTACTACGGAGGGCGTTCAAAAAGTTCTTGCCAGGTGTCTGTTGATTTGCACTCGTTCCTCCGAAATTAACGAGCTACGACATATTTTGAAAGCCTGTCTAAACTTGTCATTTCGTGTCAAAAACAAAGGCCGTATCATCATTTCTCTCTTCGCTAATAATAAATAAAATATATAATAAATACCCCCTCAAGCAGCTGCTTGCCACAAAGGTCTGACAGGAGCCTGTCAGTTTATATGCCATAGTAGAAGGTCTGTGAGGATGGCAGGACCTCAGCAGAGAAACAACACAAACGACCATGCCTTAATCCGGGGCTCGAACCCATCCCCCTTAGATCAGTAGCCAAGCGCGCTAACCATTCGGCAAGTGGCCGCTAAAGTTCGGTCTGCGAAATCTGTGCGTTGTTGCTATGGAGACTACTAAAGAAGGGGAAAATTTTTACATTTTCACAAGGATGCAGCTTGGGGACGAAGAGAAAAGGGTTCATGCCGATTTATCCCAAGTATATGGTGATTATGCCTTTTCAAATGGCACTGTTATGAGATGGATGTCTAGATTCAGAGATGGACGGCATAGCTTCGAAAACATCTCTCGTGCAGGAAGACCGAAGGAGACCGTGGACTAGAGAGCCATCGCTGCTGCTCGTGAACTGATTAGAAAACCGACACATCACCATTCAAATAATAAGTTTAGATGTTATGTCAGTGGGTTGGGTTGTTTTACCTCTGAGCGGCACTTTTTTGCACACCATGGGCTAAATGGCCAGGTCACATGGACCCCGAAGGCTCAGAGAAGGTTGGGGGAGGGGACCCACTGGAACAGCTGTTGGGAGACAGATGGTAGCCTCCCGTCAAGGCCATCCAGCGTGTTCTTTAACGTGCATAGGGTATGGCTCTCCCGCACACGGGGCCACGGCTTAACGTCCCATCCGACGGACGGCGGCCTTTCCAAGCCCATCGGTGTCCCCTACTAACCGTGGGCAGGGCGGGGAATATTTGCGGAGATAAATCTCAACGCTGACCCAACTGGGACTCGAACCCGGGAACTACAGATTACGAGCCTGGCATGCTACCGACTGAGCCACCCCCGCCCCTGTTATGTCAGTGTATTCCTTCGGCGTTTAGAGTTATGGAATTTTGTACATTTAACAAGATCATTACTAGACGAATATTTTACCTTTGAAGTAAATTGTAACTGAAAATAATTCCTTCACTATTCGTTTAATTTTTGATAAACTTCTTAGAATACATTGTTTATTCTGAAAAGTTTAAATACCATACCTGTTTAAATTCAGCGTTGAGACTTATCTCCGCAAAATTCCCCGCCCTGCCCACGGTCAGTAGGGGACACCGATGGGCTTGGAAAGGCCGCCGTATGGGACGTTAAGTCGTGGCCCCGTGTGCGGGAGAGCCATACCCTGTGCACGTTAAAGAACACTCTGGATGGCCTTTGCGGGAGGCTTACATCTATCTCCCAACAGGTGTTCCATTGGGTCCCCTCCACAAACCTTCTGATACCTCGGGGTCCTAGTGATCTGGCCATTTAGCCCATTGTGTGCAAAAAAGCGCCGCTCAGAGGTAAAACAACCCAAGGTACTTCCTGGACTGAAAATGTTTCCTAATGTATCACGCCACAACAGAATAAAAAATTTCTATAATTGCTTTTGCCGATTTTGTTTCTACTTGGGTTCTACAGTTAAAGTGTGCTATTGGTCAAAATATGAATTCCTGTTTCTTAAACACCATAATTGCACTGGCGCACGTTTCGTTCTCCCGAAATGTAAGCAGAGATCACTTCTGTTTGGAATGATTTTTTAGGTAAAAATATTTTCGATAATTGAAATGAAGACTTACCTTATTTTTACGTGGGGCGCGAAAATGAACCGTAGCGGGAAATTTTTTGGGGGAGAGGGGTAAAGCGACATTATTATGCAAATGAAAGGTTGCATAATAATGTCAATTTACGTCTCTTTCTCCTAGAAGCTTCTCAGTGGAGCTTCCATCAGCCTTCTCTGAACCCTTGGGTTCTTGCGACCTGGCCATTTAGCCCATTGTGTACAAAAGATGCCTCTCAGAGATAAAACAACCCAACGTTAAAGAACACGCTGGATGGCCTTGACCATCTGTCTCCCAACAGCTGTTCCAGTGGGTCCCCTCCCCCAACCTTCTCTGAGCCTTCGGGGTCCATGTGATCTGGCCATTTAGCCCATGGTGTGCAAAAAAGTGCCGCTCAGAGGTGAAATAATCCAACCCAACCCCTCACCCGACGGACGGTGGTCTTTCAAAGCTCATCGGTGTCCCCTTTCTGTCGGGGAGTTTTGCGGAGATAAATCTTAACGCTGGCCCAGCTAGGAATCGAACCTGGGAACCTCAGATTACACCTTGGAGCGCTACCGACTGAACCACACTCACCTCTGATAACACGTGGAGTGGGTGTGTTCATAAAACAATGACCACTGAATGTATTTTGTCTGGAAATGTTCAATTTTCGACAGAATATGATGTTCATTGACAGTAACAATACAAAGAATTAACACTGACAACAGCAGTTCCTTAATCACAGAGAGGTGGGGGGAAAAATAATATTCAAATTTATCTGTTTTAAAGGATAAATCAGTTGGGTTGTTTTACCTCTGAGCGGCACGTTTTTTGCACATAATGGACCGTCCATCACTTGCGATGTTAAGCCGTGAAACGTGGGGCGGAGTTTGCTCAGTCGGTGGCGCGCCAGGCTCGTAATCTGTAGTTCCCAGGTTCGAGTCTCTATTGGGTCAGCGGTGAGATTTATCTCCGCAAAACTCCTCGCCCTGCCCTCAGTCAGTAGGGGTCACCGATGGACATGGAAAGGTCGCCTTCCGTCGGATGGGACGTTAAGCCGTGACCCCGTGTGCGGGAGAGCCATACCCTGTACACGTTAAATAACACGCTGGATGGCCTTGACGGGAGGCTACCATCTGTCTCCCAACAGCTGTTCCAGTGGGTCCCCTCCCCCAACCTTCTCTGAGCCTTCGGGGTCTATGTGACCTTGCCATTTAGCCCTAGATGTGCAAAAAAGTGCAACTCAGAGGTAAAACAATCCAACCCGTGCAAAGTGTTCAGGTTGTTTTATGAATTATAATGAGTTGGAACTCTGTTGAATCATTCCGTTTGGAATAGTTCTGTCTACGCCTAGATAAACTTTTTCGCTATTCCCGACTTCCTAAAGGAACGGCCGCCTCTTCTTTGGACCAGTCATGCAACAATCATTTTCATCGATTTATGCAAATGACCATTACACGTCACTCATTGCATTTTTATAGATCGTTTTAGCTCAGTAGAGTCGACTTTTGATATGGACGAACAGGAGACAATCAAAAGGAAGGGCGGCATATAAGAGGAGAGTATTCAGAGAGCGAAATATAATGAATACCAAACGACTGTGAGGGGAGAGGGAGCAGGGATTTGAATGGAAGCTCGCCCTTAGAAAAATATTTCACCTAAGTCTGCTGCCAGTAGGTTGTCCAAAAAGTTCAATTTTTCGGGAACTGTCTTTGGTTGGGTTGTTTTACCCCTGAGCATTGCTGTTTAGTGATCAGTCTCATAGATTGCAACATGTTTAGAAGCTGGATAGTGATCAGTCTCATAGATTGCAACATGTTTAGAAGCTGGGTAGTGATTAGTCTCAAAGATTGCAACATGTTTAGAAGCTGGGTAGTGATCAGTCTCATAGATTGCAACATGTTTAGAAGCTGGGTAGTGATCAGTCTCACAGATTGCAACATGTTTAGAAGCTGGGTAGTGATCAGTCTCACAGATTGCAACATGTTTAGAAGCTGGGTAGTGATCAGTCTCATAGGATTGTAAAATGTTAAGATGCTGGGTAGTGATCAGTCTCACAGATTGCAACATGTTTAGAAGCTGGGTAGTGATCAGTCTCATAGATTGCAACACGTTTAGAAGCTGGGTGGTGATCAGTCTCATAGATTGCAACATGTTTAGAAGCTGGGTAGTGATCAGTCTCATAGATTGCAACATGTTTAGAAGCTGGGTAGTGATCAGTCTCATAGATTGCAACATGTTTAGAAGCTGGGTAGTGATCAGTCTCACAGATTGCAACATGTTTAGAAGCTGGGTAGTGATCAGTCTCATAGATTGCAACATGTTTAGAAGCTGGGTAGTGTTCAGTCTCACAGATTGCAACATGTTTAGAAGCTGGGTAGTGATCAGTCTCATAGGATTGTAAAATGTTAAGATGCTGGGTAGTGATCAGTCTCATAGATTGCAACATGTTTAGAAGCTGGGTAGTGATCAGTCTCATAGATTGCAATATGTTTAGAAGCTGGGTAGTGATCAGTCTCATAGATTGCAATATGTTTAGAAGCTGGGTAGTGATCAGTCTCATAGGATTGCAACATGTTTAGAAGCTGGGTAGTGATCAGTCTCATAGATTGCAACATGTTTAGAAGCTGGGTAGTGATCAGTCTCATAGATTGCAACATGTTTAGAAGCTGGGTAGTGATCAGTCTCATAGATTGCAACATGTTTAGAAGCTGGGTAGTAATCAGTCTCATAGATTGCAATATGTTTAGAAGCTGTGTAGTGATCAGTCTCATAGGATTGCAACATGTTTAGAAGCTGTGTAGTGATCAGTCTCATAGATTGCAACATGTTTAGAAGCTGTGTAGTGATCAGTCTCATAGATTGCAACATGTTTAGAAGCTGGGTAGTGATCAGTCTCATAGATTGCAACATGTTTAGAAGCTGGGTAGTGATCAGTCTCATAGGATTGTAAAATGTTAAGATGTTGGGTAGTAATCAGTCTCATAGATTTCAAAATATTCAGATGAGTAATTAGAAGACTTATCATAAAGCATTCAGAGGCTGTATATCGGTAAGTGTGATCATAAATCATCATCATCAATTTATTATAATAATAAGGTTACAAACAGTATATATTTGTAATACTCTTATTATCCCAAGAGCATCTAAGCTCATGTAGGTTAACTTATAAATTATTTAAATACATAATTTTGGCAACATTAACACTCAACTTTGCATAAAAAATAAACAAAAACAATGCAGGATTTATAAAAACGATTAATTTTTATTTTATTTTACTTTAACACTGAAAACAGGCTGTCAGCATTAGTAATGCTCATTAGATAATTAGCAGTGAGAGATCTGAAATACATAAAATTAGTTTCATTCCGAATTATAATCGGTAAAGAATTAAAAATGTTTGGGGCCAAATAATCAAAGTGTTTGTGCATAATTTTTTTATTTGCAAGTGGCAACAGAAACCTTTTCCCATTATCTCGCATAGAATAATTTGTATAATGCAGCACTGCATTATTGTTTTTAAAGAAGTAATTTAATGTTCTATAAACAAATAAATGTCTCAGTGGAAATACACATGAAATGGTATACTTACAAAAGATGGTAACAGTTTTATATTTATTTGGTAGTATTTGAAGTATAAATTTATTTTGCATTGAGATTAGACTCCTTAATGATAAAATGTATGATAATCCCCAACTAGTAATACCATACTGTATACAGACTGGACCCAAGATTTGTATAACATTATTAACGTTTTATTACTGAGGATTTTTTTTTAAATAATAAAATTTATATAACATCTGTCTAAGTGTGTTTGTTAGTTTTCCAATGTGCATTTTCCAACTTAGGGAGCTATCAATATAAACGCCTAGATATAGTAGACTTTGAACCTGTTCAATTTCTTCTCAACAACAAGCTGAGTAATTATTGCATGAAAATGTATGCAATTTTAATTTAATCAAATTTGGATTGTATGATTTCTTTTTTAGGTTAAATAGAATATACTTAGTCTTTTTCGTATTTAAATGTAACCCATTAAAATCCAACCATTTCATCACACATTTTAGATCAGTGTTTCATAATGATCAGGGTTGGGTTGTTTTACCTCTGAGCGGCACTTTTTTGCACACCATAGGCTAAATGGCCAGGTCACAAGGACCCCGAAGGCTCGGAGAAGGTTGGGGGAGGGGACCCACTGGAACAGCTGTTGGGAGACAGATGATAGCCTCCCGTCAAGGCCATCCAGCGTGTTCTTTAACGTGCACAGGGTATGGCTCTCCCGCACACGGGGCCAGGCTTAACGTCCCATCCGACGGACGGCGGCCTTTCCAAGCCCATCGGTGTCCCCTACTGACCGTGGGCAGGGCGGAGAATTTTGCGGAGATAAATCTCAACGCTGACCCAGCTGGAACTCGAACCTGGGAACTACAGATTACGTGCCTGGCGCGCTACCGACTGAGCCACCCCTGCCCCATAATGATCAGTCTCATAGAATTGGTATGGCTCTCCCGCACACGGGGCCAGGCTTAACGTCCCATCCAACGGACGGCGGCCTTTCCAAGCCCATCGGTGTCCCCTACTGACCGTGGGCAGGCGGGGAATTTTGCGGAGATAAATCTCAACGCTGACCCAGCTGGGACTCGGAACTACAGATTGCGAGTCTGGCGCGCTACCGACTGAGCCACCCCTGCCCCATAATGATCAGTCTCATAGAATTGTAAAATATTCAGATACTGAGTAATGATCAAATTTATCGTAACGCATTCAGATGCTGTGTAACGGTCAGTGTGCTCATATATTATTCAGATATTTCATAATGGTCAGTCAGATCGTAAATTATTCGGATCAGTCTGGTCATGAAACATTGATATGATGAGTAATATTCTGTCTCATCGCAAAATATTCGGATGTTATGGAATGGCCAATCTGATAAGATACAATATTTAGGTACCGAGAAATGGTCAATGTGATAGGATCGAAAATGTTCAGATGCTCAGTAATGATAGTCTGATATGATCATAAAATTTTCGGATGCTGATTAATGGTCAGTGTGAAATGATCGTATCTAAAGTTCTTCTGAATATTGAAGATTTGAAAGGGATGGTGCACAGCGAACCATCAAGAAACTTTACCTGAAGCACCGCCTGCCATCAAGTGTTTGTTTTACCTCTGAGCGGCATTTTTTTTGCACACCATGGGCTAAATGGCCAGGTCATATGGACCCCGAAGGTTCAGAGAAGGTTGGGGGAGGGAACCCACTGGAACAGCTGTTGGGAGACAGATGGTAGCCTCTCGTCAAGGCCATCCAGGGTGTTCTTTAACGTTGGTTAGTTTTACCTCTGAGCGGCACTTTTTTGCACACCATGGGCTAAATGGCCAGGTCACATGGACCCCGAAGGCTCAGAGAAGGTTGGGGGAGGGGACCCACTGGAACAGTTGTTGGGAGACAGATGGTAGCCTCTCGTCAAGGCCATCCAGCGTGTTCTTTAACGCTCACAGGGTATGGCTCTCCAACACACGGAAGCACGGCTTAACGTCCCATCCGACGGACGGCGGTCTTTCCAAGCCCATCGATGAGCCTGTGGGAATGACTGAGTTCGGATCCCACTGGAAGCAAAAACTGAGTTTTTTTCTGCTATTTTTCGTGTATAATACACGATAGACGAGATTTTGAAGGAAAGCCAGTCCTCAGCAGAAAGCCAACAGAGAAAAAATCCCATCTTTCCTTATCCATGGCTCAGAGAAACAATCTAGCGATACCAGAAAAAAAAAAAAACACAACCGTAGCCATCAGATAATTTCGAGAGGTAACAAAATGAAATAAATGACTTGCAAGGAAAACATTTTTTACAGGTGCAGTTTTTTTATGCAACCTGTCATTAACCTGTCTAATTATATTTAATTTAAACGAATTAAAAACAATACCATAAAATGCAAAATACAAATATAGACAAATACAAAAAATATATAAATAAATCTCTCTTATTCTACTACTAATTTTTTCTCTCCTAGAATTCGGGGAAGGGGCAGCTCTATGGGTTATGTGCGCTATTATAAATAAAAAGATCTCTATTATAAATAATAAATACCCCCTCAAGCAGATGGGGCGGGGGTGGCTCAGTCGGTAGCGCGCCAGGCTCGTAATCTGTAGTTCCCAGGTTCGAGTCCCAGCTGGGTCAGCGTTGAGATTTATCTACGCAAAATTCCCTGCCCTGCCCACGGTCAGTAGGGGACACCGATGGGCTTGGAAAAGCCGCCTTCCGTCGGATGGGACGTTAAACCGTGGCCCCGTGTGTGGGAGAGCCATACCCTGTGCACGTTAAAGAACACGCTGGATGGCCTTGACGGGAGGCTACCATCTGTCTCCCAACAGCTGTTCCAGTGGGTCCCCTCCCCCAACCTTCTCTGAGCCTTCGGGGTTCATGTGACCTGGCCATTTAGCCCATGGTGTGCAAAAAAGTGCCGCTCAGAGGTAAAACAATCCAACCCTCAAGCAGCTGCTTGCCATAGAGGTCTGACAGGAGCCTGTCAGTTTATACGCCATAGTGAAAGGTCTGTGAGGATGGCGTGGACCTCAGCAGAAAGACAGGACAAACATCCAAGCAAAAGCAGATCCATGCCTTACTCTAGGCTAGAACCCCGATCCCATACTAAGTAGGAAAAATGTAGATTTGTCACGTAGGTGTAATTACAGCCTTTCAGTGCACAACATACACTAAATATAAACCTTTGAGAAATATATTATCTACATTCAGCAATAATATAAACTCAAACATGCCCGACTTTTCCACTTTTTCAATTTGTAGACAAAGCTTTGTTCGCATAATAACAAACTAAGCAAATGCAAATTTCCACCAATTTAAATCGTAGGTTCTGATCCGACCCGGCTCAAGACAATTTTTTCATCTAAACCGATCTTTGTCCTGTTATTTAAACAGCTTAATAATGATTAAATACTTAGGTAAATTAAAATTTATATCATCACAAAAATTAAACGTACCATATTTTCAGCGACGACGGTTTGATCTTCGAAATCCTAGAATCAAAATTACAGAACTTCTTCAAAATTCGTCAACGAAATGAAACGTTCAATAATCCAGGCTCACTTTTTTTTCCCTTTTCTAATGTCACCTAAACAAACAGAAAGACTCTCCACAAGCGACACACATGCGCACACATCAGTCAACGTATTATTCGAAACTCCACCAACGCCAATATTCGCAACAGGAGCAACCTCTCTCCCCACAGCCCATCCAATCTGCGAGCGCCTTCCCACTCAGCCTCTGGTATTTGGGGCCAAATCACGACAGCCTTGCCTCCGGCCCAACTGACTCCTTTCCCCATCCCCCCCCACTTCACTTTCCCCTCTCATAGACGCTCTCTCCACCTTCCCTGCCAAAGCGGGTGCTCCGGGGGTGGGTAGGAAGTCGGCGTTCTGTGAATCACCAGTTTCTCGTATGCCACAAAGGCCAAATGAGGGGCAGCCCCTTGGCTCCCATGTTGACACTCCGTACCCGTCCTCCTCCTTTTGATTTCATCTTTAAAAAAAAATGTCGATTTCTGCATATAAATAGCAACAATCGTGTAGTTTCATCACCCTCCGTTGAGGAAGATGAGGGATGTTGCCATGCGAAACCATATTTTACGCCTTTCTCTGTTCCTTTCCTATCTTCCCATTTTTCTACCTTCCCATATTTTTTTTTATGTGCGGGAATCTTTAATCGCAAAACGCTGATCCACTCTTTAACTCGTGAATGAATATTGCTCGCATTCTTTCTGCTCTTTTTCTTTTCCCCCTGCTACGAGGTCCACCCCTCTTTTCAGAGGCTTTTTTTTTTTCCGCCGAACGAAGGTGTGAGGAATTTCTGCATTGACAGTTCCTCTTTTGTGTTGACTGTTCACGAAATGCTGATATACACTGCGTCAGCCTTGGAAAAGACGTTCAATCGTGTCACGGTTTAAGCATTATGTCAGGTCTTTATTGCATGAATAAAAATAAGTTTTTCTTGCAGCTTCGTATTTCTTTTTTTTGTGTTTGAGTTCATGGGAAGGTTCACTTCCAGGTAAATAATTCAATATAAAAAATCTTGTTTTTAATTTCATACGCTGCTAAATAAATAAATAAATAAATAAATAAGGGCTGTTACGAGTGATCGGTGGCGGCTTAGTAATTAGCATATCGGTCATGTGGTAGATGGGTTGGGTTGTTTTACCTCTGAGCTGCACTTTTTTTGCACAAAATTTTGCTAAATGGCCAGGTCACATGGACCCCGAAGGCTCAGATAAGGTTGGGGGAGGGGACCCATTGGAACAGCTGTTGGGAGACAGATGGTAGCCTCCCTTCAAGGCCATCCAGCGTGTTCTTTAACGTGCACAGGGGGGGGGGGGGGGGGGGGGGGGGCTCAGTCGGTAGCGCGCCAGGCTCGTAATCTGTAGTTCCCAGGTTCGAGTCCCAGCTGGGTCAGCGTTGAGATTTATCTCCGCAAAATTCCCCGCCCTGCCCACGGTCAGTAGGGGACACCGATGGGCTTTGAAAGGCCGCCGTCCGTCGGATGGGACGTTAAGCCGTGGTCCCATGTGCGAGAGAGCCATACCCTGTGCACGTTAAAGAACACGCTGGATGGCCTTGACGGGAGGCTACCATCTGTCTCCCAACAGCTCTTCCAGTGGGTCCCCTTCCCCAACCTTCTCTGAGCCTTCGGGGTCCATGTGACCTGGCCATTTAGCCCATGGTGTGCAAAAAAGTGCCGCTCAGAGGAAAACAACCCAACCCAACGTGCACAGGGTATGGCTCTCCCGCACATGGTGCCACGGCTTAACTTCCCATCCGACGGACGGCTGCCTTTCAAAGCCCATTGGTGTCCCCTACTGACCGTGGGCAGGGTAGGGAGTTTTGCGGAGATAAATCTTAATGCTGACCCAGCTGGGACTCGAACCTGGGAACTGCAGATTACGAGCCTCGCCCACTGCCGACTGAGCCACCCCCTCCCCATGGGTTAATAAGACGTTAAGACCACAAAGTAGGGTAATAAGAAACAAATCATCCCATTATTTTTCACCAGGGGAAGTATGTCAACAATATATTTCAGTTTCTTTGTGATAAGATGGAAACAAAGTCTATAATAATAAATAAATTAATAAATAAATAAATACCCCTCAAGCAGCTGCTTGCCACAGAGGTCTGACAGGAGCCTGTCAGTTTATATGCCACAATAGAAGATCTGAGAGGATGACAAGACCTCAACAAAGTCTACCCTTGCATTTATCTAAACTGTAGGAAATTCCTTAATTTTATAATGATAGCGAGTGAAACTCGTTATCCTATAGTGGATTGTACAGTCGCTCAAAAAAAAAAAAATCCGAACACTATGATTGATTACAAAATTCAGAAAAAATATCTAGCAACGATTTTTTTAGAAATTAGTGATCTGGCAACCTTCGTGTCACGTGATTACAGAATTCAGGAAAAATATCTGGAGCGTGTACAGCAACTGTACACGCTCCAGTTACCGTTCAGCAAACTGGAGCGTGTGCAGTTACTGCACACGCTCCAGTTTGCTGTGAACGGTAACTGCACACGCTAAATATTTCCGTGAGTGAGCCCACACGATCCAGGTCTTTGTGAGCTCGCACGATCCAATGTGCTGTGAACATTAACCGCAACCGCTCCAGTTTGCTGTGAACGGTAACTGCACACGCTCCATATTCATTGCATTATATATATATTAAAAAATATCCGAACAGTATGATTGATTACAAAATTCAGAAAAAATATCTGGCAACGATTTTTTAAAACTTAGTTATCTGACAACCTTCGTGTCACGTGACACGAGGTTGCCATATCACTAATTCCTAAAAAAAATCGTTGCCAGATATTTTTTCTGAATTTTGTAATCAATCAAGTTCAGAATACTTTTTTGAGCGACTGCACACTAGTTGTAAATTCGTATATTGCCCAGAATTTGATTATTAATTAATCAAATGCAGTAAAATTTCGTATCAACATACTTCAATTAATATCACAGTGGACCAAATAGTAACGTGCTGGAAATGTCTCCCAGCGGTTTGAACTGGATTGTTTTACCTTTGAGTGGTAGTTTTTGTGCACACAATGGGCTGAATGTCAGGTCACAAGAACCCCAAGATCTGAGAGAAGGTTGAAGAAGGAGGAGATCTGAGAGAAGGTTGTGAACGGTAACTGCACACGCTCAATATTTCAGTGAGTGAGCCCACACGATCCAGGTCACAAGAACCCCAAGATCTGAGAGAAGGTTGAAGAAGAAGGAGATCTGAGAGAAGGTTGTGAACGGTAACTGCACACGCTCAATATTTCAGTGAGTGAGCCCACACGATCTGGGCACCTGCAAGGCGACAGATGATAATTTCCCGTCAAGGCCATTTAGCATGTTCGACTCTTCTTCTTCTTCACTCTGGACCATGGCTTAATTTCTCATCGGATGAACGGCGGTCTTTTTCAAACCTATTCGTGTTCCCTCTCTGACCGAGGGTGGGTGGGGACTCGGGTTGGGTTGGGTTGTTTTACCTCTGAGCGGCATTTTTTGCACACCATGGGCTAAATGGCCAGGTCACATGGACCCCGAAGACTCAGGGAAGGTTGGGGGAGGGTACCCACTGGAACAGCTGTTGGGAGACAGATGGTAGCCTCCCGTCAAGGCCATCCAGCGTGTTCTTTAACGTGCACAGGGTATGGCTCTCCCGCACACGGGGCCACGGCTTAACGTCCCATCCGATGGACGGCGGCCTTTCCAAGCCCATCGGTGTCCCTTAATGACTGTGGGTAGGGAGGGGAATTTTGCGGAGATAAGTCTCAACGTTGACCCAGCTGGGACTCGAACCTGGGAACTACAGATTACGAGCCTGGCGCGCTACCGACTGAGCCACCCCCGCCCCTGGGGACTCTGGAACTTGGAAATTACAGCTTACAAGTCTGGCTAACACTTCCTATAAAGGAAGGCTAGTGAATCAAGCCATGACGTCACGATTGTTGTTTTTAACCTTGCACTTCGCTGCCCCCCCCCCCCCCCCCCATTATTTCAGTTTTGTTTCATATTCTGTAGCAGATCTTTCTCAAACTTTGTTAGGACTAGGGCCGGACTTACGCATAAGCTAAGTAAGCTACAGCTTAGGGACTCGCGATTGTGAGGGCCTCCTAAAAATGAGTTTGAAATTTACTGTTACGAATTTTTTTTAAATTAATCTATTATTCATCATTGTATACCAATTCCAGTATAATATTTTCACCTCATCAAATTCGTCTTTATTTTTTAAATGTTCGTTTCAATCAATGTAATGAATATATTTCGACTTTCGACTTCATCACACCAGTCTTTGCAAAACTAGTGTGATGAATAAGTTTTCTTATCAAAACCGATACTGTTCAAAAGTGTTCTCAAATCTGGTTTAATCTACATATAATTCTTATCAAATGTTTTTCTTTAAAAGGTCTTATCGACGTATTCTTTTCAAAACTGGCCTTGAATTGTTTTACTCAAAGTTGTTTACTACTAGTGATTTCTATAAGTGTTCTCAAAAATTAATCATGTTCATAGGTTTTTCTTTTCGGAAGGGTTGGGTTGTTTTACCTCTAAGCGGCACTTTTTTGCACACCATGGGCTAAATGGGCAGGTCACATGGACCCCGAAGGCTCAGAGAAGATTGGAGGAGGGGACCCAATGGAATAGCTGTTAGGAGACGGATGGTTGCCTCCCGTCAAGGCCATCCAGCGTGTTCTTTAACGTGCACAGGGTATGGCTCTCCCGCACACGGAGCCACGGCTTAACGCCCCATCCGACGGACGGCGGCCTTTCCAAGCCCATCGGTGTCCCCTATTGCCGTGCGCAGGACGGGAAATTTTGCGGAGATAAATCTCAACGCTGATCCAGATGGGACTCGAATCTGGGAACTACAGATTACGAGCCTGGCGCGCTACCGACTGAGCCACCCCCGCCCCTTTTTCGGAAGGAATGTGAGCCATAAATTTTTTTTACCTATCTTCCTGTTGCTTCTGGCTTTGACATTTATCGGTTGCTCGGTTTGTGGATTTGACAAAAGGTTGCTCCACCATATCTTTCGAACCGATGGAGAAAATTAATGATTTTTGTGCCGAATGAAAGCTTCTAACGCGGGGAGTGCCATAGGCTGTAAAAAATTTGACCCCCGTGCTTTCTTTCCTCCCTAAAAAGGGAAAATATGAAAGCTATTCTTAAGCTATATCTCCAGAACGCCAAAAGTAACAAGCTATACGTCAAATGAAAGCTTCTGACGCAGGGATTGTCGTAAACCAGGAAAATTTGACCCGCGTGCTTTCTTCCCCCCTAAAAAAAGGGGGAAATGAAAATGATTGTTCCCCGATATATTGAGTGCGGATAGTAATGAGATATATGTCGAATAAAAAAGTTTATGATAAGTTAAGTTATATCAAATATTTTGAAGGTACATGTTTCAGTGACAAACAAAAAAATGCAATTTAAATAATTTAAAAAATTCTTATCTTACTAAAGGGCCCTAAAAAGTAGAAAATAAACCTAAATCATACCGGTGGTGCGATCAGTCACTGAGTTCGTATTCGCTTCGAGGAAGATAGGGCGCCGATTTACCTACACCAGTGGTTCTCAATCTTTTATGTTTCACGTACCCGCTGGAAATGTGTATGTAACTGGCGTACCCCTTGTATAGATAGATGAAACTATAGTTATAGTATAACAATGGGAATAAAATAAAACATATATATCAGTGGTTCTCAACCTTTTATGCTTCACGTACCCCCTGGAAATGTGTATGTAACTGGCGTACCCCTTGTATAGATAGATGAAACTATAGTTATAGTATTTACAATGGGAATAAAATAAAACATATATATCAGTGGTTCTCAACCTTTTATGCTTCACGTACCCCCTGGAAATGTGTATGTAACTGGCGTACCCCTTGTATAGATAGATAAAACTATAGTTATATTATAACAATGGGAATAAAATAAAACATATATATCAGTGGTTCTCAACCTTTTATGCTTCACGTACCCCCTGGAAATGTGTATGTAACTGGCGTACCCCTTGTATAGATAGATAAAACTATAGTTATAGTATAACAATGGGAATAAAATAAAACATATATATCAGTGGTTCTCAACCTTTTATGCTTCATGTACCCCCTGGAAATGCGTATGTAACTGGCGTACCCCTTGTATAGATAGATAAAACTATAGTTATAGTATAACAATGGGAATAAAATAAAGCATATATATCAGTGGTTCTCAACCTTTTATGCTTCACGTACCCCCTGGAAATGTGTATGTAACTGGCGTACCCCTTGTATAGATAGATGAAACTATAGTTATAGTATAACAATGGGAATAAAATAAAACATATATATCAGTGGTTCTCAACCTTTTATGCTTCACGTACCCCCTGGAAATGTGTATGTAACTGGCGTACCCCTTGTATAGATAGATGAAACTATAGTTATAGTATAACAATGGGAATAAAATAAAACATATATATCAGTGGTTCTCAACCTTTTATGCTTCACGTACCCCCTGGAAATGTGTATGTAACTGGCGTACCCCTTGTATAGATAGATAAAACTATAGTTATATTATAACAATGGGAATAAAATAAAACATATATATCAGTGGTTCTCAACCTTTTATGCTTCACGTACCCCCTGGAAATGTGTATGTAACTGGCGTACCCCTTGTATAGATAGATAAAACTATAGTTATAGTATAACAATGGGAATAAAATAAAACATATATATCAGTGGTTCTCAACCTTTTATGCTTCATGTACCCCCTGGAAATGTGTATGTAACTGGCGTACCCCTTGTATAGATAGATAAAACTATAGTTATAGTATAACAATGGGAATAAAATAAAGCATATATATCAGTGGTTCTCAACCTTTTATGCTTCACGTACCCCCTGGAAATGTGTATGTAACTGGCGTACCCCTTGTATAGATAGATGAAACTATAGTTATAGTATAACAATGGGAATAAAATAAAACATATATATCAGTGGTTCTCAACCTTTTATGCTTCATGTACCCCCTGGAAATGTGCATGTAACCGGCGTACCCCTTGTATAGATAGATAAAACTATAGTTATAGTATAACAATGGGAATAAAATATAACATATAAATCAGTGGTTCTCAACCTTTTATGCTTCACGTTTCCGCTGGAAATGTGTATGTAACTGGCGTACCCCTTGTACAGATAGATAAAACTATAGTTATAGTATAACAATGGGAATAAAATATATATATCAGTGGTTCTCAACCTTTTATGCTTCACGTACCCCCTGGAAATGTGTATGTAACTGGCGTACCCCTTGTATAAATATAATAAATAAATACCCCCTCAAGCAGCTGCTTGCCACAGAGGTCTGACAGGAGCCTGTCAGTTTATATGCCATAGTAGAAGGTCTGTGAGGATGGCAGGACCTCAGCAGAAAAACAACACGAACATCCATGCCTTACCCGGGGCTCGAACCCTGGTTCCGTAGATCAGTAGCCAAGCGCGCTAACCACTCGGCCACGGGACGGCTACCCCTTGTATAGATAGATAAAACTATAGTTATAGTATAACAATGGGAATAAAAAGAAACATATAAATCAGTGGTTCTCAACCTTTTATGCTTCACGTACCCCTGGAAATGTGTATGTAACTGGCATACCCCTTGTATAGATAGATAAAACTATAGTTATAGTATAACAATGGGAATAAGAAAAAACATATATATCACTAGTTCTTAACCTTTTATGCTTCACGTACCCCCTTGGAAATGTGTATGTAATTGGCGTATCCCTTATATAGATAGATAAAAACTATAATTATAGTATAAAAATGGGAATAAAATAAATAATATCAGTGGTTCTTAACCTTTTATGCTTCACGTACACCCTGGAAATGTGTATGTAATTGGCGTACCCTTTGTATAGATAGATAAAACTATAGTTATAGTATAACAATGGGAATAAAAAAAAAACATATATATCAGTGGTTCTCAACCTTCTATGCTTCACGTACCACCTGGAAATATGTATGTAACTGGCGTACCCCTTGTTCAGATAGATAAAACTATAGTTATAGTATAACAATGGGAATAAAATAAAACATATAAATCAGTGGTTTTCAACCTTCTATGCTTCACGTACCCCCTGGAAATGTGTATGTAATTGGCGTACCCTTTGTGTAGATAGATAATACTATAGTTATAGTACAACAATGGGAATAAAATAAAACATCAGTGGTTCTTAACCTTTTATGCTTCACGTACCCCCTGGCAATGTGTATGTAAATGGCATACCCCTTGTATACATAGATACAACTATAGTTAGAGTATAACAATGGGAATAAAACATATAAATCAGTGGTTCTCAAACTTTTATGCTTCACGTACCCGCTGGAAATGTGTATGTAAGTGGTATACCTCTTGTATAGTTAGATAAAACTATAGTTATAGTGTAACAATGGGAATAAAAAAAAACATATATATATCAGTGGTTCTCAACCTTTTATGCTTTACGTACCCCCTGGAAATGTGTATGTAATTGGCGTACCCTTTGTGTAGATGGCTAAAACTATAGTTATAGTATAAGAATGGGAATAAAATAAAACATATATATCAGTGGTTCTCAACCTTTTATGCTTCACGTACCCACTGGAAATGTGTATGTAATTGGCGTACCCCTTGTATAGATAGATAAAACTTTATTTATAGTATAACAATGGGAATAAAGCAGAAAATATCGGTAGTTCTCAACCTTTTATGCTTCACGTATCCCTTTGGAAATGTGTATGTAACTGGCGTACCCCTTGTATAGATAGATAAAATTATAGTTATAGTATAACAATGGGAATAAAAAAAAAAGCATATATATATATCAGTGGTTCTCAACCTTTTATGCTTCACGTATCCCTTGGAAATGTGTATGTAAGTGGCGTACTCCTTGTATAGATAGATAAAACTATAGTTATAGTATAACAATGGGAATAAAAAAAAACATATATGTATCAGTGGTTCTCTACCTTTTATGCTTCACGTATCCCTTGGAAATGAGTATGTAACTGGCGTACCACTTGTATAGATAGATAAAACTATAGTTATATTATAACAATGGGAATAAAAAAAAAACATTTATATATCAGTGGTTCTCAACCTTTTATGCTTCACGTATCCCTTGGAAATGTGTATGTAACTGGCGTACCCCTTGTATAGATAGATAAAACCATAGTTATAGTATAACAATGGGAATAAAAAAAAGCATATATATATCAGTGGTTCTCAACCTTTTATGCTTCTTCACGTATCTCTTGGAAAAGTGTATGTAACTGGCGTACCTCTTGTATAGATAGATAAAACTATAGTTTTAGTATAACAATGGGAATAAAAAAAACCATATATATATATATCAGTGGTTCTCAACCTTTTATGCTTCACGTATCCCTTGGAAATGTGTATGTAACTGGCGTACCCCTTGTATAGATAGATAAAACTATATTTATAGTATAACAATGGGAATAAAACAGAAAATATCGGTGGTTCTCAACCTTTTATGCTTCATGTATCCCCTTGGAAATGTGTATGTAACTAGCGTACCCCTTGTATAGATAGATAAAACTATAGTTATAGTATAACAATGGGAATAAAAAAAAAACATATATATATATATCAGTGGTTCTCAATCTTTTTTGCTTCACGTATCCCTTGGAAACGTGTATGTAACTGGCGTACCCTTTGTATAGATAGATAAAACTATAGTTATAGTATAACAATGGGAATAAGAAAAAACATATATATATATATCAGTGGTTCTCAACCTTTTATGCTTTACGTATCCCTTGGAAATGTGTATGTAACTGGCGTACCCCTTGTATAGATAGATAAAACTATAGTTATAGTATAACAATGGGAATAAAAAAAAACATATATATATCAGTGGTTCTCTACCTTTTATGCTTCACGTATCCCTTGGAAATGAGTATGTAACTGGCGTACCCCTTGTGTAGATAGATAAAACTATAGTTATAGTATAACAATGGGAATAAAATAAAACATATAAATCAGTGGTTCTCAACCTTTTTATGCTTCACGTACCCCCTGGAAATGTGTATATAACTGGCGTACCCCTTGTATAGATAGATAAAACTATAGTTATAGTATAACAATGGGAATAAAAAAAAAACATTTATATATCAGTGGTTCTCAACCTTTTATGCTTCACGTATCCCTTGGAAATGTATACGTAACTGGCGTACCCCTTGTGTAGATAGATAAAACTATAGTTATAGTATAACAATGGGAATAAAATAAAACATATAAATCAGTGGTTCTCAACCTTTTTATGCTTCACGTACCCCCTGGAAATGTGTATATAACTGGCGTACCCCTTGTATAGATAGATAAAACTATAGTTATAGTATAACAATGGGAATAAAATAAAACACATATATACATACATTAAATTTTGTATTCATAAATTACATATATCAATAAACACAAAAAATTGACATAAACAATTTAACCAACTTATAAAATTATAAACATTTTACTGGTAATCGACTTTTGAGCTCTCATGGCGTATCCCAAAAAATTTTAGCACGTACAATCGCTCAAAAAAATATCCGAACACTATAGTTGATTACAGAATTCAGAAAAAATATCTGGCAACGATTTTTTAAGAAGTTAGTGATCTGGCTACCTAATGTCTAAAAAAATCGTTTCCAGATATTTTTTCTGAATTTTGTAATCAACCATAGTGTTGGGATATTTTTTAAGGGACTCTACCCCACGTTGAGTCCTATATTCCTTCGAAGTGAATACGAACACAGTGACTTGCACCATCAATATATTTTAGGTTTTTTTTTCTACTCTTTGAGGCCATATAGGAAGATAAGTTTTTCTTTAATTTTAATTTACTTATATTTCTTATTATTGTGCTAATTAAGTTGTTTAATTAGTTAGTTCGTTATTAGCAGTCAATATGGCGCAGTCTTTGCCATTCCATAATCACACAACGAGGTATTCCAGACAATGTGTTGGAGTGTTGAAAAAATCTTTAAAAAATTCACGCAGAGATGCTTGTTGGAACAGAGAATTTAAAAATCACGGATTCTTTTTCTTAAAGAAGTAAACTTTAATACACGGTAAATTTCTTTCATAATGATTATTTTGTAGTATGTAACTATCATGACACTTTCCTATTTTATTTTGGTCATCCGCTCAATTTTATTACATTTTTCATTGTGTTTACAGTAATTGTAATAATATATTGATTGAGACCCTTCCCATAAAGCTAATGTCGTTTTCGTTCAGAGTGCATATATTAATTTTCCTATTTCAAGATGATCTTTGTTTGTTGAATTTAAAGAAATGACGTGCACGGTAAGATCGCTTATCCAATTCGAAAATCGCGTCCACCAAAGCAGTGATAATCTCGAACAAGAGCACCAACTAAATTGCAGATCTCACCTTTTCCGCCAAAGCGCGAGTAATAATTACATCACCGTTGCCAATACGTCTGTCGGAAAGATGACAGGAACCTTCAAGAATTCTTTCAAGCGCTACTAAACTAGCCACAGAAAGGCACAAAAAAAGTCATGTTTTGGCAGATTCGTGGCGAAAAAAGCCATTAAGGATCTCCCATGATGCGTGTTTACCTGTTGTTGTTTTTTTTTTTTCAGTCCTTTCATAAAGCTCTGTTCTTATTTTTTTATCGACTCTGATGCTGTTGTCCCTTTTGGTGAACTGAAAACGTGTAATTTCTGCAGCTTTTGGAGTTCGGCCGAAAAACTAGAGTTGGGAGATGGAATCTGTTGGCTGGGAAAGAAGACGACATTTGTTAAATGGGAAACCGGTCCAAGTTGAATGCGTTGAGAAAAGAAGGATAAAGGTGTGTGAGAATAATGAGTGTTCATAGAGCAAAAAAAAAAATGTTTAGATTTAAGGTGACGAAAAAAAAAAAGTGTCTTTAGGAGTTTAAATAACAGATTAAGTAAGCAATATAATCCTAGTTTTTACTTGTTATGTCTTTATTCTTTGTTGGATTCTCAAGTGCATAAAGTAATTTAGTTTTTTCCGCTTGTGTGTATGTAAATAAATTTAGTTTCGTAGAGAGATCGAGAATTTAGTTTGCGGGGTGAGTTTGAGAATAAGACTTGAGTAGGATTTCCCAATTGCTGAAATATGATATGGTTAAAATGATATTCTTCACAAAATGGCTCCATGGCCTCCATCACCAAATTCTGATCCTTTGTCAGCATAATGCAAAAGGAGCCTTGATTCTTCCTACCAGACCAGCTTTTTTCAGTCCTAAATGGTCCAGAGTCGATGCTCCTGCACCCACTGGTGGCACGCTTTTGTATTCTTCGCTAACAATATTGACACTCGATATGGTCGCCACCTGTAGTAGCTTGGGGCAGGGGTGGCTCAGTCGGTAGCGCACCAGGCTCGTAATCTGTAGTTCCCAGGTTCGAGTCCCAGCTGGGTCAGCGTTGAGATTTATCTCCGCAAAATTCCCCGCCCTGCCCACGGTCACTAGGGGACACCGACGGGCTTGGAAAGGCCTCCGTCCGTCGTATGAGACGTTAAGCCGTGGCCCCGTGTGCGGGAGAGCCATACCTTGTGCACGTTAAAGAACACGCTGGATGGCCTTGACGGGAGGCTACCATCTGTCTCCCAACAGCTGTTCCAGTGGGTCCCCTCCCCCAACCTTCTCTGAGCCTTCGGGGTCCATGTGACCTGGCCATTTAGCCATGGTGTGCAAAAAAGTGCAGCTCAGAAGTAAAACAACCCAAACAACAACAACCTGCCCACGGTCAGTAGGGGACACCGACGGGCTTGGAAAGGCCGCCGTCCGTCGTATGGGACGTTAAGCCGTGGCCCCGTGTGCGGGAGAGCCATACCTTGTGCACGTTAAAGAACATGCTGGATGGCCTTGACGGGAGGCTACCATCTGTCTCCCAACAGCTGTTCCAGTGGGTCCCCTCCCACAACCTTCTCTGAGCCTTCGGGGTCCATGTGACCTGGCCATTTAGCCCATGGTGTGCAAAAAAGTGCCGCTCAGAGGTAAAACAACAACCCAACCCACTTTCAAAGTCGCTCAGGTCGCTCGCTTTGACCATTCTGGCACTCAATCCAACTCTAACTGATGTTCAAAGAGCTGGTTTGCCTGATTTACACCGCACACTGCGGTCACATGATGTATTAAGTGTTGGAATGAACTATTTAGCTGATGAGGGGTGATGTATCTAATGAATTGTCCTCTCAGTGTAGATAATTTAGGTATTTTACGTATCCTATGAGAAAGTTTTAAGTTTGTTTTGATAGTAATTTTATTGGAGTATGGATGCCGTCCCTTGGCCGAGTGGTTAGCGCGCTTGGCTACTGATTTACGGGACCTGTGTTCGAGCCCCGGGTAAGGCATGGATGTTCGTGTTGTTTTTCTGCTGAGGTCCTGCCATCCTCTCAGACCTTCTACTCTGTCATCCTGCCATCCTCTCAGACCTTCTACTCTGGCATATAAACTGACAGGCTCCTGTCAGACCTCTGTGGCAAGCAGCTGCTTGAGGGGGTATTTCACCGAATAGGCAGGAAAACCCCATTTCAACGTTTGCATTTGTTAATGTATTCACACTAATGGGTTCGAACAAGTAGTTCTTGAGTTTGCTTTTTGGTAAAAATAAACGGATTATCGAAAAATTCTTAAATTAACATATATATGCATGTTTTTAATCTTCTAGTTTAGAAATCCAAGGATACAATGTGCTCTTTAATTTGCAATTGCGGTAAAAATATTTCAACTAGTTTAATGAAGGAAAAAAATATTTGGACTTCCATGATGGGGTGTTAGGAAAAGATTAGAAAGACTTTGAAAACCGCTTGGTGTAAACCCTTTAAACTTTTCAGTCTTTTATTTTCGTGTGTCACATTTCATCGTATTTCTTTCATGAGATACATTTTAAAATTATTAGAATTTCTCAGCGTTGCTCTACTCTGAATATACGAGTTTAATAAATGATTCAGCCTAGGAGGCTTCGGTTTTATTTAAAGCTCAATAACATTTATATTAAACTTTTTTTTCCAGTAAATATTTTTGTGGGATAAATTAATACAAAAAGTTTTAAAAATGTCAGAAAAGAGCTTTTACTTTTATTTAGGAATTTCGAAAGAATATAGGACTTATTTTACAATATTTGACATACCTGATGCACATTAACTTTCATTTCATACATAACTTTTATTTGGCTCCCATTTTAGAGAATTGTAATGAAAAAATTGTTTTGAAAGCTCACCGTTGTCTGTTTGGAAAGAGATTATAAAGGTGGATAAAATTGTTCTTAATAGAATATCTTCGTAAACGTTCATTTAAAATGAAGATGATCGATTCCCGTTTGTAATGGAACAAGAGCTTAAATGTACCGTTGGTTGTTTTACCTCTGAGAGGCACTTTTTTGCACATCATGGGCTAAATGACTAGGTCACAAGGACCCCGAAGGCTCAGAGAAGGTTGTGGGAGGGGACCCACTGGAATAGCTGTTTGGGAGACAGATGGTAGCCTCTCGTCAAGGCCATCCAGCGTGTTCTTTAACGTGCACAGGGTATGGTTCTCCCGCACACAGGGAGAACCACCGTGGGCAGGGCGGGGAATTTTTGCGGAACTTAAATGTACCCACCCTTCTTCTAAAACAGGGGGGGGTGTCTTCTCTATGAGTAAATATTACATATTTTTTCATAATAAACTTTTGTGATATACACAGTCGTATCAGAATAATATGACCACCCACAGAATCACAATGTACCCGCTCAGGCGCGTCACAGAATGCAGGTCAGTAGGGGACACCGATGGGCTTGGAAAGGCCGCCGTCCGTCGGATGGGACGTTAAGCCGTGGCCCCGTGTGCGGGAGAGCCATACCCTGTGCACGTTAAAGAACACGCTGGATGCCTTGACGGGAGGCTACCATCTGTCTCCCAACAGCTGTTCCAGTGGGTCCCCTCCCCCAACCTTCTCTGAGCCTTCGGGGTCCATGTGACCTGGTCATTTAGCCCATGGTGTGCAAAAAAGTGTCGCTCAGAGATAAAACAACCAAAACAACAACACAGAATGCACATTACAAAGTCGACCACATGGAGATATAAGTGGCCGGCCAGGACAGATGAGCCAGAAAGAATAACATGAGCACAATGGGCAGAAGTATTGATTTAATGGACTTTCAAAAAGGAATGATCATCGGCTACCGCATCAAGGGTGGAAGCATCTCGGAAACAGCAGACTTCGTGGGCTGATCGTGAGGTGCTGTAGTAAGGGTGTACCAAGAATGGACCGTTGGCACACCAAGTACCTCCAGACATCATAACTGTGGAGTCCCAAAGGTCATCGACCCTAGAGGAGAACGTCACTTTGGTCAACTAGTAAAGGACAATTGACGTGCAACAGTGCAGCAATTGACCACTCAAATGAACGCTGGGGCACCCAGGTACGTGTCCCTGATAACAGTAGAGCGAATCCTGTTAAACATGGGTCTCTGGAGTTCACACTGCATAAAGGCGCCCATGTTAACCAAGGTCCATCGGCAATGATGCCTGCAGTTCGCACAGGACTACCGTTATGTCTGGGGGATGTTTTCCTGGTATGACCTGGGACCGCTGGATGGGTTCCTGAACGCCAATGACTATCTATCCATCCTCGCTGACCACATGCATCCCTTCATGCAGTACGTTTACCCTGGTGGTGATGGTGTCTACCAACAGAACAATGCGCCCTGCCATGTCGCTAAGGTGGTGCGTGACTGGTTCCAGGAACACGACAGTGATATCTCCATTCTCCATTGGCCGGCAAAATCGCCCGACCTCAATCCCATAGAGTACTTATGGGACCATTTGGATCGACAGGTCTATCGTGAGGACCCACAACCACTTCATCTCTGGAACCTTCGTGCTCTGCGGGAGTCTGAATGGGCACGTGTGCCTCTGGCAACTTTCCAGGGCCTCATTGCGTCCATGCCAACTCGCCGCTGTCATCTGGGTCAAGGGTGGTCATTCCCATTATTAGGTAGGCGGTCATATTATTCTGATACGACTGTGTATATTATCTTTATTATCGATTCCCTTTTTCGAGGGAGACTATGTCGGAAAAATCATTTAAATACCTCCAACCTCTTATTTGTAAGTGGGATAGGCATTAATAGGAAAAATTCTTTGAAATATAAATTTTGACATTTTTCTGGTCAAAAGATATCATCTGACATAGTATACTATCTTTATATTGGGCTCCATTTCAGGCTAATTGTGAAAAAAGTTTTTAAACCATCATTCTCTCCTTTTTTTAAGAGGGGGGGGGGAGGCGAATGGTGGAAATAAAGTCAAAACATTTTAGAAAAACAAGGCATTTTTCATGTCGTAGATTTAATTTCAAATGCACAAATGTGATTAACTATTTTTTTCTTTGGATAATTATAATAGAAGAAACCACACGGAAGTGTTGGTGGGGGGAGGGAATGGTGAGGTTATATAAGAAAATTATTTATATAGCAATTATATCTCATTGCAACCATTCATTTCTTATCAAACTTTATAATGAGTTTCTTTTTGGAGAATTCCGGCACAACTATTTTAAAAGCTTCTATGCTGGTTTCATTTGGGGTGGAATATCTTTTAAATGTAGCATTTGGCATTCGTCACATCAGGTGCTTTAGTTCATACCTGACTATGTGATCAGAACGCTCTCAATCTAAAAACATCATGAACGCAATGTTTTTAGGTTAAATTATGCAAAAAATAATATATAAATTCTCATTTTTTCCCTACACCTCCACAATTCTTTTATTGGGTATATACAGTACATAAGGTAATTGTTTGGGGAGAATATAAAAATATGAGCCTGTTCAAAATATATATAGCATAGTACCATTTTGTTTTTCATTCTAAGTTTTCATATGATGGGCAACACAATGCACTGTCCTACCAAAATATTAAGGAATTTCCGTGTTCTGTCAAATCTAATTTCAAAGCTCTATAACTTCTAAAATATGCATTTAATGAAAAAAAGTGACAGTATAAATAAAAAAAATAAATACCCCCTCAAGCAGCTGCTTGCCACAGAGGTCTGACAGTTAGTCAGACCTGTCTGACAGCCTGTCAGTTTATGTGCCACAGGTGAAGGTCTGTGAGGATGGCAGGACCTCAGCAGAAAAACGACACATCCATGCCTTACCCAGGTACCGTAGATCAGTCGCCAAGCGTCCTAATCCCTCGGCCATAGGACGACAGTAGTGGGGTCCCACTCCAGCGATCCCCTTTGCACAGTGCTTTCCCCTATGACGTCACCGCCCACTTCCGGTCCGTGATATATCGGTCCACATTGTCTTCTCAGATTGAACTTTGACCCTTATGTCGCAATCGACCGGAAATTGACCCGTGTTGCAATCGTCTACGTTGCCTTCTCAGATTGAACTTTGACCCTTATGTCGCACCGGAAGTGGGTGGAGTCGGTGACGTCATAGGGGGAAAGCACTCTGACAAGGGGGATCGCTGGAGTGGGACCCCAGTACTGACGGCATCCTGAAGATCGTTTAAAGATCGTAATCAAATCTTTTTAATTTTCGTTTATCAGTAATATTCGTTCACTATTTAAGGTAAATGGAAGCAAGGATATTTCACAACAGTAATGCATCGTACGAATTTATATCACAAATTAATTAAAACTTAAATAATAAGTATTGTTTTAAACCATTCAATAAAATAAACATAATTTTAGGAGTATGCTTAATGATTATTTCAATATCAGACAGTTATGACGATATTTTTATAAAACAAGACAATTTATTGTTAAATATTTCAGTTTCACAACGAAAATTGTTGAAAGCAGAGACTCAAATAGGTTTGATTATAAGCTTTAAGTGATTAGTCATAATTCTTCATTAAATATATGTTTTAGAAGTTATAGAGTTTCGAAGTTAGAATCTCAGTAACATAACATGGAAATTCTCTAATATTTTGGTAAGGCACCATATTATTGGCTGCTGAGACATGACTGATGTTTGAGATAACAGTTATTTGACAAATTAGCAAATTAACACAGTTGAAAGATAAATAATCAAAATGAACATAATTTGGTTCCTTTAACAAAAATTCATCTGCAACACAGGTAAATCCACAACAGGAAAAAAAAAATGCAACACTTACAAGAAGTTAGGCAAATGTGACGAAATTTAGGGGGCGGTAGTATATGGAAATGCATGGAAATGATTAGGTTTGCAGGACGATCGAAACGATTGGACAGGCGCGAGCTGACGTCACAGGTGCGGAGCAGTCAGACACAGATAAAGATCAAAGCTCCCTAGTTGATAATACGTTGTGGAAATTGTTCTAAACCGCTAGAGATGCCCTTACGCAGACGTCGACCGTCATTCCAACAGTTAACAGGCTTCGAAAATGGAAGAATCATCGGCCTTAGAGAAGCTGATTTGTCGTACAGAGATGTGGCCAACGTTGTTGGCCGCAATCCCAGCAGCATCGTACACATATGGCGCCAGTGGGTTCAAGAAGTATCCAGCATACGCCGACAAGGATCAGGAAGACGACATATGACCACAGAGAGACAGGACTGCCATTTGTGATGCGTGGCATTGCGTGACAGATTCGCGACTACAACGCAACTGCAAAGGGACTGGCAACAGGTGACACATCGAATACCTACCAGGCGGACGATAAACAACAGTCTTTTACAGTTTTCATTGTGAGCCTGTTGTCCGGCATTGCGTTTGCGCCTCACATCTTCCCACATGCAAGCACGGGTTGGGTTGTTTTACCTCTGAGCAGCACTTTTTTGCACACCATGGGCTAAATGGCCAGGTCACATGGACCCCGAAGGCTCAGAGAACGTTGGGGGAGGGGACCCACTGGAACAGCTGTTGGGAGACAGATGGTAGCCTCCCGTCAAGGCCATCCAGCGTGTTCTTTAACGTGCACAGGGTATGGCTCTCCCGCACACGGGGCCACGGCTTAACGTCCCATCCGACGGACGGCGGCCTTTCCAAGCCCATCGGTGTCCCCTACTGACCGTGGGCAGGGCGGGGAATTTTGCGGAGATAAATCTCAACGCTGACCCAGCTGGGACTCGAACCTGGGAACTACAGATTACAAGCCTGGCGCGCTACCGACTGAGCCACCCCCGCTCCTCATCCAGGGTAAAGGAACGCCACCCAGTGCATGTGACATCGTCATACAACTCCAGCACCTGGTGTCTTGCCCATATTAAAATTGAAGATTTATTAAAATAATCGGCTAATGACTCAATTTCAAATTTAGACAGTAAACGTATTCAATACTGTAATGACTACAGAAAACGTTTTCAATACTGTTTATAGTTTGATAAAACGTGACAGGCCTTTATCTCATACTGAGGTGGCATTGGAATTACAAGAAAAAAATGGCATAGATATAGTAGTATATTCTGTATCCAATTGTTTGATACACGATAGAGTGCAACAAGAATAGAAGAACATCAAAAAAAGAAAATTAAAATAAATATATTTTAGAATATTATAAAAGAAAATACCAAAATTTGTATCGTAATTGACGAAGCATGTTCAATTTGGAAAAAAAAGCATCGTAGTGATTTATCCCAAGTGTGCAATTCAGTCTGCTCCCGCACTTGTAATGTTATTTATCGCTTTAAAAGAATTAATGTCTACTACAGCAGATGGTATTTTTAATACATTATTATCTACTTTAAATGATTGTGGCTTTAATAGCGAATATTTGAAAGCGAATTCAATAGATTTGGTTTTGATGGTGCTAATAAAACGTTTCGCCGTCCCATGGCCGAGTGGTTAGCGCGCTTGGCTACTGATCTAAGGGACCTGGGTTCGAGCCCCGGGTAAGGGGCTCGAACCCAGGTCCCTTAGATCAGTTTGTGTCGTTTTTCTGCTGAGGTCCTGCCATCCTCTCAGACCTTCTACTATGGCATACAAACTGACAGGCTACTGTCAGACCTCTGTGGCAAGCAACTGCTTGAGGGGGTATTTATATTATATATTACATATAATAAAACGTTGGGAAGAAAGTCTGGAGTAGATACTAAATTGTTAGAAAATTCATCGTCATTGGGCACTGTTTAAATCATCAATTGCAATTATCATTTGATGATGCGTTATCTGAAATAAAACAAGTTAATCATTTTAAAATATTTTTAGGTAAAATTTATTCTATTTTTTACGAATCTAATAAAAATAAAACCAAGCTAGAAAATAATAATATATGTATTATTAGATATATTAAGTTATATTGGCAACTATTCATTTTCTGATTTGGCAAAGAGAATAGCTAACATTAATTTATTGCTAGACCCTGCTTTAACGATAAACATTTTTGAAGAATTTTCATACTTTCAACTGTACTTAAACCCACAATTAGAGCTTTGGAAAATTTAAAGGTTGGTCCTAGAACACATGAACTGAAGTTTAAAATTTGATTAAGTCAGATAAGTTTAAAGATATTCCATTTAATAAAAATAATAAATTGAATGCCCTTCCTAGGAATACGTTACTAGAAAATGTAATTCAACGAATAAATTTATGTGTTCTATCAGATAGAATTAACGATGAAAGCATTTTAAATTATTTCGATTTATTGGAACCATCTAGTTGCCCTTATGAAGAACTAACTTCACCATGGATAACTGATAAAAAAACAATTGTACCATTTAAAACAAATTTTGAAATATGAAACTGATTTGAACGATATTTGGGATATTGTAGATAATGTAGAATCGAAATAAGTTTCAATCCCTGCAAGTATTCAAAAAGCTAAAAATCAGTAGTGCTGAAGCTGAAAGAGTTTTCAGTTTAATGAACATAATTTGTACCAGAGTGAGAAATAGTTTAACAATATGTCGGATTTAATGACGATAAATTTATTGATAAAAGAGTTAGCGGATTGGGATGAAACACCATTTCCCAAATCATAGTTGAATCACAACGACAAATTAGTTAGCGATACAAGAGAGCTCTGAAAAAGTCAACGAAAACATTTTAAGAGAATCAATTGGCTATATGTGTAAAGAAAATTTTGAATGAAAAAACTCCTGATTCAACATTACCAGTGTATACTGAGGTAGTAAAATAAACTAATGACTTTAATTATCATTTCATTAATCTTAATAATTATAATATTGACACAACTATTAACTTTCATAATTATCCCTCTATCTTAAATAACAAAAATTCCATGTTTTTAAAAAGATAGATGAAGCTGAATTGAATAATATTATAAACAATTTAGATGAAAATAAAGCTTATGGATTTGATAATATAAGTCCAAAAAATATTAAAAATCTGAATGGTTGCAGTCTTGAGCAGGTGTCACAGTTTAATTATCTTGGGAGCTATGTAACAGATACAGGTGATGTGATGAGAGCATGTAACAGATACAGGTGATTGTGCAAATAAATACCATGCAACATTTTTAACACAAATCATAACTATATTGTTTCATTTTGGTATTTTAATAAACCAATTGAAAACTGCTATTGTAAAGCCTATATACAAAAATGGAGATAAATATATTTTAAATAATTATAGACTAATCTCTATATTGCCTATTTCTTCAAAAGTTATCGAAACAATAATGAAAAATAGACTTATAAAAATTTTGAATAATTCACCATTTTTTTATAAATCGCAATTTGGGTTTAGAGAACATAAGAGTACAAATCACGCAGTGCTGGAAATGACCACTACTGTTTTACATGATATAAATAATTCTCAAAAAACTATGGTAGTTTTTTTTAGACATTGCAAAAGTATTTGATATTGTAAATCATGATATCTTATTGCAGAAACTTAATTACGTTGGTGTTAGAGGAAATACGCTAAAATGGTTTAAGTCATATATTACAGATAGAAAACAAATTGTAGACATAAAAAGTACAAAAAGTTCACCCTTATTGCTTACTAAAGGAGTGCCTCAGGGCTCAGTTTTAGGACCTATTTTATTCCTGATTTATTTCAATGATTTCTTTTTAATAACTTAAATGGATATCCTATATCCTATACTGATGATACTGCTATAGTATATAGAAGTAATAATTTTGAAGAATTGAAATCGACTATATCTCAAGATTTAAAAAAAAATTCAGTTATGGTTTCATCAAAATCATCTTACATTAAATATCGAAAAATCGTATTCAATGTATTTCAGTCTCACTAACAAGAGTTATTTCAAAGATAAAATCATATATCATAGATTTACTTGTGATAATAATATTGTATGTACATGTGCAAAAATTAAACAAATTAAAACATACAAATATTTGGGGATTATTATTGATAATAATTTGAAGTGGAATAGTGATACAAATATAATTGAAAAACGTTTAAGATATTTCCTAATTAGAATATGTCGTGTAAAGAAAATTGTAGGTACTTCCTGTCTAATAAATCTTTATTATTCATGGATTCAATCAGCTTTACAATACTGTTTAATTAGTTGGGGAGGAACATATCTTAATTCTTTAAGTAAATTAATAACTAATAAAGTAACTTAAAGAAAACCTGAAAACACTTAAAAAAACTAATAATTAACTTTAAATAAATTAATAAATAATTACAGGGGATTGTGCAAAACAGAATTCTGAAGGTTATTATGAATAACAATATTACGAATTTAAAAAATATGATTATTGAAAATGAAATTTTGAATTTAAGACAATTATATATTTATAAAATCCTTATGTTTGTGTTTAAAAACCCAGATTTCTTAAAATTACAACATACAAAAATGAATCTTAGAAATAGAGAACTTTATTATGTACCTTTTTCAAGAAAAAAATTATCCATAAACATTTCATGATTCTCATCATCATAATCCTCATTATCCTCAAGCAGCCATGGGCTACGGAGGTCCAACCAGACCGTGCAATTTAGTTCTCCAAGCAAGTCTGTCCTGAGCTACATCTACTGCATCTGGTCACTGAATACCAATTCTAACAAAGTCCTGTTTGACATTGCCCACCGCATCCTACGTCTTTCCCTCTTTCTGAGGCCTTTAGGCACACTGTTCATAACCCTATTCGCCAATCTATAATTATCCATACGGGCAACATGGCCAAACCAACGGAGTCGCTCTCTGCACAATATGCTACTTAAAGGAGGATGCAAATTCCTTTGCCTAACTTCACCATTAGTTACAAAGTTGAACCACCTAAGGGGGCGGGGTGGCTCAGTCGGTAGCGCGCCAGGCTCGTAATCTGTAGTTCCCAGGTTCGAGTCCCAGCTGGGTCAGCGTTGAGATTTATCTCCGCAAAAGTACCCGCCCTGCCCACGGTCAGTAGGGGACACCTATGGGCTTGGAAAGGCATCCGTCCGTCGGATGGGACGTTAAGCCGTGGCCCCGTGTACGGGAGAGCCATACCCTGTGCACGTTAAAGAACACGCTGGATGGCCTTGACGGGAGGCTACCATCTGTCTCCCAACAGCTGTTCCAGTGGGTCCCCCCCCAACCTTCTCTGAGCCTTCGGGGTCCATGTGACCTGGCAATTTAGCCCATGGTGTGCAAAAAAGTGCCGCTCAGAGGTAAAACAACCCAACAACCCTGAACAACCTAATGCCCAAGATACTGCATAAGCATCTGGAATCAAAAGCATCTAGTTTCCTGTTATCTGGTTTACAAAGTGTCCAAGTTTCACTACCATAAAAAACCCTATGAAGAACCAAACTATTATATAGTCTAATTTTAGTCTTTAGGTGTATACGCCTATTTCTCCACACTCTCCATAGATTCTTAAAAGTCCCGGCAGCAATCCCTATTCGTCTGTTAATCTCATGCGCACATCACCATTATCTCTTACATAGCTCCCAAGATAATTAAACTGTGACACCTGCTCAAGACTGCAACCATTCAGATTAACTGAATCACAGCCTGCCTGACCAAGTTTCATTACTTTAGTTTTCTCTCTGTTTATAACCAAACCTACTCTACTATCAGTTTCATCAACAGCTCGAATGAAAGAGTTCATCTCATCAACATCATTTGCCAACAGGGCTAAATCATCAGCATAATCTAAATCAGAAATTTTCATATCTCCAGTCCATTTAAGGCCAATATCTTTTCCTTGAAGTGAATTTCGCATAACATAATCAATAACCAAGTTAAAGAGAAAAGGAGACAAAATGCACCCTTGTCGAACACCAGAAGTAATGCGAAAACAATTGCTACAAATCTTACCAACTCTCACACACGACTGAATGTTATCATAGAGAGCTTTCATTATGTTAACTAACTTGTCTGGTATACCATATGATCTCACAATCAACCACAAATTATAACGATCAACAGAGTCGATAGCCTTTTTGAAATTGGTATACCTGATGGTATATCTTGTCAGGTATACCTGATGGTATATCTTGTCAGGTATACCTTTCTGAAACTCTAAACATTTCTCAAGAATCTGCCTAAGTGAAAATATTTGATCCACACATCCCCTACCACTTACAAATCCACATTACTCATCACGCAATTGACTGTCAACCAGATTCTTAATTCTATTAAGCACAATCATGGAAAGAACTTTACCTGGAACAGAGAGTAGGCTGATACCCCTATACTTATCACAAGAACTGTGATCACCTTTTTTGAAAATAGGAATAACAATAACTCTGGTAAAATCTTTAGGAACCGTGCCTTTATCATAAAAGCTATTCAGAATTTCAGTCATCCAAGTGGTAACCGAAACATTCCCAGCTCTAAGTATTTCTGTAGTAATTTCATCTATCCCTGGAGATTTATGTAGTTTAAATTTAGAAACAGCCAAAATAACTTCAGATTGTGTTATAGGGCCAACATTAAAGCCACCAATGCATCTATCATCATTGCAAACAATGGGAATAGAACTAACTGCATTGTTTAGAATATCACTGAAATGCTCAGCCCACCTAGCCATGACAGAATCCTCACCTTCTATAACCTTACCTTGTTTATCCTTCAATCCCCGTATGCCTGTCTGTTTTCTACCACACCAAACATTAACTATCTGGTACAGCTCTCTGCTGTTGTGCTGTCTAACTGTTTCTATTCCCAATAATAAGAATGCATCCCAATATGTTTAGTAATATTTTAAATATTCTCATAATTCACTTTCTTTTAAAACTTCATTTTCGATTGTCAGAAGAGAGAGTTCTTTAAAGAGAGAGCGATCGCTCTTTATACCATGGACACATACAACGATTTTATTACTCCTGAGAATTGAAACGACATACTTTTGGAGTTAACAAACTGTAAGACATAAATGATCACGCACTGTTTTGTTGGTGGCCCTAGGCAAGTGGCTAACGTGCCTTATGAGGAATCCGACCACTCTTGTGTGCTATGAATATATATATTTCTAAATGCATATCTAATAAATGACAGGAGAGCTTTCGGCTGTCCTTTTTCCATGGCGTTCTTGCCGATCACCCATTTTGCCTGCCCCTTGTGCCGGCGCTGCTGTTGGTTTCTATTCCCAAAACCAAGCTACCAATTACCATTTTCGATGGAATTTTTCCAGCATCTGGCACTCAGTTGCATCACGAATTTTAGAACAATTGGTCTAAGTCCATGTATTTAGCATGAAAGAGCATGTTTTAATTTATTTCTCTTTTAAGATATTCAATTAATATATTCATCATGGAAGGTGTTGTAGATTTTCATTTTATTGGATATTGTGTCTGAAACATGCTGGTATCGGAGTATATATTTGTATCAGTTTAATTTTGCTTTCACGTCAGGAATTCATGTTGTGTTGTTTACTTGAACTTTCGAATACAGTTGCTGTTAGGTTTACAAGTGTCTACCTTTTAGCATGTGCATTTCTGTCATTGAGTCATAGAAATATCCTGCTTAAATGGTAACACATTCTACAGTTGTTTACAACTTCGGGTGATTGTTTTTACCCTCTAGCGGAAGATATCATTGGCAAGAGGACACATCTTCCAGTAGAAAAATTGCAATGAAACCGTTTATATTTAGGTACATAGCTCTCGACATCACAAAAAAAAAGAAAGTGTGGCCTAAAGTTTGTGTTCACATACCGGGCCGGATTTTTAATAAAGCACAACAGGCGCTGGCTATGGCTAGAGGTCTTGTATAGTTAGAGTCTAACATCCTTCATTAAAACCTGGACCATTTTGTAAAAGGGACCTTGGCCCCTTTATCATCTGGTCCACGAGAAAAAGTTTTTTTTGTGTGCCTCAAAAGTAGGGACCAGTACAGTGAAGTGCTAGCGACCCTACATGTTGGATAATGAAGGAGGTGGTTGAAGTTTCGTGCCAAGGGAGTGCTACGTCGTAGTTTTGTGGCAAGGGGGTGGGTTGTATAGTTAGAGTCTAACATCCTTCTTTAAAAACTGGACCATTTTGTAAAAGGGACGGCTGGCCATCTCGGTGATTCACTGTCATTGGTTAATTGAGTCACATGGTTTATGGACGCCATGTTTTGTCGTACCGTGAGACGAAAGCCTATGAGTTAGTGTGTGTACCTAGTTAAAACTTCTCAGTTGTTATAGTTTTATATATTTCTACCACTTTTTTTGTTTGTAAATGCTGTCAATATTTCATGAATGCCTCACTGCGTTTCATTTGGGTGTAAAAATTTCACTCAAAGAAATAAATGAATGAACATTTTTTTTCCGAGAAACTCCATCAGAAGATGGCAATTGGTTGCAAAAGTGAAATGAGCTAACTGAAAACCAACAAAATATTTCTTTTAAGATTCGTTTGAAAAACCAGCTAATGTTTTCCCTTTGTCGTCTGTCTGTCCATCTCTCTGTTAACTGTTGTCTGTCCATCTGTCTGTCCGTCTCTCTGTTAACTGTTGTCTGTCCTTCTATAAACAAAACTTTTTACTTTTAGAGCTAAATGAAAAATTCTTTTTGGGTTGGATAGGTATCAAAGAAATATTGCGATTCGCAATTTTGGTTATTGCGCCTTCTAGCGGTTGAAAAAAATGGAAAATGCTAAAAATTCAAACGAATATTACAAACTATTAACACTGAAAATCTGAAATTTTGGGAGTATAGTGTTATGGTCAGAAGGTTTACAATGGGAACAAGGCTTTGCCCTTCTTAGCCGAAAGGGAGGAGGGGAGGGGCGAAAATGAAATTTTTTAAAGAGATAAATGAAATAATACATTTTTTTTGTGTGTTACAAGCACTAACAAAATATTAATGATTTAAACAATATTTGATAATCTCAGCGTTACCTGTAGACATTTAAACGTCTATAAATCAATAAATGTTTTTAAGAAAAAAATTTCGCCGACATACGGGATTCGAATTCGCATCTCTCCACAAACATGCCAGAGTATTCTAACCTGTTGAACTAATGCCGTCTGTCTTTTTTCCAGTAATAATGACTATCACTCTTCCCGTGATTTCTGACCTACCTCCTTATGGCGCCATCTATGATCTCGGTTGGAAACTGTTCCATTTTTAGTGCTCTGAGTAAGATGGAAACAAAAAATGAAGCCACATCACGCTATTTAACATTATTAATGATTTAAACAATATTTGATAATCTCAGTGTTACCTGTAGTTGTTTAAACATCTATAAATCAATAAATGATTTTTGTGGAAAAAGCCGGCGTTAGTTCAACAGGTTAGAATACTCTGGCATATTTCCGGAGAGATACGGGTTCGAATGCCGTATGCAGGCGAAATTTTTTTCCACAAAAATATTAATATTTACATTTTTGGAATCCCCATCAGTTAGAATTTCCAGTATTAGAGAGTGCTAAAGGAGGTAAATAAAAACTCAAAAGGCGACATCTAGCGGTGGAAAAAAGCTGGAAAATACCAAATCTTTAAATAAAAATTGCAAACGAGTCATAGAGTGTAATGGAGTTGGTCATAGACTGTAATGATCAAGTGGTTTACATTAATAGCAATGATTTGTCCTGTTGGTAAAATGCAACTTTTCTCCTTTAAGAGATAAAGGAAAAACTTTTTTGCACATTACAGGTACTAATCAAAATTAATAGTTTATTTTCTCGAGCCGTCCCATGGCCGAGTGGTTAACACGCTTGGCTACTGGTCTAAGGGACCTGGGTTCGAGTCCCAGATAAGGCATGCTGAGGTCCTGCCATCCTCTCAGACCTTCTACTATGGCATATAAACTGACAGGCTCCTGTCTGACCTTTGTGGCAAGCAGCTGCTTGAGGGGGTATTTTTTTTTTTATTTTCTCAATTATGCAGTAGTTGGAATTTCCAATGTCAGAGGGTACTGAAAGTGTAAAATAACTAGAAGCACGCATATCGCCTCTGGCGCATATGGGAATCTCATTTTCAAAGAGAATGAAGGTCTTCCTTTGCCTACTTTTCCACTCCTTAAAAGTTTTAATTATGTATGTACGTGTTGTTTTTCTGCTGAGGTCCCACCATCCTCATGGACCATCTACTATGGCATATAAACTGACAGGCTCATGTCTGACCTCTGTACAAACAACTGTTTGAGGTGTTATTTATTTATTTTTTAATGTATGATGGCGGCAAATGCACATAGTAGTATTTTATTAGTAATTATAAAACATAAAATATATTTGTCTTTTAGTTCTTAAATTTAAAAAGTTGCTTTTCCTTTGTTCCTCTGAAAATAGTGGGCAAATAATTGCTGTCAGTGGAATTTCTACCATAACAGAACTCTACACGCCGAAATTTCTACCATAAGCAAATCACTTGAAATATTTGTTAAAAGTTTTGCAGTTTCGATATTTAGTGATCTTTAATGATATAAATTAAAACTACCTTTGAAAATGCGAATTACATTTCATTAGTAACCAACTAAAAAAGAGATTTCCAATTATCTCTTAAAACAAAACCGTTCCGTTTCTTACCTACCTTGAGCTTAGGGTCAACTCATTGATGTCAATCGAATTTTCAAGACTGTCACATTCCACGACCAAAATTTCAAATTTCTAGCATAACTACATCGTTTCAATATTCATTTTAAATTTTGGGATTTTTCGATTTTTTTCCACCGTTAGAGGGCGGAATAATTGCTTTTTGGGAAATTCGCAAAATGCAAATCATAATATTTCATCAATACCTGTGTAACTCAAAAAGAATTTTTAGTTTATCTCTTAAAACATACACTTTTCTGTTAAAACAAAAAAAAAAAGTTGCATTCACCTCCCCCCCCCCCCCACCCTCACCCTGGGTCTAAAGGGTCAAGTGATTGTGCCCAATGGTAACTTCGTAACCTGCACATTTCAACACCAAAATTTCAAACTTCTAACATAAATGCATCGTTTGGAATATTCGTTTGATATTTTGGAATTTTCAAAATTTTCCCCCGTTAAAGGGCGCAGTTATACCTTTTGGGAGATTCGAAAAATGCAAATCGTAATATATCATTAATTCCTATCTAATGCAAATAGATTTTTTTTTTTATCTGTATAAACGAAAAAGTTAGATGTCTACAGACGGACAGACAACAAAGTGAAATTATATCTTTTTTAAAAAAAAAAAAGCCATAAAATTTACTTTTCCTTTTTTTAGCCGTTTTCTAAAGTGCTTCCCATCATGAATACTGAAATCTGTATCAAATATTACCCTACCCTTTTCCGGAATCCATATTTACCGTTCAATAGAATTCAGCCATGCACGCTAAACAATCCGAGCTCCGACAAAACATGGCGTCCAAATTTGAGATGGCCAACCTGTAACTATATAGGGCCTCTAGCTATGGCCACATCGACAGAGAGGCCTCACATGATATTATTTAATTATTCATAAAGTTAATGCTTTCCTTTAATTGCATTTAATTACCAAAACTAAATTTACAATTATTGATAAATGATAAATAAAAATTGCTGCTATTAATACATATAGTACTTTTTTTGCCGCAATTATAACTTCAGTCCGCCTCAAATGTTTATCACCGTACTCCACCTCACTGGTTTCCGGCATTTCCTGTGGTCAACTCTTTAGACTCTAAAGTTTAAGAGGGAATTAGGGTGTGTCTGAGGCACTAATTGTGAGCCTGAAGTAATATCTGCTTCAGGAGATTGCAATTGAGTGAAACTGAAGGAAAAAGTGTGACAGCCGATGAAAGCAGTCTTTCCCAAAAAATTTCACTGGATGCAACTCATCAAACCACCCTTCTAGTAATTAGCACTGAGGAATAGGTACGTATGATATTAAGAAACCGATAGCAATAGGAAAGGGCTCTCAGTCGCGGAACGTTTAACAATGACAGTTGCCTAAAAGCCCTCAACGTAGTTCTTTTTAGAAGCTGAGCGGCTCTCTGTATTCTTGAGTAGTATGGTGAGTTTACTAAGAATGGCCTCTTTTCAAAGTACTAGAAATGAGTTTGATGATAATTGATAGCAGCTACAAGAACAAAGAGTTTAGGGATGACTTTGAGTGGAAATTACTGTTGGTTGATTTGAGAGACGGTTGGAGACCCATCAAACCCTTCTACATCTGTCCATATCCACCTTAGCCATAAACATTTTCTTGGGTTCGTTGGCAAATCGGGAGCGTTGTGCCACTATGAGACGCTGCTCATTTTAGCTCATAAATTCATGCTTGGGATTAAAAGCAGCTTCATTCAAGGTTCCCTCTGTCTTCGATGTCGATTACAGACTGATTCCAAGTAACCTTAGGTTGGCTGTAAGAAGAAAAGAGACTTTAGCAACTCGCGTTTGGGACTCGCTTGGCAACGTGCAATATTTATTCTTCTGCTGGTCTGTGGTTTCCTTAAGCTGGTTTTTGAATTGGTAAACCCTTTCTGTTCTTTTTAGAGTTTATTAGCCTCTAGAAATTTGTTGTTAAATAAAGTTTGGTCGTCCGAACTATATTTCGCCTCTGTTGACCCTTGTTTTAATCGGCCACTCTTCCCCCTGAACTTCTTAGTTTTACTACGATTTTTGAATACATTGAAGATGTTACTAATACTATAGTGACTTTAAGGTAAAAAAAGTATTCTTCAGTATTAAAAGTTCTGTTTTTTATTTTATTAAATCAATTCTTTTCAAAGAATATAAAAATGAGAAGGTGTAATTGTGAGAAACAAATATCATTCTTGCTAAAATATTTGAGAGTGTTTCTTGAGTGTAATTGAAAGTATAAAAATTGCTTATTATTATTAGTAGTAGTAGTATTAATTATTATTTGTGATAAGCTAGGCATATTTCGATTCAATTAAATGAAAAGAACTCGCAATTTAAAATATTTAAAAATGTTGATATTATATTAGGTTTCGTTATCCTAAGTACCATTTTCTTTCCATAGCTAGTTGGAATGGGAGGATTCAGCACAAAGATTATTCTTGTGACGTCCTCATACAAGAATTCCCCCGTTATAATTTAGATATTCTGAGCTTCCAAGAAAGGAGATGGACAAATAAAGGCCAGATTCTTAAAAATATTCTTAAATTTCTCTTTTCAGGGAGGGAAGATAAGAAGCATCTCCAAAGCGTAGGTTTACTTCTCAGCAGACACGCTAATGATGCTCTTCTAGGATATGAGTGCCTTCTAAGATATGTGTGTCTTCTAGTATATTAATGAAAGTTTTTTACAGATAAATTTCAGACAATCATTAAAGACTTGAATGTTATCAGCTATTATATGCCCACATTGAAGATGCCGATGAGAAGGATAGGTTTTGAAGACAATTTCAGAATATTTTGAATTCTGTCAAGAAAGGAGATATTACTTTTGTTCTAGGCGACTTCATGCCAAAGTTGGTATTGACTCTGACCTATGGGGAGGGGTAATAGGCCCTTTTGGTATTGATAGCTGCAGTGACAATGGGTAACGTCTCCTACATGAAGGAAACTTAATAATTTGAAAATAACTGTAAACACCACGACATACCTAAGCACATGCTGGTTTCACCAGATGGGCTGCATAAGAACATGATTGATTACATATTAATTGACAGCAAATGGGCTACTTCTGTTAGAAATAGCAGGTTATTAGGGGAGCTGAAATTGGATCTGACTATTACCTCGTTAAAAGTTTCTTGCAACACGAACTTAAGAAGTGTTGTGCTAAGGTTAAAAAAGTTGCCTTTAACACTGAACTCTGAAAGACCCAGTTATAGCTAAAGCTTATCATGATAAGTTACTTAGTCATTATGACAGTCATGGGTTGCTTACTGCTGAAGTTGAAGAAAAATGGTACGGTTTTAAACAGGCATTTCTTGAAACAAACTGCACTATTTTAGGAAAAAAGAAGCAGAGGAGAGTGATAAGGCACTTGAGCTTATTTCAGAAAGAAAGAACTACAGGAATATCCTTAATCAATACCCAACTACTCCTAATAAAAAGCATTGCAAAGATCTTAATAAATGTGTAAAGGATCAGTTAGCAGCTGATAAGAAACTTTGGCTTGATGGTTTGGGTGACAATGCTGAGGAAGCAGTTAAACAGCACAACACCAGATAGCTGTATCAGATAGTTAACGTTTTGCGTGGTAGGAAACGGACAGGTATACAGGGATTGTAGGAGAAACATGGTAAGGTTATAGAAGGTGAGGATTCTGTCACGGCTAGGTGAGCTGAGCATTTCAGTGATGCTCTTAACCAGAGTTTCCCAAACTTATTTGTCCTACTGCCCCCTTTTCAGAAAAAAAAATTACCCAGCGCCCCCCCTGGATTTCTACCTTCTTTAAGCGAACAAACATAAAGATGCAGTGGCAAATTTGCTTTCTTTTATGTATCTATATGTTTACCTATGTCCTACAACATAGTAAAAAAGGTGTTGTAAATAAGATACCTAGAAGCTTGAAATAATAAAATTATTTATTAAAATCAACCATAGTACCATTCGCATTACACGCAGAAAATTAAAATAACGAAGGATAATTTTATGTGTTTATTTGGAAAATATAGTAATCACTATGACTTTAACTCTATGTTATGCAACAGATGAAACATGTACGAACGATTTTTCAAAATTTTCTTATCTTCCCTTCTTTCTTTATGCTTCCACTGCCCCCCCCCCCCCCCCCAATGCACCCGAGGCTACCACCGACCGCCTGGACATTCCAGCGACCCCCAGGGGGCGGTATCGCCCTCTTTGGGAAACATTGCTCTAAACAATGTGGTTAGTTTTATTTTCATTGTTTGTAATGGTGATAGAACATTACTGGCTTTAATGTTGACCCTATATCTCAGTCTGAAGTTATTTTGGCTATTTCTAAACTTAAACTACATGAATCCCCACGGGTAAATGAAATTAATTCGGAAATGTTCAGAGCTGAGAAAGTTTAGTTACCACATGGCTGACTGAAATTTTGAACATCCTTTACGAAAATGGCATTGTTCCTAGGGATTTTACAGGAGCTCTTATTATCCCTATTTTTAAAAATGGTGATTGCAGTTCTTGTAATAAATATAGGGCTATCAGCCTGCTGTCTGTTCCAGGTAACGTGCTTTGAATAATTGTGCTTAATAGATTTAAAAATCTGGTTGACGGACAATTGCGTGATGAGCACTGTGGATTCAGAAGTGGTAGGGGATGTGTAGATCAGATATTTTTCACCTAGGCAGATTCTTGAGAAATGTTTAAAGTTTCAGAAACCTGTGGTTACCAGCTTTGTTGATTTCAAAAAGGCTTTTGACTCTGTTGATCGTCATAATTTGTGGTTGACTTTGAGATCATATGGCATACTAGTCAAGTTAGTTAACATAATCGAAGCTCTCTATAATAACACTGAGTCATGTGTGAGAGTTGGTAAGGCTTGTAGCAATTGTTTTCGCATTACTTCTGGTGTTCGACAAGGGTGCATTTTGTCTCCTTTTCTCTTTAGCTTGGTTATTGATTATGTTATGCGAAATTCACTTCAAGGGACAGATTTTGGCCTTAAATGGACTGGAGATATGAATATTTCTGATATAGATTATGCTGATGATTTAGCCCTTTTCGCAAATGATGTTGATGAGATGAACTCTTTCATTCGAGCTGTTGATGAGACTGGTAGTAGAGTAGGTTTGGTTATAAACAGAGAGAAAACTAAAGTGATGAAAATTGCTCAGGCAGATGGTGCTTCAGTTGCCTTGAATGGCTGCCCTCTTGAGCAAGTGTCTCAATTTCAATATCTTGGGAGCTATGTAACAGATAATGGAGATGTGTGGTATGAGATTAACAGATGAATAGGGATTGCTGCTGGAACTTTTAAGAATCTATGAAGAGGGTGGAGATATAGGTGTATACACCTAAAGACTAAAATTAGATTGTAAAATAGTTTGATTCTTTCTAGGGTTAGTTATGGTAGTGAAACTTGTACTTTTTGTAAACAAGATAACAGGAAACTCGATTCTTTTGATTCTAGATGCTTACGCAGTATCTTGAGCTTTAGATGATTTAACTTTGTAAGTAATGATGAGGTTAGGCAAAGGAGTCGGCAGCCTCCTTTGAGAAGCATATTGTGCAAAGAGAGTGTCAGTTGGTTTGGCCTTGTTGCCCTTATGGATAATTATAGGTTGGCAAATAGGGTTATGAACAGTGTGCCTAAAGGCCTTCGAAAGAGGGAGAGACCTAGGATGCAGTGGGCAGACATTGTTAAACAGGACCTTGTTAGAATTGGTGTGCAGAGACCAGATGCAGGAGACATAGCTCTGAATAGATATATTTAGAAAACTAAATTACACAATCTTGTTGGACCTCCATATCCCGTGGCTGCTTGAGTATGATGATGATGATGATGATGGCGAATAAAGTTAAATACAAAACAAATAGAATATTAAAATTGAATTTCCAATTGGTGTCCATGACATTTTGGTAAAAGATGTCGCCAGTGTCACAGTCAACAATGATTTTAATGCTAGACAAAGATACATTTTTTGAACATTGATTTTCCTATTTTAAAATTGAAATGAGTAGAAATTGAAACTTGTGTTAAGGAATTAAGACGGAATTGGTATTTATTTAATTATTTTTTTCTAGTTCCAAAAGTAAATATGGGTGTTATATAGGCAGTGTCATTGAGGTAATATTACTAGAGATAGGACCGGCAACAGACGCCATGAACATGTTCGAAATATTAAGCCTACTCCTCAGAGAGGCAGAGAGAGAGGCTTGTTTGGATAGCGTAAACAAACCTTTCACTACGTTCTTAAATTTGCATGAATTGTGTACTAACTACTGAAAAATACTGTAAAAGCAGCAATTCGACATTTCATAGGTTAGTGATTTACGAATATTGTGAAATGCTTTTAAATTAAAATTGTTAGAGCAGAGACGCCTAAAAATAAAACATTTTAAAATACCGTTCTGTCCTAATATTTTATCAAATGTAGTTCACGATTTTTTCATAAATGAAACTAATAATATTTACATATGAAAAGAAGGTGATTTACAGATTGAAACAGCATGGAATTTATAGAATATTTTCGTGAATTTTGTTTCAAAAAGAAATATTGATTGCCAAAATAACACATTTTTTTTTCTCAAACTACTCGCCTGAAACAGGGATTTTATAATTTTGCATGTGTTAAATGAAGCCTAAAAATTTGTTTTTCATGTTTGATAAAAAAATTTATGAGTTGAAATGCTAAGGCTTTTCAATTATGGTTGAAGCTCCACTGTCTCTCTTTAAACAATAGCTAGTACTATCTGTTCCCAGCACTTTACTGTTTTAAAAATAAAGCTTCAGAAAATAAAGCTTCAGAAAATGGCACAGTAGAATCAATTAATGATGCTGTGACAACTTTATTCACATTTGTAACAAATGCCTGTATTGAGAGACACTTATAGAAGATATGATAGAAACTGCAATGAGAACAGATATTGCCTATAAAAATGATCATTCATGCTGTGTAAAAGGGAAGAGTGCTAGAAAATTTAAGAGAAAGTTGATGTCAGTGCAAAATGAAATCCAAAGCTTAAAGAAAATGCTATGATGATATTATTGCCAGCTAAGAGCCAAGCAATCAGACTCTTCTTCTTTAAAAGAAATATTAGATTTGTTTAAGGCTCAAAATCTCATCAAGATGACATTGAGACACCGAAGCCCGTGTTTCTATATGTTCATTTAAACCTGTTCAGAAATTCACAGCAAAATGCTGAAAGAAGCAAAGGCATATTTCATTGCCAAGAGGTAAATAGGTTTACCATGATATTTTCATTCTCCATAGGCTTATTAGAAATTGAGGTTCTGTTTTTTTAATTTTTAAAAACGCTTATGAATTTGTAAGAGAAAAACTTCTTCCCCAATAGCTCCACAATCTTAACTTGGTGCAGATCTGTAGATGGTCTTCCTGAATTTATTGAAGTTTTCTACATGGAAAATTTTACTGATAGTAAGCAGAAGCATATGATATTCACTTTATTATTTGAGGAGAAGTCAATCATTAAGCAAATATTGTTCAATGGCAAATGCTATTGTGGATACATGGATTATGGTAATAATGCTAATGATAAAAATTCAGATATAGCTTCTGAAACTCTAATTTTTATGTTTGTTTCAATTTTATATAGCTGGAAAATCACCATAGGCTTATTTTTTAACAGTTGGTTTGTCTGGCTCAAAATATCTTTTTACTTGTAAATTCAGCCAGGACCATATTTAACTTTTTTTTAAGCTGTAAAAGCAAAAGAGGGAAACTATAATAACCTAATTTTCTATAGTTCCAAAGTGCACACAGGCAATTAATAATTAACCGGCTGATAATTAATAAGAAAAATGGCAATTGTTTAACTTTCAATGAAATTAAAATCATTGGCAGGAAAAATGAAATGCCCAGTGACATTTTAGGTGTTTCTCACATGTGGATAATATCAAGCAATCACAGTAAAGCAATGAAGGTCATTGTGTCTCTTTTCTCTGAAATTGGAAACTGTTATTATAAGCTGTCTTTATAGGAAAAAAACTTTATGAAAGATTTCTTACATAGAATGTAAATTAGCATTAATTGACTCTGACCTAAAGCAGTCTTCTGTGGCTGCACTTATTAACCCTTACAGAGACATTTTTTTTTAGAAACAACGTTTGAGCTTTATTATGAAAACTAAAGAATGAAATAGTCCATATTACATACCAAAAGAAAAAGATTTAATTCTGGAAGAAAAATGGTAGGGAAGCATAAAAAAGCATGCTGCAAGTTCTTTTGTAAGGAATTTTCGAAAATGATTAATCAGCATCACTTTAAAGGTTAATATTAAAAATTGAGGTGTTCTCGCCCTTCTCACAGTATGTGTGTGCAATTGCGAAAATTACTGAACAGTGTCTTCCAGGAGAAATTTTTATATTCTCAACAACAACCATTTCATATCTAATTAAAAAATTCAGGTTAATGTCCTACATAAGCATGTAGTTCCATGTTACACATGCTAAACATGCATGTTGGTGCTCATATCAGTAATAGGGAATTGGATCTGGAAGTTGACAACCATGCTTATAATATGAAAAAGAAACATTACAAAAGAATATTCTAAAATTAAACTTCACAATTTAGAGACACAAATGTAGGGGTGTAGCGAAGGACTATGGTTGTGGGGGGGGGGGGGGGGGGTGGAGAAATCAAAAATTTTCCAACTCGAAGTTCAAATTTTGCCTACCGAGCAAACTTTCCAGATTTCACCTTGGGGGTGGGGGTTGGGTGGGGTGGCATTTTCCTATATGACTTCCAATTTTGCCAACTAGCCGTTATTATTTCACAGACATAATTCTAATATTTACATCCTGTCTGAATTTTAGTGAGTCAGTGTGAATTTTCCCTTCATTTGACCAACTCTCCTTAATTTCACGAAACTAATCCCAATCCTTACATCTCTCCTAAATTTGCCAAATAACTTCAAACTTTTAAAACTCCCAAAGATTTTGCTAAGTTTTCTCGATTTCAGTCAACTATCCTGAATTTCAGAAACCCAATCCCAATTTTCACAACTCGCCCATATTTTCCAAGTGAATTAGAATTTTGCCAACTGCTCTTCATTTTGTTAAGTTTCCTTTGTCCAACACTCCTTAATTTCACAAAACAAATCTCAATTTTCACAATTCGCCTATATTTTACCAAGTTGATTCGAATTTTGCCAACTCTCCTAGTTTTTGCCAACTCGCTATAATTTTACAGAAAAAAATCGCAATTTTTACATCTTCTCTGATTTTGCCAAGTCACTTCGAATTTTATCAACTCTACTTAATTGAACAAGAAAGGCACAATTTTCACAACTCCCCTGTATTTTACCAAGTGGTTTCCAATTTTGCCAACTTCCCTAGATTTTGCCAAGTTTTCTCGATTTTGTCAACTCTCCTTAATTTCACAAAAACAATCACAATTTTCACAAATCGTCGTATTTTACCAAGTGGCTTCCAGTTTTGCCAACTTCCCTAGATTTTGCCAAGTTTTCTCGATTTTGTCAACTCTCCTTAATTTCACAAAAACAATCACAATTTTCACAAATCGTCGTATTTTACCAAGTGGCTTCGAATTTTGACAACTGCCCTAAATATTTTGCCAAGTTTCTTCAATTTTGCCATTTCGCCACAATTTTGCAGAAAAAAAAATCCCAATTGTACATCACACCTAATTTTTGCAAAGTCACTCTGAATTTTGCCAATTCCCCCAAGATTTGCCAGCTCTCCTAGATATTGCGAAGCTGCCTCGATTTTGCCAACACGCCATAATTTTACAGAAAAAAGATTGCAATTTTTACATCTCACCTGAATTTTGTCAACTCTCCATGATTTTGCCAAGTCACTCCGAATTTTGACAACTGTCCTAGTTTTTCCAACTACCCCTAGATTTTGCCAACTCGCCATAATTTTACAGAAAAAAATCCAAATTTTCACATCTCACCTGAATTTTGCCAACTCCCCACGATTTTTCCAACTCTCTAAGATTTTATCAACTCAGTTGTATTTTACTAAGTGGCTTCGAATTTTGCCAAATGCTCTAAATTTTTCCGTCTCTCCATTTTCCAAACTGCCTTAGATTTGCCAAGTTGCCTCGATTTTGACCTTAATTTTCCAGAAAAAAAAAAAGAACAAATTTTCACAACTCACGTAGATTTTACGTTCGAAATTTGGTAAATCCGAGTTACTTTCGGGGGGGGGGAGCTTTCCCCCATCCTCCCATGGCTACGCCCCTGCACAAATGACATAAAAATTAAAAGGCATCAATATCAGAGCCTCAACACGATACTTTGCCGCTTGGCGGCTGAATTTCCTAAGCGCCATGGACATCGATAATTCGTTCTACTAATTGTCTAAGCTTCGTTTAATGAAACATCACGCTAGATGAAATGCGAACAAATGTAAGTACATGCATGATTCTTTACTTTTCATAGTGTTAAAGTTAAACTTAGCAACACTAAAAATCGTCTTTACATTTTCGAAGCCGATATCACAGTTATGCGTTACCTAGTATAAATGATCGATTACTTTAAATAAATGTAACATATTAAATGTTTATTCACGTATTGCATGATATTCCTTGTATATTTCTGGGATATCTGCAAATTGATTTGTTAGATACATGATTAACCATTGTTAGAAAATTAAATTTTCTTACTGCATAAATTCCATACAAACTCGTTAGCGAGGCTCTTATGACGGGCATAAACAAATGACCGTCGACCATGCGCAAATGCTTCACGAATTCGTTTAAAGAGAGCCTCTTGTATTAGCTTAGGTCTAGTGGCAATAGTATGGCTTCACGGAATGGAAACGCATTAAGGTAAAGTGAAATGTAGCTAAATTTAGAGTCTATGTATTGATATATGTTGGTTTTCTATATGATTTCTTCGAGCATTATACGAAAGTCATAATGCGACTAATACTATCTTTCTCGATTTTTAAATATTTTCCTGTAGGTTTTCACGATACATACGTTTATATGGGCAGCCCTTGAAAGCATTTCTTAAATTTTATTTCACGCGCTCAAAGTCGAACAAATATTTAACAATTTTAAATATAAAACTTCGTTTTATGTTGATATGAAATATATCACTCGGAAGGAAGTAACCTGAGCATAAAAATATAACCGTTTGCTTAAAGCCAAAATCAGTAAAAATGAAGTACACATTAACTGCGTTTTAAATTTGAACTTTTAAATATGTAAGTGAAGTTACCGTAAACGAGATATTCGTTTTATGTCTAAAATTCAGAATGTAATCTTTGTATTAGTACTGCAGAATAACATCAGCATTCTCAGTTATAGAATAGAAATTAATATTTTAGTATTCAATCTTTGCTGAAGCAGTCTCATGGAAGCTAAGGTTCCCACGATGTGTCTGATTTTACTTGGATTAGCTGCTATTGGAAGTATTGGAACCAGTGTCCTATAAAGTAATTACAGCAAAATATAGAGATTTATCTCTAGTTGAATTTCAGTTGTCACTTCAGGATCAGATTATGGGTGTATAAGTTTTCTGTGTCATTGTGGGGTAGTTAAAAACGCAGGTTATTTTTCACTGCAGATACTTCACTCGGATTATTTTTCACTGCAGATACTTCACTCAGATTTCATTGTAATTATACCCATCACATATTCAAATTAATAAACTTATTATTTTCTGTATGTTTTTTAAGTATGTAGCCGTCCTGTGGCAGAGTGATTAGCGCTCTAGGCTACTAATCTAAAGGACCTGGGTTCGAGCCCTGGGTACTGCAGGATGTGTTGTGTTGTTTTTCTGCTGAGATCTTATCATTCTTGCAGACTTTCTACTATGGTGTATAAGCTGATTGGCTCCTGTCAGACCTCTGTGGCAAACAGCTGCTTGAGGGGTTATTTTTATTAAGGGATGTTTTTACATTTTATATCTGTTGGGTCATTCCACCTCAAATCAATTTTTCCAAAATTTTGCAAAAAGTTCACCACCATCACAGATTTCAACAATCTTTGGCATATATGTTAGTACACATAAGATGTCTAACTGTCTGAAATATTTTGAGACAAAAAATGTTATGTAAGGAGTTATAATCATTTAACCCAAGGGAAAATATACAAATTGTGACTAAAGTTTTTTCTTTGCTTCTGTGGTAGACGAGAAGACCAAACTTGGTGTACTGATGTAGATTTCCCTTATTAATTCATTAAAAGAAAATCAAATTTTCCAAATTTGATATGGTTTTGAAAAAAAAATTGAGAAAACCTGAAAATTTCAAAATGTAAAAGGGGGGGAAAAAAAAAAAAGTGATGTGGCACCACATATAAAAAATTGAAACTGATATATGTTGTGCATTATACTCCATAGAAATGTTGTACAAAATTTGGAGTGTGGTCATTTCTTTGGTACAAATTCAATATTTTTTTTCTCTTTATCAATGTTATTGCTAATGATGCACTTCAGGGGACCGCAATGATGTTCTTGCACATATGCACAGAGAGGCCACTGATGTGTTTACTGCTTGCACTCAAGCATGACTTTGTAACTCCAACTACCATTCAACTGCTACTATAATGCTGCCATTGATAAAAGTTCATATCCTTTTTTGCAGAGAAGCAAACAAAAAAGCCCAATAGAGGGAAAAAACAGATGTTGAGTGATACATAGGGTGACTAGATTGCGATCAGTAAAAACGAGGACATGTTAAATGTTCTGACTTCAGTTTGTATAACTTGAAAACTGTAAATTATGCTTTATTTTTCATCAATTGTTTTATAATAATGAAGTGCTTAATGGGCTAATGTAGTCCAAATAAGCAAAGATGCTCCTTTGAATTTAATGAGCAGAAAAAATTGTGCAAATGCAAGTTTGAATTTAGTTCATTTTAACGAAGTTGTATTCATTGCTGATGAAATATATATTATCAATGTATTTTACGATAACATGGAATTTAGTCGTGAATAATTGGAATATATAATCATTTAAACTGAAAAGGGTAAGTTACCGACATAGTGATCAAGAGAATTGATTTTATATTTTAATAAATTTTAGAAGTGCCAAGTGTATTAATTTTGTGAAGTCTAGTAAATGAAAACAATTAGTTTCTATTATTGGATTAAACCATCTGGCACCCACTTATGCCTTGCACAGTTCTTCAGATCAGCAAAGAAGTAAATGAAAACAATTAGTTTCTATTATTGGATTAAACCATCTGGCACCCACTTATGCCTTGCACAGTTCTTCAGATCAGCAAAGAAGTTTTTTTTTGGATCAGCAAAGAAGTATTTTATTCTTCAGATCAGCAAAGAAGTATTTTTTCCATTTTTTTCCAAGAAAAAAATGGAAGTAATCACGATTACACCATCAATTTTCACATTTCGGAATAATTTTTTTCCCTTAATTATTATAGAATTTGGACCTCCGTAGCCCATGGCTGCTTGAGGATGATGATGATATTATAGAACAGTTGACCAAAATTAAAGCATAAATTATTCAAGTTATACGAACCAAAGTCGGAACATTTAATAACGTCCTCATTTTTATCGATCGCAATCTGGCATTGACAGGCTCCTGTCAGTCCTCTGTGGCAAGCAGCTGCTTGAGGGGGGTATTTATTTATTTTTTTAATCTGGTCACCCTCAACATCTATATTGCTAAATTTGTTCCCTCTAAATATTGGACTTTTTTGCTTGCTCCTCTTTAAAAAAGGATATGAACTTTTATCAATAGCAGCATTATAGCTGTAAATAGCAGCTGAATGCTAGTTGGAGTTACAAAGTCAAGCTTGAGGGCAAGCAACGTCAGCCTTGAAGCAGTAAACACATTGGTAGGCTCTCTGTGCGCATGAGTGTCAGTGTGGTCCCCTGAAGTGCATCATTAGCAATTAACATTGATACCAATTCTATATTTTTTTCTCATTATCAAAGAAATGACCATACTCCAAATTTTGTACATTTCTATGGTGTATAATGTACGACATATATCAGTTTCAATTTTTTATATATGGTGCCACATCACTTTTTTTTCACATTTTAAAATTTTCAGTTTTTTTCAATTTTTTTTCAAAACCATATTAAATTTTCCAAATTCGATTTTCTTTTAATGAATCAATAAGGGAAATCTACATTAGTACACCAAGTTTGGTCTTCTCATCTACCATAGAAGCAAAGAAAGAAAAAGAAAAACTTTTAGTCACAATTGCAATTTGTATATTTTCCCCTTAGGTTAAACAATTATAACTCCTTTACAAAAATTTTTTTGACTCAAAATATTTTGGACAATTACACATCTGATGTGTACTAACATATATGCCAAAGATAATTGAAATCTGTGATGGGCAGTGAACTGGCCTGGTTGAATCGACATGGAATGACTTATGTTATTAAGGATATGTTGAAATAAAAACAATATTTTACTATGTATGAGTTCAATTTGAAACTGAAAATTCCCAAGTATTATCATATTGGCAAAAGATTATTCATTGATGGAAGATAGAATATTCAGTGACTGAGTAGAATGGTGCTTTTTAATTTTAAATAACTAAAGACATTAAAAGTTTGATGAAATAACTTTATTTTTTTCATAGTAAGAAAAATAGGTAATTTAATGACTGAGACCACCTGAAAATATATTAATTTAAAGCATTATAGGTATAAAGAATTATGGCAGAAACACACTGTAGGACCTCCAGCTGCCATCTTAGTTTTTTTTTTTGCTGCAGACTGCCCAATGAAAAAACAGTCTGAATGGTAAAAGTAGTCCTCGTGACATCTATCTTTCGACAGGTTTAAAGGATATATATCAAAAATATATATATAATGCTGTACAGGAGAAAATCATGTTCTGCACTTAAGAAATGCCCCAAAAACAAAATCTCATTGAAGACAACTACTTCAAACAGTGTACAACAGTCACAATACCAGAACTAAACAGTTGCAAATGCATTTTAATAACAATACATGTCACTAAATATAGGCCACTGCTCATTCACCAAAAAATATCAGGATCACATATAATAAAAGTATTAAACATTTGAACACGTGGAGGTAATGTTGCAATTCAACATTACAGGTTTTCCAAACGAAAAATCCAAGATGGCAGCTCTGTGCCCTACGTTGCATCATAGCTGGGTTTTATATATATATATATACCTCCATGAGCCTAATTTTACATTTAATTTAAATAAAGTGAAATGTAAAATTAGTCTCGATATTATGATACAATTTATCATTGTCACAACTTTCTACATCAGTGCTATTTCTCAATCGCTACTTTTTTTTTTACATCGGTGCATGATAATATTTTATTAAATCTCTTGGGAACTGTGCCCAGTGACTGAATGACTAGAGTGCTTGGTTGCAGAGCATGGGAACAGGGATTTGAAACCTTGGATAAGGTAGGGAATTTTCTGCTGAGCTCTTGCCTTCCTCATAAATCTTTAATGTGATGTATTAAACTGACATATTCCTGTCAGACCTTTGTGGCAAGCAGCTGCTTGAGGGGCAATTAGTTTTGGAATTTATGTACTCTAAAATTTGAATTGACACAGAAGTGTGGTAATTACTTAGTGTATTCCAAAATAGTAGTTTATTCAATATTTAATCAACTGTATAATTGTAATATATACTTTCCATCTATATGGCATTTATCTGCCGCTTGTGGCTAGATTGCCTGAACAGCGCCTATGTGTGACATAATAGAATATGTACTGTAGGCAGAAAATGTTCATATCATCAATTAGAGGAGATCTTGATCGGTGGCCAGTAGCTCAGTAATCCAGAGCACCTGACATGTAATCAGAAGGTCATGGGTTCATATCCCACCCGGCTCAGTTTTTCCTCTAAAATTGAAATCAACGTCAAAGTGCCTATTTATTACTTAATGCTAATTATACAACATAATGAAAAAAGTATCCCAATAGCATATTGCAAAGAATGTTCAACTCAGTCATACCTATAAAGGCCTAAAACTTGTGAAGGCTCCTTAAAATGAGACCACCAAAAATAATATAATAAAATGTATATTTTTAAATGTAAAATTTTTATTTTGCATATAAAATATAAAGTTCAAAATTACTGCATCTAAGACACTTTATTCTTAAATTTTGGATATCTCTAAACAATGAACATCACTTAAGCACAACAGTGTCTAGCAAAGCCACTTTGTTCAACATCACATATCACTAACCAATGCCTAAATGCTCCTTCAGTACTTAAAAAAAAAAACCCATAAAAATATATTAATTTAAACTACACAGCAATTTGTTTAAAAATATTTAATTCACAATTATGCTTTAATATTAAAAGCTCTTGAGCAACATTGTTCTACATTAAGCTTAATACTATTCACATAGTCAAGCCATGAGTATTTTTCACCACAGTATACTGTCACTTAAGGACACTTTTTACAAAAAGTTTCCAAGTAAAGAGATGGAAATTATTACCATTTTCAGGTGTCTTCAAAACTTCTTTCTGGTTCAGTCGGTCATGCTATTATATCCTTACGTAGTTCTTGCAAGGGCCCTGTGTCAAAGATTTTATCTTTGCCGATGATCTCTTGTTGGCAGCTATTACTAATATGTAGCACTGATGTTTTTCGCTTAATATTTAAGTTCTGGTTACCAGTCCAAGTTTTTTACATTGTAGACGGATGTGTGTGTCGTTTTTCTGCTGAGGTCCTGCCATCCTCTCAGATCTCCTACTGTGGCATATAAACTGACAGACTCCTGTCAGACCTCTGTGGCAAGCAGCTGCTTTAGGGGGTATTTATTTATTATTTATTTAGACATCATTCAGGAAGTCGTTCACAACCAACCACTGCTGGCTGTGTTGCACATTCCTTAAAACTCGTACTGCAGAAAATAAAGAGTTGCTCGAAAGGGACCCCTCTTACACTTAAACATCTAAAAAGGCTCAGCAAACTTAAATTTCAACTCAAAGAACATTAGCACATCTTAAAAAGACTCCAAGGGTTGTTGTTGGGGGTCCCAATGGAATCGCCACTCTCTGGACATGGCTGATGTTGTTATGCAGCATGTCAAAGAAACAGCTTTAAAAAGAATAAAATATAAGCCATTACTATATTCACGTTACATATATGATACTTTAATTTTCTAGGACCACCCTGTACATGAATTACATAATACTATTAAATGTATCTATTAGTTTATGTCTACTATTAAATTTACACATGAATCAGAAATTAATGGAGAATTACCATACCTTGATATATTGATTAAACGTAAGCATTCCAGTTATACTACTACAGTATATCGAAAACTTGCATTCACCCCTAATATAATACCATATGATTCCACACACCCTATTAATTATAAAATATCGGCAATAAGTGCATATTTTATATGGACCTACAGATACTCATCTAGCACTGAAATATTAAAGAAAGAAATAAGAGTATTATATAACTAAGTCAGCAGGATATCCCAACAATTTTGTTAATAAAATTCAGAAAATGGCTAAATTTAAAATGCAATAAATGTCGCAACTTAGCAAAGCCCAATTTACAAATAAAACGCACTATACACACAATTTTCCTTATATACCAGGTATATCTAAAACTGCAAACAATTAAAGATCATTTATTAGTAGAAAATTTTATCTGTAAAGCCATAGCAGCACCTCCAAATAAATATCAATTGCAATACATGGAAAACATTGATTAATTTACATAAAGATCACTTTTGTAACACTGAAATCCTGCCCCTGGGCATGGAACCTTCTGCTGTGCAAACAGCACAGTGAAAACCAAAACTTCCGATAAGGAGAGAGACTTATTTAAAGCTGTAACACTGAAAGTATAATGCCAGATGAAATCCCTCTGGCAAGGGGACGAAACATGTTGCCGAGTGGAGAAGATGAGCCCTTTCAGATAATTATAAGTTTGCCAGCATTACAGATTTTTAATACATGAAATTTAATACATGATTTATGCTGTTTTAAGGGAGTGAGCCAAGGAGCAATCACATTTACACACTATCTCATGAATAGTCATGGTAAGAGTTGTTACAATTGTATGACAGAACTTAAAGCAATCTTTAAAACGATAAAGGTTCAAAGTAATAGTCATAACATTACCATATTTCATGGAAAGTCCGGCTGGCTGCAGCTGGTTAAGTGACATGATATGATCCCTTTGGTGCTGTTTTCGTTATGGATGTCAGCACACATGTATGTGATCATAGAAAGTAGCACATATGCTGTCAGTTCACAAATATACGTATAATAATCCAGATACCAGTCCAGGACTGTGTTGAATTTAGAGATGACATATTTCAATGGTATTGATGCTTGGAATTTTCAACAAACTCTTTGATGTGCTACAACTTAAGCTCAGGAAGCAGCTCCATTTGTCAACGTTCAGTATAATCAGGCTTCAGATTTATTTTCAAGTTTGCATCCCACAAACTCCATGAACAAGCATATATCGGTGCAAGTTAAAAACAAGGTCAAAGCACTAGATTAAAAACATTAAAAACTTATGGCCCGTCCTTCCTGCATACCAACAAATATACGACATGTTTCGTACCCGGACACGTGCAGGACTTCATCAGGCAAAGAAGCTAGTAAGGTAATGGATATATATGAGAGCATCCCCCTATCGGTGAGTTATCTGATTTGTTTGATGCTCGCACAACAGATTCCACGCTGCCAGTTTTCCCAGATTCCCATTATCGACACAACAACCATCCACTCGCTAGACATCGTATCACTGTATCCGAGCACACCAGTGCTGGATGCGGCGATGCAACTGAAAGCCAAGTGGTTGGAGGTCACCAGGCCCACGGCCCAACAGTACTTTAGTGTGCATGAGGCCTTGGACCTGGCTACCTCTTCTAATTCATTTGTTGTAGGAGGGCGGGCATGGGTTCAGACCGAGGGCGTCCCAATGGGATCCCCTCTGGACTCGTGGCCGATGTCGTGATGAGACACATTGAAGAAACGGCCCTTAAAAAACTTCAAGTAAAACCATTATTATATATTTGTTATATCGATGACACCTTAATTTTTTTGGCAACATCCGGTAATAAAATTTGAAAACTTGTTTCAAACATTTAATGGAGTTTAACCTTCCATTAAATTTACGCATGAAATCGAACAGAACGGTGAATTATCTTATCTGGACATTTTGATTAAACATTAAATAATGAATTAACTATTATATATAATATTGCAAAGATAACTGGATACCCCAAAAAATGTATAAATAAAATACAAAAAACGGTGAAGTATAGTATGAGGAAAACCTCTCATCCGGACCCCACTCAAAGTACAAAAATAAGATATGCTGGTAATTTTTCCTTTTATACCCGGAATATCTAAGACGCCTCTTAAAGATGTACTCCATATTATTGAAGTGCTTATGAAAAGTAGTAAGCTGAGTACTGTGGAAATACGCAGTACCCAACATGCATTCGAGTTTGTCACATAGAATAGGTACTTTCAGAGCAACGGAAGTTTTTATGGAAGGCATCCAAAAAAAGTTCTTGACACGTCTGCAGATTTGAACTAGTTCCTCTAAAGTTAATGAACTATGGGGAAGGCATCCAAAAAAAGTTCTTGACACGTCTGCAGATTTGAACTAGTTCCTCTAAAGTTAATGAACTATGTCTTGTTTGAAAGCTTGTCTAAACTTGTCATTACTGTGATGGTTCACCATTCACTTTTACGTCCCCTAATCAGTTTAATTTATGTACCCTATAATTATTATTTTGGGGCCTTTAAATTTTTATTTTTTTATTTTTTAATCATCACCTCTCTACTTCGTTAGTAAGCTGCTTATGTAAAACGTAGTAGCTAAATATGACTTAAAAATGCCACACAATATTAATAATACTATTAAGAGTTTAATTGTAAATGACAGAGACAAACTAAAACCAACGGGGGGGAGTATATGATTTTGAAATATCTGATGAGAATAAAATATTGAGGGGGGGGGGGAATTTCTATATTGGTAAAACCTTCCGGTCATACAAACAACGTATGTCGGAACATCAATCCGACATTAAAAAAGGAAATGATAATACAGCTCTGGCACAGACTGTAAAACGAAATCAATTACAGATTAGTAACCTAAATTTTAAACAAATAACAGCACCGGCAAATAAATATCAATTGCATTACGCTGAAAAAATTTTCATTAATTTAAATAAAGATTGCTTGTGCAACATGGACATTCCACCCTTACTGGTGGCGTGGAATCTCCTGTTGCGCGAGCACCAAACAAATCGGATAACTCGCCGATAGGGGGATGCTCTCATATATATATCCATTACCTTACTAGCTTCTTTGCCTGATGAAGTACCGCACGCACCCGGGTACGAAACATGTCGTATATTTGTTGGTATATGGGAAGGATGAGCCATAAGTTTTTAACATTTTTAATCTAGTGCTTTGATCTTGTTTTTAACTTGCACTGATATATGCTTGTTCATGGAGTTTGTGGGATGCAAACTAGAAAATAAATCTGAAGCCTGATTATACTGAACGTTGACAAATGGAGCTGCTTCCTGAGCTTAAGTTGTAGCACATCAAAGAGTTTGTTGAAAATTCCAAGCATCAATACCATTGAAATATGTCATCTCTAAATTCAACACAGTCCTGGACTGGTATCTGGATTATTATACGTATATTTGTGAACTGACAGCATATGTGCTACTTTCTAAGATCACATACATGTGTGCTTAGATCCATAACGAAAACAGCACCAAAGGGATCATATCATGTCACTTAACCAGCTGCAGCCAGCCGGACTTTCCATGAAATATGGTAATCTTATGACTATTACTTTGAACCTTTAAGTTCTGTCATACAATTGTAACAACTCTTACCATGACAATTCATGAGATAGTGTGTAAATGTGATTGTTCCTTGGCTCACTCCCTTAAAACAGCATAAATCATGTATTAAATTTTGTTTTGAGCCCTTTCAGATTTTAATGGTTAACAACTGTAACTTTTAATGTTCTTTGAGTTGAAATTTAAGTTCACGGAGTCTTTTTAAGATATGTTAACGTTCGTTGATCCTCTGTAGATGTTTAAGTGTAAGAGGAGTCCTTTTGAGCAACTCTTATGTTCTGCAGTAAGAATTTTAAGGAATATGTAACACAACCAGCAATGGTTGGTGGTAAATGACTTCCTGAATGGTGTTTGCAATGTAAAAAATTTGGACTGGTATCTAGAACTTAAATATTAAGTGAAAAACATCAGTGATATATGTTAGTAGTAGCTGCCAGCAAGAGATCATCAGCAACCATGATAAAATCCTTGATGCAGGGCTCTTGCAAGAACAACATAAGGATAATAGCATGACTGGCTGAACCAGAAAGAAGTTTTGAAGACACCTGAAAATGGTAATAATTTCAATCTCTTGGGAACTTTTTGTAAAGATAAGTGTCCATAAGTGACAGTATACCGTGGTGAAAAATACTCGTGGCTTGACTATGTGAATAGTATTAAGCTTAATGTAGAATAATGTGGCTCAACAGCTTTTAATATTAAAGGATAATCGTGAGTGAAATATTTTTTTTTCCATAAAAATATATAATCTCACCAGAGACAATTTTAATTCAAGCATATCACTAAACATATTTTCGTTCTTCACTTGAGAAAAAAAGCCCTAAAATAATCTCGTCAAAGACAACAATTTTTGTCAGAGCATTTCTTTTCACACTTCAAAAAAAGTCTAAAAAAGAACTCGTTGAAGAAGCAATTTTACCAGAACTTATCACTAAGCAATGGATTTTTTTTATGCACATCCCAAATAAACTCGTCAGAAACAACTGTTTTAACCTGCTTATTGTAAAACAACAAATTTGGTTCTGCTCTTAGAAAAACTTAGAAATATTCACATTCCAAAAAATTATTTCGAAAAGAGCATATTGCTAAACAATACTGAGTAGTAAAAAATTATAATATCAAAGAATAAAACTCATAAAATCGCTTACCTCTAAACACCTGAAAATCCAAGAGTTCTGGTTGGAAGGAGATACATAGATAGGCAATGTAAATAGTCTGGTGCAAATTAAGTGTTTTAATGATGCATTTGTAAAATTCATAAGATTAAAGTTCTCCCACGTGATAGTTTAAAGAAACCCATAAATATTTCGGATCATACCCTTGTGTTTTTTTTTAGGTTTATAAAAAAAAAATAAAAAAATAAAAAAATAAAATAAAAATGCAATATTCAGAGGCCACTGGAAATCTTAGCAGCAAACATTATGTTTACCATTCAATTTGGCAAAATCTTCCAACCATTTTATCATACATTCTCACTCTACTTACATTGCACTTATTTGTGTACCTTCTATTTGCATTATATTTCTTCATGTAGTGAAAAATCCCAATTTTTGAGTTGTTGTTCTCAAAAATGAGCAATATATAACCCAGAGCTAATAAATCCCATTGGATAAATCTCAAAAACAGGAAGATTTAAATATTGCACCTCCAGAATTGAATAATCCTATCAGAGACAACAAGTCTCAAAAAACAAGACAATTGTAAACAATGTACACCAATCAACATTATGAAAGAAACGCCTATAATTAAAATAATCCCATCAAACACATTGAGCCTAAAAAAAAAAAAGCAAACGATGTACTGCCAATTCATCTTTCACACTACAGTATTTAAAACAACAGTACTTATATACAGACATAAATGTATTTACCAAAATTTTAAATAATTGAAAAAATTTTAAAAATTCATAACCCAAGTATAAAAAAAGTTAAAAATTAATATTGAAATTCAGTTCACTAATATTAATATCATTGATAATGAAAAATTAGTACTAAAATCACAAATGTTAATAATACATATGTACGCTGAATGTAACTTTTTTCTCTGTCAGGCTCATAATCTGTAGTTCCCAGGTTCGAGTCCCACTTGGGCCAGCATCGAGATTTATCTCCACAAAATTCTGCCCTTGGTCAGTAGGGAACATCAATGGGCTTAGAAAGGCTTCTGTCTGTTGTAAGCCATGGCCCTGTGTGTGGGAGAGCCATACCCTGTGCATGTTAAAGAACATGCTGGATGACCGACAGGAGGCTACCCTTTGTCTCCTAACAGCTGTCCAGTGGGTACCTTCCCCCAAACTTTTCTGACCCCTTGGGGTCCTTGTGACCTGGCCATTTAACCCATTGTGTGCAAAAGAGCTGTTTTAAAAGTAAAACAATCCAACTATTCTCATTGCTATTATTCCTTCAAAGGATATATGGAGAAAAAACCACACAAAAGGTTATGTAGGGTCATTTGATCCCAAGTTTATTATATATGAAAATCAAGTTTAATTATCACTATTTCTAGCTGTTATTACACTTTAAAAACTAAAATATTCCTAGGGTGGCTACCATTGTCAACCACCCTAGGAATATTTTAGTTTTTAAAGTTTAATAAAAGCTAGAAATTGTGATAATAAATACAAAAATAAATACCCCCTCAAGCAGCTGCTTGCCACAGAGGTCTGACAGGAGCCTGTCAGTTTATATGCCACAGTAGAAGGTCTGAGAGGATGGCAGGCCCTCAGCAGAAAAACGACACAAACAGCCATGCCTTACCCGGGGCTCGAACCCAGGTCCCTTAGATCAGTAGCCAAGTGCGCTAACCACTCGGCAAGCTTGATAAATTGTAGCTGTGTTTTTAATTTATTTATCTCTTCTCATTTATGAAATTTTTACTAAAATACACACGATATCTATTTATAAAATATAATGAAATAAAAATATTCAAAGATTTTAACTGTTGGTATATATAATTGTGACTTTAAATGCATTTTAAATGTATAGTGGAAAAAGCCTTAAAATATAATTTTAAAAGTGTTTTTAAGCACTTTTTAATTTGTGCACTTGTCAAATGTCCTTTGCACTTAAATTTGGAACATTTTGAACACATTGCTTATTTGTGCAGTCAACACATCGTTTGGTTTGGAAAGGCTGTCTGGTGTTGGTTGCTCGAGTGTTTTTGATTAATAATAAATAAGCAGTTCATTCCAGTCTTGACTTTATTTCTTCGAATTCTTTGCTGAATATGTGATGAGTTCTTATATTCTCAAAAAATGGCTGAAAGTTTTTTCAGACTTTTCAGCAGAAAAATTGACATTTATTGCAGCTGCATTCAATAGTCCATAGAATAGTGCAAGAGACCATCTTCTTGTTGGCCTCTGACATGAATAGATTGAACACAGCTGGTCCTGATTGTCTACTTCACCTTTTGTCATGTAATAATATGACTTTCCACTTCAGTCATAGATTTTATTTTCATGCTTCCAATGATGTATAAGGGTTACAGCTTTAGGGTTGGGCATTGCTCACTAGTGCACCAGGCTCATGGTCTGTAGTTCCCAGATTCGAGTCCTTGGGCTAGTGTTGAGATTTTTCTCTGCAAAACTGTTTGCCCTACTCTCAGCCAGTAAGGGGACACCAATGGGCTTGGAAAGATCACCGTCCATTGGATGGAATGTAAAACTATAGCCCCGTGTTTTGGTGAGTCATACCCTTTGAAAGTTAAAGAACACTTTGGATGGCTTTAATGGGAGGCTATCATCTGTTTCCTCCATTATCAGAAATCGCTTCCCAGTGAAAAAGATTCTATGCTCCTGTTTTAAAATGTCGGGGAAAGGCTATTTCACTAAATTCGCATTTGTATAATTGAATAGTTTTTAAACATTGGAGATTTGGATATCTAGAAAAATGTGCTATGCATTATGATTATTTTCCACAGTAGAGTTTTTCCTTTGACAAATAATATTAACTTCATCATGAAAAATCAGTCGGATCCTTCAAAATAATTTTTTGCCACCTCCTTCTATTCAAAAAGCTTATATTCCTTGACTTTTTATGCTTTTGATGTGAATTTAATGTTAACATGACTTCACATGAATATTGATATAAATAAACACAGATGGAGAAAACATCACCCTCTTAGTTTTTCCTTGTTAAGTTTTTAGTGAAGACTGAAAAATAATGGTTTTTTTTTTTCTATCTGACACCAAACAATAGTTAAAATGATTTGAAGTTCTCTGTCATTGAGCAATAAAATTTTGAAGTTTATCCTTCAAACTATTTGCACGTTAAAAGTTTTTAGGAGAAAACTGAGCTTTTCAGAACAAAGACAGTAAGCACTTCTTCAGTGAAGTGACACTATGTGGTGACATTAGGTCTGTTAAGAACTTCTTTCCATATGTTGTGAAGGGTGATTCCAGTGTCTCGGTTGCAGGTGGGTTCGGATGAGGTCATTATTTCAATAGAACCTCGCAGATAATGGTTTCATAGTAAGTGGATGCACGTATTATCAGTGTGGTGTGCTCTCTGCCTATGGTAGCTGTGTGTTGTATTGCTAGCTCAGCAGCAGCAGTCATGTTTTGGCTGGCATTTATCTGTGCCTCTGAACTTTTAATATGCAAATAGTTTGATATTACTCGACAACAGAGAACTTTTAAATTATTTTAAATATTTTCTGAGCAAGAAAGTCTTTTTTGTTGTATCAAACAACAGTATTCACAGGTAGCTAAAATGAATGGTATTAACGTTAATTCGTATTTTGCTGTGAAAGTTTAAGGGAGTAAAACCAAAGAAGTAAGAACAATGTTTTAAACTAAAAATTTTCAAAAAATTTCTAATTAAATTTCCTTTAGAATAAGATACCAGAAATATTCAAATTAGCATTAAAAGTCACACAAGAGTTAGACAAGCCTGTTTCATCAGCTATTATTTCCCCATGATCATCAAGGAGAGTCAAGGGACAGTAATAAATAGCATTAGTTAAAAATGAAAATAAGATCATTTCATGCAAAAAAAAAAGTGAAATTAGACAAAATGTTCAGGTGAGCAACCTCCACATATAAATATGTTTAGGTGAGTACCTCCAATATAAGTTATTGCTAGCAGGAAAAAAAATGGAGTTATGTGATCACAGTTGGGAATCAACTATTCCATGCAAGTAAAGAAAAAATCTTGTATTTCACAAGTTTTTAACACAGTTGTTTAATCCTGTGTGGATATGTTCCTGATTCTGGTAGACAGAGTTAATCGCAATGTTTCAGGGCAGTCGGTCAAGCTTATACATAATGGTTTTGTGGATCAAACCACATTATTAAATCTTTTGAGTACACCTATCTTAAGATTTGCATGATACTCAGTTTACAAGGTGGAAAAAATGCAACTAGTTTTGCTTTACATGGTCAAGAAAATGCAATGTTTCATATTTCAAGATTATAGACTTGGTTTTATGTGGTACAGATTAAGATTTTTGTTTTCTTCTGTATATAGATATAATACATATTATGAAGTAGCAGTGATATAGCATCAAGGGAGATTATTAGATTGTTATCCCAAAGTAAAAAATCAACTAAATGGTTTTAATTCATATCATTTGTTTTCAAGAATAAATAAATAATAAGTTATATTTATATTCTTTCACACATAATTATATTCTTACCATTGTAATGCAATTTGGCTCACATCTTAATGGTCTATTTGGAAATGGCAGTAAGATCATACTTTTCTACACTCTATTTTTCAGAAGTAAAAACAGTTTTTTATGATATTTTTAGCAACAAGTTTAACTGTGTAGTAGAGCTGAAAACACCGGTTCTCGTCCAATCGTCTAAGTTAAGCAGCTTTGGGCATGGTCGGTACCTGGGTGGGTGACCACCTGGGAACACTGCGTGCAGTTGGCAAAAAATCTGCTGAGGACCCGCCATCCTCACAGATCCCTCACTATGGCGTATTGAACTGATAGGCTCCTGTCAGACCTCTGTGGCAAGCAGCTGCTTGAGGTTTTTTTTTTTGACTATTATTTAGGCTAACTACAGCTGATTTGCAAGTACATTGTTTTCTAAAATATTGTATAAATGCTAGTTTTACAAAATAAAGCGCTAAGTGTTGTCAGATGTTTAATTTCTGATTTATATTCAGTTCATAAGTATCCTTCAAGGTTTGTCTTCAAATTTGATAGTATGCATATGCATTAACAAAGGAGTATTTTTCATGACCAAAAAGAAATATATGGGAAAGTAATATCAGCTTATCTGAATTAGTGCAAATAAAGAACAAAATATTGTTACATTAATGCTGAATTCTTACTACTGAGCTGAAATTTGAGGTAAATGTGTATAAATAAAACTTTCAATGTGCATTTTATTAATAGCGGATTTTTAGGAACCAACCCCTTTTCCCCCGTACGTTGTTGGGTTCGATTTTGCACCCTATCTACTGTCTAAATCAAGGGATGGGTGTGATTTGAAAAATGTCGGTGTGTATGAATATATCATAGAGTGAGGATTATAGTAGTCAAAATGCAACATGATAGATAATTTTTATTTCAGAAAATGTTTTACAGTATACAAAAACTTTTGAGGTCTCACAAGAGTAGGCTTGTTCACGAGATCTCCATACAGGAAAATTCCAATTGAAAACGTCAGCATAGTGCCAATTTTTCACACCATCATGTTTATTTTTTTGTAATTCTTTGTTATTATGTGTAACTACAGAATGAAATAAAAAGAGGAAGTTAACACTTCAGATTTTGATCTTTTTTTTCTTCTAGCCCCTGATAGATGAACTGGGTGACTAAGATTTTTATAGTTGGTTTTCTGTTTATGAGCTATAACCGACTGCTCCATATGGCTTGGAGATCTCATGGAAAAAATAATGCTGACTTAGTTCAGAACTTGAAAAGTATGTTTCTTTTTATTATTGTTTAAGGATGTAGAAAAATGTAAATTGCATTAATATGTGAGTAATTAAATTAATATTGATATATGCAATGATTAAATTAATATATGTAATAATTAAAATAACATTTTTTTAAAAAGGAAGAAGGCACTTACTACACAAAGGATGGAGATAACCTAGAAGCTATATTAGACTTGTCCTGGTTTCTCATACAACATAACAAACACATAAGGATGTGCCCAACTGGTCTTGGTAGTCAGACCCATCATTATTATCATTCTTTCATCATTATTCATGTATCATCATCCTCAAGCAGCATGGGCTACGGAAGTCCAACCAGACCATACAATTTTGTTCTCCAAGTATATCTGTCATGAGCTACATCTGCTGCATCTGGCCACTGCATACTAATTCTAACAAGACCCTGTTTGATATTGTCTGCCAACTATATACTAGGTCTCCCCTCTTTCTGAGGCCTTTAGGCACACTGTTCATAACCCTATTTGCTAATCTATAATTATCCATGAGACAATGTGGCCAAACCAATGGTGTCTCTCTGCACAATATATTGCTCAAACGAAGTTGCCAAATCCTTTGCCTAACCTCATCATTACCTACAAAGTTTAACCACCTAATGTCTAAGATACTGGGTAAGCATCTAGAATCAAAAGCATCAAGCTTCCTATCACTTGGTTACAATTCATCCATATTTCACTACCTTAACTAACACTAGAAAGAACCAAACTATTATACAGTCTAATTTTAGTCTTTAGGTGTATATGTCTATTTCTCCACACTCCATAGATTCTTAAAATCCTCACAACAATCCCTATTCATCTGTTAATCTCATGTCACACATCACCAGTATCTTTACATAGCTTCCAAGATAATTAAACTGTGACACCTGCTGAAAACTGCAGCCATTCAGATTAACTGAATCACAGCCTGCCTGACCAATATTCATCACTTTAATTTTCCTCTGTTTATAACCAAACCTGCTCTATAACCTGTCTCATCAGCAGCTCGAATGAAAGAGTTCATCCCATGAACATCATTTGCCAAAAGGGCTAAATCATCAGCATAATCAAAATCGGAAATTTTTCAGATCTCCAGACCATTTAAGGCCAAAATCTTTTCCTTACAGTGAATATCGTATAACATAATCAATAACCAAACTAAAGAGAAAAGGTGACAAAATGCACCTTTTCTCTTTAGTGACAAATGCCTTGTCAAACACCAGAAGCAGTGCTATACCAATTGCTACAAGCCTTACCAACTCTCGCACATGACTCAGTGTTATTATAGAGAACTTTCATTTGTTAACTAACTTGTCTGGTATGCCATACAATCTCACAACCAACCACAAATTATGATGATCAACAGAGTCGAAAACCTTTTTGAAATTCACAAAGCTAGCAACCAAAGGTTTCTGAAAATCTAAACATTTCTCAAGAATCTGCCTAAGTGAAAATATCTGATCCACACATCCCCTACCACTTCTGAATCCACATTGCTCATCACGCAATTGCCTGTCAACCAGATTCTTAATTCTATTAAGCACAATCATGGAAAGAACTTTACCTGGAACAGAGAGTAGGCTGATACCCCTATAGTTATCGCAAAAACTACGATTGCCTTTTTTGAAAATAGGGATAATAATAGCTCTGGTGAAATCCTTAGGAACCATGCCTTTATCATAAAAGATATTCAAAATTTCAGTCATCCAAGTGGTAACCGAAACATTCCCATCTCCTACTCTTGGGAATTTATGTAGTTTTAGTTTAGAAATAGCCAAAACAACTTCAGAATGTGTTGCAGGGCCAACATTAAAGCCAGTAATGCATCTAGACACACCGGGCACTGAACTAGAAACCCTTGCACGGATGTCCGTAAGTGTCATTTGTGCAGCATATCTGCAAAATTCCAGCAAATATGCATCACCACGTGATCTAGGCTACTGTTTAAGACTGCAGCTCACCAGTATCACTAGTGTTGATTACAATGGGAAAAACAATGGATCTTTTGGGGTTCAATAAAGGGCTTATTGTGGGTGCCCGTCTGGCTGGAGTTACAATTTTAAAAACAGCAGAGCTGACTGGTTTCTCAGAAGGAGAGATATCTTGGGTTTTTAATCAGTGGAAAAATAACCTATATTGCTTATCTAAGAGGCATAAGTGTGTCATGATGACAGTCTGTCAGGAATGAAATTTCTGTTGTCTGAGAAGTCATACAGAGAAACGGGACTTCCTGTGTGCAGCAATCGACTGAAACATTCAATGATGGCTGTTCCTAACCCATATCTCAGCGAACTATGCTGAGGGAATTGAAGGGATCGGTATCAGCAGTTTGCATGCCTTACAGAAATCACTGATTTCTAAGAAAAACTGAAAAGTTCATCTTACAGTGGTGTCAGGAACACCGTGATTGGACACTGGAAGACTGGAAAAAAGTTATGGTCCGACAAGTCACGGTACACCTTGTTCTGTACCTACAGTAGGCAGAGAGTTTGAAGGGAGCTGCATGGTGCAATGGACATAGCTTGCCTTGTAAACAACTCAAGGTTCTGGAGGCGGTGTCGTGGTGTGGGACACATTCTTTTGGTATGGACGGATCCACTGATATTGTTAGAAGGTCGGGTGTCCAAGGTTTATCAGAACATTGTTGCTGATCAAGTCCATCCTGTAATGTTTACTTTTTATCTAGCAGGTGACAGCTGTTTCATGGACAACAATGCTACTGTCCATTGTGCAATATGTGTTCAGCAGTGGTTCAGTGAGCATGATAGTAACTTCCATCTTCCCTGGCACCCCAATGCCTGGATCTGAACTCCATTGAGAATGTATTGGACATGTAAAAAAAAATATATCTGGGAGTAAAATCTTCTGTCAAATCTGAGCAAGTGAAAGGACTGTCTGGTGCCATTCCTTTCACTGGCTCAGACAAGAATGCCTGTATGCTGGAGATGTAAAGGCACTTCAACACTGTGTGGAATCTATGCCAAACCACATTTTGTAATTTGGACTAAAGGAGGTCCAACTCAGTATTGAATAAAGGTTTCTAATTCTGTGGCTGTTGTGTGTATCATCATTGCAATGGGAGTAGAACTAATATCATTGTTTAGAACATCACTGAAATGCTCAGTCCACCTAGCCATGACAGAATCCTCAACTTTTATAACTTTACCTTGTTTATCCTTCAATACCTGTCTTCCTTTCCGTTTCTTCTCATACGAAACAATAATTATCTGGTATAGCTCTTTGCTATTGTGCTGTCTTAACTGCTTCCTCAGCCAAGCTATCAAGCCAAAGCTTCTTATCAACAGTTAACTGATCCTTTGCACATTTATTAAGCTCTCTGTAATGCTTTCTATTAGGACTAGTAGGGTATTGATTAAGGACATTCCTGCAGTTCTTTCTTTCTGGAATAAGCTCAAGTGCCTTATCACTCAAATAATTTTGTCTCCTCTGCTCCTTTTTTCCTAAAAGACTACTGTTAATTTCAAGAAAATCCATTTAAAAATCTTTCCATTGTTCCTCAACTTCAGTAGTAAGCAAACTGTCATAATGACTTGGTAACATATCATGGTAAGCTTTAGCTATTACTGGGTCTTTCGGAGCTTAAGAATTAAAGGTAAGTGTTGGGCTATGGTTAAAACATTTAAGTTTAAGTTGCAAGATACTTTTAACAGGTAATGATTAGATCCAATATCAGTTCCCAGATATGATCTGGTATTCCTAACAGAATTAGCCCATTTGCTGTTAATTAATGTATGATCAATCATAATCTTATGCTGCCCATCTAGTAAAACCCATGTGTACTTATGTATGTCGTGGTGTTTGTAATAAGTTAGTTATTCTCAAACCATTAAGTTTACTGTAGAAGACGTAGCCTATTGCAGCTACCAAAAGTGCCTATCACCCCTTCCCAAAGGTCGGAGTTAGTACCAACTTTGGCATTAAAGTCACCTAGAACAAGGGTAATATCTCCTTTCTTGATAGAATTCAAAATATCCTGAAGTTGTCCTTAAAACCTATCGTTCTCATCCTCGGTGGGGGCATAGCATCAGATAACATTCAAGTCTTTAATGATTGTCTGAAATTTTGCTGTAAGAAACCTTTCATTAATGCACTCTTATCCTAGAAGAGCATCAGTGTCTGCTGAGAAACAGACCTATGCTTTGGAGATGCTTATTATCTTCCTTCCCTAAAAAGAGAAATTTAAGATTATTTTTAAGAATTTAACCTCCATCTGGTCTTTTATAAGCCAAGAATATCTAAATTATAAAGGAATTCTTGTCATCAAGAGAATAAGCTCTGTGCAAAATCCTCGCATTCCAACTACCTATGGAGAGAAAATGGTTAGTGGGATGTTTAAAGAAGCTGTTTATTAAGAGAATGAATGCCGACAATATCAAACAGCCCCCTAATCACAAGCATGGGGCAAAGACCCGTTCCCCCACTACCAAGGCTGAAGCCAGATACACTGGGAGACTTCCTCCACTGTAGAATTTGACGATGCCCATAGAAGCAAGGGTTCAGGTGCTTGCGATGACTTCTGCTCAGGATTATCCACTAGTTGATAAAACATATCCTGTGAATCTATTCACTTAGGGCTGTCAACCCACAAACAGAAAACGCAGAAGATTTTCCCTCCACAGAAGCCCAGCAGTGCAGCAAATTCGGGATCCATAATCAAGCTCAAAGCCTAATTCCAGTCTGGTCCAGTAAGTTCATATGGTCAGGACCCTGTGTGGCTGACTATGCTTCAGCAGGGTAGAAAATAAAAGTAGCCATAATTGTCCAGATCAGTAGGCCACACTAATCTCGTAGCCCTTTCCTTCCATTCACATCCACAAGAGAGTATCTCTTTTGAAAGGTACTAACGCCCTGCACTACGAGAAGGTGGGGTTGGACATTAGGTGCTAGGCCTGGCCGGTTCTGTACATCGTTAAATTTTATAAATTCTTTCAGACACTGTATACAGAACAGGATATATATGCTTACCAAATGAAAATTTTCCATCTTGTGATTATACAACTTCACAATCTCTTCAACAAATGTTCATTTTGTTGTATTTCTTTTCCATTCTCAGTAAATAATTTAGAGCAGGCTTTTGCATCTTTTTTAATATTATTATATTAATAGTAAATATTGATTCTTAGACCATATTTGGATGTAAAGATGGACCTTTAAACCCAAATTTTTATGGATGACTAGTATATATGTATTTATTTTGAATATCTCTCATTTAGTTCGTTCTCTTTGGAACATTTTTATCCTTTAGAGTGCTATCACAGAATACATTTTCAATATTGTTATAAGTTTTCAACATGTCTTCATGCATCACTTTTCCTGTGATTTTGGGGGTGGGGGTGGCTCAGTCGGTAGTGCGCCAGGCTCGTAATCTGTAGTTCCCAGGTTCGAGTCCCAGCTGGGTCAGCGTTGAGATTTATCTCTGCAAAATTCCCCGCCCTGCCCACGGTCAGTAGGGGACACCGATGGGCTTGGAAAGGTTGCCGTCCATCGGATGGGACGTTAAGCCATGGCCCCGTGTGCAGGAGAACCATACCCTGTGCACGTTAAAGAACATGCTGGATGGCCTTGATGGGAGGCTACCATCTGTCTCCCAACAGCTGTTCCAGTGGGTCTCCTCCCCCAACCTTCTCTGAGCCTTCGGGGTCCTTGTGACCTGGCCATTTAGCCTATGGTGTGCAAAAAAAGTGCCGCTCAGAGGTAAAACAACCCAACCTGTGATTTTGTATAATCATACCTTGAATGCACTTTATTGTATAACCTGCTTTGTCAAAATATACAAATTTGTTCTATTAAACTAATGACATTACCTGGTTTCTCACTTAGGAGTGTTTTTCTCATTTCTTAGTAAAGTAAAATTTTCTTAGTAACAACTTTTTTTTTAATTTTCAAGTTAGTACTATTCCATCCATCTTTTTCCTATTTTTTATTTTGAAATTAAATACTAACCTTAATGTTATTAGCATAATACTATGGAAAGTAATGGAAATGAAGAATGTCAAGTTTACATATGGAGTAAAAGAAAAATAGTGTGAGATGGAAAGGATTGAGAAAAAAACTCGATTCTAATGGACATCTCATTACAGTTTCTGATTTTCAGTGTAGATAAAAATGTGGAAAATAACAGTTTTCAAACAATTCGAATAGATTCCGGAATGAAACATCATCCAATCAACTGTTTTTGAATGAGCTATATGTAGTTCTCGATTTGTACATGCTTTATTAATTTAGGCATGTTTTCATTTTGCACAATCCAAACATTTATACAGTTTGAAATAAACTCCCAAAGCACAATGCAAGAAATCCCGTCAACCCTATTGATAAAACACCTATTTTGTTGAAAAAAGTAGAAAAGGCACAACTTCCCAGGTCTGTACAAGTTCAGGCATTTTATGAGTGACTTACCACTGGTACCTGCCTGAGGTTGTCGGATGTCTCTATTTGCATAGTAAAATTCCAAGTCTTGTTTTGACAGCAAAGAATCCCTAAGATCAAGGCCTGAGAAGCAATAAAATTTTGTTTTTTATTTCGTAGTAACAACTTTTTTTTTTTTAATCCTAGGTAGTTTTTTATTTAGCCTAGTATATGTCAGAATGCAAAACTCCTTATTTTTCTAAATAAGGTGTACCTACACTTAAGTATCTTCAAATGTAATTAAAAGTGGTAAGAACATTTGAGAGAATGCCAATGAAATCTGAAATATTTATGATTAAGTTCATTTTAATGCATTTCTTTAATATACTTGTATAATGTTTGACTTTTTGTATTACGTGAATTTTATATCAATATCTGGGTGGAAATATGTTGGATTGATTGATACAGGAATGTATTACCCCTAACCATGACATTTCGGTTATTTTACATGGAAAAAATTGTTCTTGTTTCACACAAATTTGGTTTACACGGTAGTTTTCAGGAATACATTAACCACACAAATTGTGAACTATCTATATTGTAAAACAAACTACACCAAGAAATATTTGCTAATTACACAATAGTGAGCAGTAACACCAGCTGCCACACCAATCACAAGATTGATGTGGTGGAAACTTGATGATGAGCATCTATGAACTTTTCCTCAAGCACTCTTCATTCAGTGAGAATAAAGGCCAAGGTCATGTCTATGCTGCCAAAGCCAATCAATTATTAAGAAACTAAAATGTTACTTGATATTTATTTTAATTCTGAAAGTTAAATGTTAGAATAAATTACTGATTAATTAATTAATCTTATTGATGAAATTTGTTAATCCCATAGCAAAATCTTTGTAGCCATTTTGGTCAATTCACTATACTGGGTATATTTTATATAATGCAAATATTTCAGAACAAAATATATTCTGAATTGCTGCCTTGATAATTTGTTCATTAATCACTCAGAAGAATTATTCTTTGTGATTTGTGGAAATGCATATGGCTCAACAAATGGTTTTATTTTGCCTCTGCATTTATTATCTTTTCAGTTTTAATTTTTTTAATTTTTATTATAATAATTCTTTTTATACATTAGATATGCATTACATGCTTACAAAACAATATTCCTTCAATTAGTCTGCAAAGTTAAAATGAAAATTTTAGGTTCTGGGAACATTTTCTTCAACTTGGAGGAGGCAGCAGCTGGAACTAATTTGAAACGGATGTGCAGTCAGTAAACCAAAGCCTTCTTCAGTATTTATAAAGAGTTGGATGCACCTACCTATGCTCAATTAGTAATACTTTATATTTTTAATTTATTTTTAGTGTTGTTTAATGTTATGGCTTGCATCTTTATGAAATATTTCTACTGAGGAAGTCCTTAAACTGAAAATATCCCCAACAATCCTGAAAAGAAACTTAGATGGGGGAAAAAAGCATATTTTTCAAAGTCGGTTCAGTCCACACACATATAAGGCTAACTACAGATAGGACACTTCGGCTTAAACAATGGGTTTTGAGTGCTTTGCCAATCTCTGCGATACTAGTGGCAATGATACAAAACTAGAAGAGCATGTGTGTCTGTTATGGACAGCTTCCTCAATTAGTTTCATATTTTCTGCTTAACATTTTACTTTATTTTTTACCAACATTTTTTGCTTGCAATTCCAGTCTAAGTCAAAAAGATTCTAATTGTATTGTATGATTATAATGAATCATTTTGGGTTATTGAGCCAAAATCAATTTTTTTTTTTTTTTTTTTTTCAGATTTGGGTTGGGTTGTTTTACCCCTGAGTGGCACTTTTTTGCACACAATGGGCTAAATGGCCACAAGGACCTTGAAGGCTCATAGAAGGTTGGGGGAGGGGACCCACTAGAACAACTGTTAGGAGACGGATGGTATCCTCCCATCAAGGCCATCCAGTGTGTTCTTTAACGTGCACAGGATATGGCTCTCCCACACAGGGGGCCACAGCTTAAAGTCCCATCTGACGGACAGCGGCCTTTACAAGCCCATCAGTGTCCCCTACTGACTATGGGCAGGGCGGGGAATTTTGCGGAGCTAAATCTCAATGCTGACCCAGCTGGACTTGGACCTGGGAACTGCGGATTACGAGCCTGGTGCACTGCTGACTGAGCCCCCCTCACCCTTTTTCATAATTTATATGTTCTTGCCATATATTTTATTATTGGTACTTAAAAAGTATTTTTTAACACATATAAATTATTTATCCTTTTGGCAAAATATTCCATGCGAAGTAACATTTTTCGATGAAATCTTATTTTATACCATTTTCATCAGCCTTTATTTACATTTAATCGAATTTTTCATCTATTACCATCACTTCAAAATACCAAAAAAAAAAAAAATGCATAGTACAATGATAAAGTAATTTGAAAATAAATTAGTTCAGTAACATAATTTTATTTGTAACTAGCAGCTTTATCCGGCATTTCTCAGGTCTGAAACTTTCTAAAATATAGAATAGCTGGCACTCCCCACGTCGCAAGCTTTCATTTGGTATGATCAGTCCCCTCTGGTGTAATATTTCACCCTCTCTTTTAGGAAAGAAATGGACATATTTCGAGGTGCCATGTGATCCTCCCCATGTCAGAACTTTTTAAAACCAAAAAAAAAATGAATTGCTCAGATGATCGAACTTTTCAAATCATTTCACACCCACTGGTCTCTTGGATACAGTTTATCGGGCACATTTAATTTTATAGAAAAATAAAATTAAATATGGTCTGAGTTGCCCCAAAAATGTATAGGTACTACAAAAAAAAAAATACTATTATTGAAAAATATTATTTATTACTTAACACATAAAAACTTTTAATATTTAACATATGAGACATGAATTTATTAACCTTTACATATTTTTCAAATTAAGTAATGATTTTAATTTCTGATACAAATTCTTAGTTTTTGAAGCTTTGCATTCAACAAAGAATCTTATATCTCGCTACTGCTTAATTAGAATGACTTGTTCCCACAGAAACACTCGTGCTCTTTACCCAACAAACTAAACAATGACTTTATCACAGGAAATCGGAAAGGAATTGGTTTGATGCATTCCTTCTTTCAAATTTATTGGTGGCAGCAGTTGTTTCGAATAGCTTTCCTCCTTTAATGTTCTATGGGGATTTTGAGAAATTCAAACCTGCCACCCCAATTTCTGTTGACCCCAGTGGGTTCACACATAATCTATGTTTTTCCCCTGGGTGAAGGGAATGTTCATGCAAAGTTTGGTGCCTCTAGCTCCTCTGGGGCCTGATTGCATAAGTGGACAGACATACACACAAACATTCTTCTTTATATATTAGAAATAATTTAATAAATTTTCCGATGTGCATTACAATTACTAGATTAAAGAGCTACTTTATATCAGAATTAAAAGCGGAGTCTTCAAATCACAAAACAATTTTAAAGCCACATGGGATTATTCTTTGGAAATTGAACAAAGAAACATCAGTGTTGTGACTGTTGCTACACGAAACAGTTTCACACAAACTAATATTCTTTGACATTGCCACAATTCCATATATATAAAACAGTTGAAAAACAATGATATTTGCTTGCCTAACTATAGAAAGTGCAAGTTAATATTAACTTTTGGTGAATCGCAAGCATTGGACGTGTTCTTCAACAGGCTCACATGCAAGGAAAGACTCATGCAGCTCAATGTTAAATATGAACTGAGTAACTGACTATCATTGATAACAAAGATGCCGAGATCAGCCTGGTTGCAATTTTGCATTAGTGTCCTATTTGTGCATAATTGCCCTAATCTAAGAGTCCACAGACCCAGATGGGGATTGAAGTCCATTCTCCACACCTGCACAAAGCCATAAGGGAACACAAGAACCACTCCCTGTGTTTCTCAGCCTATAGAGACAAGCAGAATAAGAGGCAGGAAGCTCCAATGCCTCTAGCCACATGCCTTGGAAAGGTCAAGCAACACGTGGAGCCTATGAAAAACCTTTTAATCTTGACACTAAACAGTGACACATAGCAGATAGGAATGCCTGGAATATAATAATAAGGAATGATAATACAACTCAAAAGTAAATTGAGGAAATTAAAATGAAAAGAATGAAAGGGAAAAAAAAGTGGAAATACTAGAAGAAAACTATTGTAAATCACATAGGGTACTCTGTACTGATTATTTATTTAAAAATGAAATACTTTAACTCTGATTCCTTATAAAAACTCTGAAGAACAAACATTACTAGGGAAAACAGCTGAAGTTTATAAATCTTCCTTGATTGCTCTAGATAAATGCAAAACCTCCAATAAATGTTCCAGATATAATTTCTCCCTTGGCTACTGATCTAAGGGACCTGGGTTCGAACCCCAGATTAGGCATGGATGTGTGTGTCGTTTTTCTGCTGAGGTCCTGCCATCCTCTCAGATCTCCTACTGTGGCATATAGTCAGACCTCTGTGGACACTCTTGTCAGACCTCTGTGGCAAGCAGCTGCTTGAGGGGGTATTTATTTTTTTTTTATTTAAAAAAAAAAACTAACAAGACTCCATTTTTGAAAACATTAAACTGGATGGAAAATCCCCATCAAAATGACAAAAATATATAAACAAAAGCCATTTCCATGAAGATTTAAACAAAATAAACGTTTCTTTCAACAACTATAGGACATAGCTCCAAACTCTAAAAGACCGAAGATTTTAGGGAAAAAAAGCTTTTAAATAAGTAAACATTACGTATGCATTACCGCTAGATGATCCATGCTGAAACCGCCCCCTTTATCTTCCTCTTTCCTTCTTTTGCACACTGTGCCCTTGAAAAAAAAATTTTTTTTTTCATGTTGAGCCTCTCTCACTAAGAACTTTCCTTTCTCAACTTTGAATGGGAATAAAGGGCTCAGCAGGCCTAAACTTTCTTCCATTCTTCTTATGTATCCTATCTTCAAAAATGGATTTTTTAACTTCTTTCAGAGAATTGGGCAACAGAATTTTTTTCCTCAATTGGAAATGTCACTCTTTTATCATCTGAATTGAAGTTTTAGAAAGGTAATTTTTTTTGACTGATGGAGCACTACATGGCTGGGGACTGTTTGATCCAAAATAAAAGCAGTATCACAAGGTATCTTAAATGCTGAGGGTAGAAAGATTTAATCATCTTCCAGCTAGCTGCACTATTTTCATAAATGCTATGATGTAATTTTTTTAATTTTGGGATTCAGGTAGTTGGGTTTTGATCTACCTTATCTAACAGCAGAAAAAAATTATAGAATATGGATGGGGGTTGGCTTAGTCAATAGTGTGATTCATAATCTGATGTTCTCATGTTTAAGTCGCAACTGAACCACCATTGAGATTTATCTCTGCTAACCATCAACTTTCCTTTATTGAGAAGAGGAACATTGATGTGCTTCAAAAGGCTGACCTCCATTAGATGGGGTACCATCCATTGGTTGTGGTTCCATGTACAGGAGAGCCATATCTTGTTCACTTTAAAGAACATGCTGAATGGTGTTGACAGGAAGCTTTTAGCTCCTAACAGCTATCTACTTTATCCAATTCTGAACCATTTGAATCTTGTGACCTGGCCAAAAACTGATAGTTTACAATAATGAGGTGTATGTTTCCTATTTTTTTTTATTACACAGAATATTAAACAAATATATGCATATCAGTTTAAGTAATGATTATAATTTTAATAATGGAATATACATTAGAATTCTTTTCACTGTAGAATTTTGGAAAAAAAATTGATTTTTGAAATTTTAAGGTTGACAGGGTAAATACAATATAAATAAAACTTGATTACATTTGATTTGAATGTAATATATATATATGTGAATAATATCTAATTCATTATGTAAATTATGCAATGGATAATAAAAATAGAAAATATTAATTGCAAATGTAATGTTCAGTTTTCTATGCCAACAGGATGTAATGGCAAGTATTATGTTGAAATAAAAAAATTAAAATTCATGATTTATAGTAGTGTTATAAGTATTATTTCCAGTTCTATTGTGAAGAAACTTAGTATTTTACATTAACATTTAATATACACAATATGAATCATAATAGTGTACCTAATTTTTTGTACAATTATTTTTTATAGAAAATGGCATCATTAAAACACCTAGAGTGGAACAAGCAATGTTAAAAGTAGATAGAGCTAACTATTGCAAAAACAATCCTTATATGGATTCGCCCCAAGGAATAGGCTATGCTGTCACAATTAGTGCCCCTCACATGGTGAGTATTTAGCATTACATTTTAGATGTTGCAAATGAATACTTTTAAAAAAGAAATGTATCTTAAAAATTGAGCCTTATCCATAAAGGTATTAAAAACTTGCCCCTGATTTATAAGAGCAATAGTTAGCATGTTTTTTATGGGACACCTCCAGCTTAAGAGTAATTGACATCTGAAATGCTTCAAAATTAATATCCATCCATTAACATTGCTAATAATAATAATAATTAATATGTATAATAACTTGTAAGAACATCTGCACTCATGTTTTGAGAATACATAATTTCAGACAAACTTGTTGTAGAGCTTTTTATCATGAATATACTAAGGTTTAATATGTATTTTACACAATTGGCATGTAAATGATAGCAAGACATAACTAGAAGGAGAGCTGTGCACTATTCCCCTGTGATGATGCACAAAATCAGCCAGGCATGGTACCTAAATCTGACCACCACCTTCTTTTGATGCAGGCCATTGGTACCTTTTAAGAAGATACTCTCTCACCTAAAGAGGAGGGCTGCCAGATAAGTTGGTCGTACTGATTTAGATTTATGTGGCCACTTTTGCAATTTTTTCCACCCATGATGAAGAAGAGCAACTTCTCAGGGTCTCATTGCTGACCATTTAAACTAATGCCACACACTTCTACTGGCTGTTTTGTGATTATGAATCGTGGACTTATTGCACTGGTATGGGCCTGTGTTCAAAGGAGAATGACTGTTTTGCTTGCTTGATTCTTTGTCCTAAATGAACTGATGCACAGGATACTTTATATCACTCAGCTTCTGATCAAGATCAATTTCTATCACCAGTACTCGAACCCTTGAAACTAGTCCTAGTATTGCCAATCATAAACTGGAGCCGGCTTGCTGGTGGTCGATTTTGGGTTGGGTTGTTTTATCTCTGAGCAGCACTTTTTTTGCACACCATGGGCTAAATGGCCAGGTCACAAGGACTCCAAAGGCTCAGAAGGTTGGGGAAGGGGACCCACTGGAACAGCTGTTGGGAGACAGATGGTAGTCTCCCGTCAAGGTCATTCAGCGTGTTCTTTAATGTGCACAGGGTATGGCTCTCCCTCACACGGGCCCCTGGGTTAATATCCCATCTGATGGACGATAGCCTTTCCAATCACATCAGTGTCCTCTACTGATCGTGGGCAGGGAGTTTTGCAGAGATAAGTCTCAATGCTGAATTTAAACAGGTATGGTGGTTTAAAACTTTCAGAGCAACAATGTATTTGAAGAAGTTTATCAAAAATTAGAATAATATTGAAGGAATTATTTATGAACACTTTAAAATAAAATATTTGGTTATTTATGAAATGGTTTGAAATAATGCCTCTTATTTCAGTTTCAATTTACTTCAAAGATAAAATTTTTGTCTAGTAATGATCTTGTTAAATGTTCAAAATTCCATAACTCTAAATACCAAAGGAATACACCGACATAACATCTCATTAAATACTGAACGAATATTGTTGAAAATCAAGATATTAATTTATTTGATTAAGATCTTTATCTGCAATCACATTTTTCCAAACAAAAGAAACTTATTTTAGGAGTTATAGAGCTTTGATGTTAGCTTCCCATTGATTTAACATAGGGATTTTCTCCCTGTCCATGGTCAGTAGGGGACATCGATGGGCTTGGAAAGGGCACCGTCTGTTGAATGGGATGTTAAGCCATGGCCCCTTGTGCGGGAGAGACATACCCTGTGCACGTTAAAGAACATGCTGGATGGCCTTGACTGGAGGCTACCATCTGTCTCCCAACAGCTGTTCCAGTGGGTCCCCTCCCCCAACCTTCTCTGAGCCTTCGGGGTCCTTATGACTTGCCCATTTAGCCCACAGTGTACAAAAAAGTGCCGCTCAGAGGTAAAACAATCCAATCTAGGGATTTTCCTTAATTTATGGAAACCAGTTAGTTCATTAAGATATTTTTTCTAATAACATCTATCATAGATATCTTGTTTGTATTTCTTAAAATTAGCAAATATATTGAAAACTTGGCCAATGTTATTATCAGCAGGTAGCTTATAAAAAAAATAATAAAAAAAACCCTGAATATTATAATGCTCCAATTTTATTTTCTTTAAACACATGTTAACATTATCTCAGTCAATATTGAGTATACAGGAGAAACTGTATCGGCTGGGTGAAATACAAATCAGCATCTCCTGATAACTATTGCATTAATGAGCTACAGGCTGCTGAACAAGTCCTCCATTTACAGCTAAAAATCTTCATATCAAGAAATTGGTCATCAGAAATAGTTTTGATGGTAGTCTAAATTGATGAAGCACTATTAACTAATGCATTGGAAAAATCGGACATATCCTTAATGTCACTTGACATTGTACTTTTTTTTTGGATTCCACTCAGCTCACAATAATTTTTCATCTACTCAAGATTGCATATAGCTTGTGGATGTTTACCTGTGATTGCTTGATATCAAATATACTTAAGTCATTGACAAATGTTATTACCATTTCCCTTTAAAGCAAAAATTAATAATTAGTAGTAGTTTCAAATAAAACATGTTTTTACTTGCTAATGCATATTTCTCAACCATATGTTCATTACTTCAAATCATGCTTTTGAAGAGGCCATACAGACAGTTAACCTTTCCCATGCCCAGAAAAAAGCTAGAACCATAAAATGCCCATCTATTTTTTAACTATGTTCTATAAAAAATAACCTTAGATCCTTATCACAAGGTTGCTAATAGAGATACATCATTGTGTACTAAAACAAAAAACTATTTTTATGTACAAAATGACAGAAACCCTGAAAGAACTGTATCCAACAAATTACTGTTTGTCATTTTGACAAATGTAAACTTGTTTGCTGCAAGATGGCGGCGTTGGGTTGTTTTACCTCTGAGTGGCACTTTTTTGCACAGCATGGACTAAATGGCCAGGTCACATGGACCCCGAAGGCTCAGAGGGTTGGGGGAGGGGACTCACTGGAACAGCTGTTGGGAGACAGATGGTAGCCTCCCATCAAGGCCATCCAGCATGTTCTTTAATGTGCACATGGTTTGGCTCTCCTGCACATGGGGCCATGGCATAACGTCCCATATGAACGACGGTGGTCTTTCCAAACCCATCGGTGTCCCCTACTGACTGTGGGCAGGGCGGAGAGTTTTGCAGAGACAAATCTCAACACTGACGCAGCTGGGACTTGAACCTGGGAACAGCAGATTACGAGCCTGGCGCACTACCGACTTAGCGACCCCCGCCCGCTGGTGGTCGAAAGGACGTGATAGATTCTGATCATAAAAAAACTACATTGATTGTCCGAGTTCCAACCAGAATGGTGGCTTCAGCTTCTAGATGGGGCATGTGTCTTTGTTCCATGCATGTGATTGGGGAGCTATTTGATATTGGCCATACCTGTCTCAAATCTAATTTCTTTAAAAAATCTTATTAACCATTTACTTTCCATCCACAGCTACCTGGAATATGTACACTTAACAAAACTATTCTCTGAATGTCTTCATATAGGAATTGAAATATAATAACTGGGGCATTTTTAGGCTTGCAAGAGACCATTGAACAAGTAAAGATCGGATATTTAAAAATAATCATAAATTTCTTTTTTCATCACGGTAGCTAGGTAGTCACTGGAAGGAGAGCTCTGCACTAATCCTCTGTGATGATGCATAGAACCGGCCAGGCCTAGTACCTAATGTCAGACCCCGCCTTCTTGTGGTGCAGACCGTTAGTACCTTTCGAAAGAGATACTCTCTTATGGAAGTGAACGAAAGGGGAGGGTTGCCAGATTAGTGTGGCCTACTGATCCTGACAACTATGGCTACTTTTCTTTTTTTTCTATCCTGCTGAGGAGTGGTCAACCACACAGTGTCCTGGTGCTGACCATATAAACCCACTGAACTGGACAGATATATGGCTCTGAGCTTGATTATGGATCCTGATTTTGCTGCACTAGTGGGCTTCTGTGGAGGGAAAATCTTCCGCTGTGTTTTCTGTTTGTTTGTGGGTTGACAGCCCCAAGTGAATAGATTCACAGGATATGTTTATTAGCTGGTGGATAATCCTGAGCAGAGGTCGTCGCAGGCACCTGAACTCTTTGCTTCTACTGGCATCGTCAAATTCTACATTGGGGGAAATCTTCCAGTGTAGATGGCTTCAGCCTTTAGTGGTGTGGGAACAGGTCTTTGTCCCATGTCTGTGATTAGGGGGCTGTTTGATATTGTCGGCATTCCCTCTCTCAATAAACATAGTTTCTTTAAACATCCCACTAACCATTTTCTCTCTATATGTGGTTGGAATGTGAGGACTCTGCACAGAGCTTTTCCTCTTGATGTCCTCACACAAGAATTCCACCATTATAATTTAGATATTCTTGGCTTGCAAGAGACCAGATGGACAGATAAAGGTCAGATTCTTAAAAATAATCTTAAATTTCTCTTCAGGGAGGAACGACAATAAGCATCACAAAGGCGTGGGTCTGCTTCTCAGCAGACACGCTAGTGATGCTCTTCTAGGATATGAGTGCATTAATGAAAGGTTTCTTACAGCAAAATTTTAGACAAGTGTTAAAGACTTGAATGTTATCTGCTGTTATGCCCCCACTGAGGATGCCAATGAGGATGAGAAGGATAGGTTTTATGGACAACTTCAGGTTAGGACACCTCACTTTTCATATTGTGTGATATATTGATTTGCTGCATATAGGACAGAAAAGTTCCTAGAAACTGGTTTGTACAATACTTTAACTATGTAAATTTTGCTTTTTATTAATAGTGCTAATTAAAGCAAAAAAAAAAGTTGCCTTTTTGAGAGTCTTTGGAAAATGTGCTGGGAAGAGTGCACTCTTTAGACTTAATGGACCTTTTATGGCTTGAATCTCCAAACTCAATTCTATATACAGTATCTTCAGTAGTCATATGTAATACACATACTAAGTTTTATACAATTTAACTGCATTATTGGATTGTTTCCAAAATATTTTAAATTAATTTACCAATTATATCTATGAAAGGCAGAAGCTAGACATCACAACATCCAAACTTAAATGGGAGATGGTCCAACAGTTAGCTAATTAATTAGTGATGACTTGTAAATAAAATTTAATCCTTGTAACTAATGTGAATAGCAGTGTTATGAAGTTTATTTTAATGTTGAAAGACCTTAACTCTTTAAAAAAAAAGTAATGTAATAAGTCAGTCACAATATTTTAAACCAATTTGATTCTATAGTTTATCAGTAATTTCTTAGTGCAATTAGTTAAATGTAAGGTTTGGTTAGTCATTTAGTTTTTTATGGGTTCACTTTAAAATATTCAGAAAATATATTTAAATTTTTTTAGCATGCACATGCCCTAGAACTTCTTAAAGATAATCTCTATGAAGGAGCCAAATCATTGGATGTGGGATCAGGAAGTGGTTACCTTACTGCTTGTATGGCTCTCATGGTAAGTAAATATCTATTTTTAATGGGAAAAAAAAATAGTACATGTTGTTCATCAAGTTTCTGTTCAAATCAATAACCCATGTACATAATGTGCAGTCAATATAATAACTATGTATGTAATGAGCAAAGAATTTGCTACCTTCTGAGTCATTGATAGTAAACAATAAGCAAGTTTACAAGTAATGGCTAGGAAAGACCAGAGACATAAACTGAGCATTAAATCACAATATTAACTTGACACCATCAGTTGTAACACATCCATTTGTAGATTTTTTGTTTCAGTCGTTGTATACACGTCACTTTTTGCATTTGTTGACAATGATTGTTCAATATCTTAGTTACTTTTGCCAGAACATAAATTTGTTCCTTCATCACTTTCTGTGTACAAAAAATATTATTGGATTAAGTGAGAATGTGAAGTAGTTAAAAGCTCTATTAACACTTCAGGGTATAGCTTGAAAAATTGGTTTAAAACAGTTTTTACTTTTTTCACATTTGCATATGCTTGATTCACATGATTTGCTCTACTGTAGTGAGTTTCTGTATTTTTGATGGAAATACATAACATCTGTAGGTAATACTTGAGAGTGTCTAGGTTACAATCAGTTGCAATCATAAGGAGGGGACCATGCCCCCTCAAAGACTTGCAAGTGTTTTATTTTTTCATTCCAAGAGCCAGCCATTTTCTTTTCCTGGAAGGCAAACCACTGATGTCTTCAATCCCCCCCCCCCATATGTCATTTAAAACCATTATTTATTGCCATTTAGGGGCATATAAAAGATTCTGTAGTCCAGAAATGACACTTTTAACTACAAAATCCTTCATATGCCCCTAAATGGTCCCCTCCAGACTTGAGACTTATGACTGCCCCTGGTTACAAATTGACATCTAGTGTGCTTGCTGCATGAAAATTCTGAAATTATCTGTTTTTTAAATAGCACATGGTTGTGCCACAAACATTTGAATTATTAGGAAGTAACATCCAAATGCCTACTTAGCAAGTGTGAAGTGCCACCACCATAGCATAATTTGTAGAGCAACTGGCACATGACCAGGAAGTCCCAAGGTTAAATCTGCACATGGTTGGTGTGTTTTTGCACAGTTGCATCTCCTGTGCTTTTCCTTCTTTAGTAAGAAGTTTATTAATATTATACTACTTTCATCAGATCTATCATATGGATTCTCAAGCAAATAGTAGCACTGCTGTTTCTCAGATTTGGTTACAATTGACTAAGCTCTAACTATTAGCATATGTGTTGCCTTTGAGGAGGTTTCACCACTCAGTAGCATTTTGTAGTAAAGAAACCTTTTAAAGAGAAATTATCCTTAATCATTCTACATATGTTGCAAAACTTAAAACTATGGTAATGCTTGCCATTTTTAAGCAATAAAGCTATACTTTGAGTATAATACACTGGCAGAAATTGAAAAAAGAACACCCAGAAGGAATTCCTTTAGGAACATCATTTTATAATATATTAATAGTGAAGGGCAGCAGAAACCGTGATCCAAGATTGAAATCAATGGGTGAAATAATAACATCACTGAGGGCGACTACATGCAAATGTACGCAGTGCATATTTAAAGACTAGGGTATGAAGAAAGAAGTTATTTGTCTTGTGTCATGTTGTTCAGTGCTCTTTGAAGAAGCTATCATGCCTAGATGACACAGGCCCACAACATTTATTCAGTTAGCCCAGTTTGAGTGAGGTTGTATAGTGGGTCTTCGGGAAGTAGGTTGGTCTTGTCAAATTGCACATCACATTGGATGAGGGGTATCGGCAGTGGTACGATGGTGGCGTTGATGGTCAGAAGAGCATTTGCACACTCGCAGATGTGGTCCCAGGCAACACAGACAGGCTTAGACGCACTAGAGGATCAGCGTATCAGGAGAGCGGCAGTGACAGAGCAGATGGCTATGGCATCACAAATTCGATCCTCTTTCATACCAAGGTTGTCTTTTGGAAGCAGGACTACAGGCATGCATGCTGCTGGCATGATTACCACTGTCCCCTCATCACTGTCGAGCACGTTTGCAGTAGTGTCAAGAACAAATTCATTTGAGGGAAGAATGGCAGTCTGTGGTCTTCAGTGATGAAAACCGATTCTGCTTAGAAGCATCTGATGCTCGTTTACACATCCGAAAGTGACAAGGTGAGCAGCTTCTTCCATTGTGTATCCACCAGCGATACACAGGGCCCACACTGGACATCATGGTGTGGGGAGCCATAAGCTATCACTCTTGTATGTGTCTGGTGTTTCTACAGGGTACACTGAATAGCAATATGTATGTCAGCGACATCGTACAGCCAGTCATCCTGCCATATTTGAGTGTAATCCCAAATACAATATTCCAGCAGGATAACACCCACCCACACTCCACCCGAACAACTCAACATGCTCTTCAAGCATTGCACCAACTCCCTTGGCCAGCAGGGGCGGGGGTGGCTCAGTCGGTAGCGCGCCAAGCTCATAATCTGTAGTTCCCAGGTTCGAGTCCCAGCTGGGTCAGCATTGAGATTTATCTCCGCAAAAATTCCCCGCCCTGCCCACGGTCAGTAGAGGACACCGATGGGCTTGGGAAGGCCGCCGTCCGTCGGATGGGACGTTAAGCCGTGGCCCCGTGTGTGGGAGAGCCATACCCTGTGCACGTTAAAGAACACGCTGGATGGCCTTGACGGGAGGCTACCATCTGTCTCCCAACAGCTGTTCCAGTGGGTCCCCTCCCCCAACCTTCTCTGAGCCTTCGGGGTCCATGTGACCTGGCCATTTAGCCTATGGTGTGCAAAAAAGTGCCGCTCAGATGTAAAACAACCCAACCCTTGGCCAGCATGTTCTCTGGACTTGTCTCCAATCGAGCATGTCTGGGACTGGATCAAAGACTCTGCAATGACTGTCACTAAATTATGCATCCAAGTTGTACGACGGATTGCATGCCAGATTGGAAGCTTGTATTGCTGCTCAAAGATGTTCAACACCTTATTAAAATGTTCCTTCTGTAAAATGTAATACTCATTAAAAGGTAAAATAAGCATTGAATCACTTCACATGTGTGATCACCGTCTTTTCTCAACAAGTTGTTTCTACTAAATAAATCTCGTAGATTACACTTCAATTGTTAATGCGTGTTCTTTTTTCAATTTCCTCCAGCGTATTAGCGTTTTAAGATAGTTTCAGCACCAAATGTCAAAATTAATAAAAGAAAAATATATGGTAATTCCACCATGGTATTCCACATAATGGAATTTATATTTTAACTCTTGAGAATATAAAAATTAGCGAATTATAATGATTCAGGGAATTTATCTATTATTAACTCTTCCAGGGTCCTGCCTGAAAAACTTATATATCCAGAGGCCCAGCTATTTTTTCACTATGATCAGCCAAAAAAAAAAATGCTTTAGAACTTTTTTTTTTCCAAACAATGAAGAAAGGAATTATGGCATATTATGTGCCAAATTAATCAGCATTCAATTCTGGATTTTCTGAAAATAAAATATTTTGCAAAAAAAGAAGACTAAGTTTTATTTTAGTAGAACTTTTATAGAGTCATGCAGAAAAAAATGCATCTGGCAATGCAAATTAAAATTTATTTAAAAAATAACTGATAGATGGAAAGATTATAATGCACATGAATAGAAAGGCTATTTCTGAATAACCAAAAATTTACTTGAAAGAAAGTTACTCCTGTTTTGTAATTTTTTTCTCGCTACTATACTCTGAGAAAAGTCCATGCTTTTTGCCAACTGTTCTGAGTCATATCGCTAAGTCAACTTTGGAATTAAAAAAACTCAACTGATATAGGTCATGTTATTACAGAATTATGAATTTTATGAAAAAATTTAAACAGATTTATAAATATATTAATTTTGATAACTTTTTTTATGTAACATAGTGAAAAAAAATAGATTGTATTATGCAATTACGACATATTTTTTGAAAACATAAAAAATAAAATGTTAAATTATATATTAATCAAAAATAAATTTCTTTCCAAATAATATTTACATGAAATGACTTTTATTTCTTCTATGATTCTTTTCAATGTGGTCAGTGTTAAAAACAGTAGCCAGCATTATACCAGGTGACTTGGATTGCTCGCATTAATGCGAATTTCTGTCCAGTTTATGAAATGGAAAACTTTTTTGGCTGCTGCTTTTATTAAAGCATTAGGAATTTTTTTTTGTTGTTAAAGGTTGGTCATCTTGGCTAAGTGCCGAAAAGTTTGTGCACCAAGGGTAAAAAATGAATATATATATCACCATAGTGGCACACTGAATATATTGGGGGAGGGGGTTAAAATCATTGAATATAAACGCATAATTAAAAAATAATCTGCTGGGGAGAGAGAAAATTCTTGCCAAAATTGACTGATTTCCATGTCTGATGTTGACTGATTTCCATTGACTGATTTCCATGTCAAGGAATTTCTTTTTGCTTCCACATCCAATTTCTCATTCATTTTCAGGAAATAATACAAAATGAAAGTTTTTTTTAATTAGAAAATGAAGAAATAATAAAAGAAATATTAACATGTAACCTAATGTGATGTTAAATAAAATATATGCAATAACTTATGCTATATTGGAATAATGGCTTATAACTCAAAAAGATCGATAGATCAGCTGATCTCTGATATTGACCAAAGATCAATAATTTATAGAAATAGAAAAAACTACAGAGTGAAAAGGAAAGTGTAATTATAAAAGTGTAAATGTTAATGATGCATGGTCACATTAACCTACGAATGAGAAGAATGCTTGCTGTAAACATCCATAATATTGCTACTTGGCTGCATGTGTGAGCAATAACTAGGCACTGCACTCAAAGAACTGCACATGCTCTGCCGTGATTGCTTTATGCTGTAGGCAGCTTCACAACAATTTTGGCCTTGCTTGCTCTGACTAAGAAGTTTCTTGTTAATTAAGCTTAAGAGCTGGAAAGATGTACAGAATGCTGGGATAAATGATATAATAACAGAAATAATTCTGGGAATGTTGAAATAGGTTTATGGCAGAAAAGAGTGTAAAATGGGGGGAGGGGAATAGTACATACTTCATAATTACTTCCAAAATCTTATGGATTTAAAAATAGCAGTTTTTTGTTAATTTTCCAGAGATTTTCAAAACTTTAAAATTTTCCTTATTTAACCTTTCTTTAATCTATTTAAAAAATAACTAATAGATAAAATAATAAAAATAAATACCCCCTCAAGCAGCTGCTTGCCACAGAGGTCTGACAGGAGCCTGTCAGTTTATATGCCAGAGTAGAAGGTCTGAGAGGATGGCAGGACCTCCACAGAAAAACAATACGAACATCCATGCCTTACCCAGGGCTTGAACCCAGGTCCCTTAGATCAGTAGCCAAGCGCGCTAACCACTCGGCCACGGGGCAGAAATGATTATAGTGCACATGAATAGAAAGGCTATTTATTTCTGAATAACAAAATTAAAATAACAAAAGTTGATAATAGTGCAAATCAAACTTGTGAGCTTAAATCAGAAGGTTGCTTCAGCAAAGAGTAACGTTAACAAACAAATCGTGCTGTACAAAAGATGTCTAATTTCGTCATGGGGCTCTCATTTTGGATTCTATCAATGTCTATGGTCATTAGGGATCATGGAAGGATTAAATGAATAAATGAAATAATTATATATCTATCATAAAATTTCTGTAACACTTTATCTATAATAAAGTATTTTGTCAAAATTTTCAATGTTGATTTTCCCAGGTTGGAGAAAATGGCTTAGCAGTAGGAATTGATCACATACAGGAACTAGTCAACTTGTCCATTGCCAATATTAACAAAGATCAGCCGGGTCTTATTGACGCAGGTAGAATAAAATTAGTTGGTGAGTTAATATTTTTCTTTTATTACAGTTTTATTATTTTTTTTATTAAATTATTTAGGATTTTTGTTATATAATTATTCATGTTACTTTTTTTTGGCTATGTGATAGTACAATTTCTTTTAATAACACTACCTGTTGCTTCACCATTATTTGTTGAAATTATCTTCTTACCTTGGACCAAGAGCACTATTAGGACAACAAATGAAAGTAACTTCCTTCAATGCAGAAAACAAATATAAGTTATCCAAAATTTTTATTTATCTTTCTATATTTTATTTTTTAACTGAAATTGTATGAGAATTGGTTTTTATGCATGACTAGTCAAAATACCTGTTCTTTGCCTGAGCTAAGATTGCTTTCCCTGTCATTATGTATTGTTGATTGGCTATTTTTGAAATGCACACAAATTCTGAGTTTGTTTTTTAATTAATTTATTATGCTCACCAGATTCCACTGTGTTTCATGTGAGCTATGTAGCAGGGATTGGCTTAGCCAAAGTAATCAGTCTCTGATCTAATGTTCGATTAGTCCATTTCTATTGAATCTAATGTTCCAAGCTTTGAGTTCACACTGTGCCTGCACTGAGATTTTCTCAGCTAACCCTCACTTTTCTCTCAGTGAGAATTAGGACACTAAAAGGGCTTACTGAAAGCTGTTGTCAGGAGGTGGGGTCTTAAGCTATAGCACTAAGTGCAGGTGATATAGCAGAGAGGTAGTGTCTTCTGCCTCTGCTATCTTGTCCTCCTGTTGTGACTGGTGTAGGGAACCCCTCATTGGAAGCTAATTTCACCATGATCTTAGAACTCCTTGAACTAAGGGCAGAATAACCACGAGTCTGCACATTAAGAAGCATGAAACATGTTGGTTGACATTGATGGAAAACTACCACCTATCTCCTAATAGCTGTCCAGTGAAGCCAACCCTACCCATCTCTAAAGAACTTGAGTTACAAAGTAAGCCATTGGAGGCCAGTAGCATACTGTGGTCAATAAAATGTTGCCCAGTTTTAAAGCAACCCAAATCATGTAAGCATCATATTCCTCTTTTATGCTACTAAAAATAAAAAAAAACTAATTCCCAATTTTGAGTTGTTTCTTGCCTGCATAGTTAAGATCTAATTTGTTTCTTCTAAGTAAAAATGTAAAAGTTTTCCTAACTGTAGCACTACACTAAACAATTTGTTTTCACAATTCATTGGGGCGGGGGTGGCTCAGTCGGTAGCGCGCCAGGCTCGTAATCTGCAGTTCCCAGGTTCGAGTCCCAGCGTTGAGATTTATCTCCGCAAAATTCCCCGCCCTGCCCACGGTCAGTAGGGGACACCGATGGGCTTGGAAAGGCCGCCGTCCGTCGGATGGGACATTAAGCCATGGCCCCGTGTGCGGGAGAGCCATACCCTGTGCACGTTAAAGAACACGCTGGATGGCCTTGACGGGAGATTACCATCTGTCTCCCAACAGCTGCCCAGTGAGTTCCCTCCCCCAACCTTCTCTGAGCCCTTGGGGTCTTTGTGACCTAGCTATTTAGCTTATTGTGTGAAAAAAAAAAGTGCTGCTCAGAGAAGGTAAAACAGCTCAAGTCCAAGTTACTGCATAAGCATCTAGAATCAAAGACAATTATCTTGCTTACAAAGGGTTGAAGTTTCACTACCAGAAAAGTCTTGGAAAGACCAAACTATTATACAACCCAATTTCAGTCTTTAGGTGTATATGCCTATTTCTCCACATTCCAAAGATTCTTGAAGGTCCCAGCAATACCTATTCTTCTCTTTATCTCATGCCGCACATCACCAGAAAGAACAGCATTACAAAGAGGACAGCAGCATTACGTTTCTGGAAGAAGGAATTCCTGCAATTCCTTTTTCTAGAAAGCTCCATAGCCTTTATCACTCAAATAACTTTGTCCTCTCTGTTCCTTTTTACCCAAAACAGCACTACAATTTTCAAGGAAAGACTCATCAAACTGAGCCCATTTTTTCCCAAATAAACATTAAATAAATATTGCTGTAAATGGAATATTTAGAGAGATTTGAGTAAAATCTTAAATTTTTCTCGAGTTACATTTTTTTTAATAAAAAACTTATTTTCAAAGTTAGGATGCTTTGAATGTGGCTTTCCATTCACATAACATGGAAGTGTCCTGTTACTCTTTGTAATATAGTATATATTGTTCTGCTTTATAAATATAATTAATTTTTCTGTTATACATTTATTTATTTAAACGTAGATGATAATCACAGTGTTACCTGTTGACTTTTTAACATTAATATATCAATAAATATTTTGTGAAAAAAATGTCGCCAACATACGGAACTTGAATCTGCATCTTTCCAGAAACATGCCAGAGTATTTTGCCATTGATTAACTTTTTTCCACTAATTTTAAGACTTTAAACTCTTCACTGATGATTTCATCACCTACCATTGGCACCATCTATAATCTTGGGTGGCAACTATTTTTATATTGTGCGGAGTAAGATGGTAATGCTGTGATTGTCATCTATGTTTAAATCATTAATAATGCTAAATAGTGAAGAGACTTTATTATTTATTTCTATCTTACTCAGCACAATATAAAAAGAAATAGTTGCCACTTGAGATCATAGATGGCACCAATGGTAGGTGCAAAATCATCGGTGAAGAGTTTAAAGTTTTGAAATTAGTGGGAAAAAAAGCTGAGCTGGCATTAGTTCAATGGTAGAATACTCTGGCATGTTTTTGGAAAGATGCAGTTTCAAGACCTGTATATCAGCAAAATTTTTTCCACAAAATATTTATTGACATATTGACATTTATTTATTGTCAGTCTGCAATATTTATTCCTAATTGCCATTTTTATATTTATGACATCAAAATTTTATATCATAAAAGAAAGAGTTTATTACTTTTATGTGATTGTTAAATACTATCTGTCAGTAACAAAATATAGAATTTTTTAGTGCTCTTCACATAAGCATTTTTATGTGAAAGAAATCAAGTTATGTGCATGTGATCAGCAGTGCATTTTGACTGTTGGACTGAAAGGGTTAAGATAAATAATAACATTGATTAAATTGCTGCTGTTGATCTAATTAATGATTTTTCCAGTTGGTGATGGCCGACAAGGTATGTCAGAAGAAGCTCCTTTTGATGCCATACATGTTGGTGCTGCTGCACCTGAATTACCTCAGGCAGTAAGTTTTGAAATTATACTTGTTCATATTCATTTGTTGGAACCAATATTGTTCTGTCATTTTAAGAGAAGTATCAAAGTTCACTTATAATTTTGGGTGAAATTAAGTTTTTATTTCATTTTCTTTATTATGATTTTAAGTGAATTCTAATACTAAAGTTAAAAATATTAAAATGGCTTTTCAAAATTTCCTTATTTAATTTAAAATGGCTTTCAAAATTTCCTTTTTTTATATATATTTTTTCATGGCCACTCTCTTAGGTACACCTCCCATTTCATGAAATAGTGACACATCAAGTGTCCATACCATGCAATTTAAATTGGATAGGCAAGTACTTTTGGATTCAGTGTGCATGCACTTCAGCATGAGAATGGACAAGGTGAAATATTTCACTGACTTTGAACACACAATAATTAGTGCCAGACATGCCACTATAAGCATATCATAACAGCAACCCTGCTGGGGTTTGCATGCAGGACACTGTATCGAGAGCAGTCCAACCATAGAAAAAAAAAATACAGCCAACAGCAGCCTTATGATCAGAAACAGCTCAGATGAAAGAGGCCAATGGAGGCTGACATGACTTGTGCAGAGGCATAGATGGGCTACAAACAGTCGTATTATTTAACAAGTATAACGGTGAAAGAGGCATACTAGAATGTACAACTCGTACTTTGTCACAGATGAGGAGGTGGTGGTGGGGGGGGGGAGGTGTTGGTATGGCAGTCAATGACCTAACCAGGTTCCACTCCTTTCAATGTAAAACAAGAACTGCAGTTGGCTATGGAACACAAACAATGGAGGATTAGAAAAACATTGCCTTTTCCGATGAATTCTGATTTCTGCTGTTTCACACTCGTAGGAGGACCATAACATGGCAAAAACTGCATGAATCTATGGATCCATCTTGCCAGAAATTTTAATTGCAGACTTGTGATGGCAGTATAATGGGTTGGGGCACAAAATTCAACTGAGCCAAAAAAAATGTAAGGGACTGGATTTCCAATGCGATATAACATTCCCCCTTTGTTTTTACAGGTTTTTAAAAATTTTCTTGAAAATATAATGTAAAATATAAATAAGTTGAATCTAGGGGGGGAGGGGCCATCCAGGAATGGTTCTGGGAACATGACAGTGACTTTAACTTATTGCACTGTTCTTCCTAGTCACTATCACTCAATCCAATTTAGCACCTGTGGGTTGAAATGGAATGAGCTATTCAGAGTAGAGATCCACTGACAGCAAATTTGCAATACCTATGGAAAGTATGGGTCGACATGGACAGCTTCCCTGTGGCACACTTGCCACAGAGAAGCGTCTTATTGAGTCCATGTCCCGATGAATCAAGCAAATCTGAGGACAAAAGAGGGAGCTACTCTTTATTAAATAGGTTTACCCAATAAAGTGTTCACTCTGTGTATTGTAATATTTTATGAAATAAAATTTTGGATTGATCATTCCATTTATAAAAATAAAAACCAGAATATACAGTATTAGGAACAGGAGTGGGAAAGTAGTATTTCAAAATGTTTACTTAGATCTGTTGTTTAAAAGAAGTTTGATTTCTTTTAACATTTTTGCAACTGCAATAAATCTTTTCCACTATTCTATAATGCAGTTTATCATCAAGAATGCACAATGAATACTGAAAATCAAAACAAATATCATTGAGACCAGCCATATTAGTCATTATTGTGAAGGATTAACTTAAAATAACATTGCTCCTGTTTTTTGAAAATTTCTTGATCCATTTGGTAACTAAACTTTTAGTAAATAATTTCAACTTTAGTGTTGTTCTTTCCAAAAAATTTGCTTCCTTGATAATAAAAACATCTTATAGTTAAATCTGTAAATTTTTTGCAGGAATGAAAGGTAATATTTGCAGAGCAATTACACTGAAAATCTCAAGGATTTTATGGGGCAAAATTGTGATATGTGGGCATTATATAGGTTCACAAATTATAAAAATTTAATTTCAGTGGCATGCATATGAATGAGGTAATGATAATTGGATACATTCAGCTGCTTAAAATAATGTTAAATGATTTGTTTTATTTAGGTTCAACCCGCATGTTACATCATCAGCAATGAATTCTGATACAGTACTTTACATATAGATATTGTCCTCTTTTATCTTGCACAATGCCTCTGTATTTAAAAAGAGATTGCTCTGAATTAACACTTGTTCGTTGAAATTGATAAACATCGGAGAGTCTGGAAAAATCGCTCATTTTGAAAAAACTGGAAAAGAATTAAATTGTTAGAATTTAATTTGTTCAATTTTTTTTTACATCATTGTTATGTGGCATTTAAGTTGTTGTCATCTTCAAACATGGACATACTGTTCAAAGTTAATATTATCAACATAATTCCCAGAAATATTTAAGCACTTTAGTTAACCCTTTCATGACTAAGGGAAACATTTTTCCCATTTTAAAATTGGTGATTGTCGTATTTAATTATAACCTTATCTGCATTTTTTATACAGAATGTCAAAATAGAACATATGCCGAATGCAATTACGTAAATGGGAACGTTTAGAAAACAAAAACAGAACTGTCAGGACGCATGTATGTACTATGCGCAATGTCCATCTTTGCCTCACTACCAAAAGAAATTGCTTTGCAGAATATCATAATTAGCACATCATTTTGTATAGTAATTTTATTTCATAATTTTGTATTAGTTAACATTTTGTTCTAATAAACCAATAAATAAAAGACATTGCATAATAAGCCTAACTATAATTTGTGTTACCTTTATAGTCCATTGGGAAAAATATTTCCCATAAAATTCCAAAGAAACTACACATTGTTATGTATTTTTCTTATGATTTTTATTTATTTTACGTCTAAACAAACTAAAATAAACAGTTACATACTAATATTTACTCTTAGAAACCTTATGGTCCTGAAAGGGTTAATTAGGATCAAAAATTCTACGTGCATTAAAAAAAAAGCTCTTACAGGTTGACAAAATCTGCAGTTTTTTTTTCTCTCGCTGAAATATTGGCCAATTTTTCCCAAGCATGAATGGAGTATTTTTTGCAAGTGTTAGATCATATTTTCGGCTTTTGCTGAGTAATTTTTTGTCAAAAATTTGTCACGGGCATCACCTAATGTCTGACCCCGCCTTCTCGTGGTGCAGGCCGTTAGTACCTTTCAAAAGAGATATTCTCTTTTGGAAGGGAACGGAAGGGGAGGGCTGCCAGTTCAGTATGGCCTACTGATCTGGTCATCTATGGCCACTTTTTTCTTTTTTTTCAACCCTGCTGAGGAGTGGTCAACTTCACAGGGTCCTGGTGCTGACCATTTATACCTACTAGACTGGACTTGTTTATGGATTTGAGCTTGATTATGGATCCTGGACTTGCTGCACTGGTGGGCCTCTGTTGAGGGAGAGTCTGCCGCTGTGTTTTCTGTTTGCTACTGGGTTGCCAGCTCTAAGTGAACAGAGGCATGGGATACCTTATATCAGCTGGTGGATAATCCTAATCAGAGGCCATCGCAGGTACCTGAACCTTACTTAGCTAGTTGGGCATCGTCAAGCCTAAACTGGAGTAATGTGTCTCAGGCAGGCCATATGGTTCTTGAAAAAGTCCACTTGAAAAGATGGTGCCTGAAGTTCCTACCAGCATCGGTGACTTCAGCCTTTAGCTGAGGAGGAACAGGTCTTTGCCCCATGCCTGCGATCAGGGGGCTGTTTGATATTGTTGGCCCTACCAATCTCAATAAACCTAATTTCTTTAAAAATCCTACTAATCATTTTCTCTCTGCAGGAACGTGGAATGTGAGGACATTACATAGAGATTATTCTCTTGATGTCCTCATGCAGGAATTCCAGTGCTATAACCTAGATATTCTAGGCTTGCAAGAGACCAGATGGACAGGTAAAGGTGAGATACTTAAAAATAACTTTAAATTTCTCTTTACAGGGAGGGAGGATGGAAAGCATCACCAAGGCGTGGGTCTGCTGCTCGGCAGACATGCTAGTGATGCTCTTCTAGGATATGAGTGCATTAATGAAAGGTTTCTTACAGCAAAATTTCAGACAAGCATTAAAGACTTGAATGTTATCTGCTGTTATGCCCCCACTGAGGATTCTGATGAGGATGAGAAGGATAGGTTTTACAGACAACTTCAGGATATTTTGAATTCTGTCAAGAAAGGAGATATTACCCTTGTTCTTGGTGACTTCAATGCCAAAGTTGGTACCGACTCTGACCTTTGGAGAGGAGTAATAGGCCCTTTTGGTATTGGTAGCTGCAATGGCAATGGGCAACGTCTCCTACAGGTAAGTAAACTAAATGGTTTCAGAATAACTAACACATATTACAAACACCGCGACATACATAAATACACATGGGTTTCACCTGATGGGCTGCATAAGAATATGATTGATTATATATTAATTAACAGCAAATGGGCTAGTTCTGTTAGAAATACCAGGGCATATAGGGGAGCTGAAATTGGATCTGACCATTACCTTGTTAAAAGTGTCTTGCAACTTAAACTTAAAAAGTGTTGTGCTAGGGTTAAAAAATTTACCTTTAATACTGAAGCTCTGACCCAGTTATAGCTAAAGCTTACCATGATAGGTTACTTAGTCATTATGACAGTCATGGTTTGCTTAATACTGAAGTTGAGGAAGAATGGGGCCATTTTAAACAGGCTTTTTTGGAAACTAACAGTACTCTTTTAGGGAAAAAGGAGCAGAGGAGGCAGAATTATTTAAGTGATAAGGCACTTGAGCTTATTACAGAAAGAAGGAACTGCAGGAATGTCCTTAATCAGTATCCTACTAGTCCTAATAGAAAGCATTACAAAGAACTTAATAAACGTGTAAAGAATCAGTTAGCTACTGATAAGAATCTTTGGCTTGATGGCCTTGCTGACAAAGCTGAGGAAGCAGTTAGACAGCACAACAGCAGAGAGCTGTACCAGATAGTTAATGTTTCGTGTGGTAGAAAACGAACAGGTATACAGGGATTGAAGGATAAACAAGGCAACGTTATAGAAGGTGAGGATTCTGTCGTGGCTAGGTGGGCTGAGCATTTCAGTGATGTTCTAAACAATGTGGTTAGTTCTACTCCCATTATTTGCAATGATGATAGATGCATTGTTGGCTTTAATGTTGGCCCTATAACACAATCTGAAGTTAGTTTGGCTATTTCTAAACTTAAACTTCATAAATCCCCAGGGGTGGATGAAATTACTACGGAAATGCTTAGAGCTGGGAATGTTTCTGTTACCATTTGGATGACTGAAATTTTGAATGACTTTTATGATAAAGGCATGGTTCCTAAAGATTTTACCAGAGCTATTATTATCCCTATTTTCAAAAAAGGTGATCGCAGTTCTTGTGATAACTATAGGGGTATCAGCCTACTCTCCGTTCCAGGTAAAGTTCTTTCCATGATTGTGCTTAATAGAATTAAGAATCTGTTTGTCAGGCAATTGCGTGATGAGCAATGTGGATTCAGAAATGGTAGGGGAGTGTAGATCAGATATTTTCACTTAGGCAGATTCTTGAGAAATGTTTAGAGTTTCAGAAACCTTTGGTTGCTAGCTTTGTTGATTTCAAAAAGACTTTCGACTCTGTTGATCGTCATAATTTGTGGTTGATTGTGAGATCATATGATATACCAGACAAGTTAGTTAACATAATGAAAGCTCTCTATAATAACACTGAGTCATGTGTGAGAGTTGGTAAGGCTTGTAGCAATTGGTTTAGCATTACTTCTGGTGTTCGACAAGGGTGCATTTTGTCTCCTTTTCTCTTTAGTTTGGTTGTTGATTATGTTATGCGAAATTCACTTCAAGGGAAAGCTTTTGTCCGTAAATGGGCTGGAGATACGAAAATCTCTGATTTAGATTATGCTGGATTGTGGAGAAATAGGCGTATACACCTAAAGACTAAAATTAGACTGTATAATAGTTTGGTTCTTTCTAGGGTTAGTTATGGTAGTGAAACTTGGACGCTGTGTAAGCAAGATAACAGGAAACTAGATGCTTTTGATTCTAGATGCTTACGCAGTATCTTGGGTATTAGGTGGTTTAACTTTGTAACTAATGATGAGGTTAGGCAAAGGAGTCTGCAACCTCCTTTAAGCAGCATATTGTGCAGAGAGAGACTCCGCTGATTTGGCCATGTTGCCCGTATGGATAATTATAGATTGGCGAATAGGGTTATGAACAGTGTGCCTAGAGGCCTCAGAAGGAGGGGGAGACCTAGGTTGCAGTGGGCAGACAATGTCAAACAGGACCTTGTTAGAATTGGTGTACAGTGGCCGGATGCAGCAGATGTAGCTCAGGACAGAATGCTTGGAGAATTAAACTGTGCGGTCTGGTTGAACCTCCGTAGCCCATGGCTGCTTGAGAATGATGATGATGATGACATATCTTTTTGATTTCATTCAAATCATTGCTAATGAATGAAATCATGCTAATAAATTAATTGAAATTACACATTTCAAAAATACCTTTTAATATACTGCTGTAGCTGTTTCTCATTTACTGCTAAAAAAATTCTTGTAATCTATGTGATCACAACAATAGAATACAGCTTGTAACTAAATGTCCCATATTGTTCGAAAGAGAACTGTTGCTTTGTAATGTTTTTTCTTTTTTTTTCTTGAAAACGCGTAGCATGAACTTAAGACTTGTATTCTCAAACTTTAAACTTGTACGAAGCATTATCGCTAACGGAAGCTGTGACAGTAGAATGCTATAATTTAAATTTGTTTATACATCAATACTTTGGAGAAATGTGTAGTTCTGACGCAGAAGTCCACATTTCCCCAATGCATTACTCCATTAATGAAAGTAAAATAATATGGAGTGGATTTGAAGAGGATTATCTCGCCCACCAGGCTCATATTCTGCAGTTCCCAGGTTTGAGTCCTATCTGCATTGCCGTTGAGATTTATTTCTGCAAAATTCCCTGCTCTGCCCACGGTCAGGCTGCCATCAGTCAGATGGTATGTTAAGCTGTGGCCCCGTGTGTGGGAGAGCCGTACCCTCTGCACATTAAAGAGCACGCTGGATGGCCTTGATCGGAGGCTACCATCTGTCTCCCAACAGTTGTTCCAGTGGGTCCCCTCCCCCCCAACTTTCTCTTAGCCTTTGGATCCTTGTGACCTGGCCATTTAGCCCATGGTGTACAAAAAAGTGCTGCTCAGAGGTAAAACAACCCAACTCTCACCTACCCAAAGAGTGAATGTAAGGAGAAGTTTACAGTTTAGTCATTAGAAACTGGTTATTGAGGAAGGTAAAGGTCCTTAAAGTTAGTCATACCTCCATATCAGTTGTTCAAAACATATGTTTACATAATTGTTGAAAGAAATTGGTTGTCCTGACTGGGATTTGAACCCAGGTCTCCCAGAAGCACACCGGGCACCTTAACTGATGGACCATCAAGAGTTTATGATGGTCCAGCAGTTAAGATTCCATGTATGCTTTTGGGAGACCTGGATTTGAATCCCAGTCAGGACAACCATTTTTTTTTTTCAATTAATTATTTCAAGTGTTTCTTGTCTACAGGACTTTTTCCTGTGATAATTTATTACTGAATATGTTTGCATGCATTTCAGAAAAAAAAAATAGCATAAGAAACATGGGAAAAATCAGAAATTACCCAAACTATTATTTAGTTTGGGTAAATTTTTGTGAATTTCAGAATTTTAATTTTAACTTATCAGAATTTTAAGAATTTGAAAACTAAACTCAAAATTTTCAGAATTGTGAAAAGGTGTTCAAATTTGCAGAAACCTTTCAAAAACACTAATTTGCAGAAATTGTCACAGAAATTTGTGCCATGAAAAACTTATAGCCCTGCATACAGTTAATTGTTGTATGGGCAATCTTTTGAGTAGAATTGCAACAATGGTTATATAAAAACCAAACTGCTACAATCAAATTCTTTGTTTAAAAGCAGTGAAAAATTAAAATTATGTGAACTTCAGTGTTGCTTCTTAAAGAAAGTAAACTGTCTTTAAGTATAACTCTAATAAATATAATCAATAATGTGTGGTTTCATTTCAGTAGATTTTTCGAAATGTTAATTATAATTAACTACTTTACCTTGTGTAGTTTGTGGAATCCTTGGAGAACAGTCCTTTATAAAAGAGATGACACAAAACTCATGAGTCAACTGAAAGCACTTTTATTTGTGAATACAAATCACAATGTATATATTTCTTAAAGCATTGTTTAATAATATATATAATATATTGTTATAATAATATATATAATATATTGTTATAATAATATATATAATATATTGTTATAATAATATATATAATATATTGTTTATAAATAAGCACAAAGTAAATAAGTGTAATTAATTGTAATAGATATACAAAGGTTTTATTTTAACAATGATCAATTTTGATCGAACTAGATTCTTCATCAGTTACTATATTAACTCTTCTTTCTATATTTTAAATGATATCTATCTAAATGTGTTTTTTTTTTTGCTTTTTAAATTTTAGGTAATAAGTAGGATTGGAGAAATCCATTCACTAACAGTTGTGAGGGCATTTTCTGGCATCACTTATTACTTTCAAAGCTAGGAAAATCTGAAGAGTCAGATACTTTAAGAGAAAGAACATAAACTTCACCTTTGAATACACTATCATTAATTTTGTTTTATGTTCTTTTTTTAATGCACTAGAAAGCAGGAAATTTGTTTTAGCATTCTCCTCCCTATGTCGATACTTTGCTTTGATAGAAACAGTTGACTTGTCATTTTTTAACCCTTCCAGGGCCCTGGTCATGGAAGAATACATGACAAAATTTTAAATTAAAGGCTGTAGACAGCTATTTTTTTTAAAACAGAAGTTACAGTTTGAAAAATTTCTTATATATCTCGTGAAAAATGCATAGTTCAAACCTGAAAAATAATATTTTTTCCATTTGATGTATATTTTATTAAGTGAAAAAATATAGTGAAAAAAGTATTATAGTGAAAATATAGCTTCGCCTCTGTAAGACAGTTTTTCAAGCTCAGCACTGGGATGGTTAATTCTTTCTCAAGAGTTGAGACACCCCCACTGAAAAATTTATCTTCAATAATATCAAAAAATGAATATTTTTTTAATTAATAAAATTGAATATTTTTTTAATTAATAAAATTGAATATTTTTTTAATTAATAAAATTGAATCTTTTTTTGGTTTGTTTTTTGAAACTTTATTAATATGAAAAAACATTTTGACACATATTTTCAACAATAAGTTTTTTTTTTTTCTACCATCCTCAGTTGTATTTTGATATGATTGCTGTATTCACAATGTTCATTAAGGAATGACTCGACCTAAATATTTTGTAATAATGAATTGTTTCTTGCACTTTCTGTTAATAACAACTCTGAATTGAAGATGACAGTGAGAATTGTCATTGTTTGGCAATAATTTTTCTCTTTTGGAAATTTCACTAAATTTTTTCGAAAAAAAAAAAGCTTCCTATTTTCTATGAGGGGAAACTGCCAAAATTTTTTTTTTAGTGTAATAAATAATAGCTAAAACCAGGAGCCAAAATATTTGTTTTGTTTTCAATCTTTTAAAAAAGAAAATCATTTCTGTTTAATCCCTGTTGAAAAAAAATAAAGTTTTTGCTTTTGAATGGCATTTATTCTTTTTTTTTTTTGTTAGAAATTATTATTTTTAGAAAGTGTTTAATAATTCATAAACATCTTTATATATTTAGATTTCTTTCCTCCATTCAATTTAAATCTAAAAATTGAATTGTTTCAAAATTCTAAGAATAAATCTTTCATTACTTTTTACCAATTTATATTTTCATTATTGGATTATATAAACTGATCTTAGCAAAACATTGTATTGTTATGTTTTCTGTAAATTTGATTTCATTACTGATTTGGTTTCATTAACTTGACTGCTTTCTTGTTCAGGTCAAATTTTATATTAGACTGTTAGAAAAAATTGAGCCATCCTATGGCCAAGTAGTTAATGTGTTTGGCTACTGATCAAAGAGATCTGGGTTTGAGCCCTTGGTAAGGCATGGATGTTTGTGTTGTTTTTCTGCTGAGGTCCTGCCATCCTCACAGACCTTCTACTATGGCATATAAACTGACAGGCTCCTGTCAGACCTCTGTGGCAAAAAAGGTGTTTGAGGGGATATTTATTTTTTTTAAATAAAAAGCTCCTTGTTTTGTACCAGCAATCATAAGTTACAATGAATGTGACAGTTCGCCAAAGTTACTAGACTGAAAGATGTAAAATCTTTGCTAGTTATTTCGTGTGCCGAGAATCGGAGTTGTGGAAGGGTGGAAAGAAGAAAGTGCACTGCTCGGATTGATTACTTACACAAAAGTTGCAAAATAGGAGTGTGTAGGGGGAGGGTCTACTTGTAAAAAGTTGGCTACCTCTGTGTAAAATTATTTTCTCTACTCTAACTAGAACCAGTATCTTTTAATTATTATAACTATTGAAAGTGGCATCAGGAAGGTTAGGTGAGTCTAGCTTCACCTGATGTGTTGCCTCTCTTATTATTATACTGAAATATAAACATAAAAGTGATAAGTAGTCTGCAAGTATAAATGACCATAGCAGGTAGTTCTATTGCTTATTGTGATGCACTTAAAAACTAGAGTAAATACTGTTATTATTGGAATAGTTCCTTGCTAGCAACAAATATGCAAAATATATGATGAGTAATAAGTGAAATGTTCCACCCTCATATTGATTTGGCTGCATATGTGCATGCTCTACATTACTTCTTGGAATGACTGTGTTGGTAAAAGGGGAGAAAGAATTGTTGGCCATGGAATTTAATGCTATTTAAATGGTTACCACACTTGGCTAGTGATTGAAAGGACCCTTGTTTGAGCCCTGGATAAGGGTATGGATGTTTCCTTTGTTTAGTCTTTCTGCTGAAATCTTGCCTTCTTCACAGATCTTCTCTTTAGCATCATGTTATGCTGACATGTTCCTGTCAGACCCCCATGCCTAGCAGCTGCTGAAGGAGTAGTTTTTTTTTTAACTTGTTAATTGATAAATTCCCAGTTAGTGAGATTTGTGTACTATCTGTATTGTAAATATTTTCTTGACCTGGGTATATTTTTTTGCTGTCATAATTCAGTAATCCCTTGCCAATTGTGGTTTTGAACACCTTTAATAAATAATAATGCTACACCATTTCATCTAATGCAGTATCCAACCTCATATCCATGGTTCTCTACAAAACTGTCTAATTTTAGTGTGCTGCAACATGATGAACAGAGCACTATGCAGTATTACATTAGCGAAAGTTTCTAGTATAGTAACATCTGGATCCCTTTAATACAGATTTCTGCTTTATATGCAAACTCCCCACCCTGCCCAATCAGTAGGAGACACTGATGGGCTTGGAAAGGCTGCCATCCATCGGATGGGAAATTAAGCCATGGCCCTATGTGCAGGAGAGCCATACCCTGTGCACATTAAAGAACACAATGGATGGCCTTGATGTGATGCTACCATCAGTCTCACAATAGCTGTCCAGTGGGGGTCCCCTCTTACAACCTTCTCTGAGCCTTTGGGGGTCCTTGTGACCTGGCTATTTAGCCCATTGCGTGCAAAAAACTGCTGCTCAGAGGTAGAACAATCCAAAATCTACTTTATACAGAGAGAAAAAGTCAATTTTAAAAGGAGATTGGAAATTGCTTTTGGTGGACTTTTTCTTTTGTGGAATTTTAATGAGCTTAGTGCCTCTTTTGTTAATGATAAATATCAGAGGAGTTGAGGGAAAAGACCTGAGGTGAGTAATGAAATAAAAGCTCATAAAACCTATTTAGATGTAATCCAACAATTAACTGCTTATGTTCAAATACAAAATGGCTTAGTTGCCATCTTATTGCACACTTGACTAAAACAAATTTTGTTTTGCACTTTTATATAAAAAGTTTTTTAAGTGTAACATTTTTAAGTATAACTTAAAATGTTCTAAAACGTGTTTTTAAATATGACATACAGGCATTCCTTAACTTTCACGATACCTGATTTACGTAAACTCTGACTTATGCAGTTTTTCTAATAAGTCCAATGTTAAATTTTCGAGTTAGAATAATGTTATGTTATAATGTGCTATTGCTGTGGCAACATGGTGGAGATATTTCATAACCTACACAGCTCTCATATGATGCTTCTTCTATCATGTTGTAATCGGCCACTGAATGTAGTCACGGAATTCTCATTTTTTTTTCTTGTGATTTTTAGTGCTGTAATCATGACTGGAAAGAGTAAAGGAGATAAGAGTGCTCAACCCATTTATAAATGCACTAAAATTGATTTGGAGATGAAAATGAAGATGATAAAATATGAAGGTGGACAAAGGTTATTGGCCATAGCACACGAACTTGTTCTCTCAGTATTAACAATGAATGTGATAGTAAAGGATGCTGATCATATAAAAGAACATGTGAAAGGATCTGCACTATTAAAGTCAACAATAATTGTGGAACTATTTATTCATTCTGGTGCTATTTATGAGCTGGAAAAATTTGCACCAACATCCACTTTAAATCAAAATGGTTGCATTCATTACTAAAAAATGCAAAATCATTACTAAGAAACATTGCATTCATTAATAAGAAACAACGTAAAGGGTAGCATTTGATTGTCGTATATAGGCTATAGGGGCGATTGATGGGTGGGGAGGAATTCAAATTGGACCTAGGTAAAAATCAACTTACATAATGGTTTGTGGAACATTTATGTAAGTCGGGGAGTGTCTTGTACTTATTTTTAACCTTAAAATGTGTATTATGTCTCTCAAGGATCACTGTGGAGTAATTTTGTAAAAATTTGGGATAAAGAGAGAACTCAACCCCAAAATTTTCAGTTTCTGACTCTCACCAGGCATGAGGCTAAATCAAGAATGTTATTCCTGTCATTGACAATGTGTTATTTTACAGGGTCATTTTAAAAGAATACTCATATTTTAAAGTGTTAGCTTTTATTAAATAATTAAGACGTAATTGCATGTCCAAAATATTTTATTAAATAATTTAGTAACAAAAGTAACTGCATGTCAAAAATGTCAAGAAATTATGAAAATTTCCTTGTTTCGATTGGCAGCTGGTTAGTTGGGTTGTTTTACCTCTGAGCGGCACTTTTTTGCACACCATGGGCTAAATGGCCAGGTCGCAAGGACCCCAAAGGATCAGAGAAGGTTGGGGGAGGGGACCCACTGAAACAGCTGTTAGGAGACAGATGGTAGCCTCCCATCAAGGCCATCCAGCGTGTTCTTTAACGTGCACAGGGTATGGCTCTCCAGCACACAGGGCCACAGCCTAATGTCCCATCTGATGGATGGCGACCTTTCCAAGCCCATTAGTGTCCCCATCTGACCATGGACAGGGTGGGGAATTTTGCGGAGATAAATCTCAATGCTGACCCAGCTGGGACTCGAACCCGGGAACTGCAGATTACAAGCCTGGCGTGCTACCAACTGAGCCACCCCCATCCTGGTCTCTGAGAAGTCCCTATTTGACACCATTGGACTTCTTTATTTTTAAAATATATTATTGAATATATTTTAAACTTTATAACTGTAATTATATTTTTAGTTTTTTTTTTACATTATAAATATAGTTCATTTAAAAAAATTACATTTTATAGCATTTGAAGGAATCACTGCAACTGTTTCAAATGTTACCCTAGACATGCTGAACTAAATATGAATAAAAGTTGAATATTACATCACCAATGGCACTCATATTGAAATGTATTGAATACAGCATGAAACTTAGTTTCTTGACATTTTGTACATACAATTACTTTTGTTCTTTAATTATTTAATAAAAGATAGCACTTTTTTGAGTATTCTTTTATAATAATCATGCAGTTGCTTGGGGACAGATCATAGGTGCATATTTTCAAAATTGAGTGTATGTTCAATAGTAGAGTATCACAAGAGATACAACATGAGATTCATGAATAGTAAACTGTTTTTTCAGCTAACTATTCATGGGTGTATGTTGTTAACGTAATATATGTATGCTGTAATGTTGTTAATGTAATATATGTAGGTTGTAAAAATGTTAATAACCGACAGTTAATGCTATAACCAATTGCTCTTTCTATATGTATACATGTTAGTATATTATTATCTGTTTATGCCATATTCTGTAGTGTTCTTTGTAGCTTAGGATTTAAGTTTTAAAGCATGAACTTATTTAGAATGTTAATGAATTCTTACAGAGGTAAGCAGTAAAGTTAATAAAATAAATTGTGGGATAACAAAGAGTAATCAGAATAAACTTTTTAGCTCAGCATCTATTCCAGTATAGATGCTACCACTATACCTAGGTAGTCTGAAAAAGAAAGTACTTTAATTATTGCAACAAAGCAACCAGAGAATTATTCAATAATTCATGTAGTTTTTATATTCAGCTTGCTGATATTTATTCTGTATTTCAGTTGATAACTCAGCTAAAACCTGGAGGGCGAATGATTGTTCCAGTAGGAAAAGAAGGTCATAACCAAATGCTTGAGCAGATTGATAAACAAGCTGATGGCACAGTAAAGAGAACTCCTTTAATGGGCGTAGTGTATGTCCCACTAACAGATAAAGAAGCTCAATGGCCTGGAAGGTGGCGCTAACATTCTTGTATTCTACTCTTAGTGTTGATATTTTAAAAATTTTGTTTGTATGGTGATTATTTAGTTCTTTATGATAAATATGTTTTTGATTATTTTCTTTAAAATAACTTTAAAAATTCTGTATATATTCAATAGACTAATAATTAAAAATGTCAATTCTAGAATATATATATATATCTTTATTCCTTTAGAAATTTTCTTTTTCTATTATTGTTACATACTTTTTTGATGCCCTGTTTTTAACAGTTTGTTGAAATAACTTATTCAATTTCCAGTTTAAATATTTTTAGAAACAATTGAGTAATGAAATTTACTCCTTTACAGGCACATAACTGTAAAATTTGTTGCAAATTTATTATAATGAAATTTGTTTCTAACTTATAGCACATATAAGGGATTAGTGGCTACTATTGTTTTAGTTCATTATATTGATAGTTTCTGGGATCTTCATTGTATGAAGATCTGCTGTAGTTATAGATTTCAGATGCATAGTCTGCTTAATAAATTTATATAGCCAGCTCTCATTTCAGATATATGCATCATACATGTGTTGGGAAAAGAGTGGTTATTTTATAATAATTCCTGTTTTAATTGTATGTTAATGTGGGCAAATTGAACTTTTTTTTGGTAAAATCATGTTCAGTGACATACAGTAAAAAAGTATAAGCATATATATATAAATCAATGTTCATTTATGAATAAATAGTAAAAGCTCTTTTATCCCACTTTAAGAAAAACTCTAAAGCATAATTTTTATAACTTTCCAAAATGGCCATCAACAAATTCAGTACTCTGTTTTAATCAAATTTTAACCCTCTCCCTTAAAAAAGCCACATAAAAATGTTTAGACACAACCCTTTCCTCAGCCTTCTGCATTATGTAACACTTTAGTGAATAGTTTGTAGTGGTAATGAACTTAGTTAATTAGAGTGAATAAACAGTTAATTAAAAATGATAAAAAATGTGTTTTTTGTCATCAGAAAAGGGGAAATATACTAATTGAAGGAATAAATTGAAGCATAACACTTCAGCAGTACATAACTCCACTTTTCACCTCTCTCACCCAATGAAATGTAAGGTTTGAAATCACTACCTCCTTCTCTCTCCTTTGAGGTGTTATATAATTTATTGGTGAACCCGGCAAGTACAGTACGCTCCAACTTATGACTAATGCATACCCTGAAATGTGTTTATAAGCTAAATGCTCAGAAGTTGAATTGATTTTTTATGTAAGAAATTATGTTGAATCTTGTAATGCATTCCTTCAACATTATCAAAAATAAACTTAGAATGAGTTCTTTGTTTTAATAAAAATTTATAAATTGATACATATAGTAGTTCTGTATAATACATAACATTGCTTTTGGAGTCAACTTTACAATGCCCTTATTGATATTCAGTTCAGAGAACAATCTAATGACATCTTTCCTTGGGTTAGGGAATTTGGCAATGCCTAATATACTTAATATGAGTAGTATCTGAAAAAACCAAGCAAGATATTCCAGTGCAGAACTGTTTGGATAGTTATACAGAAGAATATTGAATAAAGTAGTACTAAGAACAAAGCTCGTATTTTATGTAGATATTGCTGTGCAATACTACCTGCATAAAGTGCAAGATTTGAATATTTAAGCACGTATTTGCTCTTACTCTTTCTGAAACAATTTTTTTTTTGTTTTTTAGACTTGTATAAATTGATTAGTCAACCAAGGCTTCTCCGATGCTTTCTTTGTGTTGCTTAGAATATACTTTTTTTTAATACATTTTTTGGTTTCATGTATGATTTGGTGAATTTGGCTGTGAATTTTTCTGTGAGCTTGATAAAGAAATCATAATTAAAGTTTAAAAGTACTTTTTTGTCGAGTGGATGATCGCTAGGAGGAAAACCTAATATACTAATTATCAAATAATTTTCAAGACATGCTTTTTATGAGTGTTGGGATAATTAAGTGTTCCTGAAGAATAATTTAAGATATCTCAGTATTCACATTTATATTTTATTTGCTTATAGATCTTCTACTGTGGCATATAAACTGACAGGCTCCTGTCAGACCTCTGTGGCAAGCAGCTGCTTGAGGGGGTATTTTTTTTATGAGGGTAACAATTAGACAACCTTAGTAGAATTTTTAAATGCAACAGCACAGGCATGTTTCATTTATAGTGTCTAAGTCAGAGGTCACTAATCTGCAAACTGCCAACTAATTTTCCCTGACCTCAAGTGATTTGATTCTGATGCAGTAGAGCAGGAGTTGGCTCAGTTGTTAGTGCACCAGGCTTGTAATCTGAAATTCAAAGTTTGAGTCACAACTGTGCCTGCATTGAGATTTATCTTCACCAACTCCCATCCTGCTCTCAGTCAGAAAGCATACACTGCTGAACTTGGAAAAGCTTGCAGCTGTCAGATAAGACACTAAGCCATGAACCCATTTGCAGGAGAGCCATACTCTGTGCATGTTAAAGAACAGTGAATAACCTTGATAGGAAGTTTCCATCTGACTCTTAACAGCTATATAGTAGGTTCTTTTGTCCAATCCTTTCTGAGCCCTTGAGATCCTTGTAACTTGCCATTTAGCCCATTGTGTGCAAAAAGTTGTGCTCAGAGGTAGTGCTCAGAGGTAGAGCAACACACAAATAATTACCTTAGTTTTATAAATTTGCAGTCACCCTTATTTTGACATGAAATTTTTGAAAAGTTGATTGCATTGTTTATATAAATCAGTCTGTGAATATGAGTTCATTAAAAACAGGTTTGATCGTGACCAATATCTTCAAAATTCGCTGAAAATGATTATAAAACTAACTCTTGATTCTGGGAAAATTATTAATGAAAAAATATTCAACATTTCTAAGTGCTTATAAACTTAAAATATAATTTATTTTCTGTAATTGGAGTAATAATAAAAGGAAATAAAAATGTGGTTCGAAATGCAACATTTATGTGAAGTTTCATTAATTTTATGTTAAAGATACAGAATGTGACAAATTGCTTCTATTATGTACTATGAAGAAAACTATTTGGTGGACCACTGGGCTATGACATTACAGTTCTGCCACTAATTCCAGATTGATCAACATTCACTTTGATGATACACAAATTATACTGTTTTCTCTGATGTCACTATACAGTTACAATACATAACCTATTTCAGTAATATTTGTGTAATTCCTAGCCCTATCTGGTGTGGGTACCTGTAGTTAGTGTAGCCAGCAGGTGTGTCCTTGTTTAAGTGTTTGTAACATATATGAGATCAAGGACAAGCTAAGCTAGCTTATTGCTATCTTTTGTGTAAAGGAGTACCTTCTTCCCTTTTTAAATTGAAATTAAATTCACATTAGAAAATTTATGTTTTTAGTTCATTTCAACACAAAAGTTGTGATTTGTCATTTAGATATATAGTGAAGTATATCCAATGTTGCATTCAAATGAAAATTATTTTCATTTTTTTTTAAAGAAAAAAACCCCTAAACTACCTTATTAATAAGAAATGAAGCTGGAAACTTCCAAATTGTAAATTAGCATACTAACCATCAGATAATTTTCAAGACATATTTTTTACGAGTGTTGGAATAATTTAGTGTCCAAGTGGCTAGCTTTGTTGGCTACTGATCAGAGATCTGGGTTTGAGCCCCAGGTAAGGTCTGGATGTTTGTGTTGCTTTTCTGCAGAAGTCTTCGCCATCCTCACAGACCTTCTACAATAGCGTATAAACTGACAGACTCCTGTCAAACCTCTGTGGCAAGCAGCTGCTTGAGGGGGTATTTATTATAATTATTTTTCATTATAGAATATATTTAATGTCTCAGCTTTTAATTCATATTTTATTTGCTTACAAGGATAAGATCTAAAATATAGTGGATGACCCAAGTAGAATTGCCAAATGTAACAGCAGTAGCTCAGAATATGCATGTATGGAGAAGCAAATTGCAGTCTGGTTGGCCCATTATAGCCCATGGTTGTAATGCTATAGTATATTGCTTGATGAATATGTATGCGCATGCATGGAGCTTACAAAAAAGGATTAAATGCTTTTATTATATCTATGCACATTAGCTATTTTATTGCAGTAAAAAATATTGTTCACAAGATAAATCTTTGCTGGTATACTGATACATGTATGCATGCACTTATGAAAAAATATTAAATATATATATCTTTATTTTTCTTCAGCTGATTTATCCCTGTTTTATCATGGTAAAAGAGTTACTCATAAGATATATATTTGCTAGTGTACTGATAAAATTAAACAAGTCAATATGGAAATGAACAGTTTTGTTTATGTTTACTGGAATTCTTACTACTATTGAAATTATGAAACTCTTTGTGTATTTGATGAAATGAAACAAAGTAAAATACTTATATCTGTCCAACTGCTATAGCAATCAGTAATACTGAAATAAATTTTTTGAAAGATTTATTTGAATTCATTTATAAATAAGCAGTAACAATGCAGTCATAAAAATTTTCTCTTTAATATATAATGGTTAATATTTATATAATAAATTAAAATTTATCAAATTCTGATGTAAAATATTTATTATTGTACTATTTGGACTGGAAGAACCACCATCATGTCAGATGAAATACTGAACAATGTTCTAATGCTTGATTGCCAACTTGGATAATATTCAGTTTTAATTCATTTAATTTGCCTACTCTTGATCAGAAAGTAGACACTAATGGGATTCTATAAACAGTTGCCCAGTGAATAGAGTAAGTTGCGACTCTCTATGCAGAAGGGACCAAACCCGTATATTCTAGATCTTAAGGAAGTTGCCCAGAGAATCTCTTTTTGCAACCATATCAAGCATGAAGAATTCTTGTAACCTGGACATTTTTTAGTAAAAATGTTCTGCTTGGAAGTAAAACAGCCTAACTCAGAATTGTTTTAATTTTTTTAAGTTGAACTTTTTAAGATCAGGACATTGCATAAATTGAAGCTTTTGAATTCTATTAAAACCAAGACATTTATCTGCCTAAATTGAAGCCTTTGAATTCTATTAAAACCAAGACATTTATCTGCCTAAATTGAAGCCTTTTAATTCTAATTTACTTAGCATATTTAAATAAGTTATTGCTAATGATTCTCATGTGGAAGTATCAATTGTCTTATTTACTATATTTACTTATTACCTATATTTCTTGTTTACTATGAAAATCCTCTTTTAGTATAAACATACATACATATTGTATATTTTTTAAGTACTAGTATGTACTTCTAAGTTTTATTTAGTACTCAAAATTTTTCTTCTTTTCTTTTGTTTCTCATAATGTCTTTAACAAAATTATCCATAACTTTTGAACAGACTACACAGGATTTAAGCTGAACAGCATCAGTGATTTGTCCTTGTAGCCATTCCAAAGAATGTAGACATGTTGCATGATCTTTGTTCTTGATAAAACCCCAAAGAAGTCACAAATAGCTGGTTCAAGAGACCATGGGGGAGCCTATCAATGGATCCACCTTAAACAACCCATTCGGTGGGAGATGTTCCAACAGTGAAATCACAAAATATCATGTTAGAAATGCAGAAACAAAAAGCACATACTACTGTTGCATATGAATCCAATGATAGTAATTGATGTGTTTATTATTGTGAAACTGTCATTGCAGGTGTTGGCATTGCCACGTTTTTCCATAAAAAATAATTCAATGATATAAGATGTTATGAGATACAACACCACATTCACTTTCCATAAGTCTTGTTGTGTTAACAAATTATTTGCTTCCCTGTGCCCTAGGTAATGAAGTTACTCTTAACTAACAAATTGAAATTTTTTCATCTGAAAATGCAAGTTTTTGCAACAAGTGTGAATTTTCATGTTGCTTTTCGAATATAAGATGACAAAAATAGTATTTCTTTCATGATAATCTCTAGGTTTCAATTCAAATAGCACTCTGACATGATAAGCATTTAAGATCACTTCAAATAATGCAATATACAGTTGACTTGGATATTAAGTTACAGGTTATTAATGTGTTAATGGTTTTTCATGTTGGAAGATATTTTTGAAAGTAGAGACTCTTTGTGCAACCACAATCCATCCATTCCACAGTTTTTTCTTTTTCCTCAAAGCTCAAGTATTTTATGTGCCACTCAAAAAGGGAGAATATTGATTGAAAGCTGTACTAAATAACACCTGAAAGACTGAAGAAAGAATAGCAGTCCATCCTGAAATTATTTTATTAATTTACAAGAATATAAATTAAGAAGATAGCCACAGGGGACATCCAGTATATTAATTTTTAACTTAATCCTGTCTATTACTTTAATAAATAATGGGTAACATAAATATTTCTAAATAAAACTGTGTTAATTGAAATTCATGCAAATATTTCTGATATTTTTGGAACTATAAAATAAAAAATTGTAAATTTTGTATCAGTGTATTAATATTTGAATCAGCCACTTTGTTTTAAATATTATATCAATTCAAATTCGTGAAAAGTGATGTTGACCAATACTTCGCAAAATGATATATCAGCCAATACCTTGTTGTTTCTTCTGCTACTTCACCTATTTTGTCTTAGTGTCATTGACTGTAGTAGTTCATCATTATTGGCAATGCTTGTGACAAAAATGCACAGAGCATCGAAAGTATTAATGACCCGATTTAATTTTGTCTTGACAATAAACTTAGCTTTGATGTATGATAATCATTGCAACCAAGTGCTCTATTTTTTTTAAAGAAAAAATTGCTCCCTGAGTTTACATTATTTTCACCTTTTTTTTCTCTAAAAGGAAAATAGTAAAAAAGAGAATTGTTTTTCTTTTAGCTCTTTTATACTGCAACCCATAAAGAACCAAGTTTTTTTTTCCCCTTTGAAAAGCAAATCAACTTCTAAACCTTATTATGAAGCAACTTACGAATGAAATAGTTCACATTACATACTGAAAAAAAAAAAAAATTTAACTTTGAATAAAAATTGAAAGGGAAAAATAGTAGGTAAGTTTAAAAAATGTGCTGATTCATTTGATTTCTCAAAACTGATAAATCAACTTCCAACATTTTGAGGGCTAAAGATGCATCTCTGTCCAAACTTCTTAATTTGTATTTAACTATGAGCTCGTCAGTCAGATGGGTTGTACATACGAGCCAACCATTTCAGACAGAATAATGAGCAAAAGTTGCACCTAATTTTGCAGAAGTGAAGGGCAGCAGATTGTATCGAAATAGTGTATACCACATGAATCTATCCCCCATTCTCCGTACTTTGGACAATTTATTGCGTCGGATTATTTAGAGCTCCTGTGCCTTGAAGCTTCAGAGTGAGGATGGCCCCTTACCCTTTTATGTAATATATCTATTAATGAATGGTGCCTATTTATTGATTATTAGTTATTAATAGCTATTGTTAAAATTTGGTAATATATAGAAAAGTATGTAGGTCATGGATTTTGGTCATAGCTGCCAGAAGCTGCCACTTTCCATGTCACATGCCAAGCTGCTATTTTGGCAGTATGAATAATTTCTTAAAGAATCGCTGGACAAAGGAATGCAGTGGCATTTATTGCTGTTCCCTCTGTATTGTAATATTAATTTTTGAAATATATTGATTAATCACTGAATGATACTTATGCATTGATTATTAATTATTAGTGATTAAGTTAAAATTCATTAATATATCAAAAATGCTTGCTACACATTTTCTGCATTGCAAAAATGTAAGTTGACAGATTTAGGCTCACGACCAAAGTTCATGTTTGGCATACTTATTGATATCTGGAAATTAATGTAAACACTAATAATAGTATCTTCACTGATTAATAATCGATTAACCTAAATATTTTGTAAATTTTAACTATCAGTATGATATACAGTAGAGAAGGAATCACAAAAATTGTCAGTTGCCCATGATTCTTTGAGAAAATGTTTTGAGACAAAGTCAATGGTGACTCTTGGCATGGGAAGTGGTGCCTTTTGCAGCAGCTACTCCTGAATATGTGACTTGTGTACTTTTTGATGTAATTAAAATTTAACTTAATCACTAATAATTAATAGCTAGTAATCAATTATGTATTCATCATGCATTGATTAATAACTGATATATGGCATGAATTTCACCAAACACTGGAATTAGTTCATATAAGTGTTTGTAATTGCTCCAAATTTTCATTCTTCCAACTTCTAATTTTCATTATGTAAGGTTGGCAGCTATATCGTATATGCACAAACCATAGGCAGCTTTAAATCCGAAACATCATTCTATGGATGAATAGAAGTTAATTGGATAGCCTTATTACTCTGAGGGAACATTTCTGTTATGAGCATAATTGAAATACCAAAAGTGAATGAATAATTTCTTTGCCTTGCCACTATTTTAAACTTCAAGAACATTTTGATGTCATTGATCACACTAAAGAATTTTATGAAAGTTTATACATTTCAATGCTTTTGTATTTTTCATTGTAATACATATTTATAGAGGAAATCCTAATTGTATGACTTGTGCTAAACATGACATCTTTTCTAATTTTTGTTGTTGCAAAACTGTTCTTAGAAGTGTGGCCTAATTGAAGGTCTGTTTTCTCAAGCAATCCAAAAATGTCCATTTTTTTCAATGCAGTGTGTGGCCTAAAAAAGTGTATCCCTGATCTACCTTAATATTTTAAATACACACATATGTATTACACTAATATCACACATATACATTACACTAAGATATTTTGTTTGAAATGCTGTTATTTTAACTTTAATCTTACAGGCTGTTTGAATCATACTTGTATAAAGATTAGCTCAAATCCCCCTAGCTTGCAAAAGTATAAGGAAAATTGGTAGAAGTAAAATTTACTTGCGTTTATTAATAATGATAATTTATACCATATTAGAATTTTCTGTTGTGTGATTTTTAGACTTATAAAGAAGATTCTACAGCGAAAACTAGGATCACAGTCTTAGCAAAAGGACATCATTTGTACAAGTATAGATTCAACCAACCTGGTATTGTGTGAGTAGATGAGCATGTTAGTGTAGATTTCTTTATTCTCTCTGCCCTATTAACCTTAGATCTGCATAGGTTGGACCAGTCTTTTGTTACTGAAGGACTGCTGCAAACTTTATTCGTTTTATGTCGTGAGCTAATTTCATTTTAGAATTCTAGACTAATAATGCCTCTGGAAACATTTTTGTAATACATTTTTCAAAATTCATTTAGCCTTATGTCTCACAAGAACTTACTCTATATCTGTCAAATAAGAAGAGTATAAATAATAGTAAAAACAAAAGAATCAGCACTATTTGCATATGAATGTAGTGGGCTGAAACTAGAAAGCTTAAACAATTCAAATTGCTTAAAAATATTTAAACAGTATTCTTATAATTAAATGCTATAGCACTAAATTTTTGTAAATAAAAATGTATTTGTTATTATGCATAAGGAAAACTCTTTGAATAATTAGTTGAAATACTATTTTACAAGCTTAAAAGTAATACTGCACAAATGGTAAAGTTTTCATTGACCGAAATGTTTGTAGGTTACTTTCAACACCATTTTTTATCAATAGGATCAATGTTTCTGAATGAAATGAATCGCATGCTTTTAAATCTAACAGAGTTTTTAAGAGCAATTAACTAATGCAATGTTTCCAGTAATTTATGGTAGTAAATTTCATTACAGCAGCTAATGTTTCATAAATGACTGCTTAACAGTGTAGCATGTGAACAAGAAGCATTTCAGGCACTTCCAGTGCAGTTGATGGAGGTGGCTGAAAAGTATGTTCATTCATATGATTAGGAGAGGAAAGGTGTGAACAATTTGACGTAGCACATTGTAATTGCTTACATTTCCATTTTTGGTATGGGGAAAAAGGTTGGGGTTCAAACCTTGCTTCACTTTAAGTCATGATGTGAGGAAGCTCTATACTGAATTGGAAGATTCTAGCATTTGCCATTTAGGAGCAATTCTTCCATTTTCATGTGTTTTTTTACGTGTGTATGGAGGAGGGGGGGTGTTAAAGGGGAAAATCTTAAATATCTTTTAACTTAAATGAGAGGAAGATATATGCCCAATAGTGTGATCATAGCTCTTGCCATTTAAGAATTATCATTCTCTTGCTTTGGGGCAGGGGTGACTCAGTCAGTAGGGTGAAAAACACTCATAATCTACAGTTCCCAGTTTTAGATCTCAGCTGTGCCAGCATTATGATTTATCTCCTCTAAACTCCTGCCTTTGGCCAGAAAGGGGACACTGATGGGTTTGGAAAGACTGCTGTCCATCGGATGAGGTATTAAGCTGTGGTGCCACAGAGCGGGAGAGCCATACCCTGTGCACATTAAAGAACACAATAGATGGCCTTGATGGGAGGCTTCCATCTGTCTCCTGATGACTACCTCAATGCATTCCCTTTCCCAACCTTCTACGATTCTTCGGGGGGCCCTTGTGATCTGACCATTTGCCCCTTTTGATCTGATCATTTTCCCCCCAGAGTGCTTGATACCCTTCCTAATAGAAAACTTACACAGCACCAAATAATCCCTTATATTGCTTTAAGTTATGGATTGAGAGCTGTATACTGAATGCAATCTTATTAGCTCTTAGGAGTTCTTAATCAACTTTTCATTCACACACACAAAAAGCTCGTATCTCGTATGTATTTTTCCACTCCTCTTTTTCTCTTTCCACTCCTAACTTAAAATGTTTCTTTACCCATTTCTGAAACAGTGACTTTATCACATGGAACCAGAAAGAATTTAACTGAAACTATTTCTTTTAAATTTATTGATGGCAATAATTATTTTTAGTAATTGCCAATGTTAAATCCATGAGATGCACCTATTTTAACCATTATATTTAGTCTAAGAAAAATTAAACCTGGTCCACAATTGTTTTAGTTGATCCCAGCAGGCTCATACATCTAATGTATAAAAAAGAAAGTATGTTTGTGTGTGTGTGTGTGTGTTTGTCAGTCCACTTATGCAATCAGGCCCCAGAAGAGCTAGAGGCAACAAACTTTGCATAAACATTCCCTTCACCCAGGGGGAGAATATAGACTATTTGCAAACCCGTTGGGGTAAGCCAAAATTGGGGTGGGCGGGTTTGAATTTCTCAAAATCCCTATAGATATAACATTTAACTGTTGAAAGTTATTCAAAATAACTCTTGCCACCAATAAATTTGAAAGAAAGAATGTATCAAACCAATTTCTTTCTGATTTCCCCTGATAAAGTCATAGTTCAGTTTGTTGGGTCAAGAGTTCAAGTGTCCATGGATATTGAAGTCATTTTAATTAAGCATGAATGGAACACAAGATTCTTTTTTGAAACAAAAGCTTCAAAAACTAAGAATTCTATCAGAAATTAAAATCATTAACTAAATTTGAAAAATGTATAAAGGTGGATGGACAGACAAACAGACCCTCATTTTATATATAAGATAATTACCATTATAAGCCATTTATTACATTTGACTTAAAATGTGTGTGTGTAGTTTTTTTGCCAGTAGTTTCCCAAAGTAACAAAAGGGTATCAGCCACTTCTCTCTAGACCTTTTTTGTAGATATCAGTACAAAAATTGACAGTAAACTTATTCATAATATGTATGTATCATAATATTAAAGAAGAATTTTTTTTAAGTATGTATACTTATATAATTGTTGGATATGCTCCTCTCTCCTCCCCAGCTGGGTCAGCGTTGAGATTTATCTCCGCAAAATTTCCCCGCCCTGCCCACGGTCAGTAGGGGACACCGCTGGGCTTGGAAAGGCCGCCGTCCGTCGGATGGGACGTTAAGCCGTGGCCCCGTGTGCGGGAGAGCCATACCCTGTGCACGTTAAAGAACACTCTGGATGGCCTTGACGGGAGGCTACCATCTGTCTCCCAACAGCTGTTCCAGTGGGTCCCCTCCCCCAACCTTCTCTGAGCCTTCGGGGTCCATGTGACCTGGCCATTTAGCCCATGGTGTACAAAAAAGTGCCGCTCAGAGGTAAAACAACCCAACCCTCTCTCCTCCAGTTTGCTAAAATTTTTGTAGATATCCCTTGTTCTCTGTTTATTTGTTGTCTGCAGTATGGGTTGTTGGGGGAGAGGGGTGACTTTGTTTGTTTCAAAATCAATTTTAGTCAGTACTTTTTGTTGCCAATGGCATGGTAGTTTCCTGCTATTTGGTCTTTGGTCACTGATTTGCTCAATCTTTTACCTTACTTATTTATTGGGTTAGTAGTGATAAAATGTATTTCAGTAGTCTAATGCAAATACATTAAGTAAAGGGAAACATTTAAAAACCTTTATACAATACTTTTTTGTAAGTCCATTGCTTAATATAGTAGTGCTCAGCTTTTTTCTCCTATCATATGCCACTTTTTACCAAGAAAAAAATGTTATGTGCCACTGCATCTGGTTAACTTCATGAAACTTGCATAAGAATGTGAGTTGTTTCTACATTGCAGTTTATTTCCTCTTTACCTAAACAATTTGTTTGTGTGATAGTCCAGTTTTATTGTTTCGACAATTAATAGGGATTTTTAAGGTCGCCACCAGTAAATGGAGATTTCTGCTTGTTTTTGGTATGTTTTATTCATGAATAGGTTCATTCGGTCTTTGCAGTATTTTTTTTAACTTGTTTTTAAAATGAATAAATTTTTTAAAGTCTATGCATTTTAAAGATTTGATTTATTGAAATTCACAAAAATAAGTTACAGTTCCTTATATAATTATAAGGTACCGAACCTTAAAATAAGTTAAGGTCCCAAGGAATTACAATGCAACAAATTTGAAAAATAGAAACATCAGTTAAAAGGCATGCACTTAATATAAACAAATAGCTATAACAAAGCTACATACACATAACATTACATATAAGTGATTTGGATTGACCAAATCCAGCACTCTTGGTAATTACATATTCTACATATTAAGAAGGTACCATTTAATATTACAGGGGCAGGGGTGGCTCAGTCGGTAGCGCGCCAGGCTCGTAATCTGTAATTCCCAGGTTAGAGTCCCAGCTGGGTCTGCATTGAGATTTATCTCCGCAAAATTTCCCCACCTTGCCCACGGTCAGTAGGGGACGCCGATGGTCTTGAAAAGGCCGCCGTCCGTCGGATGGGACGTTAAGCTGTGGCCCCATGTGTGGGAGAGCCATACCCTGTGCACGTTAAAGAACACGCTGGATGGCCTTGACAGGAGGCTACCATCTGTCTCCCAACAGCTGTTCCAGTGGGTCCCTTCCCACAACCTTCTCTGAGCCTTCGGGGTCCATGTGACCTGGCCATTTAGACCATTGTGTGCAAAAAAGTGCCGCTCAGAGGTAAAACAACCCAACCTAATTTAATATTACTAATATAGTACTTTTTATTAGATATTAATTTCAACTCATTTGGTAATATATTCCATAATGAGACAGCACTATTCACAACAGAGGTTTGACAAATAATCTTGAATTTTGGTACAGATAGATTTTCCATGGATCTGATTGTCAAACAATGAATTTCCTTTCTCTTCTTGAAATAAGGATCAAATATTGATGGTAATAATTTTTGTTCACATAAAAATACAAACTAATAAATATTCAGATCTTTTATCTGAAAAATATTTATAGTTTTTAATTCCCTGAAGAATAAAATTACTGGTGCCCTATACTGCAAATTTAAAATTAAGCGAACATATCGCTTTTGTAATAGAAGATAATTTAAATTTTCTTTTGAAATACTTGACCATACAATATTGCCACATAACAGAGAAGGGTAAATAAAAGCATAGTACAGCATTAGTAAATTTTTTAGCTAATAATTCCGAAGTCTGTAGATTTTGCTGATAGCTTGAATGATTTGGGTACGAGGCATTCCATTTAAGTTTTTTGTCTAACATGATTCCTAAGAAATTAAACTCTCATTCTAGTAATGTCAAAGCTATCTATATTTACCTTGATAATATCATTGATCTGCAATGTGTGAAACATCATAAATTTTATTTTAAGTAGTTTATGTGTAATTTCTTTACCTTAAACCACTTTGAAATTTGTGTTCTGAATTTTGAAATTTGTGTTTGAATTCTGTGTTGTACATTCGTTATAGAAATTGAAACATTAAGAAGACTGTCATCTGTATACAAATATGATTTCATTTTTTTCTGAAATGTTTGGTTAATCATTTATGTATAATAGGAAAAGCAATGGCCCTAGAATTGATCCTTGGGTACTCTCCCTTAGGAATGAAAGATGGCTTTGAGCTCACACCATTTAAATGTACTATCAGTGACCTATTTGCTAAGTAGCTTTTTATCCATTTTAAGATATCCCCTCTTAGTCCATAGAAATTTAATTTTTGAAAGAGCATTTCATGATCAACTGAGTCAAAGGCTTTGCTAATATCAATGAACACACTTAAAATTTTTTGGTCACTTTGAAAACTATTCAGGATATTTTCTTTAAGATTTAATACTGCTAGTTCTGTTGAGTGATTTTTTCGAAAGCCAAACTGATAATTTGAAATCACTTTATTTTTCAGGAGAAAACTTTGTAATTGATTACATATCACTTTTTCAATCACCTTAGAAAATGTTGGCAAAAGTGAAATCTGTCTATAATTTTCCATCATTTTTTTTATTTCCATTCTTATAGATATAGGTAACTTAGAGTGCTTTAATTTATGCAGAAAAATACCTTTATTAAGAGAGATGTTACAAATATGTGTTAACAGAGGTGCAATTGTGTTTGAAATCCTTTTGATTGGCTTAGCAGTTATACCATCTATAACACAACTTTTTTTATTGGGCAATATCGCATTTTCAACTTCTTTTTGATTTACTGGTGAAATGAAGAATGAGTTACAAAGTGGTAATTCATAGAAATGGAAGTCAATAGAGTCATCTACTCCTTGATCTTTTTTCTCTGTGTTCAAGAAATGCTAAAAGTGTCAATTATAGCTTTAGGATTATCTATAATAACATTATTTTTATCTCTAATACCTTTAATATCATTCGTTTTTCTCTTTTCTTTATAAATAAGTTAATTATTTTTCACATTTCTTTACTATTTCCTTTGTGTTTGGTTAATTTTTTCATTAAAATAGTTAAATTTTACTGTATCTATTTCATGATTTAATTTATTCCTAAATTGTTTGTATTCGAGGAATTTTTCATTCCTAATAAAACTTTATCCATATTATTTTTTTAATTTAAAGCCTTAATTTTTCTGATAATCAAATTTTTATAGTTCTGATGATTAGTTGTGTTTTTTCTGGATTTCATACCCAAAAAACATACTTGGTAATGTTTACTAACTGTGCCAATAAGTTTATTGTAGGCAATATTAACATCATTTGTCTGCATTCCAATTTTCGAGTTTCATCACCTCTTCAAATTTACTTAAAATCTTATCGGTGTAGCATCTAAATGTAAATGTGTGTTCACTTGTGTGTGGTGGTAATCTCTTCATAAATAATGCTAATTAGCAGTAGATGTCAGATATTGGACTTGTCAATACATAGTTAGCTAGATCGATCTTGTTAGTTATACAAAGATCTAAAATGGAACTTGAAGTTTCTGTTTCTTGTTGGTCATGGGGTTGTTATTTTTAAGCCTGTACACTTTTTACCAATTCTGAGAAATTACTGAGCTTAATCCTCTTAATTCCATTCCTAAATTGAAATCTCCAAAAATATAGACATGCGATTCAGAGCTATATATTATAAAATGTTTCTACATATGATCCAGAAACAGTTGCATATTACCATTTGGAGGCCTATGAACACAAATGGCATAACCACAATTTGAAACTTTAATAACATACATTTCAATGAATTTGCAATACTTATTCAAATTATCAATTACCTCTACATGATAGTCATGTTGATAATAAATTGCTATTTCACCCCCTGATTTGTCTTTTCTGTTTAGATGTATTAATTCATAACCTGAAATTTGAATGTAACCTTTTATATCAAGTATACCATGTTTCAGTAAATAAAAGAAATGAGAATTTTGTTTTTAACACATATAAAAGATCAGTAATTTCTTCACTATTCTTATATAATGATCTAATACCTGTAACAGAACGAAATGATAGTACTTTCCAGTTTTTTCTGCATAATCATCATTAGTAATATATTCACAATTTGTTTGTATCATAATCAGGCAGAAAAGGTTAGTTCAATCATTTAGCTGTTGCTCTCTATATAGGAGAACCATACCCTATGCATGTTAAAGAACATGCTAGATAGCCTTGATGTGAGGCTACCATTTGTTTCCTAACAGCTATTTAGTGGGTCTCTTTTCTCCAATCTTCACTGAGCTCTTGGGATCCTTGTGACCTGGCCATTTAACCTTTAGTGTGCTGCTCAGAGGTAAAACAACCCAAAAGAAACTACCACTGGCTGAGCTGTCTCTATTCATGGCTATATGTTATACCATAAAGTCAGTTATTAGTAGCAGTTTTGATTATAATTTAAAAGTCTTATTGATAAAGCATGTTATCAGTAAATCGTATATTCTCCATGTGTATATTTCACCCAGCTGAAGATAATTTCCTCTTCAAGTTTGACTTACAGGTTATGAACTACTACTTGATATTAAATGAAATCTTTCTTAATTGCATTTGTAAATGGTTCAACATTTTAGCCTCTCGTAGAAAATCATTTGTTATATGAAGGAAAAAATGAATCAGCCTAAACAAGAAGAAAATATTGGAAACTAACAACATATTCTTAAAATTGTTCAAGTAATTTTGCAATATATGTAAATATTGCAATGAACATGCACTATTTAGAATAAAAGTTTGATTACAGTTTAATCTGATTATAGGGAACCTAACAGAACTGGTAAAATCTGTTCATTATAGCTGATGTTCATAGTGAGAACCAGATTTCTGAAATATTTTTGACATGTTTTTAAAACATTCATAAAATAATAATGTACTAAGAGACACTGTGCAGAATTCTGGCAGATATAAGTGGAATCTAAGTTTTTCATTTGGTTGCATTTATGCTGGTTCACATGAATTGTTTTGTAATGATTCTTTCGTGTTGTGGCAGTTATAGATATTTATAATGCCTACTTCAGACAACAGATGTCTGCCTGGCTGCTCCCATCCCTTTATAATTTTTCACCTTTCCTTCATTATTTTCCTTTTACTGGCAGTTCTGCCTTGTATACTATTAACTGATCAGACAAAATGTTAAAAAGTCGTTATTTGCACTCCTTCACATTTTTTTTTTGTCTACCAAAGGCAGAGTGGAATGTCTAAGTATTAGAGCTCCCATTAAGTAATTTATAATCACTGTTGCATGCCTTAGTCTTCCTAACTTAGTTAATTGTACGAGTTGCTGTAGTTCTAAACAAACTATTAACAAAAAGATGGAATTCTATGTCCTACTTCATTATTTGTTTAGTATAGAATATCAATATTATGATTTTCTTGATCTTAGCAGTTCAGAAGAATTATGATCAGGCCAGTGAATACTTAGTTCTGATGACTTATGGCAAATGCAAGAAACAAGTTTGTACATCCTCCTATATTGTGGTTGTTATAAGCAAAGTATTCACCATATGTATAGTGTTCATTTTGGCTGAAAAAAAAATACATTGTGCTCTTAGTAAATAATTGTGCCCCAAGCTTTAATACATTATAACGGAGGTTCCTTATTTACCTGGTTTGTTTCAGCTGAATTTCTACCACTGTTGTTTGTAAATTCAGTAATTGGTAGCAAAGTAATAACCTAAGAAAGATTTGTTTGGAATATAAAAGTATGCAGGTTTTCACCAATGTTAATGTAACATTGTGTGATGTGTCAAATAATATTTTGCTTCTAATTTTTAGGCACACAAAAATCGAGTAGTTTTTAGGAACATAAATAACCATTTTGAATTTTTATGTAAGCTGTAAATCAATATACCTACGATTTTCACACCTTTTAAGTTTGAAGACTTCTTTATATTTGAAGAAGACATCATCTATATTTTAATAAATTTTTGAGGCCTACTTTCTATTGTGAAAACTTATTGTATTCCTTCATGTTTTAAACGGAGAATTTATTTTGTAAAATTTGTTTGCTTTTTAATCCTTGATCCAAAAAAAAAATCTGTATGTAACTGAAAGTGTTAAAAATACTTTTAGAAACTGGGATAATTAAGCTTTGATTAATAGAAAGCATAGAACTTATCTCACTGTTTCTGAATATAACTTCTGTTTAAATAGATACAAAAAATTTTGTTATTAATGAGCTCTGTGCTCTTTGTGAGGGACATCACAAAGAAATGAGTAGCAGTTGAATTTTAGAATCATACCCCTAACAAAAAAGACACAAGAGCTTGTAAATCAAATTTTGTACTCTTATTTTACTTAATTACATCAATAGAAATGAAATAGCTATTTCAAAACTGCAAATATAATTAACTTAAAAAAATTTTAATTTATAAAAACTTTATAGATATATCAGGAGGCAAAGAGCAGTAAGCATTAATTTTAGTTAGCTAAGCTCTTGAGTCTGATAAGCTAAAAATAATTAATTTTGGGCATTATGAATTTTATTTCTTGAATGCAGGGTGTCTCACAAGTCCTTATACATAGGAAAGTAATAATATTCAACTGTACATGTATTCAACTTTTATATTTACTTTATTCAACTGTATGCAATCCATACTAGGAGATCATATGCTCAAACTGAGCACCCTGTGTTGCTTGCACATAACAATCCTATCTCTGAGTAACCAATGCATGTTACAGAGAACAGACAGTGTTGTGACATTCAGTGCAGATGGTCTTTAATTCGTCCAGTGTTCAAGGGCGATTTTCGTACATTTGAGATTTTAGGTGATGCCATTAGAAGAAAACCAAAGGGAGTCAAATCTGGACTTCAAGGTGGCCATTCCACCACCCCACATTGGCCTATCCATTTGTGTGGTAGTATTTCATCCAACCAAGTTTGAACAGTTATGGCATATTGGGGCATTGCCCCATCCCACTACAACAAGGTGCTAAAGGTATTATGTCCTCTTAGGGTACCAAAATGACATGTAACATTTGGAAATAAGTCACCTGTGACTGTGTCATAATAAAAGTAAGGTCTTATGATGAATTGCACACCAAACAGACACCCTGGATCATTCTGTACATATGTATCTTCAACCCAGTGTGGTTGTGCTGCAGCCCAGTAATGACAGTTGTGGCAGTTGACTGTCCCATTCAACTGAAAGTTTGCTTTATCACCGAAGATTATGTCAGCCTAGAGAGAGGGTTGTTCCTGAAGTTTTTCTAGTACCTAATCACAAAACTGCTCTCTGTGGTCCATGTTGTCTCTATGCAGATCCTGTACCATTTGCATTTTGTATGAAAACTATATGTATCCAGAATCCTCTGTTTCTTCTCAGGATTCTGGATACATATAGTTTTTGACCTGGCTAAGTTTATCTGTAACCAAACTAGTCTCCTTCAGTCTCTTCAGAATATTACTATGGCATGTGACATGGCTTTGGCTTGTATGGACGTAACCTGTGAAATTCCTCACATGCTTCTCACTGACTTTCCAGCAACATGAATATGTACCAATTTCACTTTCTCCTGTGGTGTGAGATAATATATCGTTACTCTGTCGTTCATCAATGTGTCAACTCATCTGAAACAATAAAGAAGAGCACATAGTTATTTTTACTTGTGACCATGCATATGGACATATGGAATACCTGTGTCTATGTATAAGTAATTATGGGACACCCTATATCTTCCCACACATATCACAAGGTTGTCACACTAGAACTTCTGCTCTTGTTTATGTGGACTATGGCATACTTGTAGTTTGCGAAGACAGCAAAAATCCATACTTTTTCATTTACTAAGGCATGTGCCAGCAGGGTTAGGCTGTCGTAATTTATGCAAAAAATGCTGTTGTAATTCTGCAGAAAAAACGATGTGAAACTCCTGTAATTTTGTTTGTAATATTTGATGTGGCTTTGTGACAGAGTTTCTGAGATGCTTTTATAGTAACAGAATTTTCTTGCATATAACATGTTGAATTTTTGTGCAACAAAATATTTTGAAGTGAACTTTGTACCATTTCTTTCGTGAAACATGTCGGACCCCATAAAGTAGCTGCTCTTTTAGATAGTAAATTTAGAAATTTGTGACCTTGAATTTTCGTAACAATTCACTATACCTGTAGCACCGTAATTGTTGAGTATAACAAAGCATACCAAATGTCACAAGATCGTTTTTTGATAAACCTCTAAATTACCAAATATATTTCAAAGCATTTTCTGTCTTATTGCATAGTTTTCATTTTAATGTTCAGTTCCAGTAAGCATTAATGAGTTACTATTTGTATAACAGTAGAATGACCAACGATCTCAATGCTAACCAGGGCAGGGGTTACCTCAATCGGTAGTGGGCCAGGCTTGTAACTGCAGTTGCCTGGTTTGAGTCCCAACTGTGCCTACATTGAAAATTTTTTCTGTAGACCCATCACCCTGCCCTCTGAGAGAAAAGACACTGATGGGCAAAGAAAGGCCACTGTCCATTGGATGGATGTTAAGACATACTTTGTGCATGTTAAAGAATATTCTAGATGGCCTTGATAAGAGACTTCCATTTATCTTCTACCAGCTGTACAGTGGATTCTTCTCCCCAAACTTACCCTGAGCCCTTGGGGTTCTTGTGACTTGACCATTTAGCGCCATTTAGCGCCATTTGTGCACAAAAGTGTTGCTCAGAGGTAGAACTAGGAGGACTCGGAACTGACAACACAAGTAATCCCAGTATTCCCAGCACTCAGGCTGGCATATTTTGTGTTTAAGATTTTGAATCATATTTTTAAAACTAAAAAACTTAATTAAATCACACTAATTAATCTGCACTTGCAATATCCTAATTTCAAAATAAAATTTCCATTAACCTAGACTAATGGTTATCTTTTAGGGTGGGAAACTATTAAATATGTCTACAGCAGAAAAAAAGTTAAATTTATATAAGTGACCCAAAAAAAGTAAATTCCATTAGGTTTAAAAAACATAATTTCATATGGAGTGGCAAAAAATTTTCTTGAAATTGCAAAGTGAATTCGCATATATAGATAAAAAGAATTAGCTTGGTAGTGGCATAAAAAGTAAATTCGAAAGGGTGTAGCATAAAAGTAATTTTTCTTGTGGGTTTCATAAAAGTAGATTTGCTTGGGGCAATAAAAAATTAATTCGCATGGAGGGGAAAATGTCTAGGCGCTGCCAACTTCAATATTCCATGCATTATTTGCATTTTAATATTGGAACTTAAAATATGGGAAAAGAAAGTGTGTTGAAACTCAAGCAAATACAATGTGTTATTAAAGTAACACCGTCATTATAAAAAGTATGCAATAATAGTACGAATTTAGACGTCATTGACATATTTAACTTTCGTTCATAAAAAAAAGCACGTTCATGAAAATAGGATAATGATGTGAAAATATTCATTAAAACTAAAGACGTGTATGGCTTAATGTTCGACAGTACATTTTTGTGAATAATACAAGGATAATTTTTTAAGAATGTCTTTGCCCAAATTAATCTGATATGCTCCATTTGGCTCGTAAGAGAACATTCTTTTTCATTAGCTTACAATTTGATAAACATTAGTAAAAAACGAACTTGAAATACAAAGGTGAAATTGATTGCTTAAATTAAAAATACTTTATTTTAAAATGAAAGGAGTGTGTGTTCCTTTTTTTTTTCGTGCATTTCCTCACATGAAGTTTTAGAATTTTTTTGTCATAAACTTCTTCTGAATTTTTAACTAATTAATATGCTTGAAATATATGGGCTTATCAGAAGCTAAACAGGTTAATTTCAAATTCTTACTCTCAAATTATTTTCAAATCTGTATATTTTCAGAATTTTAGATTATATTTGAAGGCTACTTTCAGTGAGAAATTTACCCTGAAGTTGTTTACAAAGTTACAAAAAACTTTTTGAATAATTTTTTTGTGGATTTAATCGGTTTAACTTCTGATAAGCTCATACACCTGCTAAAAATTAATGTTTACGGACTCAGTGTCGTGTTCGGTTAGCTTTGAACATCCGCATATAACTCTATTATAATAATGCTACTGATTTAACTGTTCATATGAAATATTTATTACAACAATTATAATAAAGCAAAAGTAATTAAATCTGTTGAGCTTTTCTTCTCCCTATTCCTTCCCACCTTCTAGTCCTGCTGAGGTGAGAAGATTCCGCGTCTTTTTTCAATTAAATCAGTAAAGAATATTGTTTCTTGTTCTTCAGGCATGACTCGAATGAATTGTAGCAGTTCTTGTGCACAAGGCTGTGCTTGCCAACCTACCACTTACATGAAACACCCAGAGCTGAAACTTTACACCAGCAGACTGCCTGCCACAAGTGATTTGTGTCTGCTGTCTCCACTAGGTGGTGGTGCTGCAGTCTCATCTGAACATCAGGTGTGAAGGCCCTCTGTTGCACAACCTGCTGATTCCCACACTCCTTGCTGTCCACGGTGCTGTGAGATCGATGTTCAAACAAGATGCAACTCTGCTGTGTTCATGTCATGGACAACTTTTTGTTGTTGCTGTTTTCTCACTTGGAATATTTTTTTGATGAAGTTTATCCATTTTTTTTTAAGATGTGAAGGACGTGATTTAAAATCTAAAATTGTGTTATAATTTCCAAAATATTCTGTACAATGTTTGTAATAATATTTTGAATGGTAATTTTTTTTTTTGAAATGTTTCAAAAAGTTCTAAATGAATGGTTTACTATTTTTAACTGTTGTCTTCCCCCAAGTCTATTATCAGTTGCCTTTGACTATGGACAGTTATATAAATCAAGTTTGTTAGTTGAAAGCTTTGAAGCTACAACATATATTTAAGGACTTGTGAAAGGCTAAAAAAATGCTTATAAAAAGCTAAAATGCAACCTTAATATAAAAGGCTACACCTTATGAATAAAGCATTTATTGTAAACTAACTTGTTAAGCATAAAATGTTTTGAAAAAAGATATAGATTTCTGTATTTTTCCCCAGCTATTAAAATATAAAGCGAATAACTTTGAAGAAATTATTTTTCAAGATGCTGTCGCATAGCATTGTGAAGAGGGGGTTACTAACCATCCTTCATTAAATAGGAAAATTGACAACGGAAGAAATCCATATAAAAATATACGAATATGCTAAAAAGTATACAAAAATGTGTTCTAAAAAGTTAAGCATGGAAGTTATAGTATAAATTCAGTAATTGATTTTATAACTTCGAAGTTTTGATTGGGATTTTACAACTTGAGAGAGCAACTATGGCTACATTCGCCAAACAAATAACTTCAAAGGAAATAAGACCTCCCAGTTTTTTCGTTAGAGAAACCAATATTGGTGTCCTATTTTCTTTTGTAGTTATGATGAAATCACACCTTTTTGAATGCATATTCGAAGATAGGATTTTAATGTGCATAGAGACTATAAGAGACGTCACTAAAAACTTATAATTGCCTAGAAGGCGAAAACTTATAGTCCCTATGTTAATCTGAACGTCAACATATAACTGACCCCACTCACCTTTTGGAGGACGAAGGGAGGGGAGCGTAGTCTGAGGCAGGGTGAATAAAGGTCTGAGGTAGCAGATGACACTCCTTATCATAAGCTTTCATTTAATCTATATACTTTACGATCAGTCCCTATTAATATTCTTTTCAATCTTGCAAGCTTTGGAAAAGGTAACTTGAGATAACCTAGGACACTTCCCATGCCACAAGCTTTCATTTGACATATAACTCGTTACGATATTACACGGTTGGGAAATACTGTGAACAATTGACAAATCCACAAAACTGACAGTCTTCCACAAATATAAGGCGAAAAACAGTAGGAAGGTAAAACAAGTTTTTTGTGTAAATGGATGTTTTTACTAATGAAGGAAAAGTTAACAAATAACCGTAATAAAATTTGACTAGTTGTATAGAACAATAGAAATAAACTGGAAGATAACTGTTAGTGGGGCAGAGGTTCAGTCTGTAGCATTTCAGGCTCGTAATCTACAGTTCACAGGTTTGAGTCCCATCTATTCCGGTCGACATATCCCGCTAGTGGGAACCCATCCCCCACTATCTGCCTTCGATCAGAAAGGGGACACAGATGGGCTTGGAAATGTGTATGTCAAATCAGATTCAAAGCTGTAGCTCCATGTGCAGGAGAGTTGTAACTTTTGAATTAAGGAACGCGCTGGATGGCTTTGCAGGCGGAGGTGGCTCAGTCGATAGCGCGCCAGGCTCGTAATCTGTAGTTCCCAGGTTCGAGTCCCAGCTGGGTCAGCGTTGAGATTTATCTCCGCAAAATTTCCCCGCCTTGCCCACTGTCAGTAGGGGACACCGATGGGCTTGAAAAGGCCGTCGGATGGGACGTTAAGCCGTGGCCCCGTGTGTGGGAGAGCCATACTCTGTGCACGTTAAAGAACATGCTGGATGGCCTTGACGGGAGGCTACCATCCGTCTCCCAACAGCTGTTCCAGTGGGTCCCCTTCCCCAACCTCTGAGCCTTCGGGGTCCTTGTGGCCTGGCCATTTAACCCATGGTGTGCAAAAAAAAGTGCCGCTCAGAGGTAAAACAATCCAACAATCAATCCATAAGGCTTTGCAGGTAGGGTTTCATCCCTCCTAAATGTAGTGATTATTAAGCTTTGTCCTTCAATCCAAAAAAAACGTGAGAACTTGTCATAATAGGTAGGACCACTAAATTCGGTATACAGCGTCATGTTATAAATTAGTAACCTGGGGGTAAGTAATTGGCAGGTGTAACGCGAGCTATATCTCAAAAGTCTCTGCATTGAAAGGATCGTGGTATACCTCAAATGTTTTCTGGAGTGAGGGAATCTCACTAAAATCGATCGATTGTAAACTTTGTATGTCAAATGAAAGCTGTTTCACAAGCTTTCATTTGACATACAAAGAACATAATATTTTATAGACTTGAACTGGGTTAAGGACCCGAGCAATGCCTTGTAGATCTGCTACAGTCAGGTGATAAAGAATGGAATGAAGATGTATGATGCTTTCTTTATGAAAACCAACTATGAAAAGATAGCAATATTTTTACCACATCGGAGCGAGAATTACGCTCAGTCGGAGTAACGGGCTCGTAATCTGATGTTACCAAATTAAAGTTTCCATTGTGATTGCTTTGAGATTTTTGCTATACTTTTGATTTGGCCATTTAGCCTATCGTGAGCAAAAAAATGGTACTCCGAGGTAAAATAATCCAAAGTCATTTGTGAATAAGCTCTCCATTTTTGCTATTTGTATATTCTTAAGTGAAATCCATTTTTAAACATGCAATGTGCAACAAAGTAAAACTAGAAATGCAACATTGCGTTGCACAAAATTTCTCAAACGCAAGTCAACAGCGACAGATTAAGGCTGAGGTGGCCAAACAGTCTATCACATTCAACTGTGGTCGATCCCGTAGCTGCCATAATCACTAGTGTGAACGCACTGCCACAACTGTATCAAAAGTCGATGTTTGTGAGCGAATTTCCAGCTAGATTTAATGGATTATTTTAACAAAGTGTATAATTCTACATAGTATAATTGTGTAATTCTAGTAATATGATGCTAAATTATTTATGCTTAGCTGGTCAAGCAGTGTTAAATCATTATTATGACGTGGTCGATCGCGTAAGATTTTGTGTCTTAAAAGTCGATCGCCTGTTATAAAGTCCAAAAATTTGGACCTCTCTGGATTAAGGTATCTGAAAGCCCAGCTGCAAAAGATTCAAGCTGCCCCTCCCCTTTTTTTTTTGAGAATCCTAGTAAGGGAAGTGAAGGCAAAACTAATTAAACTGTTGTATATTTTACTCATTTTTCAAAGAAATTTTTTAAAGATTTTAAATGGAGTTTTACTGCAATGGTAAATCGAATCTATTCCCCAACCCCCAGTCAAAGAAGGCCTAAGGAGTAGAAGTCCACCTCCGCACAAGCGTAAGTGGTGCCACTCTGCGGAATTTTCCCGAAGCCGAACGTGGCAAATTGGGGTACAGCCACAAAAACAACTGTAAGCCGTGATCTGCGCAGTGCAATCGCTTTAGCACGCTGCAACTATGGTATGTCATTTAATTAGTGTTTCAATCTATCGAACGACATGGCTATTTGTCTACAGTCGTAGCGTAAAGTTATTCAATGAGTATTTTATCCCGTTCAGGAGTTCATGCTACGATAGCTGAAAATGCGTAGTAAGTTTATTTTGAGTAATTTTACAGAATTTTTAAAATTAATAATATCTAAATTAATACATTTAATCATCTTGAAAATGCATAGGTCAACGAATGTTACAGTTTTGTGCTCCCTGGAACATATAAATGAATATAGGTTTATACACTTTGTTTTAATACTGTAGTTCTTTTTTATGGTTGATACGAGAAGTACTTGCTGCCATCTGTTGACTATTTGTACAAGTAACATAATAGATATGCTCTTATTGAAAATATGTGCAGTTGGGTAACATATATATTTATACAAAACTCTTTACCGTGCATTAATATATAAATCTCAGTTTATTATAATATACTGAATATTGTAAAGTGTTTAAATATTAAAATTTTCTTGTTGAGCTCAGCTACTACCTATTTTACAAAATGGAATATTAACATAAATGATTTTGTAGTGCTCTTTTTTATTTTTTCTCTAAACGAAAAGAAAATTATAATGGGCCTTGTGAAAAACATATTTTGGAAACGAGCATTTTTCAGAGTCAAAGTGTAAGTAAAATTTGTCACGTGATGTAAGCAATTAAAAACCTTGCTCATCAGTGCAAAATAGCGCAGGAAACTCGCTCCTCTCCCTGACAAGGTGCTTCATCACAATGCACAAATTTGTCATGTTTAGAGGGCGCTGCAATCGAAAAGTTTACGTTACGCCTATGGAACACTATTCTCCCTTAGACACTCCTTTGCCCTAGTGGTGGGACTAGGCCGGGGGCCCAGTGAGAGGGTCCTGATTGGATTTTGAAAAACACTTTTTTTTTCCCAAAAATTTTTAGGTGAATATTAGAGGCCCTATATAGTTAGAGGTTGGCCATCTCAAATTTGGACGCCATGTTTTGTCGTCGCTCGGATTGTTTAGCATGCATAGCTGAATGGTGTTGTTACGACAGATGAACGAGCAACAGTGACTTCATGACTTAACGTGACTTGAACACTAGTGTGTGCTTTTAAGATATTCTCGGCTTGCAAGAGACCAGATGGACAGATAAAGGTCAGATTCTTAAAAATAATCTTAAATTTCTCTTTTCAGGGAGGAACGACAATAAGCATCACAAAGGCGTGGGTCTGCTTCTCAGCAGACACGCTAGTGATGCTCTTCTAGGATATGAGTGCATTAATGAAAGGTTTCTTACAGCAAAATTTCAGACAAGCGTTAAAGACTTGAATGTTATCTGCTGTTATGCCCCCAGTGAGGATGAGAAGGATAGGTTTTACGGACAACTTCAGGATATTTTGAATTCTGTCAAGAAAGGAGATATTACCCTTGTTCTAGGTGACTTCAATGCCAAAGTTGGTACTGACTCTGACCTTTGGGGAGGGATGATAGGCCCTTTTGGTATTGGTAGCTGCAATGGGCAACGTCTCCTACAGGTAAGTAAACTCGATTGATTCAGAATAACTAACACTTGTTACAAACACCGCGACATACATAAGTACACATGGGTTTCACCCAATGGGCTGCATAAGAATATGATTGATTATATATTAGTTAACAGCAAATGGGCTAGTTCTGTTAGGAATACGAGGTCATATAGGGGAGCTGAAATTTAATCTGACCATTACCTTGTTAAAAGTGTCTTGCAACTTAAAAAGTGTTGTACTAGGGTTAAAAATTTTACTTTTAATACTGAAGCTCTGAAAGACCCAGTTATTGCCAAAACTTACCATGATAGGTTACTTAGTCATTATGACAGTTCTGGTATGCCTACTACTGAAGTTGAGGAAGAATGAGATCATTTTAAACAGGCTTTTTTGGACACTAACAGTATTCTTTTAGGAAAAGAGCAGAGGAGACAGAATTATCTGAGTGATAAGGCACTTGAGCTTATTTCGGAAAGAAAGAACTGCAGGAATGTCCTTAATCAATACCCTACTAGTCCTAATAGAAAGCATTACAGAGAACTTAATAAACGTGTAAAAGATCAGTTAGCTGCTGATAAGAATCTATGGCTTGGCTGAGGAAGCAGTTAGCACAACAGCAGAGAGCTGTACCAGATAGTTAATGTTTTGTGTGGTAGAAAACGGACAGGTATACAGGGATTGAAGGATAAACAAGGTAAGGTTATAGAAGGTGAGGATTCTGTCATGGCTAGGTGGGCTGAGCATTTCAGTGATGTTGTAAACAGTGTAGTTGGTTCTACTCCCATTGTTTGCAGTGATGATTGATGCATTGGTGGCTTTCATGTTGGCCCTATAACACAATCTGAAATTATTTGGCTGTTTCTAAAGTTAAACTACATAAATCCCCAGGGGTAGATGAAATTACTACGGAAATGCTTAGAGCTGCGAATGTTTCGGTTACCACTTGGATGACTGAAATTCTGAATATCTTTTATGATAAAGGCATGGTTCCTAAGAATTTTACCAGAGCTATTGTTATCCCTATTTTCAAAAAAGGTGATTGCAGTTCTTGTGATAACTATAGGAGTATCAGCCTACTCTCTGTTCCAGGTAAAGTTCTTTCCATGATTGTGCTTAATAGAATTAAGAATCTGGTTGACAGTCAATTGCGTGATGAGCAATGTGGATTCAGAAGTGGTAGGGGATGTGTGGATCAGATATTTTCACTTAGGCAGATTCTTGAGAAATGTTTAGAGTTTCAGAAACCTTTGGTTGCTAGCTTTGTTGATATCAAAAAGGCTTTCGACTCTGTTGATCGTCATAATTTGTGGTTGATTGTGATATCATATGGTATACCAGACAAGTTAGTTAACATAATGAAAGCTCTCTACAATAACACTGAGTCGTGTGTGAGAGTTGGTAAGGCTTGTAGCAATTGGTTTAGCATTACTTCTGGTGTTCGACAAGGATGCATTTTGTCTCCTTTTCTCTTTAGCTTGGTTGTTGATTATGATATGCGAAATTCACTTCAAGAGAAAAATGTTGGCTTTGAGATACGAAAATTTCTGATTTAGATTATGCTGATGATTTAGCCTTTTTGGCAAATGATGTTGATGAGATGAACTCTTTCATTCGAGCTGTTGATGAAACTGGTAGTAGAGTAGGTTTGGTTATAAACAGAGAGAAAACTAAAGTGATGAAAATTGGTCAGGCAGGCTGTGAATCAGTTAATCTGAATGGCTGCAGTCTTGAGCAGGTGTCACAGTTTAATTACCTTGGAAGCTGTGTAACAGATAGTGGTGATATGCGGCATGAGATTAACAGACGAATAGGGATTGCTGCCGGGACTTTTAATAATCTATAGAGAATGCGGAGAAATAGGCGTATACACCTAAAGACTAAAATTAGACTATAATAGTTTGGTTCTTTCTAGGGTTAGTTATGGTAGTGAAACTTGGACGCTTTGTGAACAAGATAACAGGAAACTTGATGTTTTTTATTCTAGATGCCTACGCAGTATCTTGGGCATTAGGTGGTTCAACTTTGTAACTAATGATGAAATTAGTTAAAGGAGTCGGCAACCTCCTTTAAGCAGCATATTGTGCAGAGAGAGACTCCGTTGGTTTGGCCATGTTGCCCGTATGGATAATTATAGATTGGCGAATAGGGTTATGAACAGAGTGCCTAAAGGCCTCAGAAAGAAGGGGAGACCTGGGATGCGGTGGGCAAATAACAATGTCAAACAGGACCTTGTTAGAATTGGTGTGCAGTGGCCAGATGCAGGAGATGTAGCTCAGGATAGACTTACTTGGAGAACTAAATTGCGCGGTCTGGTTGGACCTCCGTAGCCCATGGCTGCCTGAGGACGATGATGATGATGATGAATTATAAACTGGTTTTTAATAGTATTCTTTTATGTTTCCCCGTGTCAGAATAATAAATATAAGTTTCTGCTTCCGAATTTTTGTAGCCTTTTGAACTTAGCTTATGGCAGTGGTGCACAACCTTTGTATGTCAATGGCTTCACAAGAGATATTTTCTGAGCTTGAGCACGGCAGTAAGAAAACATATAGTAAATGCAAAAATTACTTTATAATGCTACTGATTACTTGTAGCAAAAGAACAAAATAATTTTTTTTTTTGAATAGTGTAATCGCTTAACTTGGTGATGTTACATTATTGAAAAATATGGACTGCATACCACTATTAAAAATTCTTTTAAAAAATCAAAGCATAACTTTGCACATAAACACAATACTTCACTAAGAATACTACATACGTAATCGCGTGGGGCGAAGGTGGCTCAGTCGGTAGCGCGCCAGGCTCGTAATCTGTAGTTCCCAGGTTCGAGTCTCAGTTGGGTCAGCGTTGAGATTTATCTCCGCAAAATTCCCCGCCCTGCCCACGGTCAGCAGGGGACACCGATGGGCTTGGAAAGGCTGCCGTCCGTCGGATGGGACGTTAAGCCGTGGCCCCGTGTGCGGGAGAGCCATACCCTGTGCACGTTAAAGAACACGCTGGATGGCCTTGACGGGAGGCTACCATCTGTCTCCCAACAGCTCTTCCAGTGGGTCCCCTCCCCCAACCTTCTCTGAGCCTTCGGGGTCCATGTGACCTGGCCATTTAGCCCATGGTGTGCAAAAAAGTGCCGCTCAGAGGTAAAACAACCCAACAACGTAATCGCGTTATTTGCAAATTTGTAATAACAGTAACAAGACTAACAAGGTAAAATATAGAGTAAATTTTTGACATCAACCTAAGCTGTCGCTGGTTGTGCCCTACTAGCTTACAGCTTCGTAAGGTGAAGACCCGGCCCTGGTTGGCAACAAAAATTCATGATCAATGCATTTTTCTAGTTAGCAGCTGCAGCAAGCAAATGTTCAGCAAGTTAGTCTAGTGCACAATGGACAAAGAAAAGAACAAAGAAATAATACTAGTATTAGAAAAACTCCATTTACCGAAATGTGAATTACAAAACCGAAGCTTTTCTACATTTCGTTGTGATCACTGGCCTTGTGCGGTATAAGGTAGTTTAGAAATGTTCAGCTTTTTATACTTTTTAAATAGTTTAGTTATGGGGAGAAAATGGTCATTAATTATTATACAAAGTGGCAGAAAAATATTTTTGCAATGGTGGCTGAATCATAATAACCGTTGAAAGTATCAAGAACCGAAGGTTCAATACCAGGAATCTCATCCACAGGAGTTACTCATATGGATGTTGGAAAAAGGGCGGTAAATCAGGTTGGGGTTGTTTTACCTGTGAAAGGCGCTTTTTTTTACACACAACGGGCTAAATGGTCAGGGCATGAAGACTCCGAAGGCTCAGAGAAGGTTGGGGGGGGGGGACCCACTGGAACCGCTGTTGGGAGACGATAGAAGCCACCCGTCAAGGCCATGCAGTGTGTTCTTTAACGTGCACAGAGTATTACTCTCCCGCACACGGGACAACAGTTTAATGTCCCATCTGACGGACGGCGACATTTCAAAGTCCATCAGTGTCCCCTAGTGACCGTGGAGAGGGCGGGGAGTTTTGTGGAAATAAATTCCAATGCTGGCCCAGCGGGGACTCGAACTTGGAAACTGCAGATGACGAGCTTGGCGAGCTATCGACTGAACTACCGCAAGTCGATGCTGTCCCGAGATTCAAAAACTGCGAATTCCAATATTTCGCCAATCTTCAACCGAAACAATAATTCCTTTTTTTTTGTTGTTTTTTGAAATCGAGTTAAAAATAACAAGTTTGCTAAAGTATCGGCATTTAAAAAAATCTTATTAATATGAAATATGTAACGTTTTAAAAATTGGTGCTAAAAGCTATAGGATACCCCCGTTTAGCGCGGTTGATACATTCCGGGCAGTCCCGTTTTAGCTAAGAATATTATTCCATGCATGTTAATCTTGTAATAGGCCCCAATAAATATGAAAAGAAATAGAGACAAACATTATCATTCGTAAAGATAAAATCAGGACTGAAAGCATCACTGAGAAGCCTCCCATTGGACGCAAAACTTTCATTTCTGTAATCGTGGACTGAAAGCATCACTGAGAAGCCTCCCATTGGACGCAAAACTTTCATTTCTGTAATCGTGGACTGAAAGCATCACTGAGAAGCCTCCAATTGAACGCAAAACTTTCATTTCTGTAATCGTGGACTGAAAGCATCACTGAGAAGCCTCCCATTGGACGCAAAACTTTCATTTCTGTAATCCTGGACTGAAAGCATCACTGAGAAGCATCCCATTGGACGCAAAACTTTCATTTCTGTAATCGTGGACTGAAAGCATCACTGAGAAGCCTCCCATTGGACGCAAAACTTTCATTTCTGTAATCGTGGACTGAAAGCATCACTGAGAAGCCTCCAATTGAACGCAAAACTTTCATTTCTGTAATCGTGGACTGAAAGCATCACTGAGAAGCCTCCCATTGGACGCAAAACTTTCATTTCTGTAATCGTGGACTGAAAGCATCACTGAGAAGCCTCCCATTGGACGCAAAACTTTCATTTCTGTAATCCTGGACTGAAAGCATCACTGAGAAGCCTCCCATTGGACGCAAAACTTTCATTTCTGTAATCGTGGACTGAAAGCATCACTGAGAAGCCTCCCATTGGACGCAAAACTTTCATTTCTGTAATCGTGGACTGAAAGCATCACTGAGAAGCCTCCAATTGAACGCAAAACTTTCATTTCTGTAATCGTGGACTGAAAGCATCACTGAGAAGCCTCCCATTGGACGCAAAACTTTCATTTCTGTAATCGTGGACTGAAAGCATCACTGAGAAGCCTCCCATTGGACGCAAAACTTTCATTTCTGTAATCGTGGACTGAAAGCATCACTGAGAAGCCTCCCATTGGACGCAAAACTTTCATTTCTGTAATCCTGGACTGAAAGCATCACTGAGAAGCATCCCATTGGACGCAAAACTTTCATTTCTGTAATCGTGGACTGAAAGCATCACTGAGAAGCCTCGCATTGGACGCAAAACTTTCATTTCTGTAATCGTGGACTGAAAGCATCACTGAGAAGCCTCCCATTGGACGCAAAACTTTCATTTCTGTAATCCTGGACTGAAAGCATCACTGAGAAGCATCCCATTGGACGCAAAACTTTCATTTCTGTAATCATGGACTGAAAGCATTACTGAGAAGCCTCACATTGGACGCAAAACTTTCATTTCTGTAATCGTGGACTGAAAGCATCACTGAGACGCCTCCCATTGGACGCAAAACTTTCATTTCTGTAATCGTGGACTGAAAGCATCACTGAGAAGCCTCCCATTGGACGCAAAACTTTCATTTCTGTAATCCTGGACTGAAAGCATTACTGAGAAGCCTCCCATTGGACGCAAAACTTTCATTTCTGTAATCGTGGACTGAAAGCATCACTGAGAAGCCTCCCATTGGACGCAAAACTTTCATTTCTGTAATCGTGGACTGAAAGCATCACTGAGAACCTCCCATTGGACGCAAAACTTTCATTTCTGTAATCGTGGACTGAAAGCATCACTGAGAAGCCTCCCATTGGACGCAAAACTTTCATTTCTGTAATCGTGGACTGAAAGCATCACTGAGAAGCCTCCCATTGGATGCAAAACTTTCATTTCTGTAATCGTGGACTGAAAGCATCACTGAGACGCCTCCCATTGGACGCAAAACTTTCATTTCTGTAATCGTGGACTGAAAGCATCACTGAGAAGCCTCCCATTGGACGCAAAACTTTTATTTCTGTAATCCTGGACTGAAAGCATCACTGAGAAGCCTTCCATTGGACGCAAAACTTTCATTTCTGTAATCGTGGACTGAAAGCATCACTGAGAAGCCTTCCATTGGACGCAAAACTTTCATTTCTCTAATCGTGGACTGAAAGCATCACTGAGAAGCCTCCCATTGGACGCAAAACTTTCATTTCTGTAATCGTGGACTGAAAGCATCACTGAGAAGCCTCCCATTGGACGCAAAACTTTCATTTCTGTAATCCTGGACTGAAAGCATCACTGAGAAGCCTCCCATTGGACGCAAAACTTTCATTTCTGTAATTCTGGACTGAAAGCATCACTGAGAAGCATCCAGCCTAGACTATCACACTATCAGCAACAAATAGTCACTTTCTCCAATGTTATAGCGATTGTGGTAAGTGCCTTGTTATCTCCAGATGAACACAAGCCGAGAATCTGTGTTGAAATTGAATCTGAACCGATCTGTGATGAGGGAGTGAGAATGGTTCAGTCTGAGCACGCCAGGCTTGTAATCTGCAGTTCCCAGGTTCGAGTCCCAACCATGCCTGCATTGAGATTTCCGCTAACAATTACCATGTTGTCTGTCAGAAAGGGTACATCGATGGACTTTGAAAGGACCACATTTTGGCCCATCCGGATATTTGGATTTCAAACACTACTGCTAGTGGCACGCAAAGTTAAAAAAATCAACTACAGTTCGTGAATTTAACGATTGAAGGTTTCACAGATTTAATTCCAGTTTTCCACGTAACAGAGTAATTTTTCGAATTTCTACTCTGCGTGGCCGAGTGGTTAGCACGCTTGGCTACTGATCTAAGTTGACGTGGGTTCGAGCCCAGGATAAAGGCATGGATGTATGTGTCGTTTTTCTGTTGAGGTCCTGTCATCCTCACAGACCTTCTACTGTGGCATATAAACTGACAGGCTCCTGTCAGACCTCTGTGGCAAGCAGCTGCTTGAGGAGGTATTTATTTATTTTTATTATTTGTCAGAAAAATTATTCCTTCTTTTCTTATAAGTTTTTTTTAAATATGTGGTTTTATTCCAATGCATATTTTCCTTTTTTAAAGTGAATATTATCATTGAATTTTGAAATCACTTTTCGTTATCTAAAATTGTTTTTTGCACGCATGTTAGCCATAAATAATGCAGTAATATTTGCTCATGTTCTCACAAATTTATTCACTATCCGCTTAACCAACCATATTTTTTTTTACTCTCGATGTTATTCGCATCAACATTGATCTTTTATCTGCGGAGTGCTTTTAAATGTGGATATCCGCATCCGGGCAAGACTAATTATAATAAAATAAATATAAACCCCCCTCAAGCAGCTGCTTGCCACAGAGGTCTGACAGGAGCTTGTCAGTTTAATGCCATAGTAGAAGGTCTGAGAGGATGGCAGGACCTCAGCAGAAAAACAACACAAACGTCCATGCCTTATCGGGCCCGAACCCAGGTCCCTTAGAACAGAAGCCAAGCGCGCTAACCACTCGGCCATGGGACGGCTACGACTAATTAGAGCTCGAATTTTAACTTTTCTGTACACACTAAAATTAGGAGAGTTCAGAAGTTTAATAGGCATAAATGAACTTTAGTAAATATATTGTAGACCCGACAACATTGCGATCAACGCTGTCAAAAGTCTGCCGTTATATGCTCAAGGAGTGTCTAAGGGAGAAGAGAGCTAGCTTCCATAGACGTAATGTAAACTTTTCGATTGCAGCGCCCTCTGAACATGGCAAATTCGTGCATTGCAGTGAAGCCACCAAGACAGTGAGAGGAGCTGTTCATTTTCTTCATGAGATACAATCATAACTTTTCTTTTCGTTTAGAGAGAAAATACTAGAAGTAATGTAATCATTTTCTTTAATAAAATCCAATTTTGTAAAACTAGTAGTAGCTTTACTAAAGAACAAAATTTTTATATTTTGAACAACCTACAGCATTTAGTATATTATAATAAATTAAGATTTATGTGTCAATGTACGATAACACGACCTATATAATTATATTTTATACAATTGCTGATAGTTTCAATAAATATCATATCGAGTTTTTTACTTGTATAAACGTTCAACAGATGGCAGCAGGCACTTCCCGTATCAACCATAAAAAGAATTACACTGTTAGAGCACAGTGCAGAAGCCAATGTATATCGATATGCTCCAGGGATAACAAACCTGCAACATACATTGACTTATATATATTCACAAGATGACTAAATGTATTAATTTACATATTAATTTTAAAAATTCTGCAAAATTACTCAAAATAAACATACAACGGCTTCACCAGGTATCGTAAAATGCACTCCTGAACGGAATAAAACACTCATTGAATATCTTTAGGGTCAGCTACCACTGTGCCAAACAGCCATGGCTGTTAGACATTTGGAAACACTGGTTAAATTGCAATATATATACCAATAGTAAGACAAACCATAGCTGCAGTGGGCTAAAAATGATTGCACTGCGCATGCCCAGGTCGCCCCTTACAGCTGTTTTTGTGCCTGCACATCAATTTGCGACGTTCAGCTTCGGTAAAATTCCGCAGAACGGCGCCACTTACGCTTGTGCAAAGCTAGCCTTCTTCTCCTTAGACCTCCTTTGGAACAGCTTCGAAACGCCCGCTTTTTAAATGCTTGATGCATTTGCATATATCGCAGCCAGCTCCACTCATTTGCATACTATACCACAATACTACGTCGCATTTTACACAACTGTGCATGAATTTCGTGCATTTTCATCGTAGGAGTTTTACAATAACTCGTTTTCTTCATTTGGTCCTTAATTTATGGAAACCTGTGTGTATTGGGATGGACTTGGTTGAATATATTATTACAGAATGACAGTGGTCACTGGGTTGGGTTGTTTACCACTGAGCGGCATTCTTTTTTGCACACAATGGGCTAAAGGGCCAGATCACAAGGACCCGAAGGCTCAGAGAAATTTGGGGGGGGGGGGAATCACCAGACAGCTGTTGGGAGGCAGATGGTAGTCTCCCGTAAAGACCATTCAGTGTGTTCTTTAAGGTGCACAGGTATGGCTCTCTCGTACACAAAACCACTGCTTAATGTTCCATCCAAAGGACGGCGGCCTTTTCAATCCTATCGGGGTCCCCTACTGGCCATGGGCAGGGTGGTCATATGGGGAGACTATGGACTTCTTGTCAGTCAACTGATGATGGGTACCCCCCCCCCCCCATAGGGGACCACCTTGATGTGGTGGGGGGGCCTAGAGTCCGGCAACCCGGTCGAAGGCTTTGCCGGCCAGATTGGATCCCCTGCTGGAGCATTGCCAAGACCAACCCGAGGTCGAAGATGCCGCCGACCGGTTCTGTGTTGACCGGTTGGGCGGTGACGGTGTCAGAGACCTCACCTATCAGGTGCTCTGGGTGAGCAGTTCGAGGACTCTTCTGAAAAGATTTGTCCCCCAGTAGGTCGAGCCCTCACCAAAGTCCAGGCCATACTACGAGTCTCCACCCTGGGCCATACTAAGAATCTCCACCCCGGGCCATACTAAGAGTCTCCACCCCGGGAGCCGAGCGAACTTGGATCTACATATCCTTGTTCATGGCTAACTGGGGAACAGATTAAAGTTAGGTTTCTTCCGGTGGTTAGCTTTCCTTCTATAGGACTGCTGCCATGTGAGGCCGGGGTTGAGTTGCGTCTATATGGCGTATTCTTGCCCCCCGGCTCTAGATAGCACGACTTTTCGAAACTGGTAGTGCCGTGTAGGCGGAATCGGGAATTGTCGTGGTTGCTTAAGATCGCAACACAAGAGAGGTGTGATGATGGGTCAGAACTTAATAATCATCAGCTACACAATTCCTAGGTGACACTAACGCATGTTCCTGCCAATTTCGGTATTTCACTAGATGTGACCACATTTCATAGTGAACCATTTGGACCAAGGGTTTTCAAACTTTTCCCGTTCCCCCCCCCCCACACTTTAGCACCGATGAAAACCGATGCCCCTTTTTGCTATTGATGCAATTCCCCACCCCCTTACTACTAACGGAATATGTCACCCCCCACCTTACCGGGGTTGCCCTCCATTGCATCACATTATTGATTAAAGTCTGTTAGTAACATGGAATTCGTCTCATTAATTCCTTTACCATTGACGAAATTAACTTGAATTGAGGTTAGAAATTCTCACAACAGAATACCCAGAGAACAGTACAGAGTACTGGTAAACTAAAGAGCATGGAGCTACCGATTGAAGAACCAAGGAAGAGAGAAGTAGATTAGAGTTAGCTGCGAACACTGCAAGACGAAGAGAGTAGAGGAAGGCTGGAGGTTAGCATTTTCGTGTCGTTATAGTACAGGAGATGCTACTATCGCTCTTTCTCATCTGAGAGCAGTAACAGAGCAGGATATAAAGAGGAAAGGAGTGTTGTAATTTACCGAAGCGACTGTTTATAACCTACTGGAATTTATCCCTCATTTTTACAATCAGCGAAGCAGATTTTTTATACGTACACGTTCAACCGTATTCAGCTGCATTCATTCAGTCATATCCAGATAGCTTGAAAGGCATTAACTTGCAATCCCGTGTAGGGTTGCGTTGTTTTACATTTGAGCGGCATTTTTTGCACATAATGGGCTAAATGACCAGGTCACTAGGACCCCGAAGGCTCAGAGAAAGTTGGGGGAGAGAACTCACTAGAACAGCTGTTGGGAGACAGATGGTAGCCTCTCGTCAAGGATATCCAACGTGTTCTTTAACGTGCGCAGGGTGTGGCTCTCCTGTACACGCAGCTACGGATTAACCTCCCATCAGAACGACGGCGGCCTTTCCAAGCCCATCGGTGTCCCCTACTAACCGTGGGCAGGGCGAGGAATTTTGCGGAGATAAATCTCAAAGTTGACCCAGTTGGGACACGAACCTGGGAACTACAGATTTCGAGCCTTGTGCTCTACCGACTGAGCCACCACCGCCACTCCCGTGTAGGCTCTTGACCCACAGTTCGAGAAACGCTGACTTTGGCATCTCAGTTGACTTTCATTTTTGACCATTTATATGTAATGTTTTTTATATTATATAATTTTTGGAAATTAAAAGTGCTATTCCACTTTTTTAACTGTTACTTTTACGCAGTATTTATGCGCACCGATCTTTTGATTCTCATGCGGCAGATCCAAAGGGTTTTTAGGTTGTTCTTTAATTTATGGAAACCATCGTATATTCTTTAATTTATGGAAACCATCGTATATTCTTCAAGAAGGGTAATGTAATACTACCGAGATGTAGATTCGGGATGGGTATTACCCTCTGAGCGGCACTTTTTTTTTGCAGATAATGGACTAAACGGCCAGGTCACAAGAACCCCAAGGATTTGAGGAAGGTTGGATAGGGAACCTCCTAGGCATTTGGCAGGAGACAGGTAGAACTGATGTTGGAATGAGATGTGGAATATATACAGGGTGATTCAAAACTTATCGTTCAAATTTCGTGGGGAGGTAGGGAATACGTCAGGAAACCGATTTCACATAGGAAAGAATGTCCGCAAATGTACACATGCGTATGTAGAGGGCGCTGTGTGTACCCAACCAGTGTACAGCTCGCCCGACCACCCCCACTGTCATCAGTGTACGAGCTGACTTACTAGTGATAAGATGAATCATTTTACGCATCAAGAGCTAGCGGATATGCATCTCGCATATGGGGCAGCTGGCGAAAGCAGCCGCCGAGCTAGGCAAGTTTACGAAGACCAATACCCCAACAGAAGAATACCGCAGCATCAAATGTTTGCACGTGTGCATCGCAATTTGCGCGAACGTGGTTCACTGCGCAGCAACATGCAGGATATGGGGAGAAGACGACTGACACAGATTGTCAACGTCGCAGAACAAGTCCTACAGTCCATCGAAGATAATCCGAATAACAGCACACGAGCTATTGCTCAGCAGCTTGGGGTCTCTCAGTCAGCAGTGTGGCGGATACTACACGAGGAACGTGTGCATCCTTACCATCTGCAAAGGATGCAGTTACGGCATCCTGACGATTATCCGAAGCGTGTGGAATTTGCACAATGGTTCAAGCAGAAAGGTGCCGTGGACCCCAGTTTTCCAGCTTCTGTCCTTTTTACAGATGAAGCTTCATTCAGTCGTGATGGTGTGTTCAATACACACAATTCACATGTGTGGGCTTACGATAACCCGCATGGTATGAGAAGTCACGCTGCGCAACATCGTTTTGCCGTAAATGTGTGGGCTGGAATCATTGGTGACTGTTTGTTGGGACCTTACTTGCTACCGCCCCGATTGGACGGCAGGAAATATCTAATATTTCTCGAGACAGTGTTACCGACTTTTCTGGGCGCTGTTCCTGCGCATATCCGCTGAGATATGTGGTATCAACATGACGGGGCTCCAGCCCATAGTACAATTGTTGCGCATGATTACCTGAACTGAACATTCGGAGCTCGATGGATCGGTAGAGGTGGACCAGTCGCTTGGCCACCCAGGTCACCTGATTTATCGCCCATGAATTTCTTTTTGTGGAGGGCCATGAAAGACCATGTGTACGAGACCCCCGTCGACAGTGAAATGGACCTTGTTGCACGAATAGTGGCCGCCGCAGGCATTGTCCGTGATATGCCAGGCGTTTTTGAAAATGTTCGGCGGTCAATGCAACGGTGCTGTGAATCCTGTGTCCGTGTAAATGGTTGCAATTTTGAGCACCTACTGTGAACCTGTACTTTACCTTGTTGGAATAAAAGTCACATTCGTTACCACTTAACTGTACTGTTTCCTTGTGTTCACTTTACTTGTCCATTTTGTTCATGTAGATGACGTTTGCGGACATACTTTCCTATGTGAAATCGGTTTCCTGACGTATTCCCCACCTCCCGCGAAATTTAAACGTTAAGTTTTGAATCACCCTGTATGTGCGAATCAGAGCCAGATCTAGGAAGGCGGGAAGGGGCCATGTCCCACACTCACTTTGAGAATGATGGTAAAGGAAATAAAGGCAAAAATTGTTAAACTTATTTAATTTTTCATTACTTTTTGAAGAATTCTTTTTAAAGATTTCTAAAATGGAAGAACTTTATACTAAAATGGAAATCCTTTGTTTCTTCCCCCCGCCTCTACCTTTTTCCGTCTCGATTGTGTTTCTTCTATCTCCTCCGTCTAGATTGCGTTTTTGCATCCCTTAATTTTCACTATCGATTGTGCTTCTTGCCCTCCTCTTAATTTTCTCCGTCTCCACTGTGTTTCTTTCCCCCTTTATTTTTTCTAGCTCAATTTTGTTTTTTACCCACTCACTCTTTATTTTTTCTTTATTTTGTTCCTGCCCTCCCCTTTTTTTTTTCCTGCTCGAACTTTATCTCCGCAAAATTTCCCTGCCCTGTCCACGGTCAGTAGGGGACACCGATGGGCTTGGAAAGGCCTCCGTCCGTCGGATGGGACGTTAAGCCGTGGCCCCGTGTGTGGGAGAGCCATACCCTGTGCACGTTAAAGAACACGCTGGATGGCCTTGACGGGAGGCTACCATCTGTCTCCCAACAGCTGTTCCAATGGGTCCCCTCCCCCCACCTTCTCTGAGCCTTCGGGGTCCTTGTGGTCTGGCCATTTAGCCCATGGTGTGCAAAAAAGTGCCGCTCAGAGGTAAAACAACCCAACCCAATCCTGCTCGAACTTGTTTCTAGCCTTCTCCCCCCCCCCCCATATACACACATGCAGTTTTTTCCTGCGTTCGGTCTTTGCTAGGAATCATGGCTTGCAATAATGCCTTGCATGATTCGTATGAAATTGAATGAAAGACAATGCAGTTAGCCTTTTGCTCAATTTCCTGAGAATTCCATTTCTTCCTTTTCAACTGATCGCATCTGGAGCTAATTAAAAGATGCATTGCACAGAGAGAGAAAAAACAAATCCTATTTTCGCACTTTCTGTGATAAAGGAGGATTGGAGCTCGCGTTTGCTTTCTAAGCCTTCTTAAAAAAATAAGATGTCTTGTGGCTCCTGTGGAGGGGGCCTGTTGAGGGACTGCAGACTGGTAATGGGAGGGGCCAGTCCAGTTGGCTCATTGACTTGTCCTCTGAGAAGCAAGGGGTCGCAGCCCCGGTTGAGGGGCAGTATTTGGGGAGTACCACGGACTGAGCTGCATACTCTATTCGTGAACTCGTCCTGTGGGCTCGTCGATGCGGTCTCAGTAATATCGTCTGTCGGAGTACTGTTCACTGGGGGGGGGGGGGGGGGGGGGGGGTTCGGCCCGATTACAATGGAGAGGACGAAGTTGGAGGCTCGCACACACCCCGATTGACGGGCTTATCGATGGAAAAGCCAAACTAAGAGTCCCAAGTAACGTTTTTGGCTGCCAAGATTAGGTTACTTATAAGAAAGACATGGTGGAGGATCTGAAGGTGCCTCTATGAAACTGGGTGCCGGCTTGTCGGTGTTTCTGGCGTGCCTTGCGGCCTCGATAGAGGGGCTGGCTGGGGGTCTGCCGACTGGAACTGAAGTCCCGAGTCGAGTGGACTAATCGGCCGGCCCCTGCGAAGTCCTAGGTCGACTTGGTGCCCTGGTGGAGAGGCTTTTCTGAGGGCCCGCCGACTGGAAGGATCCCCAGTCGAATGGGGCTGTTTAATCGCCTCAGCGAAGTCTGGGGTGTCATGGAGTTGGGATGGAGTGGCCTAGTGGGGGCCTTAAACTTTCATATTCTTTAACTTAGACTTTCATACAGGCGAGCCTGTTTAAGTGCAAACTCATTGGGTACAAAGTGCTGCTCATAGGTAAGAGCCGAAACTGCTCTCCTTTTGATCGAATTTATTCTGGTTCCGGTCGTATCTAAGTTGATCTGGTTAAACCAGATAAACAGAGTGTCAAGTCTTATCATCTGAGGTTACTGGATTTGGGTTGTTTTAGTCTAAAGGAGACATTTTTGGTACGATGTTGTTTCACAAAGAAAGATCTCGACACTGACATATTTCAGTCTCTAATCTGGGAATTGCAAATTACGAGCATGCCCCAGTACTAACTGTGTCCCACGAGCTTCAGATTCCAACTACACCACATTCTGTATTCCTCAAATACACAAGAACTTTTTTGTTGTGAGGTGATTGGATGAGGCACCTCTACGAACTTGCAGATATACAACCCTACTAATTTCCAGTATTGAGAAGAAACATTTTGGGCTGGTAACAAGGATCCCGAAGGCTCAGAAACGTTTTGGGGGAGGGGACTCACTGGAACAGCTGTTTAGAGACAAATGGTAACCTCCCGTCGAGGTCATCCAGAATTCTTTTACGTGCTCAGGGTATGGCTCTCCCGCACACGGGACCACGACTTAACGACCCATACGACGGACGGCAGCCTTTCCAAGCCCAACGATGTCCGCTACTGACCGTGGGCAGAGCGGGAAGTTTTGCGGAGATAATATCTCAATGCTGACCCAGCTGCGATTCGAACCTGGGAACTGCAGATTACGAGCCTGGCGCGCTACTGACGAAGTCACCCCTGCCCGCAAAAGGCCAAGGGAAGAACTCAGAGTAAACTATTGCACAATTCCTCTAAATTCGGTTTTTGACAATTCCTCAGTGACCCTTCCACCCTCGAAAAAAATAAAAGTAAAAATGTATTTCCTAGAATCATCATTGATGAATTTAAATTTACTCTTTCTGTTAGTGAGCTGTCTGGGCCCAGTCCTATTCTTTCATCTGTGGCGAATTAATTACAATAGTAATTAACGACGAAATATTTATGAAATACTTTTGTCCTATTTGTTCTTTAAGAGGTTAAAATAAATTAATGAAGATTTCGAAACATTATGTCATTTATAGAGATGAAAATAATTTAAAGAAAAACAGTCACTAGCCAATTTGTAAACGTTTTAAAAATGGAAACGTTTCAAAGATGATAGGTTGCATTGCCGCCTTTCTTGCCGCCATCTTTGCCGCCCTTTTAATTATGCATAATCGCCGGATTATTCACTTTTACCGTAACATATGTAATGTATGATATCAAAGGATTTTCGATACGGACCTTTTAATGTCTAAATCAATTAGTGACCAACAGAGAAAAATGTTTCCCTATCAATAGCATAGGATCAGTGGTTCTCAAACTTTTATGTTTAATGCAAGTCTCACACTTTTATGCTTAAGGTAAGTCTCAAACTTTTATGCTTAACGTAAGTCTCACACACACACATTTATGCTTAAGGTAAGTCTCAAACTTTTATGCTTGACGTAAGTCTCACACATTTATGCTTAAGTCTCAAACTTTTATGCTTAACGTTAGGAGGGGAACCATCTGAAATGTGTAGAGAAGGAGCTATCGAATCGTCGATATTATACCAACTCGTAGGAATGTGAATCTCGGATAGCGCTACCTCCCATTCACCATTCAGCACGATTGGCTGTGCCAGTCTCGTAGTATAATCGCTCTGAGTGTTAGAAGGGTAAACGTCAATGCTGGCGGAGGAAGGGAGAGTTAAGTAGAAGGCCATTTTCTAGGTATCCAGCTGGGAGTAGGATAATCTCTCCACTTCACTAAGACGCCTTTTTTGCGGTCCCGGTCCAAGATTTTTTCCACTGCGTAGAGTAAAGGAAGATTTATTTTCTGCAGTTCTCGGCTATAGAAAGTTCCACGTATCATGTTACCATCATTATCTACCACTTCGTAAACGGGAGGTGTTCTAGGTACGATTCTTTTCACTCCAAATATCTCTCGAGTCCACTGTTGCGACGCACCTTTCTTGAATGGTAGCTTCAAACTGCTGAGTCTCACGTGATCTCCCTCTTTAAAACGGACAGGTTCTGCCTGCTTCGGCGCTCCGTATAATCTCTCCCAGACGACACTCTCATTAAAGAGATCCACGTCCTTGGGAACAAGGTCATGAGCTCGATGTTTGGAAGCATTATAACCCTTCACTATGGAATCCAGAACGTGTAAGAATCTAAAATTTTTATGTTTAGTGAAATAACGCCATAATTTTTCTCTCAGGGTTCGATTCAGTCACTATAAGACACGAAGAAGTGAATGTTTTTTAGTTTTAGGAATTTTTGAAAAACACGGTTTGTGAATTCTGTCCCCTGATCAGTGTTTAGAGTCATGGGTTAACGACCCTGCACTAGAATCTGTTCAAATGCTTCTTTCACAGCAGTCCTTGTTTTCTTTTTCACAGGAACCGCCCACGAATAGCGAGATAAAATATCGATGACGATTAATATGTATCCATAGCCATCATTAAATCGTGCAATATTTTTCACAAACATTAAATCCGCCTTCCATTGTTGATCCAGGCCTGTCACGTACGTTTGGTTCCTTTTGAATTTGCTCGTTGCCGGTTTGTGTAGAGTGTATGTCTCTTGACCCGATAACCATTATCTGACTGTCTTTGGATCCTGTCCAGTACTCTGGGATAATCGAGTCACCCCTCCATAGCTGCCAGGGTTCTTGGGATCGTAATAAGGTTTTTCCAACGCGTCGTTCATCGACCAGCGGTAGCTTTCCCTCTTTAATCCAGACCTCGATAGGAAGGGAGTCAGGTAGGTCTATAGATGTACGGTCTGCAGCCTCTTCACACAACTCTCTCGATGTGTAAATGACCGGATGTTCATAGTACATCGCTTTTGTTCCCACCTCCACCAGACAGAATCGGTAACTCGGAGCCCACAACAATTTTCTCGACCCACTCGTCCAGAGTAACGAGTTTCTTCCACTGAGAAAAAGATAAGTTAATTCCTTTCACCGTCGGTTGTTTACGCAAAAATAATCTGATATCCACAGTTTTATTACACACGCTCAACCAAACGTTTCTTCCCAAATGCCTAGAATCTCCACAACGTGTGGCTAAATAATCTGGAGATAACGTGACCTCACAAATCACAGCTGTTGCTTCACACGATTCATAACGTAAATGAGTACACAACACAGTAATTGTTAGGTAATATCGGACTTTTATTTACAAAACCAATTGTCGCTAGTATACAGGTTGTCTTTTGCTCTCTTTACACGTCACCAAAGGACAGAGTTGGGTTGGGTTGTTTTACCTATGAGCGGCACTTTTTTGCACACCATGGGCTAAATGGCCAGGTCACATGGACCCCGAAGGCTAAAAGAAGGTTGGGGGAGGGGACCCACTGGAACAGCTGTTGGGAGACAGATGGTAGCCTCCCGTCAAGGCCATCCAGCGTGTGCTTTAACGTGCACAGGGTATGGCTCTCCCGCACACGGGGCCACGGCTTAACGTCCCATCCGACGGACGGCGGCCTTTTCAAGCCCATCAGTGTCCCCTACTGGCCGTGGGCAGGGCGGGGAATTTTGCGGAGATAAATCTCAACGCTGACCCAGCTGGGACTCGAACCTGGGAACTACAGATTACGAGCCTGGCGCGCTACCGACTGAGCCACCCCCGCCCCACCAAAGGACAGAGAGGAAAGAAAAGCGTCATCTACATAACAGAGGAGGCCTCGAGACCACGCCGTGTCAACAAATGCATTAGTAACAGCGTCAATGTCCAATGAGCGCACTGCATCGTTCAAATAAGTATTCAAACAATGTTCGTTATCATCGGGCTCTATAAGCCTAGTCCCGGGTAGCAAGGCTTGAATTAGATCGTGCACTACAATGTCCGTCAATAGCTGCATCAAATGCCCTTGATCCCCTGCCGGGGGAGTCAAAAGAAACGCTAGTAGAAGGTCTCTCTGTTCAGCGATGGCGTGCCGCAGGTGAAAATTAACATTGGGCCTGCGGTGATGATCAAGGCTGTTCTTCACATCGTTGCTACGGTTTTGTATTTCCTACCACTGGGCCAAGGCGAGATTCACACCGCAAGATGTTGAACCAGGTAGGGATTTGATGATGTCGAGGCGTCGACACCCATCACTATTACAGTAAGCGCACAATTGTAGGTTATTCATCACGAACCAAGTCTCGGTGGAATTAGTGATGTCGATTCTGCCCATCACCACTAGTAACTCCTGCCACTCCGGAAGGGTTAGAGTTGGTGCATAAGCTCTCCTTCCAGTGACTACTTAGATACTATTTACAGGCCTACTAATATATAAACATATTAATTGACATTTATTACTTAATACATTTAATATACTCTATACTGTGGTATAGAAACACATCGTTATACATTTAATATACTCTATACTGTGGTATAGAAACACATCGTTATACATTTAATATACTCTATACTGTGGTATAGAAACACATCGTTATACATTTAATACACTCTATACTGTGGTATAGAAACACATCGTTATACATTTAATACACTCTATACTGTGGTATAGAAACACATCGTTATACATTTAATACACTCTATACTGTGGTATAGAAACACATCGTTATACATTTAATACACTCTATACTGTGGTATAGAAACACATCGTTATACATTTAATACACTCTATACTGTGGTATAGAAACACATCGTTATACATTTAATACACTCTATACTGTGGTATAGAAACACATCGTTATACATTTAATACACTCTATACTGTGGTATAGAAACACATCGTTATACATTTAATACACTCTATACTGTGGTATAGAAACACATCGTTATACATTTAATACACTCTATACTGTGGTATAGAAACACATCGTTATACATTTAATATACTCTATACTGTGTTATAGAAACACATCGTTATACATTTAATATACTCTATACTGTGGTATAGAAACACATCGTCTTCAGACTGTGTTATATCACATCGATAAAACATAATATCCTGATTCAGTTCTCTATTAAATAAAATGGAAATCTTCAATATCAAAGAATTGATTTAGAAATATATTGAACATATTTTATATATTTATCCTAAAATCTGTCCTCATGGAGTCTCATAAACTAAGGCAAAACTAAATCCTTTATACATCTAACTACACTTCAGACATATCTAACTGAGAATTTATCGAAAATAAAACGAGTACCGCTTCACAATTTTATTGATTCCAATACATATAAACATTTCTTTCGTGATAATTGTAGCTACCTGTTGAAATATTAAAATAATATTTAAAAGAATTAACGATTCGCTTCAATTTAACACATTGTCTCTGTAACGGTTAAAAATCTCCTGCTCCAGTTTCTACGTTTGTAGAAATTGAATTATTTACCAAATAAAAAGATTGAATCTTCAAGGATTCATCAACCATCTCAGTTATTTTTTCACTTGGGCATTTCTGTATTAGTGTTTCTAAAATTATCTTTAAACGTGTTTAATATCGAATTAAATTCGTCATTTAAATTGGAACCGTGAAACGAATGAGACATGCTTTGAGAACTATTATAATTATCGATTGAGATAAATTGTACAAAACAATTATACCAGTTTATCAGATAAAAGATAAATATAAGTGTAAAAGATTTAGCAAGCTATTAAAACTAATATGAATTAATACCAGTTGATGAGTTATACAGGCAGGGTGTTTAGAAACTCTCTGTACAATTTCAATGAGAGATAGGGAACACCTAGACAAATTTTTCCTTCTGTGAATGCTGACCTAACCCTACGGCGCAAGAGGGCGCTGTTTGGCGGCTCTGCAATTTGCTAGAGGGGCGAAGTGGGAACAGAAAACGGACTTGTGTTTGCCGTCGGCATTCGTAAATCATGCACATTATGTGTAACATGGAGTGTTTCACGACTGCTGAGATGGCTGACATGCATCTGGCGTATGGTGCTGCCAATGGGAACGGAAGAGCTGCTGTGAAGTTGTACCGATAGCGTTTCCCAAACAGACATGTGCCAAACCACCAAACATTTGTGCGTTTGCACCAGCAACTGCGAGAAACTGGAACATTCCATGCAAACATGCATGACACTGGTCAGGAGAAAACCATGCACACTCCTGACATGGAAGAAGATATACTATGACAGATTGATGATAATCCAGGCACGTGAGCTGTTGCATGTAGCCTCGGTGTGAACCACCCCCTCGTGTGGAGAGTGTGGCACGAGCAACGGTTACATCCGTTTTATAGTCAGAGATTCCAGGCATTGCAGCCTCAGGATTACACTCTTCGTGTAGAATTTGTTCGAAGCAGACTGCGGTGCAACCTGATTTTCCGGCTCATGTGCTCTTATCAGATGAGGCCTCGTTCACATGCGAGGGTGTGTTTAATGTGCACAATTCTCACGTTTGGGCACACCAAAATCCACATGCAACAAAGGCGCATGGTCATCAACAATGGTTTGCCGTCAATGTTTGGGCGGGTATCATCCATGACATTTTGATTGGGCCATACCTGCTGCCTCACTTGAAGAAATATTGCCAGGACTGCTGGAAGATATTCCTGTGGTTATTCGCAGACAAATGTGGTTTCAACACGACCGGCGCCAGCACACTTGAGCAATGAGGTGCGGGATTATCTGAACATCACTTTTAGGGACCGATGGATAGGCTGGCGTGGACCCGTCGCTACCAAGGTCGTCCAATTTAACATGTATCGTTTTCTTCCTCTGGGGACACATGAAGAACCTCGTGAATAGTAGCTCAAAAAATATCTGAACACTATGGTTGATTATAGAATTCAGAAAAAATATCGGCAACGATTTTTTTTAGAAATTGCTTTATTATATTCACTGGTAAAGCTTAGAATATAAGTCATTTATATGGCATTCTACCAGATGCTGATGTACGACAAATCAATGCTTCCACGCTGTCATACATGTTCAATGTTGCCGATTGCAACTTTGAACACCTTTAAATAAACATGCTTTTCACACTCGTTTCCATTCATTTATGTATAAGCTCCACCGATATTTCTGTCAGCGCCCTCTAGCACCGAAGGGTTACATCAGCGGACATACATTTAGAGACAAAAAAGTTTTGTCTTGGTGTTCCCTATCTCCATTGAAATTTGTACAGAGAGTTTTGAAACAGCCTGTATACGTAGTAATTACTATCAAATTTGTTCTTATCTGCCGTAGTTGCTCTCTATTATTATATCGTAGTATGGTGGATTCTCAGAGAGAGCGTCAAAAGTATGAAATTTAAACTCATTGAATTTTTCTAAGTATTAAGAATAATTTATTAACTTGTGAAGGGTAATTTTGAATTTATACCTAGTAATAAAGAGAATAATATAACAGTGAATGTAATAAAGCTATGCAAAACAGTGCAAATGTAAATATCTAAATATAAATTATGTGTAATTATATTATGATAAATATGAAAGTTTAGGCCAGTATTTCATTTTTGTTTCAAATCTTTTGTGAAGTAAAACACCAAGATTTTAAAAATCACAATTTTATATAATCGTGATGCATTCAGCAAATGCAAGAAATATAGCGACTGAACTCAATGATTTCATATTTCAAAGCAGAAACAAAGTTGTGTGGAAGAAGCAATGGGAATATGTATAAATAAATAAATACCCCCTCAAGCAGCTGCTTGCCACAGAGGTCTGACAGGAGCCTGTCAGTTTATATGCCAGAGTAGAAGGTCTGAGAGGATGGCAGGACCTCAGCAGAAAAGCAACATGAACATCCATGCCTTACCCGGGGCTCTAAGAATGCATAATAAATGAATGCGCAGCTATTTGTATCTATTCTTAATTTCAGGTAGAAAAAGAGTTATATTTTAAATATTCTAAGTTTGATACTAAATCATTTAAAGAAAAATGCATTATATATTCAAAATCAAAGATGCAGTTAAAGCTATGAACAGTTAAAACTGATCTATGGAATGATTAACAAACGAAATTTCCCACTTTTGCGAAGAAGGAAATCAAACTTGCAAATAGATTTGTCTCAAATAATGTACACGCGCTTTAAGAGATTAAAATTACACTTGATTCTTTACCAAAGAATGTACATATGTGTACGTTTTATAGGTAAAGAGAATCAATCTATTGTACCGAGACTTAAACAGGTGACCAACGTGTATCAAGTGTCAATTTCAAAATTTAGTGTTATTTTGTTTCAAAACTGTTAGTTTTTATTTTCCTAATGAAAAATAAGAGGCAATTATTATTTCATTTATGGAAGTATTTGAAGAGAAGTACTTAATAGATTCCAAGCTGAACTAAGATACTCATTAGTATAAGTTAAAAGAAAATTCATAACGATAATTTCTTTCCTGACAGACCTCAAACAATAAACGTTTAACAAGCATTCTGAAACAATTTTAAGCACCATGACAATCTTACGCTAAGTCTCTTTGTATAGCCAAGTGTTTTATTATCCATCCATTTATGGATCTGGGGATATGAATTCTCACCCATCTTCAGCATGATAGATAGATAGATAGATAAAATAGCATCATGGAGGAAAGTTTACGTCTGCTCAGCCTATTAATTCCACTTGAGAAGTGATGCATTCTATAGGAATTCAACTGTAGAATTAAGACACATGAGATATGATTTTTGCTTACGTAGCTCTAGTTAATATTTAAATATCTTAATATTTCAATCTATCCCGATTTCTTTATATTATGTAGCGTATTAAAATATTAAATCTGCTTTCATATTTAAAATTCGTAGTGTATATATTAAGCCCATCCTAACAGATGCTCATTGCAAAGAACTCTCGACTCATAATGCAAATAATCATATATTCAATCGGGCTCAATTCTTCCAATTACTTGTCTATACATTTCTAAGTGGGTAGCTAAACGATTCTGCAAATTCAGAGTCTCATTTCTTGATGAGTTTTTTTACAGTTTTATTATCAAGATGTTTTATCGATTCCTTAAAAATAATTTTTTTTTCCAATTCACTACTCATTAGAAAGATTGTTTTCAAGTAGAGAATTATTCCTTCCCCTCATTAAGAATGTACTGTTTTTATTAGTTGCTATTCATTAAATTTGGGTTAAACGGGTCGGGTCTATAGATCATATTATATAACAACGAATTTACAGGCTAACATTTGTGATGTCATAGGTGACAGAAATTATCTCTTTTCCTGTGGTTCCACGGCTACTTGAACGATCGGTCCCAAATTTGGTGTGGTGGTCCACTTAATTCTAGCCCTGTTGTGAGTAACAGATCGGGTTTCTAGCTGAAGTGGGTGAGAATGATCCCTAAGAAAGTGTTCGAAATTACTTCGGATATTTTTCGGAACTTTTTATACTACACACAACTCGGAAATTTGTTCGAGTTGTGAGCAGTACGTGTGGAAGCTTTCAATGAAGTAAGATTACTCAATAGACATACGTTTGGCGACAATCTTTTGGTGTGGGTTTCACTGGAATATATGATATATTGTAAAGTGTTGAATCTAAGCGATTTGTTTTGCAAAATATTTGTGGTTTTAAAACGAACTTTAAATTTTACTGGCAAAGAAAACTTGCATGAAACCATTGTTGTTCTGTATCTTCGTATTTAGCAGGGTCGCCAAAGTAAGACAGGCTAAGACAGTAGTCAAAAAAATTAACAAACTGTAAAAACGATTATCAAATAGGTGTAAACAGTATAGATTATCTGTTATATTGTTAGATATTTTATATCACAGCGCTTCATAGCAATAGTACCAAATTTTTGAACACTATTTTGCTGTAGGTGAACGTGGGCATAGAGGGAAATTGTCTTCAACCGAATGGAATCTGAACCTACGAACATTTGATGACCAGACCCCCTTGACATGTCATTAAGTCGGGGGTTTAGACCCAATTCGGATCAAGACAATTTTCCTCTATATCCACGTTGACTTACATCATAACAGTGTTCAAAAAGTTGTTAATGTTTAGCTGCAAGCGAATTAATTTCAAAGAACATAAAATCGAAAAAATATTTGTTATGAGTTGTTTATAAGTTATTCAAAATTCTTTAAAATTATTTAATTTTTGGTAAAATATAGAACAATGCTCTGTTCCTCGCACCAGTAGGAATCAGCGAACGCAAGAAAGGATAGGGGACAGGCGTACTGGTTTCAGAATATCAAAAATTAGAATGGGAAAAACACAATTTACGCGATTACATGAAGCATTAATTTTCATTTCTTTTGACTGGAATTATGCTATTTCAGTGTGGCAACACTGGTTATCTCATATTGATCACAAGATGAAATTGGCTGGTTCATATAAAAATTTCTGGGGTCTTTGAATTTCTACACCCACATATTTAGATTCAAATCGCAAAGTAATCATAAATAAACCACAGATAAAGAAGTATAGATGTAATTCGTCCTTGTATTTTTAGGAGTCCTCTTTGCGGGGACCTTTATTTTAATTCAAATGTACCAATCAATGATGAGAAGAGGGTTTACAGGAAGGGCTAGATTTGGTAGGGGGTTAGGAGAATGAATGAGAATTGGTAGGTGGGTCCTTGGCGTTGTAAAGGTTGGGAATTTCTGTAAACAATTTTATCTATATCCATGCTCCTACGGCCGTAAAAACACTTTCGCTTCGATTGTTTAGAATTTCAAAATAGCCTTTATTGATAAATGCGACACAAATGGTAACTGAAATGTATGTATTTGCATGAAAGAAATAATTTATAAATGATTCAACATACTAGATAAAAAAAAAACACATGATTAGGCTGTAACTGTGGGAACGTGTTATTCTTCATCAATAAGCATGGTGATACACCAGATATTGTGCGTATATGAGTAGCAGGCGTATAAAAATACAACAGTTACTTTTACGGGGTAATAAAATATAAATGTTTATTTGGAAAAGCACTAATTAAACATGGTTGCATATTCTTAAAAACTCACTAGTTCGAATTCGCACCTTCAGACACACGATACATTTTGAAGATAAAACCAAAGTTACATAGAAATTGTGAACTGTTAAATATTCGAGTTTGAATTGTTTACAAAAATGAAAACTCTCTACTATTCAGAACTATGAGATGAACCGTGCATAGTCTCGAAAATGTATAAACACTTGCATATAAAAATAGTATTTTTCCGATTAATCAAATATAGCTATATAGAGCAAAACGACATGGTATTTAGAAAATGCGTCTTACTATTAATTCATGTGAAGTTTTTAATGCAAGGGATAAAATTTCACCTACCTCTGCTGTCTTACCTGTGTACTTAGATATCCCCGCACTATGAAAATTCTTCCATTTCACCTCTCTCACAGGAACCGACAGGAACTTCTGCTTCACTTGATAAGGGGCATGACAAAAATGGAAATAGTAGAAGGGAGGCTCTTGTGTTGCGTCAAAGAGGATTCAATTGTTGACACAATAATATTCCATTTGCAATATTGTGTTGCGAAATAATGAATGTTCGAACTTGTTAACTAGTATGTTTTACATTCATTTACAAATGCCATAGCTAAACGAATAAATTTTTAATAATATATTACCAAAAAATAAATAATTTTTTGAACCACTTACGAAATTCAAAAGGAAATTTTTTCTTACTATAAGAAATTACTATTAAAAATAAGAACTATTCTGAACAAATTCTGGACTAAAGCAACGAACGAAAACAAAGTCCTGTAAACTGCAGTTCTTTCAAGATTATGTTCTATCCATTGTACATTTGACATGCAAATATTAAAGAATGGGAATATAATATGTGATAGTTTACCCGCAATAAACGTTAATAATTTTAGAATAAAAACCTCACAAATAGCTTCGCCAACTAGCATTACACATTAATACTACAACTATACATTAAATGAAATATAGATAAATAATTACATGGTCAATAAATTGATGGCCAGATGCCTATTTCGGAAATATGCAATCTCGTTTAATTCTCTTCATGCTCAATATCTCGCAAATTAAAATTATTCATAAAATATAGTGTTGTCCAGAGCACTCAATCTTTTTCATCTAATAGAAACAACTATTTATAGTGAAAGAATAATGAAATCGATCGGTGACCAATTTTATTCTGCATATTTCTTATACTGAAACAAACATACCAAATATATTTCTTATATTGAAATACCAAAACAAAAACCGCAGTGATAGTTGTACACTACACAATAATCATTTTGAAAGTAATTTACTGTGCATTAGAGTTTACTTCTTAAAAAAGTGGGCAATTTTTAAATGTTTGTTCTAACAAGCATCTGTGATTAATTTCTTAATGCCTACATACATACAAAATCCTCAAGCAGCCATGAGCAACGGAGGTCCAACCAGACTGTGTAATTTTCCTCTCCAGATGTGTTTCTTTTGAGCTACAGCTGCTGCAATTGGCCACTCTACGCCACTTCTAGCCAGATCCTGTTTGACATTGTCTACCCATCGCTTCCTAGGTCTCTCTACCTTTTTGTGAAATCCTTATGCACATTTTTCATAATCTTGTTTACTAATCTGCAGCTATGCATACAGACAACATGGTTAAACCAACGCAGTCTCTCTCAACACAATATGCTGCTCAAAGGAGGTTGTTGACTCCTTCTTCTAACCTCATCGTTCCTCATCGTTAAAGTCCAGCCACCTAATGCCCAAGATACTGCGTAAGCACCTAGAATCAAAGGCATCAAGTTTCTTGTTATCCTGCATAGTCCTCACACATTTGCGTACAAAGGGTCCATGTTTCGCTACCATTTTCGCATAGTCCTCACACATTTTTCGCATAGTCCTCACACATTTGCGTACAAAGGGTCCATGTTTCGCTACCATAACTAACTTTAGAAAGAACCAAATTATGTGCAGCCTAATTTTAGTCTTTAGGTGTATACGCTTATTTTTTCATACTCTCCATAGATTCTTAAAAATCCCAGAGGCAATCCATATTCTATTTATCTCATGCAGCACGTCACCAGTATCTGTTACATAGCTCCCAAGAGAATTAAACTGAGACACTTGCTCAATAGTACAGCCATTCAAAGCAACTGAAGCACCACCTGCCTGACCAATTTTCATCATTTAAGTTTTTTCTCTGTTTATCGCCAAACCTACTCTATTACCAGTGTCATTAACAGCCTAATGAACGAATTCATCTCCTCAACATCAGTAGCCAACAACCGCATCTGAATGGACGGCCTCATTTACAAACTCTCCAAGATTGGAATGCCTACGGGACTCACCTGTATCATTCAATCGTATCTCTTAAATCGAACATTCCAGGTTAATATTAAATCTTCCATTTCTACCAAGAGAGTAGTGGCCGCTGGAGTTCCTCAAAGTTCTCTCCTAGGCCCTATCCTCTTTTCATTATATCTCTCTGATATTCCTTCATTTGAGCGAATCTTTATCGCACAATATGCTGATGACATTGCTCTAATCTCCCCTTCCTTGGGAGTTGATTTTTCAATCAGAAGACTTCAGGATTGCTTTGATAAAATGGATACCTGGTATGAGAAATGGAAAATAAAGATCAACACTGAGAAGAGTAAAGCCATCCTCTTCAGTGGTAAGAGGATTAAAAATCCTCTAACTTTACATTTTTTAGATGAACGATTCAAGTGGCAGGAGACTGTCAAATATTTGGGAGTCACTCTGCATCAGAAGCTTAAGTGGGATCCCCATATACACGGGATCATCACAAAAGTTAACTCTGTCAAATGTCAACTGGGGACTCTTCTAGGAAGAAACTCAGTATTATCCATTGATAATAAATTACTAATTTATCACATGGTCATTCGACCTATGATATCCTATGCTTCCCCAATTTGGGCGAACAGAACTCCCACGAACATTCACAAGATATAGGTCTTGCAGAATAAAATCCTGCGATGTGTGGTCAATGCCCCCTGGTTTGTAACCAATAGACAATTGCATAAAGATCTGGGCATTGATCATATTTACACATATCTTAAGTTTGTCTCGCGAGGTTTCTACGAGTCAGTGCAGAGAAACCCGCACGAGATTATATCCTGCCTTCTGGACTACGATCATGAAGTCCTTAACAGATACAAGAGGCCTAAGATGATGGCTTTCGCTAAAGAAAGTTATCCATTTTAGGTCTCTTGTGCATCATTACTACTCTTTTGTTTTATGTTCTTTTGCCCTTTGGGGCCCACCATTGTGTGGTTTACTTTTGTTTGTTTTTTCAAACTGATGCTAATTAGGCATATTTCCAGATGAAGAATTTGGGTTGGGTTGTTTTACCTCTGAGCGGCACTTTTTTGCACACCATGGGCTAAATGGCCAGGTCACATGGACCCCGAAGGCTCAGAGAAGGTTGGGGGAGGGGACCCACTGGAACAGCTGTTGGGAGACAGATGGTAGCCTCCCGTCAAGGCCATCCAGTGTGTTCTTTAACGTGCACAGGGTATGGCTCTCCCGCACACGGGCCACGGCTTAACGTCCCATCCGACGGACGGCGGCCTTTCCAAGCCCATCGGTGTCCCCTACTGACCGTGGGCAGGGCGGGGAATTTTGCGGAGATAAATCTCGACGCTGACCCAGCTGGGACTCGAACCTGGGAACTACAGATTACGAGCCTGGCGCGCTACCGACTGAGCCACTCCCGCCCCCCAGATGAAGAAGGTTATGGGTACTATTGTACCTGGTACTTCATTTTATTATGTAACGGTCTATGATCTACGATATCTCTCCAGATCTAAACATGTCGAGAATCAGTCTGCAGACTGAATCGTGATTCGTTAGTGAAGAGCACATGCTCCCATTGGTATGGAGTCCAGTCACGATGTTGTCTGAGCCATGTTGTCAGGCTATCCTATGGGAGGGTTTAAGGGTCACCAGTCATCTGGCATAAATCCCTCTTTGATGAAGCCTTAGGTAAACTGTTTGATTCGGAACTGTCCTCTCAATGGCTGCAGGAAGCTCCAGAGAGAGTTGCCTGGCTGACATAACCCTATGACGTCTGACTGTTAGCATACGATAGCATTCATCCTGTGTTGTTGTCTCTCTTTTATGTTTCTCGTGCTATCGTCTATGGCTAACGTCTCGTGTCTGTTAGAAGTCTTGAAAGCAATGACTGGGGGAACATTTACAGTCCTACTCAAACAATCACAATATCCAGAAAATATCCATAGGATATCTGAGATCCAATTCGATATCCATTTGTGATCCTAGATATCTTATGGGTATTCTCTGGATATTGTGGTTGTGAGTTGGGTTGGGTTGTTTTACCTCTGAGCGGCACTTTTTTGCACACCATGGGCTAAATGGCCAGGTCACATGGACCCCGAAGGCTCAGAGAAGGTTGGGGGAGGGGACCCACTGGAACAGCTGTTGGGAGACAGATGGTAGCCTCCCGTCAAGGCCATCCAGCGTGTTCTTTAACGTGCACAGGATATGGCTCTCCCGCACACGGGGCACGGCTTAACGTCCCATCTGACGGACGGTGGCCTTTCCAAGCCCATCGGTGTCCCCTACTGACCGTGGGCAGGGCGGGGAATTTTGCGGAGATAAATCTCAACGCTGACCCAGCTGGGACTCGAACCTGGGAACTACAGATTACAAGCCTGGCGCGCTACCGACTGAGCCACCCCCGCCCCGTGGTTGTGAGGATAGTCACAACGCTTGATCAACAGGACGCAAGTGCCGCAGAATCAGAATTTTATCACCCCAGATTTTTTTATCCAGTCACGTATACATATTTTGTCAGTCAGACGATTTTTTGGGAAGCATGAACTTTGCCTATGCATTATTCCATTGCCGTGTGAAATGTAATGTTTACAATTTCCGTCGTTTATATCTAAAAGTCTGTGAATAATGCTCAACTTATCACCAATATAGATTAATAGCCAAAATTTTAAAAAAGGTGCCCTGAATGCGAAACATCTTTGTTCTCACTTTGACAAATAATCTAAGAAACTCCGTGTCTGAGGTAATTAATGTAAAAGATTTAAATAAATTCCAATACATAAAGTATGGCTAATATACAGGGTGAATCTGAAAAAGTGGGAAAAACTTTACGGGCTGGTAGAACGCAGCTATACGAGCAATATTCGTCATAGAATGTATGGTCGGAACGCAAACGGCGAGCCGCTAGGTGGCGTTGGAAATGGTATAAAAGGGTCGGTCCTCACTTTCATTCCCGTCCGCCGCACCGTACACAAAGTGCATATCCGCCATTTCGTGGTTATAACCAGCCATCCGTCGTCCGTCCCATGGTCGAGTGGTTAGCGCGCTTGGCTACTGATCTAAGGGACCTGGGTTCGAGCCTCGGGTAAGGCATGGATGTATGTGTCGTTTTTCTGCTGAGGTTCTGCCATCCTCTCAGACCTTCTACTCTGGCATATAAACTAACAGGCTCCTGTCAGACCTCTGTGGCAAGCAGCTGCTTGAGGGGGTATTTATTTATTTTTATAACCAGCCATCCTCTCGGTAATCCACCGACCCTTTCATACCATTTCCAACGCCACCTAGCGGCTCGCCGTTTGCGTTCCGACCATACATTCTATGACGAATATTGCTCGTATAGCTGCGTTCTACCACCCCGTAAAGTTTTGTCCACTTTTTCAGATTCACCCTGTATATACGTCTTAAGCTCTGAGCTGCAGCTCAATGATCCTGACTTAGGAAGGTGGTGGGGAAGTCCCTCCTTTGTAGAACCTTAAAACCACACCTATTCGCATTTCTCCCAAGACATTATTATTAGAGAAATGACCGGAAAGTACACTATTAGTACACCAATATAAGACATGGAGAGGTATGGATCTCCCAAGCAGAGCATCCAGTGTTAACGTCTCATCCGACGGATGATAGTCTTTCTAAGCCCATCGTTGACCCCTACTGACCGAGGACAGGGTGGGGAATTTTGCGGATATAAATCTCAACGCTGGCCCAAGTGGAACTCGAACCTGGGAACTGCAGATTACGAGCCTGGCGGACTAATGACTAAGTCACCTCCACCCCAAATTGTGATTCATGAGCGGACCAAACCCATGACCATCGCTTCATGAGCACAAAGCTCTTGCCATCTGACTTGAGGGGTCTCTTGAATATGGGAGTATCTGCGTTATAATGAGTTACTCCATGAATAAATTAGGGGCGGGGGTGACTAAGTCGGTAGCGCGCCAGGCTTGTAAACTGTAGTTCCCAGGTTCGAGTCCCAGCTGGGTCAGCGTTGAGATTTATCTCCGCAAAATTCCCCGTCCTGCCCACGGTCAGTAGGGGACACCGATGGGCTTGGAAAGATTGTCGTCCTTCGGATGGGACGTTAAGCCGTGGTCCCGTGTGCAGGAGAGCCATACTCTGTGCACGTTAAAGAACACATTGGATGGCCTTGATGGGAGGCTACCATCTGTCTCCTAACAGCTGTCCTGCGCCCTCTCTTCAACCTTCTCTGAGCCCTCTGGGTCCTTGTGACCTGTCCATTTAGGCCATTGTGTGCAACATAATGCTGCTCAGAGGTAAAACAAACCAACCCAACAAATCCTGCGCTGGATTGCCTTCATGGGAGTCTACCATCGGTCTCCTAATAGCTGTTCAGTAGGTCCCATTCCCTCAATCTTCTCTGAATTATCGGGGTTCTAGTGACCTGACTATTTAGCCTATTGTGTGAAAAAACGTTTCTGTCAGAGGTAAAATATACACTATTAATCATGGTGTTTAACTTTTAATCTAAACACAAACCTTATGAATTTCTTAAAAATGGTGAAAGTTAAATAGTCGTTTCCTAATTCCGGTCTAATTAGCAAATTTTGAGGCCCGTTCCATATCCAGAATAGGTCATGCAGTAAGTGAGCTTAAATAATAAGCTACACTGGTGTTGGGTTTTACCTTTGAGAGGCATTTTTTTTACACATCATGGGCTAAATGGTCAGGTCACGTGGACCCCAAAAGCTCAGAGAAGGTTGGGGGAGGGGACACACTGGAACAGCTGTTGGGAGACAGATGGTAGTCTCTCGACAAGGCCATCCAGCGTGTACTTTAACGTGCGCAAGGTGTGGCTCTCCCGCATACGGCGCTACGGCGTAATGTCCCATCCGACGGACGGCGGCCTTTCCAAACCCATCGGTGTACCCTACTGACCGAGGGCAGGGTGAGGAATTTTGCGCAGATAAATCTCAACGCTGACCCAGCTGGGACTCGAACCTGGGAACTACATATTACGAGCCTGGCACTCTACCTACATTGGTGTAAACAATAAAACGCCAGCATTGCCCAGTTATGAGTAATGCTTGCCAAGCATTTTAAGCATCGTTTTATTTTGCCTAAATATTTTGTTTATGCACCAACATCATTTAGAATAATATTTCCATTTCTATGAGAGTCAGTGGCGTCGTTTTTTCTAAGGTTCAGCGCCTCAGCCATGGCAAAGATTTTAACAAAATTATTAACGGAGGAATACTTTTTAAAAATTTAGGTTTAATATAATTGCAGCTTACTTTACGATATAAATATCAAATTAAAAAAAATATATTTAACGTAACAAAACAATATAGTATCTACTCTGGCAGATAAACTGACAGGCTCCTGTCAGACCTCTGTGACAAGCAGCTGCTTCAGGGGATATTTTTTTTATTCATTTATTTGGTATATTCTTAAGCTACCTGCAGTAATATTAAAAATAAAATATATAAGAAAGTAAAATTTCTACTCTTATTACTATTGATATTGTTGTCATGGCCATAACCATTTGGTAATTTTGAGTGAGTTCCGGTAGTTCGTAATGACGTGACGCCAGTGATGGATAGTGGAGGCAAAGTTTAATAACTCCAGGTCAGCATTAGCTACAACTCGAGGCTGGTTGGACAGCTAGATCGATTTAAATTCAGAGAGCTGCGCCTTAATCAATCTGTGAACGCTTCGTAGAAGGGGCGGGGATGGCTCAGTCGGTAGCGCGCCAGGCTCGTAATCTGTAGTTCCCAGGTTCGAGTCCCAGCTGGGTCAGCGTTGAGATTTATCTCCGCAAAATTCCCCGCCCTGCCCACGGTCAGTAGGGGACACCGATGGGCTTGGAAAGGCCGCCATCCGTCGGATGGGACGTTAAGCCGTGGTACCGTGTGCGGGAGAGAGCCATGCCTTGTGCACGTTAAAGAACACGCTGGATGGCCTTGACGGGAGGCTACGATCTGTCTTCAAACAGCTGTTTCAGTGAGTTTCCTCCCCCCAACTTTCTCCAAGTCTTCGGCTTGTCAACTGCTTGTCATGGGGAGATTACGGAATCTCAACAGCTTGTCAACTGCAATTGGGTATCTCAGCCAAGAGTGCAATGGCGATATATGCTACCACAACACATCTTCCGATAAATAATGTCCGATAGATATTGCCGACAAATCTGCTATCTCGAAACCTCCACCTATCCCTAAGTAAAGATAATTAGGAAAGACGTTTAATGAGGGAAAAACGTAGAAAATCGTCCAGAGGCAAAAATGAAAGTTTCCAGAGCAAGAATTAGAGCATGATTTTGGAGAGCAAGAATATCACTAAGAGACTAGGGAGCATGAGAAAAATTGCGATTTTTTCTATAGGAAAGGTACATATTCTGTCGTTCCAGTTCATAAAGATTGCATTGAATAATAGAGTGAAAAGTTGATTCAACGTCTTGGCAGAAAGGACAAAGGGGTGTCTCGGAAAGTTTACATTTGAAAAGGAAAGCGTTGAAAGGAGCAACCTCACCTCGAAAATGACAAATCAGTATTTCTGAGGAACGTGATGTATACATGATCGTCCTTTTGGATTGAAATCTCGGAAGATATGGTAATCGTGTGCCGTAATTTGAAGAATTCCACTCAGATTCTAGAGTTCGGCGAATATATTTGGAAGCAGCTGCTAAAGCATCTTCTAAATAAAACGGGGAAGGACTAGCTGCTTGAGGAATTGAAGCTCCAATTTTAGCTTGTCTGTCTGCCTCTTCATTGATGCCATGATGTCCAGGAACCCAGATAAATTGTATACTAGTAACAATCCTAGACGTTTCCATAATTTGATTATGGAGAGCTAGAATTGCAGAATGAGATTGAGAGGATATCTTGAATAGTCCGGAGAGAACCGCTTTGCTGTCGGTTAAAATGATGTAGTCTTTAGCCTCGGTTGAGTATTATTTTAAAGCAATTCGAATAGCTTCAGCTTCCGCGCTGAAAATGGAGAAAATATGATGACGACTGATAGCCACATTCACTTGTAATTGTGGACGTATGATGCCTAATCCAACGCCATTGAGGGATTTGGATGAGTCTGTTCCAATAATTACGTTCTTATGCAATTGATTATTTCGGATCAGGTTGAAATCATGCAAAATGGTACAAAGATGATTATCAAAGGAATGTTGAAACGGGAACTTATTAGTTGTAATCTGTATCTGAGGAGCAGACCAAGGAGAGTGATTTAACTTTCTGGAAGAGGGCTCGTCGTCAGGGATCTGAGAGGCTTGGGTTGGGTTGTTTTACCTCTGAGCGGCACTTTTTTGCACATCATGGGCTAAATGGCCAGGCCACATGGACCCCGAAGGCTCAGAGAAGGTTGGGGGAGGGGACCCACTGGAACAGTTGTTGGGAGACAGATGGTAGCCTCCCGTCAAGGCCATCCAGCGTGTTCTTTAACGTGCACAGGGTATGGCTCTCTCGCACACGGGGCCACGGCTTAACGTCCCATCCGACGGACGGCGGCCTTTCCAAGCCCATCGGTGTCCCCTACTGACCGTGGGCAGGGCGGGAAATTTTGCGGAGATAAATCTCAACGCTGACCCAGCTGGGACTCGAACCTGAGAACTACAGATTACGAGCCTGGCGCGCTACCGACTGAGCCACCCCCGCCCCTAATCTGAGAGGCTGTCATTAGGTTATTAGCTGCAAGCAAGAATGGTCTTTGCGAAGTCTTCCATTTATAATGTTTGAGATAATGCGGTGCTTGACATGCATTGCGAAAAGATGAGGCATACGGAGAGCAACGTTCTTTCAAATATATTTTGGTTGCCATCAGGCGAGCAGCTATATTCAAAGGTATAGTTGATGTCAGTGCGTAGAGAATTGGGAGAGGTGTAGCTCGGGGAAGTCCAGTGGCTGCTCGTAAGGCAGCGTGATAAATTGGATTAATGATGTTCCAATTTGATTGTGGAGCAGAAGATAGAAAATGACCACAGTATAAAAACTTTGCACGTAAAGTGGCTTTTGCAATTGCAAGGAGTGTGGCACTAGGAATATTATGTTTCTTAAGCAGCAATACCTCGTATGACGTTGAGAATTTTTTGGCCAGATTTACGGAGATTTAAAAAATGATTCTTCAAGGAACCTGTTTCCTGAAGATGAACTCCTAGGGTTTTTATTGTATTTACTCATGGAATGGGTAAATTATGCAGGTACAGAGGAGATCTTATTTTCTTCTTTCTCCCGGTTACAAGCATGGCCGAACTCTTTAGAGCTGAAAAGGACAAACCCCAAGATTTAGACCACTCAGCAATAAGTAAAAGATTTTCCTGACATCTTTTGAAATGAGAATGAAAGTTGACACCCGAGCCAAAGAGGATGATGTCATCAGCATATATGGATATGGTGAAATTATTAGATATTCGGCTCGGTAGATCAGATAAAAAAACATTAAACAAGAAAGGTGAGGAATGCCAATAGTTGGATACTGTATGTCCGAAAAGTGTCCAGGCCAACGAGTCCGAAATCTTCGATTCATCAGGTAATTCGTAAACCATTTGTGGCAATTACCTTTAATTCCAATTTGTAGAAGTTTATGAAGAGCAGGAATGGACACAGAATCATATGCTCGTTGGATATCTAAATGCAAAATGATCGCAACTTGCTTACGTTGGAGAGTTTCATTAATATTGCGTATTAAAGGTGATAATGCATGCCCTGTACCTTTAAAAGGAACTGAACCATGAATCTCAGTTGGAAGAAATGATGTGTTAATTAGAATCCATGATAGGCGTTCGAAAATCTTGACCATGATTGACGTTAATGCGATAGGTCTATATGATTTTATATGTCAGTTCCATCTTTACCTGGTTTTTTGATGGGAAATAGGTGCAATCACAATTCTGCTTTGGGTAATTGTGTCATTCTGTCTTGGTAATTCCGGCATGAAAGAGGAGAACATGACTGATAAACGCTTCTCGAATTCAGACAGAACCTTTTCTATTAACGACCTGATAAGATGTGACATCCCACTGTACATTTCTTGAGTTGTAGTAACATCCGGTGGGGGCATTAGATTTTTCCGGGTTGTAGATGTATAAGTCTGTCTTGAGGATAATATGGCCGCTCGAGCTGCAATATATGTAGTACGTCTGGTACATTTATAGTTGAGAATAGTGGTTTCGAGTTGGCGCTTCGGACACTGAAGGCTTCATGAGTATCGCCACATAAACAACAATGTAGTTCAGAAGATGTACAAGAGGTAGCATGATGTTCCTCACCACATCGGGAACATCGAGGTTTGCTTCGACAGGTTTGCTTTCCGTGTCCAAATCTGCAACAGTTTCACACTGTCGTGGTCTATCTGTGAAAAGGGTGGGATGATGTATTCCCTACCATAGAATTATTTCGCGGGGCATTTGTAGATCAACAATTGTTATTAACACACTTTGTAAGGGAGACATTGTGTTGCCATCACGTTTGAAAAAACGTCGAATCGAATAAATATGATGACCTTGAATTGATAGTTCCGTAAATAAGTCATCGATAGAGATTTCGGTATCAATGCTGCGAAGGCGAAATTTAGTTGTTAATGATTCTGTCAGGATTTCATGCTCAACTGGAATATTTAATATCTGTGTGATATTTAGTAACTCAAGGGTGCATTCAACGGAAGTTGTTGTGATTATCAAGTCGTTCGTCTTAGTGCATTTGACGATTAAAATGTGTTCTAGGTTTGAAAGTTGAGTTGTCAGCTGCTGCTTCAGGACATTAGGTTTAGAATACCTTTCATCCTAATAGAGAAAGATGTACATCCATTTGATTTAGCATATGATAACAGATCAGAGTTATTCATAAAAGTTTTGGAATATAGTGACTGAAACTGTTGCTGCATTGCAGAGTTGTCACTACGTAAATGTTTTGACCCTCCAGAGGGATCATCCATTTTGGAAAGACAAAATTAATGTACACGCAGAAAATGCTGCGCGAAGTGCAGAAATTCCACACCAAAGACAAAGATCTTTAGACACAGACGAAAAAATAAATAAAAAATAAATAAAAAAAAATCACACAGACCTGAAAGGCTCCGAAAAATACCCACACCTAGGGATAAGAAAAGAAAGGACGCCTCACATAGTACACTCACTACTGAAGAGTAGAAAAAATAATATCAGCACCAGCGTAGGTTATCAACGACACCAGAACTTCAAGAAGCTATTCTCTGCTCCAAGCACCAACCTCCATTCAACCGAAGAACAGCCAGAGTGTCTAAGGGAGAAGAGAGCTAGCTTCCATAGATGTAATGTAAACTTTTCGATTGCAGCACCCTCCAAACATCGCGAATTCGTGTATTGCAGTGCCCTCTAAACATGGCAAATTCGTGCATTGCAGTGAAGCCACCTAGCCAGGTAGAGGAGCTAGTTCGCTGCATTATTTTCCACCGCCGAGCAAAGTTTTCAATTGCTTACACCACATGACTAATTTTACATACACTTTGACTCTGAAAAATGTTCATTTTCTTCATGAGGTACAATCATAATTTTTCTTTTCGTTTAGAGAGAAAATACTAGAAGTAATGTAATCATTTTCTTTAATAAAACCCAATTTTGTAAAACTGGTAGTAGCATGCTAAAGAACAAAATTTTGATATTTTGAACAACCTACAACATTTAAATTCAAAAAAAATAAATACCCCCTCAAGCAGCTGCTTGCCACAGAGGTCTGACAGTAGCCTGTCAGTTTATATGCCACAGTAGAAGATCTGAGAGGTTGGCAGGACCTCAGCAGAAAAACAACACGAACATCCATGCCTTACCCGGGGCTCGAACCCAGGTCCCGTAGATCAGTAGCCAAGCGCGCTAACCACTCGGCCACGGGACGGCTTACAGCATGTAGTATATTATAATAAATTGAGATTTATGTGTCAATGTACGATAACACGATCTACATAATTATATTTTATACAATTGCTGATATTTTTAATAAATACCATATCGAGTTTTTTACTTGTATAAAAGTTCAACAGATGGCAGCAGGCACTTCCCGTATCAACCATAAAAAGAATTACACTGTTAGAGCACAGTGCAGAAGCCAATGTACATCGATATGCTCCAGCGATCACAAACCTGCAACATACATATTCACAAGATGACTAAATGTATTAATTTACATATTAATTTAAAAAATTCTGCAAAATTACTCAAAATAAACATACAACGGCTTTACCAGGTATCGTAAAATGTACTCCTGAACGGGATAAAACACTCATTAAATAACTTTAGGGTCAGCTACCACTGTGCCAAACAGCCATGGCTGTTAGACATTTGGAAACACTGGTTAAATTGCAATATGTATACCAATAGTAAGACAAACCATAGCTGCAGTGGGCTAAAATGATTGCACTGCGCATGCGCAGATCGCACCTTACAGTGGTTTTTGTGCCTGCACATCAATTTGCCACGTTCAGCTTCGGTAAAATTCCGCAGAACGGCGCCACTTACGCTTGTGCAAAGCTAGCCTTCTTCTCTTTGACCTCCTTTGATATGCTGATTCAAGGAGACGGTCACGGTTTTCCATGTTTCTGTATACTTGCTTGAGAGATAAAGGTGGGGGAGGGAAAGCAAGCGGTGATGCTGAACGGCCTTGCGTGCTGCGCACTGTAACAACGGGATGATAGCCTATGGTACCGCGGTTGGCTTGTCACATAAAGGATAAAGCAGAAACCGATGCTGATGAGACATCTGATAACTAGAAGAGATTACACGAAACGTTGGATTTCGTGTTAGTTTCTCATGTAGCTGTCATTGGAAATAATATGATTCAGAAAACGGAAGCTTTTCTACATTTCGTTGTGGTCACTGGCCTTGTGCGGAATAAGGTAGTTTAGAAATGTTCAGCTTTTTATACTTCTTAAATAGTCTTAGTGATGGGGAGAAAATGGTCATTAATTATTATACAAAGTGGCAGAAAGATATTTTTGCAATGGTGGTTGAATCATAATAACCGTGGAAAGTATCAAGAGCCGAAGGTTCAATACCAGGAATTAAGTTTCCGCTTTTTGACTTCTCGGTAAAATAATAGACAGTTACAACAGAGCTTGAGGTTTGGCACTTTATACATCGAATAAAATAAGAGGTACTTATAGAAAAGCAGTGATGTTTTAAAAATTAATAATTGTCAACTCATTTGCTTCACAAATTGTACTCTGACTGATTTTTCAATATAATTCAATTGCAATTGTTTGCTTCACAAATTGTACTCTGACTGATTTTTCAATATTGTTGCAGATCACAAAAATGGATAGCCACTGAGCGTGAGTATTAAAAGCTATATTTCAAAACCAAATTCAATACAAGGTAAATTGTTACAAAGGAAATATGGATGAAGTATCTTATTAACAAATCAACTATTAACATGCACAAGTCATCAATCTTCCTGCGTAGAGCACACAATATCAGCTCTGTGTATTTTACTAAATACTACCTTTTACTTGATTTACCAGGTCACCCGAAGATCTTCACTCGTAAACCAATTCTCGTCCTGTGCTAATAACTGTTCACACACTAGCCGAACAAAAAGACAGTCCGTGTAGACATTCGAAGTTAGCCATAAAAGTTCCCACTTTTATACTTCCGTGTATACACAACACATCAAGTTACTTCTTGATACTTAACGATAAAAGATCCCACTTTTATCCTTCCGCGTATACACAACACATCAAGTTACTTCTTGATACTTACGCGCACTCTCTCAGAACAGCTCACCGTCCATTTTCGAACTCTCCGACCGTTACAACACAACGACCGTTACAATACAACGACCGTTAACGCTCCACTCTTCTTCTCCAAATTCTCCCAACGTTCTTATTCGTTGGCTGAAACTTTTTGCTTTCGGTTGCCAGATTCCTTCTGTCGTAACACTGCCCCCTTCCTAGGTCTTGTTCGTCCCGAACAATTCTGGATTCCAAAGTTTCTTCAGTTCTTCGATGAAACGGGGCCAAACGATCCACGTGAACCACCTTGCACTTTGTAGCTGGACGTCGACGAATGCGATATACCACGTCATTAATCCTGTTAACTATTGTATATGGACCTTCCCAAGGTTTCTGAAGTTTTGGAGATAGTCCTTTCTTTCTATGTGGACTGTATAGCCAGACAAGATCTCCTTGATTGAAAATAGTTCCATTTACTTTACTGTCATATCTTGTTTTGGTTCTGTCTCTTATTATGTCGATGTTATGTCTAACGGAGTGATGGATTTCTTCTAGTCGTTGTTGCAATTCTTGTACGTATTGTGGAGTGGACACAGGCATTGCTTCGGGCCGACCATACAAAAGGTCACAGGGAAGACGTAACTCTCTTCCAAAAAGCATCATGGAAGGTGTCTGTCCAGTTGTCTCATGCACTGCCGTCCTATATGCCAGCAAAAGGAGTGGTACATGGCGATCCCAGTCACGTTGATGGTCGTTCACAAATAATGCTAAATGCTGAGCAATTGTTCTATTGAACCTTTCAACCATACCATCCGACTGAGGGTGTAAGGGAGTTGTTCTGGTTTTCTGAATGCCTAATAGTTGACAGATGCCTTTAAACACATTGGATTCAAAATTCCGTCCTTGATCAGAGTGGAGTTGTAAAGGTACTCCATACCTACTAATGAAGTTATTAACTATCATCTCAGCCACTGTTGTTGCTTCCTGGTCTTGGATGGGATATACCTCAGGCCACTTTGTGAAATAATCCATTACCACTAATAAATATCGATTTCCATCATCAGTTCTAGGAAACGGACCCATTACATCAATGGCTATTCTTTCAAAAGGGGCACCAACGTTATACGTCTGCAGCTTACCCCGACTCCTAGTCTTAGGGCCTTTCTTTGCTGCACAGGCTTCACATTGCCTACACCATCTCTCAACGTCTGCCCTACTTTTCAACCAATGAAATCGTTCCCTGGCTTTGGCTAATGTCTTATTAACACCGAAGTGTCCTCCAGTGGCACTATCATGTACATCTTTCATCACAAGTTCCACTCGGGATCGAGGAAGGATTATCTGCCAACGGATCAGCCGTCCAGTGGGATTCTCCCATCTTCTGTATAATACTCCGTCTTCCATTTTTAAGGAGTCCCACTGTGCCCAGTAACTTTTAGTAGTTGGACTATACCTCGAGATTTGCTCCCAATTAGGTCTTACATCAGATTTTTCAATCAATTCTAATATTGGTTTTATGTCTTCATCATCTAGTTGAGCCTTCCTGATTTCAATTGGATTCCAGATGTTAGGGGTGTCATTGTTTGTTTGTGTCGATACTATTTGTCTTATGGGCATTATCTCTTTAGTTCCAAATTTCAGTTCTGCATTATAGCAATGTTTACAGTTGTCAATGCATGGGCGCCTGGAAAGAGCATCTGCATTCTTATGCATTTTACCACTTCGATGTTCGATGGAGAAATCGTATTCTTGTAACCGTTGTATCCACCTAGCGATTTGTCCTTCAGGGTTTTTGAAGTTTAATAACCATCTAAGTGCAGCATGATCAGTACGTATAAGGAATTTCTGGCCATAGAGATAATGATGAAAATGTTCTATTGCTTTTACTATTGCTAACAGTTCTTTGCGTGTTACACAGTAATTCCGCTCTGGTTTGGATAAAGTTTTACTAAAGTATGCAATAACTCTCTCTTGTCCGTCTTGTTCTTGTGAAAGCACAGCACCAACTCCTGTGTTACTTGCGTCAGTATCTATTACGAATTGTTTTCCAGTTTGTGGGTACGCTAGCACTGGTGCTGTGGAAAGAGTTTTCTTTAGCTGTTGAAAGGCTATATCGCATTCGGTGGTCCACATAAACCGCTGGCCCTCTTCTGTCAGACGATGTAATGGCCTTGCGATGTTGGAGAAACCTTTGACAAATCTTCTATAGTAGGTGCAAAGTCCAATAAAACTACGAAGTTGATGAACATCTTGTGGTGGAGGCCAGTCTCTTACAGCTTCTATCTTACTAGGATCAGTCTTAATCCCTGCTGTAGTGATCACATGACCAAGGTAATGAACTTCTTGCTGGAACAGTTTACACTTTGTCGGTCCCAATTTTAACTTGGCTGCCTTAAGTTTTTCAAATACTTGACGAAGATTTCTCAAATGTTCTTCAAAAGTTCTTCCAAGAACTATGATGTCGTCCAAGTAAACCAGGCAGACCTCCAAAGACAAGCCTTTGAGCACTGACTCCATTAGTCGCTCAAATGTGGCAGGTGCATTACAAAGTCCAAATGGCATCACCTTAAACTGCCAAAGTCCATTCCCTGTACTGAAAGCCGTTTTCTCACGGTCTTCAGGACGTATACCAACTTGCCAATAGCCGCTCTTTAAATCTAATGTTGAGAACCATTCTGACCCAGATAAAGTGTCTAGTGTATCGTCAATCCTGGGTAAAGGAAAGGAATCTTTCTTTGTTACGTCATTTAATCTGCGATAATCTACACAAAATCGTGTAGATCCATCCTTTTTCTTGACAAGAACTACTGGTGATGTCCAGGGACTCTGTGATGGTTCTATAATGCCCTGAGCTTCCATGTCCTTTATGAGTTGTTCCGTCTCCTCTCTTTTTGCCAATGGAAGCCTTCTTGCCGGCAGATGGACTGGAGGAGAATCACCAGTGTTGATTTTATGTTCTGTCAGGTTAGTACGGCCATAATCATTTGATGTGGCAGAAAAAATATCAGAAAATTCTTTTAATAGGTTCTCGGCCTTAACAGCTTGGTTTTCAGTTAATATTTGTCTTGTTTCTCTCCATAATTCAGTAAGATGAGACGGGATGTCTGTATGATTTTGATATGAATCGGTAACTTCTATTTTATTTATACTTGTTACACAGGTAACAGCTTCACATATTGCTAATTCCTCACCTTTTTTTAACATTCTACTGGATTTGTTACAGTTCATCACTCTGATAGGGATCTGTTCTTTATCTATTCTGACTAAAGTCCTTGCAACCAGGATATTATGAGCCAAAGCTCCTTTACCAGAGGCATCAGTAACTGCCAATCGGAAGGCCCCAGAAGTCTCCGCCCGATGTCCACGGACTATAACTTCACTTTGTGCTGGGATCTCTGTGTCTTCCGTCACTAATATTGGAGTTACGCTTGATAAAGAATCAGTCGTCCGGCTAAGCAGAGGAATCTCTTCTGTCTCATAGATGAGTAGGTTATCACTGGGTCTAATGTTGAATCCATGTTTCTTAAGAAAATCAAGGCCTAATATGCATTCGTCGTAGATGTCAGCGATGTAAACAGGATGGCGAACCAGACAGCTACCAACTCGAATATTAAGTTCTATTTTTCCATGAACCTTTGCACGATCTCCAGTGGCCGTTTGTAGGCTTATTCTAGACTGTGTAGTATTCAAGTTTGGGTGAGGTATTATTTTCTTTATTATATCCGTTCTGAGTAAAGTTACATTTGCACCAGTGTCGACTATCATACGGCAAGGTATTCCATTTATGGCTCCATCAGCTACTAATCCATTATTATCACCATGCAATGTTGAAACGTGGGCGACTTCCCCTGGGGCCAACCAATCAACAACCAGCCTTTGCCTCGCAAGATTGATAAATTTTCTGTTTCTCTGATCCTGTTGTCTAGTTGATGTACTTGGACTCCTCATTCGTTTCCTAGTGCAGTTGGTACGAATGTGTCCGGTCTTGCCACAATTCCAACACTGGAGGTCTGTTGTAGGTTTTGAAGAAGAACCTTTTATATCTTTCAAAACGGATAGTATGGCTTTGGTTAGTTCTTTCATTTCATTATCCTTTTCTACAGTTTCTTCTGCACTCACAAATCTCACTGCACGTTTGTTCGCTCGGGAGGAAAGCCTGGAGCACTCGTATTTCATAGCATGTACCACAGCTAACTTTAAGGATTCACCTTCCAACATCCTCAGAGATTGCTGAGTGTCAGGGTCAGCAATAGCATCAATAAATTGTAATTGAGCTAAATTATCTTGAATTTCTGGTGGACAGTTACTATAAGCCAATCTAGCTAGACGCTCAATATCACTAGCAAGCTCTTGCAAAGTTTCACCATTTTTCTGCATGCGATGTTTAAATTGAGTCACGTAATATTGTTTTAAATAACTATCACCAAACCTTAGTTCTAATGCAGAAACTAGACTTTGATAATCAAGTCGTTTTTCTTCTGGAACAGACTGCAAAACTTCCGCAGCAGAATTTCTTAAGGAAGCTGCAAGAAAACTGGCCTTTTGGAATTCATTCCACTCATTGGCTGTAGCGATAACTTCGAATTGTGTTTTAAATACTGTCCAAGATGATTGACCATCATATGTAGAAGGTTTAGTTGTATTTTTAGCGATATGTGTAATAACATTATTTCCACTAGAATTATTATTATCACAGGCAGAAGGTAACATTTCATTTCTCAAAATCTGAAACTGGCGTTCACAATCAGTTTTTACAATTTCAATTTCGTGTTTATAATCTAACTTAACACTATCAAGATCATCTTTTACACTATTTAGTTCGGTCATAATGTCCTTACACTTATCAGAAATCTTATCAATTTGAGAAGCCACTTCAGCTCTCATCTCAGTATTTTGTGCGGCTATTTCGGCTTTCAAATCATCTTTTTGAGAAACTATCTCCGTTCTCAACTCATTATTTTGTGCGGCCATTTCGGCTTTCAAATCATCTTTTTGAGAAACTATCTCCGTTCTCAACTCATTATTTTGTGCGGCCAGGTCACCTATTTTATTGCTTTGGGCAGCTATATCAACTTTCAAGCTATCACTTTGCCTAGCAAGGTCACCAATTTTGTTGCTTTGGGCAGCTAGATCACCTTTAATATCAGTCATATCGGCTTTCAAGTTATCACTTTGTCTAGCAAGGTCACCAATTTCACCTTTAATATCAGTCATCAACTTTACTAATTCATCCATACTTCTAGTTAACGGCATTCAATTAATTATCCCACTTCTGACACCAAATGTTGCAGATCACAAAAATGGATAGCCACTGAGCGTGAGTATTAAAAGCTATATTTCAAAACCAAATTCAATACAAGGTAAATTGTTACAAAGGAAATATGGATGAAGTATCTTATTAACAAATCAACTATTAACATGCACAAGTCATCAATCTTCCTGCGTAGAGCACACAATATCAGCTCTGTGTATTTTACTAAATACTACCTTTTACTTGATTTACCAGGTCACCCGAAGATCTTCACTCGTAAACCAATTCTCGTCCTGTGCTAATAACTGTTCACACACTAGCCGAACAAAAAGACAGTCCGTGTAGACATTCGAAGTTAGCCATAAAAGTTCCCACTTTTATACTTCCGTGTATACACAACACATCAAGTTACTTCTTGATACTTAACGATAAAAGATCCCACTTTTATCCTTCCGCGTATACACAACACATCAAGTTACTTCTTGATACTTACGCGCACTCTCTCAGAACAGCTCACCGTCCATTTTCGAACTCTCCGACCGTTACAACACAACGACCGTTACAATACAACGACCGTTAACGCTCCACTCTTCTTCTCCAAATTCTCCCAACGTTCTTATTCGTTGGCTGAAACTTTTTGCTTTCGGTTGCCAGATTCCTTCTGTCGTAACAATATAATTCAATTGCAATTGTTTGCTTCACAAATTGTACTCTGACTGATTTTTCAATATAATTCAATTGCAATTGTTTGCTTCACAAATTGTACTCTGACTGATTTTTCAATATAATTCAATTGCAATTGTTTGCTTCACAAATCGTACTCTGACTGATTTTTCAATATAATTTGTTAATATTATTTCAATATAAATTCAGTTGCAATCAATGGTGTCGTTCCACTTTATTTAAAACCGGTTTTTCTCTAACTGTAATTAGCTCTTTGAAATAAAAAACGTTTTCATTTTATATGTGTTTCTGTCCGTTTGTAGACATTCAACTTTATTTTTGCTTTTTGAGATAAAATTCTTTTTGGGTTGAATCACCTCGATGGGTCTGATATTAAAAAAATACTGTATCGAGAATTGCTCTCAGTTTAATACACCATAGAAAGGCGAGACCTCAGCAGAAAGAAAAAACAAACAAACAAACATCCATGTCTTACACGGGACTCGAACCCCAGGTCCCTCCGATTAAAATGGGGAGGAGGTGGCTCAGTCGGTAGCGCGCCAGGCTCGTAATCTGTAGTTCCCAGGTTCGAGTCCCAGCTGGGTCAGCGTTGAGATTTATCTCCGCAAAATTCCCCGCCCTGCCCACGATCAGTATGGGACACCGATGGGCTTGGAAAGGCCGCCGTCCATCGGATGGGACGTAAAGCCGTGGCCCCGTGTGCGGGAGAGCCATACCCTGTGCACGTTAAAGAACACGCTGGATGGCCTTGAGGGGAGGCTACCCTCTGTCTCCCAACAGCTGTTCTAGTGGGTCCCCTCCCCCATCGTTCTCTGAGCCTTCGGGGTCCATGTGACCTGGACATTTAGCCCATGGTGTACAAAAAAGTGCCGCTCAGAGGTAAAACAACCCAACCTTTATTTTCGTTATTGATAATTGTTGTTTATATCTTTTTCTTTTAAATAATATTTTTCTATTTGTAGTAGTAACAAGTGGTTTGATGATCAATAAGACTTTTAACAACTGATTCGGCCAAACCAGATGAATGGCACAATTGGTTTTAATTTAATACAAGTAATATATGAAAGTCATATAAAGATTGGCGGGATTTGTGAAATCTGCAGTCTATTGGATGAGATATTAAACTGTTTTGGAGAGTTGCACAAATAAAACATTAGATAAACTTCTTAGCCCATGACTTCTACGATGCATGATGAGAATTTTGTTTGTACATTAAATGTCAAATGAAATTTTACATTTGATGATGTAAATCAAATGTAGATGTAAATTTAAAGCGAGTGGTACTTGAGAAATACGCAGTTTTTTCCGGAAAAAATTGAGTTTAGAACATCATCATCGTCCTCAGGCAGCCATGGGCTACGGAGGTCCAACCAGATTGTTCAATTTACTTCTCCAAACATATCTGTCCTGAGCTACATCTTCTGCATCTGGCCACTGCACACCAATTCTAACAAGGTCCTGTTTGACATTGTTATCTGCCCACCGCATCCTAGGTGTCCCCTTCTTTCTGAGGCCTTTAGGCACTCTGTTCATAACCCTATTCGCCAATCTATAATTATCTATACGGGCAACATGGCCAAACCAACGGAGTCTCTCTCTGCACAATATGTTGCTCAAAGGAGGTTGCCGACTCCTTTGCATAACCTCATCATTACTTACAAGGTTGAACTAGAGGTCCTGTATAGTTAGAGGCTGGCCATCTCGGTGATTGACTGCCATTGGTTGATTGAATCACGTGGTTTATGGGCGCCATGTTTTGTCGTACCTTGAGACGAAAATCTATGAGATAGTGTTTGTACCTAGTTAAAACTTCTCAGTTGTTACAGTTTTATACATTTCTACCGCTTTTTTTGCCTATAAAAGCTTCCATATTTTATCAATGATTCACTGAGCTGCATTTGTTTGTAAAACTTCCACTCAAAGACATAAATTTTTGGAGAGTTCAAATACTCATAGATTTAATCAATATTTTTTCCAAGAACTCCACCACTCATAGATTTAATCAATATTTTTTCCAAGAACTCCACCAGAACACGGCAATCGGCTGCAAAAGTGAAATGAGCTAACTGAAAACCAACAAATAATTTCTTTTAAGGTTCGTTTGAAAAACCAGCTAATGTTTCCACTTTGTCGTCTGCTTATGTAAATATTTGTTCGTCTGCCGGTGCATCTCTCTATTAACTGTTGTTTGTCCATCTGTCCGTCTATAGACAATCAACGTTTTTACTTTTAGGGACAAATGAAAAATTCTTTATGGGTTGGATAGATTTTAAAGAAATATTGCAAATCGCAATTTTGAAATCTTCCAATAGCTTTAATTGCGCCCCCTAGCGGTGGAAAATGTTAAAATTTCAAAAGAATATTGCATACAAACTATTTACACTAGAAACCTGTAATTTTGGTAGTAGAGTGTTATGGTCAGAAGATTTACAATGACAACAAGGCTCTTAGCCAAAAGGGGGTGCAAAAATCAAACTTTTTTATTTTAAGAGATAAACGAAACAATCTCTTTTTTTGGGGGGGAGGGGGGGGGGGTTGACAGGTGCTAACAAAATATTAATATTTACATTTTTCGAATTCCCATCAGTTGGAATTTCCACTGTTAGAAAGTAACTAAAGGCAGTAAATAAAAACTCTAAAGGCGGCCTCTAGGGACTGAAAAAAGCTGGAAATACCAGATCGTTAAATGAATATCGCAAACGATCTATTTATGATAGAAACTTAAATTTTTAGTCATAGAGCGTAATGGTCAAGTGGTTTACACAAATAATAATTATGTTTCTTGTTATAGCAAGGGAGTGTTGGTAAAATGCAGCTTTTCTGCCTTAAGAGATAAATGAAAAGCATTTTTTGTGCTTTACAAGTACGGTCGCTGAAAAAAATATCCGAACACTATGGTTGATTACAGAATTCAGAGAAAATATCTGGCGACTTTTTTTTTAGAAATTAGTGATCTGGCAACCTTCGTGTCACGTGACACGGAGGTTGCCAGATCACTAATCACTAGTCATCAGCATAATCACTAGTCATCAGCATAATCTAAATCAAACATTTTCGTCTCTCTAGACGACGGGTTCTCAATGTGGGGTACGCGGTACAATTTTTTGGGGTACGCCGTGAGAGCTCAAAAGTCGCTAGATCTAGACATAAAGTAAAAATAACCATTGTTATACTCTAACTATAGTTTTATCTATCTATACAAGGGGTACGCCAGTTACATACACATTTCCAGGGGGTAGGTGAAGCATAAAAGTTTGAGAACCACTGTTCTAGACCGTTTAAGGCTAAAATCTTTCCCTTGCAAAGAATTTTGCAAATCATAATCAATAACCAAACTAAAGAGAAAATGAGACAACATGCACCCTTGTCGAACACCAGAAGCAATGCTAAACCAATTGCTACATGACCTACCAACTCTCACACACGACTCAGTATTATCATAGAGAGCTTTCATTATGTTAACTAACTTGTCTGGTATACCATATGATTCCACAATCAACCACAAATTATGGCGATCAACAGAGTTAAAAGCCTTTTTGAAATTAAAAAAGTTAGCAACCAAAGGTTTCTGAAACTCTAAACATTTCTCAAGAATCTGCCTAAGTGAAAATATCTAATCCACACATCCCCTACCACTTCTGAATCCACATTGCTCATCACGCAATTGCCTGTCAGCCAGATTCTTAATTCTATTAAGCACAATCATGGAAAGCACTTTACCTGGAACAGAGAGTAGGCTGATACCCCTATAGTTATCACAAGAACTGCGATCACATTTTTTTGAAAATAGGGATAACAATAGCTCTGGTAAAATCCTTAGGAACCATGTCTTTATCATAAAAGATATTCAGAATTTCAGTCATCCAAGTGGTAATGAAATCATTCTCAGCTCTAAGCATATCCGTAGTAATTTCATCTACCCCCGGGGATTTATGAAGTTTAAGTTTAGAAATTGCCAAAATAACTTCAGATTGTGTTATATGCATTAAAACCAGTAATACATCTATCATCATTGCAAACAATGGGAGTAGAACCATATTGTTTAGAACATCACTGAAATACTCAGCCCACCTAGCCATGACAGAATCCTCACCTTCTATAACCTTATCTTGTTTATCCTTCAATCCCTGTATACCTGTTCGTTTTCTACCACACAAAACATTAACTATCTGGTACAGCTCTCTGCTGCTGTGCTGTCTAACAGCTTTCTCGGCTTTGTCAGCCAAGCCATCAAGCCAAAGATTCTTATCAGCAGCTAACCGTTCTTTTACACGTTAATTAAGTTCTTTGTAATGCTTTCTATTAGGACTAGTAGGGTATTGATTAAGGACATTCCTGCAGTTCTTTCTTTCTGAAATAAGCTCAAGTGGCTTATCACTCAAATAATTCTGCCTCTGCTCCTTTTTTCCTGAAAGAATACTGTTAGTTTCCAAAAATGCCTGTTTAAGACGGTTGCATTCTTCCTCAACTTCAGTATTAAGCAAACCATGACTGTCATAATGACTAAGTAACCTATCAAGGTAAGCTTTAGCTATAACTGGGTCTTTCAGAGCTTCAGTATTAAAGGTATATTTTTTAACTTTAGCACAACACTTTTTAAGTTTAAGTTGCAAGACACTTTTAACAAGGTAATGGTCAGATCCAATTTCAGCTCCCCTATATGCCCTGGTATTCCTAACAGAACTGGCCCATTTGCTGTTAATTAATATTTAATCAATCATATTCTTATGCAGCCCATCAGGTGAAACCCATGTGTACTTATGTATGTCGCGATGATCTGTGATATGTGTTAGTTATTCTGAATCCATTGAGTTTACTTACTTGTAGGAGATGTTGCCCACTGCCATTGCAGCTACCAACACCAAAAGGACCTATTACTCCTCTCCAAAGGTCAGAGTCAGTACCAACTTTGGCATTGAAGTCACCAAAAACAAGGGTAATATCTCTTTTCTTGACAGAATTCAAAATATCCTGAAGTTGTCCGTAAAACCTATCCTTCTCATCCTCATCGGCATCCTCAGTGGAGGCATAACAGCAGATAACATTCAAGTCTTTAATGCTTGTACGAAATTATGCTGAGAATCATTCATTAATGCTTTTCATTATAGCTTACATTATTGCACTCATATCCTATAAGAGCATCACTAGCGTGTGTGCTGAGAAGCAGACCCACGCCTTTGTGATGCTTATTGTCGTCCCTCCCTGAAAAGAGAAATTTAAGATTATTTTTAAGAATCTGACCTTTATCTGTCCATCTGGTCTCTTGCAAGCCGAGAATATCTAAATTATAATGGTGGAATTCTTGTGTGAGGACATCAAGAGAAAAAGCTCTGTGCAGAGTCCTAACATTCCAACTACCTGTGGAGAGAAAATGGTTAGTGGGATGTTTAAAGAAACTATGCTTATTGAGAGAGGGAATGCCGACAATATCAAACAGCCCCCTAATCGCAGACATGGGGCAAAGACCCGTTCCCTCACCACTAAAGTTTGAAGCCATCTACACTGGAAGACTTCCTCCAATGTAGAATTTGACGATGCCAATAGAAGCAAAGAGTTCAGGTGCTTGCGATGACCTCTGCTCAGGATTATTCTGCTTAGAACACCTGCCATGCAATTAAGAGACATTGGTTCGATTCAGGGCGAAATTCAATTTTTTCAGGGAAAAAAAAAGTTTTGTGAGTCTACTATTTTTTCTTGCATTAATAACGCTAGTAGCTGTAAGGGAGGGGTTGGGTAGGGGCACTTGCCGCACCTTGGAAATGTCATTTATTTAAAATAACTGCAAGATCTAAATAATAAATAATAAATACCCCCTCAAGCAGCTGCTTGCCACAGAGGTCTGACAGGAGCCTGTCAGTTTATATGCCATAGTAGAAGGTCTGAGAGGATGGCAGGACCTCAGCAGAAAAATCATTTTCTAAAAAAAACAATGGCTCTCTTTAAAAGTTTTTGCCCTCCCTCCGTTTGCAACTGAGAAATTTCTTCTGGCGCCACTTTTAATACGAGATTTATTTCTTAATTATTAATTCTCATTTGTGGAAATGTTAAAAAAGTTACCGTCCCGGTTCATAGATGGCGCCGCCAGCGACAAATCTGGAAGATTTATAATCGCATTTCCTGAAATAGGACTAGTCGCTGATAGTTGAGTGCTAGAATACCTCCCTTGTAATAGGAGCGTAAGTTAGAGACCCACTCACGACGAAACTCAATTTTACTCAGCAAAAAAAATATATATACGCCCAATTCGGTTTTTACTCGGTAGATAGGTTCCCGAAAAAACCGTGTTAAAAAAATACAGTGCATATGAAAAAATAGAAGATTGGAAAATAGAAAGATTGAAAAAAATAAAAAATTGTTGCCAGATATTTTTCCTGAATTCTCTAATCAACCACAGTGTTCGGATACTTTTTTGAGCGACTGTACACCAATGGGTTTAGAAAGGCAGACGTCAGACGGGACATTAAAGCTTGGCCCCATCCATGTTGGGTTGTTTTACCTCTGAGCGGCACTATTTTGCACACCATGGGCTAAATATCCAGGTCACAAGGACCCCGAAGGCTCAGAGAAGGTTGGGGGAGGGGACCCACTGGAACAGCTGTTGGGAGACAGATGGTAGCCTCCCGTTAAGGCCATCCAGCGTGTTCTTTAACGTGCACAGAGTATGGCTCTCCCGCACACGGAGCCATGGCTTAACGTCCCATCCGACAGACGGCGCACTTTCCAAGCCCATCGGTGTCCTCTAAAGACCGAGGGCAGGGCGGGGAATTTTGCGGAGATAAATCCGAATGTTGACACAGCTGGGACTCGAACCAGCAGATTATGAGCCAGGCACGCTACCGACTGAGCCCCTACCCCACCCCACCCCATAGATGAGCAGACTAACACATGACTAAGTTGAGGGTGGCTCAATCGATTGACTCTCGGCTCACAATCTGCTGTTCCCAGATTCGAGTCCCACTTGTGCCAGCGTTAAAATTTATCTCTGCACACTTCACCGCCCTATTCTCGGTCAGACTGATCGAGGTCACAAGTATCCCCGAAGCTCAGGTCTGAGCCTTCGGGGTCCTTGTGACCTGGTCATTTAGCCCATGGTGTGCAAAAAACTGCCGCTCAGAGGTAAAACAACCCAACCCTGCTAATCTGCATTATACTTAACTTTCCTCTTTTGCTTTAAGAGAGAAGAATTCTTTAAAAAAATATTACCATATACATTTTTTGTTGTTGTTTTTCATTCTCTGATCATAGTGCAAGTAAATTTTATCGTTACAGGTTACCGCAAAGCTTAAAGCTTATCTGCAGTATATAGAATAATTACTTTTATAATGTTACAATAGTATGTTTATCCTCCTTTCATTTGATGTGAATGGGGCGGGGTGGCTCAGTCGGTAGCGCGCCAGGCTCGTAATCTGTAGTTCCCAGGTTCGACTCCCAGCTGGGTCAGTGTTGAGATTTATCTCCGCAAAATTTCCCGCCCTGCCCACGGTCAGTAGGGGACACCGATGGACTTGGAAAGGCCGCAGTCCGTCGGATGGGACGTTAAGCCGTGACCCCGTGTGCGGGAGAGCCATACCCTGAGCACGTTAAAGAACACGATGGATGGCCTTGCCGGGAGGCTACCATCTGTCTCCCAACAGCTGTTCCAGTGTGTCCCCTCCCCCAACCTTCTCTCAGCCTTCGGGGTCCATGTGACCTGGCCGTTTAGCCCATGGTGTGGAAAAAAGTGCCGTTCAGTGGTAAAACAACCCAACCCACAATCCTTGGGTCCTTGTGACCTGGCCATATATATATATTTATACCCCTCAGGTACTTGGTGTCCTTATAACCTAGTCATTTATATCCCCTCAGGTACTTGGTGTCCTTATGACCTAGTCATTTATATCCCCTCAGGTACTTGGTGTCCTTATGACCTAGTCATTTATATCCCCTCAGGTACTTGGTGTCCTTATGACCTAGTCATTTATACCCCTCAGGTACTTGATGTCCTTATGACCTAGTCATTTATATCCCCTCAGGTACTTGGTGTCCTTATGACCTAGTCATTTATATCCCCTCAGGTACTTGATGTCCTTATGACCTAGTCATTTATATCCCCTCAGGTACTTGGTGTCCTTATGACCTAGTCATTTATATCCCCTCAGGTACTTGGTGTCCTTATGACCTAGTCATTTATACCCCTCAGGTACTTGATGTCCTTATGACCTAGTCATTTATATCCCCTCAGGTACTTGGTGTCCTTATGACCTAGTCATTTATATCCCCTCAGGTACTTGATGTCCTTATGACCTAGTCATTTATATCCCCTCAGGTACTTGGTGTCCTTATGACCTAGTCATTTATATCCCCTCAGGTACTTGGTGTCCTTATGACCTAGTCATTTATATCCCCTCAGGTACTTGGTGTCCTTATGACCTAGTCATTTATATCCCCTCAGGTACTTGGTGTCCTTATGACCTAGTCATTTATATCCCCTCAGGTACTTGGTGTCCTTATGACCTAGTCATTTATATCCCCTCAGGTACTTGGTGTCCTTATGACCTAGTCATTTATACCCCTCAGGTACTTGATGTCCTTATGACCTAGTCATTTATATCCCCTCAGGTACTTGGTGTCCTTATGACCTAGTCATTTATATCCCCTCAGGTACTTGATGTCCTTATGACCTAGTCATTTATATCCCCTCAGGTACTTGGTGTCCTTATGACCTAGTCATTTATATCCCCTCAGGTACTTGGTGTCCTTATGACCTAGTCATTTATACCCCTCAGGTACTTGGTGTCCTTTCCATTGCCTCCTGACCATTTAGCCCCCCCCCCCCCCCCCCAAGGTAAAACAACTTAACGTCAAACTGTGAATCTATTGCGCTGTCAGTGATGCAATTTTGCCCTTGAATAAATGAAGTTTATTTAGTTGGAGTTTTGTTTCTTTGGTGATCTACACTATTTCGTTAATGTGTGTGTGTGGGAGGGGGGATTAGCCCCCTCTATTTACCACTGCTGCGATCAAGTGTCTACCTATCATGCCGTTCTGACCATTTCCTAAAAATCAATATCGATACACAACACCAACCGCATCATTTTCGACATCGCTTTGCTCTCTGAACTCCAGCCAGCGATAATTACTTAACCGAATCATAAAATCATCAGGAAAAGAAAAATCCAGAAGTTGCAGGCCATCCAGCATCCGTGTGCTGAAATATTAACCACTTCCCATGATCAAGTAAATTGCTCTCGAAGCAGGCCTTGGTCGAATCGGGAGCTGCAATTTTGGCAAGCCGACACACCGGCGAGCTTTAGGCAGGAACTAGGTGTTGCTATGGCAACTGCCTCCTGGTCGTGTGTGTTGTGTTGATGGGGCATCGTTTCCCCCGTTCCAGTCGTGAACATGGCACATCTGTGCTGCTCGTGACTGGCGAAAAACACAGCCAGAGGAAAAGTGCTGAATCTTTGCTTTCAGTACGGAAGGAGAAATCGGTCATTTCGTCGGCCTGAGTAGCGTCCGATTCTGCGACCCAAAATATTCGGCATTCTCGAGAAAGTAGAGGTCGAATCATCTGAATAAGGAAACTGTTTTTACTTTCATTTGTAACATTTCATTAAATTCATTTGCTTTTAGTACGGAAGGAGAAATCGGTCATTTCGTCGGCCTGGGTAGCGTCCGATTCTGCGACCCAAAATATTCGGTATTCTGGAGAAATTAGAGGTCGAATCATCTGAACAAGGAAACTGTTTTTACTTTCATTTCTAACATTTCATTAAATTCATTTGCTCCGTTTTAGTACGGAAGGAGAAATCGGTCATTTCGGGTAGCGTCCGATTCTGCGACCCAAAATATTCGGTATTCTCGAGAAAGTAGAGGTCGAATCATCTGAACAAGGAAACTGTTTTTACTTTCATTTCTAACATTTCATTAAATTCATTTGCTTTTAGTACGGAAGGAGAGTAGTTTGTTGCCATTCTACGGATCCCCCTTTGCACAGTGCTTTCCCCCCCTATGACGTCATCGACCACGCCCCCTATGACGTAACAGGCCACGCCCCTATGACGTAACATTACGTAACATGACGTAATTATTACATAATCATTACGTAACAGGCCACGCCCCCTTTATTAATAATTAATAATTCCTCCCCCTTTATTAAACCCCCCTTTCACCCCCCTTTTCCCCCTCAGTGGCGCCATCTGTTGACAGTGAGAAGTACTATTTTCCCAAAAACCCTTTATTTTCACTCTAATTTCTCGTTTTCGGACCCCCCGGTCGACCTACCTATATTTTAAGCCCTCCCCCTTATTAAAAACCCTCCTGGCGCCATCTGTTGACAGGGAGAAGTACTATTTTCCCAAAAACCCCTTTATTTTAAGTCTAATTTCTCGTTTTCGGACCCCACGGTCGACCTACCTATATTTTAAGCCCTCCCCCTTATGAAAAACCCTCTGGTTGACCATTTTAAGGCCCCACTCGGCTGATGCAAGTCTCAGAATAATTGCATGGAACGATTGACTGTGTACTTTGCTACGTGTCACGCGTTTACCCGATGGGGTGATGTGTAAAGGTCACGGTTCTGGCTGTATATAACCGCTGAAAAAAGGTTTGGCCTTTTATTTTGAGCTACACGTTATGGACGACGACGACGACTTGGATTTTGGTCATAATTGGACGAGTGATGTAGACTCCGGCTACGAGAGCGATCCACAACACTTTCGAACGCGTATTCGTCGATTGCTACGTCGACCTGTGATTGTGCCACCTCCTCCGCCGCCACCACCACCTCCGGCCGTCACTATTAAGATGTTGCCGCGACCTGGGATTGGTGGTCCGATGCTACGGGCTGTTGTCGTGGAGGACACTACGCCGCCACCACCTCGAAGGCTGCGACGACCTCTGGTGATGAAGCCGCCCGAAACCTGGCCCCCGGGACTACCGCAGAGTGTTGTGCAGGCTCTGAGGCGTAAACGACAGAGACGTCTGTAGACCCTGCCAGTGTGAAGACGTCAAGTGTTTTCATCTCCAGATACTTGAACTAGTACAACTATGCAAAACATCTGTATGGTTCTAGACCTCGACGGTTTCCGTGTAAATGGTCGTTTCCTAGTGCGTGAACTTGGATATGCAACTCTGAATGGGAAATGTGGTGTCTATCGTTTCAATCTTCGACAGCACCAACCTTTGTCAGTAAAAGACAGAAGGACAGCCAGCTACGTGTCTAAATATGTGATAGGTCTACCCTTTCATCCTCTGCCTCGAGAAAAGGTGTGGTCGTTAGATCACGTTCCTAACATCGTGAAATATGTTTACAAACTTGCACGTACTGAAGAAGCTACTGTGGTGGGTTACAAAGGAGGTACTGTGGAAAGAATTCTCTTGGAACAATTAAATCTTCCCAGTGTTAATCTCGAACTTTACGGCTGCCCCAAATATTGTGATCTCCCCAAAGTTTCTGAGTTCGAATGTGGATATCACACCGGAGAGGACGTCCATTGCTCTTTAGCAGAAACAGCTGCTTTCTTCGGATGGATCGATCGTCGAGAGCATGTCTCAACAAACACCTACTTATCAGCTCGTTCCTGATTGGTCGTCTCAGGTGGTGCGGTTCTCTAGTTAAATAGGGAGCGAGTGCTCTGTGCCGCATTGTTCACGATGCAGCCTAGCAATCCAGATGCGTGGTGTCTCGGTGAAGATGTGTACGTCGTGCCCTCACTGTTCAAAAATAAGTTTTCTGTGCACGTACGCCGCTACAAGAAATATGAAAATGGTGAACTCATCTACCCTACACCAGCAGGGGTTACCCTCTCCATACCTGAATGGGAGGCTTTGTGTGCCGCGGTACCCCACATAGAGGACAAAGTGAAAATCGGTCCCGATCAACAGACATGGTACGTGATGCACGGTTTACGTGCCTACATGTATCGCACTGGAGGTGGTGAACGCTGTGTCGACTTCATCAAAGAATCTGCAGACCAGAGAACTCTACAGTTCCGTGTGGTGAGACGCTGTATAACATTGAACGCTTCGCAGTTGTTCACGCTGGCTATTCACTTAGACGAGGTGATGTGCATTGTACACAACGTGTGTGGGACCCCCAAAGATCACAAACTCCGTACGGCCATTATGGAACATTCTGAATCCATTCGTCCTTTCCTACTGAGTCCTGTTTTCGACGGCCCCGACTGTGTTTACCCACTGCTGGTGAATATTTTTCAGCAAGAACTTACGCGCGTGATACCGTTAGATGGACTGCAGCCCGAAGAAAAAATACCGACCATCGTAGGGTGGTCTGGTGACTTGGACATTAATGGTATAGCGCAGGTATTTGTGGATACGGCCTGGAAGCGAGGTCTATTGAATTTTGTAGATTCTGGTTTTGTTTGCAATCTAAAATATAATGCTATTGTCGACGAGGCAAAAAATGAAATGTATAAATTAAATAAATAATTGTAACCTTATATAATGTGTCTGTCTTTTTCATCCTATGTCATTTTAGTCTTGGTATGGATAGGAGAAAGAAGGTGTTAGCTAGTGTGGGTAGTGTAATCGTGACATTGTTAACGATAGCCGTACTTGTATTAGAACTTGTAGCTCCTAGTAAAAATATTCAGTGTGGGGAGTCAAAAGCCTTGGACGGTGAATACAAAATTCGTGTGTGCAACTTAACAGTGGATATCAGACAGTTTATAGGTGACGTTCCTACAGTGACAGGTGTTACACTTTCACTACATCAATGGCAAAACCTGGTGGGGTACGACGTCTGGGTGCAGCAGAAAACAAAACTTTGGAGTCCCATTATTTCGACCCCGAAAGAGGATTCGGTAGTGTAAAAAAGTTAGCACAGAATACGGGACTGCCACTCAAACTCGTCCGAGAATGGTTAGAAAAGCAGCCTGCCTACACGTTACATAAACCTGTTCGCAGAAAGTTCCCTCGTAACAAAGTTTACGTCACAGGACTAGACGAACAATGGCAAGCCGATCTCATGGTCGTGAAAAATCTAACTCGCTTCAATGACGGGTATCGCTACATATTAACAGTCATCGATGTGTTCTCGAGATACGGGTGGGCGGTGGCCATGAAGGCTAAAACAGGGAAAGAAATGGTCTCAGTTTTCAAAAAAATCCTTTCCAAGGGTCGATCCCCAATGAATTTAAATACGGATCAGGGTACGGAATTTACCAATAGAGTGTTCCAGAAATTCCTGAAAAAGAAAGGTATTCGGTTCTTTGCTACATACTCCGACAAAAAAGCAGCTTTGGTGGAGAGATGGAATCGTACCCTACGCGAGAGACTGGGGAGATATTATACACGCAATAATACCTACCGCTACCTGGATGTGCTACAGCGTGTTGTAAGGGGATACAATGCCACCGTTCACAGTGCACACGATATGGCCCCCAAGGACGTGACCTTACGCAACGAAGACGTCGTGTGGGTTCGACTCTATCGCAATCCGACTGTAGTAAAAGAAAAACCAGCATTTAAAGTGGGTGACACAGTTCGACTAGCCAGTGTAAAAGCACCTTTCAAGAAGGCAGGCACACATTTGTGGACCGAAGAAATATTTATAGTCGACAAGGTATTACAACAACACCCCCCTGTGTACGTCATAAGGGATTCCGAGGGAGAAGTGTTGAAAGGCACATTCTATAAATCGGAGCTTCAAAAAGTGACAGAACCCGAACTTTACACGGTCGAGAAAATAATCGAGAGAAAAGGTCAAAAGGCACTGGTTAAATTTCGCGGATATCCCAAGCCTTCCTGGATCCCTAAAAAATGGATAGTTTCTACCTGACTCTCCCATCCACGGCTAGTCAGAATATTTATCCGAACAATTCGCAGACCGATTTCACAGTCCGTCTGGCACAACCCCTAAGACTGAGCGGAAAATGGAAAGTGGGACTAGCAGAAGTTCACTTACCTGTGAGCTGGTACAATGTGGACGGTTCTAACGACACGTATGAATATTACGCTCCTTCCACCCCCGAAGAATACAGGAAAATCAAACTTAAACCGGGTAAAATAACTCGAATGGAGCTGTTGTCTGCCCTCACCACACAGCTCCCCAAAGAAATAATAGTTTCCTATAACGGTGGTTACTGGGTATTCAAACCGAGTGAGGGGTACGGACTGATGTTTCCTAAAACGAATTTCGGTAAACTTCTGTGTATCGGCGAGGGAGAAGTTGACAAACCCTTCCACCAACGATTTGCCAGCAAACTTTGCAATACACCAACTTTCGACATAGATGACGAGTGTTATTTCTACGTGATCCCGCCAGGTAGTTTCCAAGAACGAAAGGTACCCCACGGACGATACGAAACTGCTGAATCGTTATTCGATGCAATGAACCAGATGCTACCCTACAGGCTGAGAAAAGCTTACCGTTTCAAGCAACAGGCAGATCACACCGTATTGATGGATACAGACAAGTCGCATTACATTAAATTTCCTCGATCGAACCCTGGATTAGGAGAAATGCTAGGAATTACTAAATTAGATATACCACTGAATAAAGTCCTGGGTGACTATCCCATCGATATGAACAGAGGAATGTATGGTATTTATTTGTATTCAGACCTGATTGCGCCTCAGTTGTTAGGTGATACTCACGGTGAACTGTTGCGTGTCGTGAACCCCGCCGTCAGAACCAGTAATAACGAAGCCATTGTTGCAGTGTATCAGCAACCTGATTACTACCCCCTTGCAAGGAACAGTTTCGAGAGTGTGAGAATCTTCCTTCGTACCGACACCGGAGAACCTCTGCATTTTAAATTCGGTAAAGTTTTAGTCAAGTTACATTTCCGTCATGAGGGTTAAATTCGTTCCCCCTTCTGCAGATGCCTACGTGAGTTACTACAAGAGCCAAACGGGGAAGGGTGTGTTCCGTGGTCCTCGTTATCAGAGAGGCGACGGGCTAGGAAGCATCTTTGCTAGGATCGGACGTTTCATCAGCCCTCTCGTACGCCCTCTCGTACGACCTGCGCTGTCCACCCTACGTAAGGGTGGGCTACGGTTCGTTTCAGAGATGTCCCAGGGGCAAAACTTCAAATCTGCAGCCAAAGCGGGGCTCCGTGAAGCGGGCGCCGACCTCTTGCAGCGTGCCAGTTCAAAGCTGCAGGGAGGGAAAGGAATAAAACGTCGTCGTCAGCATCCCAAGGTTCATAAAGTGAAGAGACACTGTACTGTGCAGGACGTGTTTTCATCATGAGCATTCAGAAAATTCACGCTGATTCTGGCGACTGTGCCAATTCAGAACTGGATCTGTTTCTGGTTCCACCCACTGTCTCACAATTAGAAAGAGGCTGTTATGTCAATTATTTACCTGTGGCTTCCCTGGAAGGTAATGCACCACTCGAATTCATCGTGAAGGGGACGGACGATTACATTGATCTATCTCGATGTCACCTACGTCTCGTCTTGAAAATTGTAAAATCCGATGGTACAGCACCGTCGGAAGTGATTGCCCCCTGCAATCATTTCTTCCATGCCCTCTTCAGCCAGGTAGACGTCTTCCTCAATGATCACCTAGTGAGTGCTTCTCACACCTTGTACCCCTACAGGGCGTATCTAGAGACTCTATTGAATTACGGGACCGATGCCACACGAAGTCAGCTAGGCACCTCGCTCTGGTACCTCGACACCCCAGGTAAAATGGAACTGACCAGTAGGGAGAACGAGGGGTGGCATCAACGCAAGGGGTACGTCAAACCAACAGGTATCGAACTCATCTCGTGGATCCACGCCGACCTGTTTAATCAAGATCGTTACCTACTCAATCAAGTCGACCTGAGACTGCGTTTGCTGAGATCCAAACCCGAATTCTGCCTCTTGACAGGTGAAGCAGACCCCTCTTACAAAGTACAGATACACGAAGCTGAATTTTTCGTGCGTAAAGTCAAACCCACTTCGGGTGTCATCCTTGCACACGCTCGCCTGCTGGGTACGGAGAGTGCCAAGTACCCTCTGCGAAGAACGGATTTACGTATGTTTTCCATCGCTTCGGGCCTGACGAGTGTGAACCGTGACAATTTATTTCTCGGCCAGCTCCCTGTACGGCTTGTACTGGGTATGCTGGAAAGTACCAGCCTGAATGGATCGTACGAAAAAAATCCCTTCAACTTCCAACATTTCGACTTAAACTACATCAGTCTTCACATAGACAGTGATCATCAGTCCTACACCCCCGACTTTGCGAATGGGCGCTATCTCCGCTGTTACCAAGGATTATTGGAAGCTGTGGACGCCTGGAAATCCGATAGCGGTATTAACTTATCGCGAAAAGCCTATGGAGAAGGTTTTACATTATTCGGATTCCAATTGACCCCCGAGCAACGTGAATGCAATCAAGTATTTTCTTTAATAAAGAGTGGGAGTGTGAGAGTCGAATTAAAGTTTGCCAAGCCGCTACCCGCATCGGTCACTGTGATCCTGTATGCCGAGTACCAGAATTTGTTGGAAATCCCATTGGACCATAAAGTCCTGTTTGACTACAGCTCATGAATTCCTATCAGCTAGAATCCGTCCTTTCGATGTTACCCACAAGTCTCGGAGTGTTCCCCCGTGACAGACTACCTCACAGAATCAATCAGTCAGAAGCCTTGTTTATCTACAATACCGATCCGTCCTCCCTGCCTGGAACCCACTGGATAGCGGTTTACAAGAAAGGAGTGCAAGTGGATCACTTTGATCCCCTGGGTACGAGTCCCGATGCCTCCATGCAAGAATACTATAGTCGACTAGGCATACGTCACGTCTTACACCCCTCGATACCTCTGCAGGACCCCCTGGGAGACACTTGTGGGGCTCACTGTCTGTATTTCCTGTTTAAAAGATCGTGTGGTTCGACTCTTCCCACAGTACTGCATCGTGATTACACGTGTCGAGTAGACTTTAACGACTGCATGGTGGTGCGATGGCTCTCCGCACTCCTTCAAATATTATAATTGCAGCACCTTCACAGTGTGGGAAGACGACTTTCACTCTGAAACTCATCAAAGAAGCAGCTCAAGTATTCGAACCCCCACCCCAGCGTGTCGTTTACTGCTACGGTGAGTGGCAGCCTGCCTTTGAACCCTTCAAGAAAACGGTGGAATTTTATGAAGGACTACCTACGGATCTGGAATTTGATCCTCACAGACCTACACTTCTGGTACTGGATGACTTGATGGAACAGTCTGTAGCCAGTGAGCGCATATCACAATTGTTTATTCGAGGGGGTCATCATAAAAATATCACGATTGTCCTGATCTTACAAAATCTGTTTTTAAAGGGAAGACATTCGAGGACTATATCGCTCAACGCTCACTACATGTTTTTATTTCGCAATTGTCGGGATGCATCACAAATAACCCACCTGGCGAGACAAGTGTACCCCCATCAATCTAAACTCCTGACGGATGCCTATAGACTGGCTACACAGGTAACCTGCGGTTATTTGTGTGTTGACCTTCATCCCAGAACGTTGGACAGTGAAAGGCTCCGTGCAAAGATTCTTCCATCAGAAGAACCCGAAATACTTTACGTTCCAAATGAAAGTTAAATCTCAAGGTCCGTTCCTTCAGTGCTTACCAAAGCTAGGGGGAAAGCAGCGTACAGCTCTGATGAAGCACATCTCCGACCCCCAGATGTATGCTCTATGTGAAGTGTGTTCCAATTTCTTAAAAGGAAATATACCTGTCTCCCATCGAGTATTAAAGAATTTACGCCAGCACAAGACGGTCATAAGGAGTCTAGCGTCCAAACGTGCATCTTTACGCCACAAGAAGCATCTCCTGCAGCGTGGTTCAGGGTTCATTATACCCCTGCTGACTGCCGCCCTCCCCCTGTTGGTTTCGTTATTTAGAAAAAAATGATTTCAGTGAAAGCAGTGCAGAGAAAAAACATAAGAAAAAAAGTATGTGATTTGGACTCAGAGATGAAGAAAATATTAGAGTCTGGTGATGCTGACGATAAGTCTGAAAAGTATCTGACTGCTTTGAAAAATTATTTGTTATTCTCAAAACAGCTTGACACTCCACATGAACTAAAAGTCAACATTCCCAGAAATCATATAGCTGAAGAGCGCCCGCCAAAAGACATTGCTGTACCCATCCGACGTAAGAAAAGAAAATTATCCGAGTGGTCAGCATATTGAAACCTTCTGTAAAATCCAAGCCCTGTGCGCTTGAAGATTTGTGTTAAAAAACCCATGTATTTAAAATGTGCATTACAAAATATCCAATAAAAGAAAGTAAAACTGATATTTGCGTCTCTTGCTTCATTCACTCTTCTACTCCATTCAGTTAATTAGTTTTATCAGTGCCGCGCTCCACAGTCTCGCTGGAGCAGTTCTCTAAGCACGGATGCATCCAGGCTTCTCATTGGTCCTTCTTCGGACCGCTCTAAGCTTGGATGCACCGGTGGTTTTTATTGGATGGCGGCAGCATGCGCCGCTCTCGCACGGCGGAACACGTCATTGATAAAACTTTCCCCCCCCTGCCGTAGTGTGTTTCAGCTAGGTAATAAAGAGGCAGATTTTTTGAAACCTTTTTTATTGAAACAATTCACAGACAATAATTTACATGACAGATCCAATGCTGGACAGTAAAACAATGACAGATCCGCTGTAGTTTTAAATACAATAAGTTAAATACAATAATTCAAAAGCTGACGACGCCTCAGTGCTGGGTCATTACGTGTGAAATACTAAGGTTCACTAGGAACATTGAAATAAAGTGTGCAGTGAAATAAATAAAGCGTGTAACGAAATAATATGTACATTGGTGAGCAACGAAATAAAGTTGTAATACTATGCACACTGAAATAATAAATGAAGATGCAATAATAAATAAATAATAAATGAAGATGCAATAATAAATAATAAATTAGTTTACAATAATAAATAATAAATTAGTTTACAATAATACATTAGTGTGCAATAATAAATAAAAACTGTGCATTTACTCATCCATGAGTTGGATAAGGGTATCCAGGCCCAGGTCATTGTAACCGTAAGGTACAGTGAGAGTCGAACCCGGGCTGAGATACCGCTTATCGAGGTTAGCCTTAAACCTTTTCACCATGGGCTTATTCGTAAGTGACCCATCCACTTTATTACGAATTACATTGAAAGGGACTTCGAAGGTCTCGCTGGTTGGGGAGTTCCCTAGCACCATGGATTTTAGAAGTTCAAAATTGTATGTGCACCGGTTTTTCTTCGTGAGTGATATGCCCTTGGCGCGAAGAATTTCATCCCCGTTGCTCAGCCGAAGGGCATAACTTTTGGCCCCGGCGCTGACATAGTCAGTGATGTGTACACCGGAGCCGTACTTTGAAGAAATTTCATCTACGAGACCTCCGAGAAAGGGATGTTGTGGTGGTGTGTAGGTGTCGCGAGGAGACGTTGTATAAATTACTGAGTCAGTATCCGAGTACAATGCACGGCTATCTAATTTCGATAGAAGCTCGTACAGCTTTAGTCGGGCGTGACTCGTCACCATTGCGGCGAGAATCAGGCTTCCACGGGTGTTCGCTGGAGTGGCAGACTCCGCCGGCTTGTGCGTGACAAGCACGGCCTGATCACTGATAACAGCGACGTCAGTGATGACTAGCGATGCGTCCGTCAAGAGCTCCATGTACTTGACAGGACAACTCACAATGGTCGTCTGGGTTCGACTCATGTTCTGCGCATGCTTCCCCCATGACGAATTAAGCGAGACCTTGGAAAGAGTTCGCTTAAGGTTGTTTTTCTCAACTTCCGAGGGGAGGATCCGAACCCCCTCCGCCTGGAAGAAGGCCTCACAGAAGGCTTCCTTTTGCTCCTCGGTCTGCACGTCAGGGGGAAACCCGGAGTAGCGCTGCTTCAGTCCCAGAAAAGTGTCTATGTACCCAGCATAGACACCTCCCTTTTTTGTTGCAGGATCGTATTGCAGGATGGTATTAAAGTGCCACACATCGTGGAACTGGAGAAGTTTGTAGCCAGCACGCATCGCAGCATAAATTTCGAACGTAGGCCAAGATCCTGTCAATGCGCGCTGGTTCACGGTGTGCCGACAAGGGGGTGCCAGCTGTCCATCCGCACAGATCCTACAAAGGGGAAAAAGCAGCTTCCCATTACACCTATAGGGCAGTACAGGGATGAATAAACCGTCGGGGGGTAACAGTGTGGCGTGTGCAATGCCAAAATAGTGGTCGAGGTCCGTGGCGAAATCGGAGGTGATCCGAACCGGGTGACCTTTACCGAATGGAGCCTTCTTGCAAACATAAGGGTACAGGCTGTTGTAATCAACGTAGTTAAGGCTACATCCTAAGTCAACCGATGCAAAGATGGAGAACACCTCCACGCGCCCTCCGTAGAGGTAGTCACGGGCCCCTATACGCCTGATAGGCTCGACGGATTTATAAATTAATGCGACGGACTGGTTTTTGCGCATCAACTCGTCGAATTCGTGCTCCCACATAATTTTGCATGTGTACCCGTTCATCAGCACTTTCAAGGTCTCAAGACGATCCATGGTCCGGGTGTTTAGCAGACCAAATGGCTTTCTCGTGCGCTGATCTATTTTTTCAGGGTTGAAACATTTCAAGCAGCAATGATAGTAACAACCTAAAAATTCGTAATAACAACGGGTACTGTGGCACACGCCATCCAATTTGTACTGCCCTATCTTATACTCACCTCCGGGTGATCGCGCAGTTTGAATTACGATGTTGTCCTTGGAAGCCTCATACTCTAACCATGCGAGAGCTTTCAAGGACTGCCGGTCGTTACTCGCCGAATACCCTTGGGCGGGACACACACCGAGGGTATTCTTTTGCAGAAACTTCCCACGGAAAATTCGAAGACAAGCGCCGGCAATAGTCAGGTCACGCGCAAATGGGTCTACGCCTGTGAGATTTAAAAATTCCTCGCGGAAAGCTTGGGCGCCTCGCCGCAACAACTCTGTATCTGCCTTGCAGTAATACAGAAGCTGCTGTTGAAAATCCCAGGGTTCAAGGCTTGCTGCGACATACCACTCGTTGAATACTGACAGAGTTTCAGGCTCCATGTCTTCCGGCTGGAAAAAAAGCCGATCAGGGATGGGTCCTGCATACTGTAGATTTTCCTCCTTCACGAATTTAAAGGGGAAAAAGCCTTTCACCGTCTCCAAGTTGAAGGTCTTCGTGAATGATCGAAGAGGAGCCTGAATAAAGGACAACGTGTCGATGAACCTTATTTTAAGGCCAGGTAAAAATATACCTAAAATCTTGGATCCATCGAACACGAGATCCGGTTTTAAAAATTTTCTGTACAGGTAACTAATGATGAACATGCCGTCAAAGCCTTTCAGATTATGTGCGAGGACTGTGGCGTCCTTGAATCGTTGAACCCCAGGACGTTCTTCAGCCAGAATCCAATCCATAAAGGCGTCCGTTTCCGAGAATGAAGCATAGACCCACTCGTCGTCCACTTGATATGTGACCACACATAGTATCGGTTTTAGCAACCCGTCGGCACACTGCACAGTCTCTACGTCAAAGTAGAGGTAGGTCTGACCGACAGGATCAATTTTGCAGGGCTCGACGAATTTTAAGGTGTCAGCCTTACAAACGTGCTTTTTCAGGGGATCGTAAATGCTAATGCACTTAACACAGCGACGCCGTGTCTGACATGCCTTCAGCAGGTGCGCCTGAAAGCATTCAGCCCCGCGCAAATACACACAGCACACCGTGCAAAGCAACAGCTCCCCTGTATGAAGCACATCGACTGACAGGCACCTGTTGCAGGTTCCCTTGCAAACGTGGCCCTCTGTATTTAACCCCTTTAAGCAAATGTGGCAGAATTGTCTAACCCCAAAAAACCCTGATGGTTTGGTAATCACATCATAATGCCCTGCACTAAACAACAAATAAAGGTTGTCCCCTCCTTCGGGACCAATGAAGATGGGGAGGAAGGCGTCATCAGCAGAATACACAACAATCCTGAATTGTGTCAGGTGAGCTTGAAAGAGACGTACTTCCGGGAGTCCACAGGGACCCTCTGGTACGGCTGCATCCTGATGTAGTTGATGGGCTTCTTGCCGCTGCAAAGGACAGCGGTAGTCCCGGATTCGGACATACGTGTTCACCAGCCCTTTATTTTTTAAGCAAAGCTCTCGTGCAACGACGAGAGCCCTTGCAAGACAGATTCCGTCTCTATTTACAATTTTCGTTACACTCCCCTTCTTGGCAACGAATGACTGCACGTCAACAAGGCTGCGTTTCTCCGGCCCTGCACGTCTCCCATCATTGCCGCTGCCGACCCTGTCCAAGTCCGCACAGACGAAGTCAAATTCTAGTTCGCTCCCAGGACCGAGAGATTCATTTGACTGCACTACTTTGTCTAATGCCGTCATGAATCTCTCACCCGTCAGGGCATTACGCCGAATTAGGGACAGGTTGACGGGGTTTTTCAAATCCCGGGAGCGCAAGCATAGCCGTACGTGGCTATATTCGCCTGTGGGGACAATGTCGGCTAGCATCCGCTCGTGCAAGTCGTGCAGGACCGGAATGAAATTATGGGGCTGTACATCCTCCATTCCGCCAAGCCGCACACTCATTGAAACAAATTGTGTGCGAAACTTGGCGGAGTTGTAGTGGCGTGTGTTCACAATGGTGTAGTAAGGTGCTGCAGCAGGTCTGACTGTGGATGGTCCTGGAACGTTGAAGGACTCGACAGACCTAGATAGATAATTTATTCTCAGAATATGCAGTACTTTACGCGTTTTTTATCTTAGAACTGAAGTTATAATGCTGTATTGCTCAGATACATACTTTTAAAGTATTACATTTTCCCCTGATACATACTTTTAAAGTATTACATTTTTAAAGTATCACATTTTCCCCAGATACACACTTTTAAAGTATTACTAATATTCTTCTTTATACATAGTTTGTCCAATAAAAATCATATATTTATTCACATATGTATATATATAGAAATTTTACCTACAGTACAAGTCTGAGAAAAAAAAAAAAAATGTTCCACGTGAGTAAACACTCGATTGTGGAAAAATTTAACAGTTGTAATAAAAGACAACACACACACACACACTGCTAGTATAATTTTGCCTACAGTACAAGTCTGAGAAAAAATGTTCCACGAGAGTAAACACTCGATTGTGGAAGAATTTAACCGTTGCTAGCTCAAGCAAAAGACCTAATTAAAATTTAATTAATTTATAAGCAGAATAAAGAAAGTAAAATGGCTTTACAGGCTATAAAACTATATATGCTTTAGTAAATGATTGAGCCGTTTAAGACCTGCTCAACATCAAATGAAATTTCATTTACCTGACTGCAGCTGAAGACCCAGCGCCTGTGAAGATTGCCGTGGTGCCGTCAGCACTGACGGGGTCGTTGAGGGGCGTAGCCGGCACTGTCAATGACGAACGGGTCGTGGGTGGCTGAGGCTTGGTTAGCACACTCTCCGTGGGGGCCCTACATTGATAGATAATTCAGTCTCAGAATATGCTGTACATTTACATGTTTTTTCATCTTAGAACAGAAAAGGCAATATGCAGTACATTTACTAGTCTGAGCAAAAATCTAAGTAACTAAAGTTTGAAAATTAGGTTTTAGAATAAAAGACAGCACAGTTTGCTAGCATGAGCAAAAAATCTAAGTAACTAAAGTTTGAAATTTATCATTTAGACTTTACTAGATAGAAACAAATATAAAACTCTATGTTGTGATAAAAGACAACATACACCACAGTTTACTAGCCTGAGCAAAAAAAAAAAATCCAAGAAAATATTTAGCTAATTTATAAGTAGAATAAAGTAAGTAAAAATGACTTTACTGGATAGAAACAAATATAAAACTCTATGCACGTCAGTAAATGATTATGTGTCTTAATGACAACATAGCATTAAATAAAGGTTTATTCACCTGCTAGCCGTTGAAGCACCCGGGACGGGTGAAGTCCTCATCTCCGCTGCTGCTTTTGCTGCAGCGATGCGCTTGCGGTGTGTTAGAGAAAGCTTCATTGTCCTCGGTCGTAGTATTTCCCCGGCCTCCATCTGACGACAGACACGCTTAACACTTCTGTCATCTGTCTCCGTGCTTCTTTTGGAGACATCGGAGAGGTTCTGGACTGCTGCGAGAAGTTTCTCAAAGCACTGCGTGGTGTTCCTAGATAGATAGATAATACGGTCTCAGAATATGCAGTACATTTACTAGCGCAATCAAAAATATCTAAGTAACTAAAGGTTTGAAAATTAAGTTTTAGAATAAAATGACTTTACTGGATAAATGGTTGAGTACCTTAAGGGCAACACAGCATTAAATAATTTATAAGTCAACACAGTATTAAATAATTCTTAAGTGCAACACAGCGTTAAATAATTTATAAGTAGAATACAGAAAGTAAAAACGTCTTAAGGGCAACACAGCATTAAATAATTTATAAGTAGAATACAGAAAGTAAAACGTCTTAAGGACAGCATTAAATAATTTATAAGTAGAATACAGAAAGTAAAAACGTCTTAAGGGCCGCATCAAATAATTTATAAGTAGAATACAGAAAGTAAAACGTCTTAAGGACAGCATTAAATAATTTATAAGTAGAATACAGAAAGTAAAACGTCTTAAGGACAGCATTAAATAAAATTTTAGTTACCTGTTAGCAGATGATGATCCAGCCGAAGGAATGTTGAAGGCTCGTTCACCAGACATCTTGAGGAGTTTGACAATCAGGTGTCAGAGTATCAGCGTTGACAGTTGAATGACATTGGAGGATGCTGTCCTCCGCATTTTATACACACAGCCAGGCCGACTGACACGTATTACAAGAGGTCAAACTAACATCACGCGATCGAGACAACAACAACAATTTCTATTTTGAAACCTTATCAGCATCATATGTAAACAAAGTGTGGTGCTGGACACTGCCCTCTTGAACCCTCACCGATCGGACCACGTCGCGTGATGTTTTTGAAAGTCTTGTTGCTAACCCCGATAAGCACTTGAAAGGAATACCGCTTGCGATAAGGAGTTTGAATTTTCTGAGAGCAGATCATAACACGGCACTATTCGACAGCTATTACGAATAATTTAAACCATTCGCCCCGGACCGTAGGACGATTTTTAATGTGGGAATTTTAACCAGTGCTTAATTACTAGGGAGTTTAATAGCCGGGAATTTTAATTATAAGAAAATCGTTTAACCGTCTTGGTGGAATAAATACAGCTTTGCGAGTTTGATTTACAATTTGAGATCCTCATTCAAAAGAGTTCAGTGGTAGTGTTGATTTTGATGTAAGAAATACATAGAAAAAGCTAGTTATAAAGAATGCTAGGTTAATATCTGACCCGTTCGACACGCATCTAAGCCACAGCAAGTACACGGCATAGTCCTGGAATCCACAGAGCGAGGGACGATTTTTTTTTTTTCCGGTGAAATTATTTCGACCGTGGAGTGATTTTAATAAAGGTGAGGAATATTTTGACGAGTGTTTAATTACTAGGGAGTTGATTAACGGAGTTTGAAAATTTTTCCGCTGCAGACGTGTGTTCTAAAAGCAGATTTAACATGCCCTACGAATAATTTAAACCATTATTAATTTCACCCTATGGTATTTTCTATGGAAACAGTAAGAGTAAAATGAGTTTCAACTGTAGGATGATTTTTAATAGAGGTAAGGGAATTTTGTATCATTCCTTTCTGTACAATTATTCTAAGACCAGTCAATCGTTCCATGCAATTATTCTGAGACCTGCATCAGCCGAGTGGGGCCTTAAAATGGTCAACCAGAGGGTTTTTCATAAGGGGGAGGGCTTAAAATATAGGTAGGTCGACCGTGGGGTCCGAAAACGAGAAATTAGACTTAAAATAAAGGGGTTTTTGGGAAAATAGTACTTCTCCCTGTCAACAGATGGCGCCAGGAGGGTTTTTAATAAGGGGGAGGGCTTAAAATATAGGTAGGTCGACCGGGGGGTCCGAAAACGAGAAATTAGAGTGAAAATAAAGGGTTTTTGGGAAAATAGTACTTCTCACTGTCAACAGATGGCGCCACTGAGGGGGAAAAGGGGGGTGAAAGGGGGGTTTAATAAAGGGGGAGGAATTATTAATTATTAATAAAGGGGGCGTGGCCTGTTACGTAATGATTATGTAATAATTACGTCATGTTACGTAATGTTACGTCATAGGGGCGTGGCCTGTTACGTCATAGGGGGCGTGGTCGATGACGTCATAGGGGGGGAAAGCACTGTGCAAAGGGGGATCCGTAGAATGGCAACAAACTACTAAGGAGAAATCGGTCATTTCGTCGGCTTGGGTAGCGTCCGATTCTGCGACCCAAAATATTCGGTATTCTGGAGAAATTAGAGGTCGAATCATCTGAACAAGGAAACTGTTTTTACTTTCATTTCTAACATTTCATTAAATTCATTTGCTTTTAGTACGGAAGGAGAAATCGGTCATTTCGTCGGCTTGGGTAGCGTCCGATTCTGCGACCCAAAATATTCGGCATTCTCGAGAAAGTAGAGGTCGAATCATCTGAACAAGGAAACTGTTTTTACTTTCATTTCTAACATTTCATTAAATTCATTTGCTTTTAGTACGGAAGGAGAAATCGGTCATTTCGTCGGCCTGGGTAGCGTCGGATTCTGCGACCCAAAATATTCGGCATTCTCGAGAAAGTAGAGGTCGAATCATCTGAGCAAGGAAACTGTTTTTACTTTCATTTCTAACATTTCATTAAATTCATTTGCTTTTAGTACGGAAGGAGAAATCGGTCATTTCGTCGGCCTGGGTAGCGTCCGATTCTGCGACCCAAAATATTCGGCATTCTCGAGAAAGTAGAGGTCGAATCATCTGAACAAGGAAACTGTTTTTACTTTAATTTCTAACATTTCATTAAATTCATTTTCTTTCATTGACTTTGAGATGCACTCATTTTTTTTTTTGCTGTGCGGAGAATTAAATATTATATTTACTGTCCTGAGGGGTTGGGTTGTTGGGTTGTTTTACCTCTGAGCGGCACTTTTTTACACACCATGGGCTAAATGGCCAGGTCACATGGACCCCGAAGGCTCAGAGAAGGTTGGGGGAGGGGACCCACTGGAACAGCTGTTGGGAGACATATAGTAGCCTCCCGTCAAGACCATCCAGCGTGTTCTTTAACGTGCACAGGGTATGGCTCTCCCATACACGGGACCACGGCTTAACGTCCCATCCGACGGACGGCGTCCTTTCCAAGCCCATAGGTGTCCCCTACTGACCGTGGGCAGGGCGGGGAATTTTGCGGAGATAAATCTCAACGCTGACCCAGCTGGGACTCAAACCTGGGAACTACAGATTACGAGCCTGGCGCGCTACCGACTGAGCCACCCCCGCCCCTGTCCTGAGGGGCAAATCGTTATTTTTTCTTGGGGGCAAAATATTGTTTTTATTTTCCTGAAAGCCAAATGCTATTTTTTTATTGTACTGAAGACCAAACATTATTTCTTTCATTCAGAGTAACAGATTCTGAGTAAGATCATTATTTTTTTATTGTCCTGAGGACCTAAATTATGAATCTTCGTGTCACGTGACACGAAGATTGTCAGATCACTGATTTCTAAAAAAAAAATCGTTGCCAGATATTTTTTCTTAATTCTGTAATCAACCATAGTGTTCGGATACTTTTTTGAGCGACTGTAGGTGGTCATATTATTTTGATACTAGATCGTGTGGGCTCACTCACGGAAATATTGAGCGTGTGCAGTTACCGTTCACAGCAAACTGGAGCGTGTGCAGTAACTGCACACGCTCTAGTTTGCTGTGAACGGTAACTGGAGCGTGTACAGTTGCTGTACACGCTCCAGATATTTTTCCTGAATTCTGTAATCACGTGACACGAAGGTTGCCAGATCACTAATTTCTAAAAAAAAAAAACGTTGCCAGATATTTTTTCTTAATTCTGTAATCAACCATAGTGTTCGGATACTTTTTTGAGCGACTGTAGGTGGTCATATTATTTTGATACTAGATCGTGTGGGCTCACTCACGGAAATATTGAGCGTGTGCAGTTACCGTTCACAGCAAACTGGAACGTGTACAGTAACTGCACACGCTCCAGTTTGCTGTGAACGGTAACTGGAGCGTGTACAGTTGCTGTACACGCTCCAGACATTTTTCCAGAATTCTGTAATCAACTATAGTGTTCGGATATTTATTTGAGCGACTGTACTTCGCGCACGATAATCGTAATAGTCATCATAATAATTTGACCAGGTAGTGTAATTTAAGAATGATTAGTTTATTCAGGTAGCTTAATACATCGATTACCGATTTTTTTTCCAAACTTGCGGAGCAGCAAAATTCATTCCAAAATTAGACGAACTGGCAAATAACTTGGATAACAAAATGTATCGAACCAGTGATACGTGATTCGTGTTAAAATTTAAGTGACAAGTACAAATTTCTCTGGGGCGGGGGGTGGCTCAGTCGGTAGCGCGCCAGGCTCGTAATCTGTAGTTACCAGGTTCGAGTCCCAGCTGGGTCAGCGTTGAGATTTATCTCCGCAAAATTCCCCACCCTGCCCACGGTCAGTAGGGGACACCGATGGGCTTGGAAAGGCCGCCGTCCGTCGGATGGGACGTTAAGCCGTGGCTCCGTGTGCGGGAGAGCCATACCCTGTGCACGTTAAAGAACACGCTGGATGGCCTTGACGGGAGGCTACCATCTGTCTCCCAACAGCTGTTCCAGTGGGTCCCTTCCCCCAACCCTCTCTGAGCCTTCGGGGTCCATGTGACCTGGCCATTTAGCCCATGGTGTGCAAAAAAGTGCCGCTCAGAAGTAAAACAACCCAAACAACAAAAAAATACAAATTTCTGCCAAAATTTCTCAAACCGGTGCATTATGTCGAAATTTGGTGGATTAATGCATAATTTGTGTCAAAATGTATCGAAGCAGAAACTAATTTGTGTCAAAATATGTTGAACCAATACATAATTTGTGTCGCAATTTGGGAAACAATTTTCATAATTTATTTCAAACTGTTTACAACCAGTACATGATTTGTGCAGAAATTTGGCACAGCAATACATCTTTTGTGTCGGAATTGAATCGACTAGTACGTACAGTGATGGCGAAACTTTTCGAGATCGCGTGCCAAAACTAGAGAAATAAGAGCTATTTCCCAGTTCCCGTGGCAACGTTACTACTTTAAAATGCTATTTATTATTATTATTAACCATCTCAGGTGGGGTGGGGGTGGCTCAGTCGGTAGCGCGTCAGGCTCGTAATCAACAGTTCCCAGGTTCGAGTCCCAGCTGGGTCAGCGTTGAGATTTATCTCCGCATAACTCCGCGCCCTGCCCACGGTCAGTAGGGGACACCGATGAGCTTGGCTAAAGGCCGCCGTCTATCGGATGGGACGTTAAGCCGTGGCCCCGTGTGTGGGAAATCCATACCCTGTGCACGTTAAAGAACACGCTGGATGGCCTGGACGGGAGACTGCAATCTGTCTCCCAACAGCTGTTCCAGTGGGTCCCCTCCTCCAACCTTCTCTGAGCCTTCGGGGTCCATGTGACCTGGTCATTTAGCCCATGGTGTGCAAAAAAAGTGCCGCTCAGAGGTAAAACAACCAAACCATCTAAGGCAGTGATTCCCAACCTTTTGGAAGACACCACAGAATAGAAGAGATAAAAAATTTGTCACAGAAAATTCCATTAAATTTATTTATTTGACCGCCCCTCTTGACTGCCTCAACGCCCCCCATTTGCCTCTGGATCCGCTACCGCCCCCATGGAAGACTCCAGCGCCCCCACTGGGGGGCGGTATCGCCCCCGTTGGGAATCTATTCTAAGGCTACATATCCTCTCATCAAACGATATAAATTAAATGGTACAAAATATTACAGATTTAAATATAAGGATACGGAACAGTAAGTTTTAGGCTCGCCATTATACAAAAGAAAATTAAAAAATGAAACTTGACCAAAATCATACAATCACATGCTACTTTCCACTTAGTATGTCCAGTACATCACTGACGCTGCGCCACCTTTATTAGAATGAAACGAATTTCCATTGGCTGACTCTCAAACAGAAACCTTAACTAAATTTTAAGATATACGGAAGTGCTTTAAAGGAAATCAATGAACAGCTTATAGCTTTAATACGTCTATTTTTGATGCAGCTTTTTGTGAAATGTGTAATTAGTTATTTGATGAGATATTTTAAACGTATGGATTTGGGTTGGGTTGTTTTACCTCTGAGCGACACTTTTTTTGCACACCATTGAAACATATGGATGCACTATTGATATTCATAATGAAAAGGTAACTAATTACAGCAACCTAGTCACCATCTTACTACCAATGATTCATCTATCAGTATTGTTACGACAGGTGTACGTGCTACAATGAACTTATGGTAGATGTGTCGTGAATGCTTGGCGTATGCTTCATCGTGACAGTTATCAACTGAGTAATACGGAGTTGGGTTGTTTTTTTGCGGCACTTTTTGCACACCATGGGCTAAAGCGGCACTTTTTTGCACACCATGGGCTAAATGGCCAGGTCACATGGATCCCGAAGGCTCAGAGAAGGTTGGGGGAGGGGACCCACTGAAACAGCTGTTGGGAGACAGATGGTAGCCTCCCGTCAAGACCATCCAGCGTGTTCTTTAACGTTGGGTTGTTTTACCTCTGAGCGGCACTTTTTTGCACACGATGGGCTAAATGGCCAGGTCACATGGACCCCGAAGGCTCAGAGAAGGTTGGGGGAGGGGACCCACTAGAACAGCTGTTGGGAGACAGATGGTAGCCTCCCGTCAAGGCCATCCAGCGTGTTATTTAACGTGCACAGGGTATGGCTCTCCCGCACACGGGGCCACGGCTTAACGTATCGTCAACTGCATTTGATTGGTCGATCCACAATTTTTGTCAAAACTCTATTGATCAATGCATAATAATGCCGAAATTTGATTGATCAATGCATAATTTATATCAAAATTTTATTTATCAATAAATAATTTATCAAAATTTGATTGATCAGAACATCATTTACATCAAAATTTAATTGATTACTACACAATTTATGTTAAAATTTAACACACACCCGCAAAATTTGTCATACCAGAACATAATTTGTATCAAAATTTGATTAATCAGTACAGTCGCTCAAAAAACTATCCGAACACTATGGTTGATTACAGAATTCAGAAAACATATCTTGCAAAGTGTTTTATTAGAAGTTAGTGAATAAATGCCCCCATTTATTCTTCATTCTGAATGACTTGTAGTAGCCACTCCTTCTGAGGCAGGAATATTTTTATGAATTTTAAATATTAAATTTTCCTCCCTAGCCATTTTAAAAACTGGTGGTCTGCTTCGCCATCTCCTAAACATATGAGGATTCTAAACAGATATGCGTTCAGAGTATGCATACACAGAAAGTGTGGACACTCCGAAATTCTATTACTTTATCTTCTACCTACCTCGTTCCTCAGAAGTTTAGCTTTAGGCCCTTTAAAAAATATTTTGTGGCTCAGTCTTGTCGCCAACATGCTACAGTGGAAAACGCTTTTTGTTTCAGGGCAGTTACTTTTTTTTATAGAGTTTGAAGAAAAAACTTCAGATTGTTGTAATTTCTCCTTTGTGAATAACAATGTTCCAATAGATTTTTTTTTGCTTGTTTGTTTGATATCAAATATGAATATAAATGATTTTGAAAAATCTCTGACTCGTAATTCGTACCTGTAGTCTGAGATTTTTTACATCCGAAAAAGTCCCATAATTAAGATAATTACAATGAATCCCTATATTCCATCAGTAGATTACAGTTTCGACTTTTATAACCACTATCATTTTCACGAAATTCAGTATATTTGTTAATATTGACCTGCAGCATGTCAACAGTGTCGTCGGTAAAAAAGAATTTTAAAATAATGAATAGTTAATGATAAAGAAGCTAGTTCATGAATAAAGCCCAAAGAGGATTCAAAATGATTAACAAAAAGTGCGTCGTTGTTAACCGGCATTTGTAAAATATTTCGAGTTGTAATCGTCGACCTGATGATCAAGGGGTTTGCACGCTTCGCTTCAAATATATGGGACCTGGGTTCAGGATTCTATAGTTATGAATTTTCTTTCTCGCATTTTCTTTCTGCTGAGATCTTGTCTACATAACTGGTCTTCTGACATCTTAAATTGACATGCTGTTATGAGACCTGTGAGAAAACAGCTATTTGAGGGGTGTAAAAAAATTAATCAACTAAGAATTTAATTCACTAGTGCTTTTTCTCTTTATACATCCCTCGGAATTTAACCTTCGGTGTCGCAAGTTATAGTATTTGTATACATACTAGATACGTCAAGCCGTTTCGGATCCCGAAATATCAGAATCATAATAATTAAATGAAAAAAAATTTAATGTCGACTTCTGATAAAGATTATTATCAACTTTTTAATTGCACCAAACAATAATTTTGTATTGAAAATAATGCTAAAGCACGATTTTGGCTTTTCCTTGAAGAACAATGGCTGTAGAATAGAAAGAAAAAGCCCAGTTGTTTTGCATTATGTGCAAGCGACGTTACTTTAAGTTAATGATCCTTTTCTTGAAAGCTCTCATTTGTCGGAAAAGATTAAGGCTAGGAGAGAGCAGAAATAATTCTTCTAAATCCATAAGAAGACTGGCGTTGCGGTTGATTAATTAGAGCTTTCCCTTAGGGGGGGGGGGACTCAGTCGGTAGCGCACCAGGCGCGTAATCTATAGTTCCCAGGTTCGAGTCCCAGCTGGGTCAGCGTTGAGATTTATCTCCGCAAAATTCTCCGCCCACCCCACGTTCAGTAAGGGACACCGATGGGCTTGGAAAGGCCACCGTCCGTCGGATGGGACGTTATGCCGTGGCCCCTTGTGCGGGAGAGCCATACCCTGTGCACGTTAAAGAACACGCTGGATGGCCTTGACGGGAGGCTACCATCTGTCTCCCAACAGCTTGTTCCAGTGGGTCCCCTCCCCCAACGTTCTCTGAGCCTTCGGGGTCCATGTGACCTGGCCATTTAGCCCATGGTGTGCAAGAAAGTGCCGCTCAGAGGTAAAAGAACCCAACCCAACCCTCTTAAGGGGGAAAAGAAGCAAGCATCAGATAAGGAGGCTTTGGGATGCAATGGTCTTTTGCATATCGGGCTGAAATTTTTTTTTTATTTTTTTAAAGAATATAATTTTTATTCATAAGAGTAAAGAACACAAATACATTTACACTTTGACCCGCAAAGCTAAATAGCTTATCTGCAGGAAAATGAATAAATTATATTAAACGTAGGTCATTCAGCCACAAAAATGGTGTACATCAAATAAATCCACAAAATACAACACATAAAAATCAGCTAACTAGAAAATACCAAATGATTTTTTAATTCCATTTTAAGTCTTCTAAAAGAATCTATATTTAGTAATTCTTTTGGAACAGCATTAAATATAAGTGGTACTTGATATTCGGAGGTATGTTTCCCGTAATTGTTTCGAAAATTTGGCAATTTGTAATAACCTTGGTTTTGAAGTCTTGTATTTTTGTTATGTTGAATTTTTAGTTTGTAAGTTTCGTCAAAAAATATTTTAATTATTACATTATATTTATATAAATTGCTGTGGGATAAAAGATTTAAAAAATTTAATCTATCGGTGGAAGTTTTATAAATTTTTTGCAAATGAAACGGAATAATATTTTTAGCTATTATAGACTGCAGTTTTTCTATTTTATTTATGTTAGTTAAGTTAGTTGTTCCATGCACAATTATTCCATAATTTAAAATAGATTCGCATATTGCTTTATAAAATATTACACAGGTTTCCATATTTAATACGTATTTCAATTTTTGAATTTTTATCGCCGATATTCTCAAGCTTTCACATATGTGGGATATATGGGCATTCCACCAAAAATATTCATCAAAAATGATTACTAAGTAATTTATTTTATTTACTTGCTCAACAAGTGGGCAGCTGCATAATGATTCATAATTTGAAGCATCCTTTCTTCTGCAATTTATTTTATGAGTTTTGATAAAGAGGTTTTGATGAATATGAAATCCTGGTGAATGAATAATCATCAATTTTGTTTTTTTCTCATTTAAATAGATTTTATTATGATTTAACCATCTAATAATATTATTGTAATCTTTTTGAACCTCTGAAATGTTATCATTTAAATATTTGTGACTGTTTATTAAAACAATGTCATCAGCATATAGATAAATAGCACTATTTAATTTTGTATTGAACAAAGGATATCCAAACACGAGGAGCTAGCAGGAGCTCCAAGAAAGTACGTCCGTCGCGACAAGAACTGAGAGGAACTGAGGTAACCAAAGGGTAAAAGCATGAACGCACGACCAACTCTTGGCCAACGTAATATTTTAATTCTGTGGTTTTAGGGTTGCTGAATCGCGAAACATTTTTCATTAAGGTGAAAACAAGCGCATGCAAAATTAAGCATGCCGACAAATATATCTATCATGTAAAATGCAGGTATGGCCTGAAGAATTTATTTTTTATACTGCAGGTATGGCCTGAAGAATTTATTTTTTATACTGCAGGTATGGCCTGAAGAATTTATTTTTTATACTGCAGGTATGGCCTGAAGAATTTATTTTTTATACTGCAGGTATGGCCTGAAGAAATTATTTTTTATACTGCAGGTATGGCCTGAAGAATTTATTTTATATACTGCAGGTATGGCCTGAAGAATTTATTTTTTATACTGCAGGTATGGCCTGAAGAATTTATTTTTTATACTGCAGGTATGCAGGGCCGTGCGGTAGATTTTCTCATTATGATGCAAGTCTTCGAAATGCCGCCACCTAAATGTTTCTTCTTTAAAATAACCTTCGATTGTGATTTTAAAAAAATCTGCACAAAATGTACGAATACTATTTTTAATTTGAAAATATAAACTACTTTAAAATAATGATATCAACTATCAACTACAACACTCTATTATAGTTTTACCCTTCTAACTTTAACTTTAGCAAATTCGTTAATTAGGGATGTGTAGTCTAGAGTGTGTACTTTTTAATTCAAGTCCCTGTTGTCATAACATAATCATTTTCAATGATAATAAGTAACTACAATTGCTGTAAAAAACAATAATTCTCTTACCTGATCTACTTTTTAAACACAAAAACTGAATTAGTATAAATGCACAAATATTATACTGATACAGATATATTACATATCTGATTTACTGATTTAAATACAGCACAGCCACTTGCCACTTCTCATGACAAACTAACATTAAAATCAAATATTGTCAATAACTGTAAGTTCAAAGCAGAACTATCAACACTTAACACGTGCAATTGTCTTTTGTGATAATTGCCGCCTCAGCTTTTAGGAGCGGTCGCGCGGTATATTACAAACAAAAATAATAGCTTCGCGATATCAGATCAAAAGTCTTTCGACGAGCGCTCGACAACGATGCACCTGCACCAGAAACCGAGATCAAAGGGTACCGAAAGCGCTTAGGCAGAGGCGTACGACAAATCATAAATCGTATACATCAATATCAGAATAACATAGACCAATATAGAAAAGCGTTGCGTAAAGACTTTAATTATTGAATGGTTCAAATTGTATTTTGATTTCGCTGCTTATGCCGCCCCCTTACGGTGCCGCCTGATGCGGCCGCCTCTCTGTATCATAGCACGGCACGGCCCTGCAGGTATGGCCTGAAGAATTTATTTTTTATACTGCAGGTATGGCCTGAAGAATTTATTTTTTATACTGCAGGTATGGCCTGAAGGATTTATTTTTTATACTGCAGGTATGGCCTGAAGAATTAATTTTTTATACTGCAGGTATGGCCTGAAGAATTTATTTTTTATACTGCAGGTATCGCCAACCTATGGTACTCGTGACCAGAGTGCAAAGCTAGATGATTTCGCTTAGCACTCAAGAGTGCGTAGCAAAATCGTCTCGCATCTTTTTTGGCAAAAGCCACGCTTTTCTAGCGCATTTTTGATTCGCGAACCTTGCAGTTTTGCATATCTAGTATGTTGGGATATCACAGAAGCGAAATTTCCGTACTTCTTATAATCATTAACTAAACTTTACGAATTTTAAAGGTTATTCTGAATCTTCAATAAATGCCATTCTAAAAAAATGCTATATTTGGCATTTGGGTTTAGATCATGCAAGTCATAATTACAAAACATAATTACAATATCAATCAAAAGTTTATTTTTCCTTCTAAAAAATCGCATTAAGTTCTAAAATAATTTTAAAAACATCTACATATTATATTTTTTGAATAAGGCTGAAATATAAGAATAGAACGCAATTAGGAAGCATTTAGGTATATTAATATATTTTCACATTAAAATTGCATAAATCATTCGCTATTTGCAGTTGGGTTGTTTTACCTCTGAGCGGCACTTTTTTGCACACCATGGGCTAAATGGCCAGAGTCACATGGACCCCGAAGGCTCAGAGAAGGTTGGGGGAGGGTACCCACTGGAACAGCTGTTGGGAGACAGATGGTAGCCTCCCGTCAAGGACCATCCAGCGTGTTCTTTAACGTGCACAGGGTATGGCTCTCCCGCACACGGGGATACGGCTTAACGTCCCATCCGACGGACGGCGGCCATTCCAAGCCCATCGGTGTTCCTACTGACCGTGGGCAGGGCGGGGAATTTTTGCGGAGATAAATCTCAACGCTGAACCAGCTGGGACTCGAACCTGGGAACTACAAATTACGAGCCTGGCGCTTGAGGGGGTATTTATTTTTTTATTTTATTTAAACTCTAAACACTTACAGTACGAAAAGACTTCGAGCGTTGTAAAAAAGACACACAAAATACTTTGTTATTGTTCTTTATCCAACTACTGATCCATTTGCTGCCTCGTTAGATTTCACGAATTCACTTCCTTCCTCCCTCGGGATCATTTATTATAATCGTACCCGTGCATCCCGTAATTCCCCCAAAGACCTTGTCGCTCTCTGCTCTCATGGAAATGTTTCCTGATTTTCGCATTGTTCATACCATAAGCTGGCCTTGGTGAAAACTGTCCGGAGAAGTCGGCCAAAGAACCTGTTTGGCTCTCTTGTTATTGTTACACCTCGGGGTGAAGCCGTAAACCGCACTTCGGCTTGATTGAGTGTCGCTTTCGACAGCAAGTGTTGTTTGATGGGTGCTGCTTCATTCTGCGGTGAAATCGTGACAAGTAAGTGGTTTTGATTTGCGTCTTTTTTTTGTTTCTGTTTGATGTCTTTTTCTTCCTATAAAACACTGTTGAGCTTTTTGGTCAGATTTATTTTGATTTTAGGAGGGAACGAAGCGAGCTTTATTGATGGAGGCAAATTTGTAGAAGGAAGTTCACATCTTTACTTTTGGTCATAACTGTGGTCAAGCTCCATATGTTGCTTCTGGGGCGGGGGTGGCTCAGTCGGTAGCGCGCCAGGCTCGTAATCTGTAGTTCCCAGGTTCGAGTCCCAGCTGGGTCGGCGTTGAGATTTATCTCCGCAAAATTCCCCGCCCTGCCCACGGTCAGTAAGGGACACCGATGGGCTTGGATACGACCGCCGTCCGTCGGATGGGACGTTAAGCCGTGGCTCCGTGCGCGGGAGAGCACATACCATGTGCACGTTAAAGAACACGCTGGATGGCCTTGACGGGAGGCTACCATGTGTCTCCCAAGAGCTGCTCCAGTGGGTCCCCTCCCCCACCTTCTCTGAGCCTTCGGGGTCCATGTGACCTGGCCATTTAGCCCATGGTGTGCAAAAAAGTGCCGCTCAGAGGTAAAACAACAACCCAACCCAACGCTCCAAATTTTTTGTCTCTGTGGCAGTGGAGTTGCTGATAATAAAGTCGAAGTATTGGGTAAGCTGAAACAGTTTTTGGCATTTCGGACCAACAGTAAACGGGTCCACGGATTTGAGAATTTTTCATTACAATTTAATGTTTCTAGTAGAACATCACTGTATCATTCAGAAGATTATCATTATTAAAAAATCAATGGCAACATCCAAGTGATGTTGCCAATTAAAACTGAATATCCAACTTCAGTTACTATTGCTAATAATTTTAATTTCGTTTTTCTTACATTTGTAGAGAAAAATGTTAAAATTCTTTCAAGTTTCTGGAAAAGGAATGTGTTTTGTCAATAGAGCTTCCGGTTCTACTTCTTTTCAAATGATGATGATCGGATGTTTTGGGATTATGTGTCGACCGAATATCCCTTGAACTCTCTTTCGGTGATCACTTACTTCTACAGTGTTATCAATTTAATCATTTCGCTGGAGAAAGGCAGCCCTACCCACAGTCAATAGGGGACACCGATGGGCTTGGAAAGGCCGCCTTCCGTCGGATGGGACGTTAAGTCACGGCGCCGTGTGCGGGAAAGCCATACCCTATGCACTCTAAAGAAAACGGATGGCTTCGATGGGAGGTTACCATTTGTCTCGAAATAGCTGTCGAGTGTATCTCCTCCCCCCAACTTTCTCCGAGCCCTCAGGTCTTTGTGATCTGACCATTTAGCCCATTGTGTGCAAAAAGAGTGTCGTTCAGAGCTAAAACAACCCAACTCCCCAATTTATTTGTTTTTAGATCCTGGTCTGCCCTCCCCCATTTATTTGTTTTTAGATCCTGGTCTGCCCTTCCCCAATAATCTCGGAGCTCTTGGGGTCCTTGTGACCTGGCCATGTAGCCCACAGTGAATCCGACTACAGTTACTTCTCAAATCCCTCGAAAATCCTTCACAAATCCCTCAAAAAGGGGAAAATGTTTAATGTAAATATTTTCTCGTTTTCGGAATGAGAATAATATGCTTTCCCGACAGTTACACCATTGATAATGAAAGCGACCCAAGTATCCAACATCAGACCTGCAATGAGGACGAACTATCACCATCAAACCTGAAAACATCAGTCGTTCACAGGATTGAGTTGGGTTGTTTTACCTCTGAGCGGCACTTTTTTGCACACCATGGGCTAAATGTCCAGGTCACATGGACCCCGAAGGCTCAGAGAAGGTTGGGGGAGGGGACCCACTGGAACAGCTGTTGGGAGACAGATGGTAGCCTCCCGTCAAGGCCATCCAGCGTGTTCTTTAACGTGCACAGGGTATGGCTCTCCCGCACACGGGGCCACGGCTTAACGTCCCATCCGACGGACGGCTGCCTTTCCAAGCCCATCGGTGTCCCCTACTGACCGTGGGCAGGGAGGGGAATTTTGCGGAGATAAATCTCAACGCTGACCCAGCTGGGACTCGAACCTGGGAACTACAGATTACGAGCCTGGCGCGCTACCGACTGAGCCACCCCCGCCCCTATTATTTCAGGAGTTCCATGTCTGCAAGACATATCCTGTGATTCTTTACTACTGAAAAAAGTGATGTTTGTTAAAAGCTGCCATTCGTTGGATGAGACGAGTGGGTTGCCATATTTTGTGAAGAACACACTGAGAGCCTTTTGACGGCATACTACCATCTGTCCCTTAACAGCTGTCGAGTGAGTTACCTTCCTCTAACATTCCTCGAGTCTTTGGGATCTTTGTGACCTTTCAAAACGTGTGTGTGCAAAAACGTGACGCATAGTGGTAAAACAACTGCTTTATGGCAACTCATCTGTGAAACTTTGTTCTTGACGCAAAAGATCGTTTTTAAAGGAAAAAAAATTCTCTTTTTTTTTTCTCTTTTTTTATAGCCGAAATGTTTTCTTTTTTGTAACGTTTAAAAATTTTTATGTCTGAAATATGTAACGATACAAAAATATCTTAATATTTTTTAGAAAATTTTAAAACGTTAAAAAAATACTGAACGAATATTAATAATTAAACAGAATCAGGATTGGATCTACCACGGGAAGCAATCCCCCCCCCCACTTTCAGAATGCTACTATATGTAATGGAGGCAAATATGATTAACATGTGCATATTTCTTGCAATTTTCAAGAAACTTTTTAAAGAATTAAGAAGGCGGAGGAAATGTTATACTGTAATGAAAATCCAGTCTATTTTTCCCGCTCGATTGCTTCTCCCCGGCCTTTTTTAGCTTTTCCCCGCTGATTTCGTATCCACTCTCCTCTTTTTAGATTTTCCCCGCTGATTTCGTATCCACTCTCCTCTTTTTAGATTTTCCCCGCTCGATTGCGTATCCCCCTCCCCTATTTACTTTTTTCCCCTATCGATTTCTTATCCCCCTCCCCAATTTACTTTTTCCCCCCATCGATTTCGTATCTCCCTCCCCTATTTACTTTTTTTCTCTATTGATTTCTTATCCCCCTCCCCTATTTACTTTTTTTCCCTATCGATTTCTTATCCCCCTCCCGTATTTACTTTTTTCCCCCATCGATTTCGTATCTCCTTCCCCTATTTACTTTTTTCCCCTATCGATTTCCTATCCCCCTCCCCTATTTACTTATTTTCCCTATCAATTTCGTATCTCCCTCCCCTATTTACCTTTTTCCCCCATCGAATTCATATCTCCCTCCCTTATTTACCATTTTCCCCCATCGATTTCTTATCCCCCTCCCTTATTTACTCTTTTTACCTATCGATTTCTTATCCCCCTCCCCTATTTACTTTTTCCCCCATCGATTTCGTATCTCCCTCCCCTATTTACTTTTTTCCCTATCGATTTCTTATCCACCTCCCCTATTTATTTTTTTTCCCTATCGATTTCTTATCCCCCTCCCTTATTTACTTTTTTTTACCTATCGATTTCTTATTCCCCTCCCCTATTTACATTTTCCCCCATCGATTTCGTATCTCCCTCCCCTATTTACATTTTTCCCTATCGATTTCTTATCCACCTCCCCTATTTAATTTTTTTCCCTATCGATTTCTTATCCCCCTCCCCTATTTAATTTTTCACCCATTAATTTCGTATCTCCCTCCACTATTTACCTTTTTCCCCATCGATTTCTTATCCCCCTCCCCTATTTAATTTTTTCCCCCATCAATTTCGTATCTCCCTCCACTATTTACCTTTTTCCCCATCGATTTCTTATCCCCCTCCCCTATTTACTTTTTTCCCCTATCGATTTCTTATCCCACTCCCCTATTTACTTTTTTCCCCCATCAATTTCGTATCTCCCTCCCCTATTTACCTTTTTCCCCCATCGATTTCTTATCCCCCTCCCCTATTTACTTTTTTTCCCTATCGATTTCTTATCACCCTCCCCTATTTACTTTTTCCCCCCCATCAATTTCGTATCTTCCTCCACTATTTACCTTTTTCCCCCAACGATTTCTTATCACCCTCCCCTATTTACTTTTTTCCTCTATCGCTTTCTTATCCCCTCCCCTATTTACTTTTTCCCCCCATCAATTTCGTATCTCCCTCCCCTATTTACCTTTTTCCCCCATCGATTTCTTATCCCCCTCCCCTATTTACTTTTTTTCCCTATCGATTTCTTATCCCCCTCCCCTATTTACTTTTTTCCCCCGTCGATTTCATATCTCCCTCCACTATTTACCTTTTTCCCCCAACGATTTCTTATCCCCCTCCCCTATTTACTTTTTTCCTCTATCGCTTTCTTATCCCCTCCCCTATTTACTTTTTCCCCCCATCAATTTCGTATCTCCCTCCCCTATTTACCTTTTTCCCCCATCGATTTCTTATCCCCCTCCCCTATTTACTTTTTTTCCCTATCGATTTCTTATCCCCCTCCCCTATTTACTTTTTTCCCCCGTCGATTTCATATCTCCCTCCCTATTTACATTTTTCCCTATCGATTTCTTATCCCCCTCCCCTATTTACTTTTCCCCCCATCAATTTCGTATCTCCCTCCCCTATTTACCTTTTCCCCCATCGATTTCTTATCCCCCTCCCTTATTTACTTTTTTTCCCTATCGATTTCTTATCCCCCTCCCCTATTTACTTTTTTCCCCCATCAATTTCGTATCTCCCTCCACTATTTACCTTTTTCCCCCATCGATTTCTTATCCCCCTCCCCTATTTACTTTTTTCCCCTATCGATTTCTTATCCCCCTCCCCTCTTTACTTTTTTCCCCCATCGATTTCGTATCTCCCTCCCCTATTTACCTTTTTCCCCCATCGATTTCTTATCCCCCTCCCCTATTTACTTTTTTTCCCTATCGATTTCTTATCACCCTCCCCTATTTACTTTTTCCCCCATTAATTTCGTATCTCCCTCCACTATTTACCTTTTTCCCCCATCGACTTCTTATCCCCCTCCCCTATTTACTTCTTTCCCCTATTAATTTCGTATCTCCCTCCCATATTTACCTTTTTCCCCCATCGATTTCTTATCCCCCTCCCCCTATTTACTTTTTTTCCCTATCGATTTTTCCCCCTCCCCTATTTACTTTTTTCCCCCGTCGATTTCGTATCTCCCTCCCTTATTTACATTTTTCCCTATCGATTTCTTATCCCCCTCCCCTATTTACTTTCCCTCCCCCATCAATTTCGTATCTCCCTCCCCTATTTACCTTTTCCCCCCATCGATTTCTTATTCCCCTCCCTTATTTACTTTTTTTCCTTATCGATTTCTTTTCCCCCTCTCCTATTTATTTTTTTCCCCCATCGATTTCGTATCCCCCTCCCCTATTTACTTTTTTCCCTATCGATTTCTTATCCCTTTCTCCTATTTACTTTTTTCCCCCATCAATTTCTTATCTCCCTCCCCTATTTACCTTTTCCCCCATCGATTTCTTATCCCCCTCTCTTATTTACTTTTTTTACCTATCGATTTCTTATCCCCCTCCCCTGTTTACTTTTTCCCCCTATCGATTTCTTATCCCTCTCCCCTATTTACTTTTCCCCCCATCGAATTCGTATCTCCCTCCCCTATTTACTTTTTTTCCCTATTGATTTCTTATCCCCCTCCCCTATTTAATTCCCCCCCCATCAATTTCGTATCTCCCTCCCATATTTACTTTTTTCCCCCCATCGATTTCTTATTCCCCTCCCTTATTTACTTTTTTTTCTATCGATTTCTTATCCCCCTCCCCTATTTACTTTTTTCCCCCATCGATTTCTTATCTCTCTCCCTATTTACTTTTTTCCCTATCGATTTCTTATCCCCGTCCCCTATTTACTTTTTTTTCCTATCGATTTCGTATCCCCCTCCTCTTTTTACAGTTTTTCCGTTCGATTGCATATCCATCTCCCCTTTTTACCTTTTCCCCCCGCTCGATTTCTTATCTCCCACCCCTATTTACTTTTCCCCCCCATCAATTTCGTATCTCCCTCCCCTATTTACTTTTTCCCCCATCGATTTCTTATCCCCCCATTTACTTTTCCCCCCATCGATTTCGTATCTCCCTCCCCTTTTTACCTTTTCCCCCTCTTGATTGCGTATCCCCCTCCCCTATTTACTTTTTCCCCCCATCGATTTCGTATCTCCCTCCCCTATTTACTTTTTTCCCTATCGATTTCTTATCCCCGTCCCCTATTTACTTTTTTCCCCTATCGATTTCGTATCCCCCTCCTCTTTTTACATTTTTTCCGTTCGATTGCATATCCACCTCCCCTTTTTACCTTTTCCCCCGCTCGATTTCTTATTTCCCTCCTCTATTTACTTTTTCCCCCCATACGAAATCCAGCGGGGAAAAGGTAAAAAGGGGAGGGGGGATATGAAATCCAGCGGGGAAAAGTTAAAAAGGGGAGGGGGATACGAAATACAGCGGGGAAAAGGTAAATAGGGGAGGGGGATACGAAATACAGCGATGAAAAGTTAAAAAGGGGAGGAGGATACGAAATCCAGCGGGGAAAAGTTAAAAAGAGGAGGAGGATACGAAATCCAGCGGGGAAAAGTTAAAAAGGGTAGGAGGATACGAAATCCAGCGGGGAAAAGGTAAAAAGGGGAGGGGGATACGAAATCCAGCGGGGAAAAGGTAAAAAGGGGAGGGGGATACGAAATCCAGCAGGGAAAAGTTAAAAAGGGGAGGAGGATACGAAATCCAGTGGGGAAAAGGTAAAAAGGGGAGGGGGATACGAAATCCAGTGGGGAAAAGGTAAAAAGGAGAGGGGGATACGAAATCCAGTGGGGAAAAGGTAAAAAGGGGAGAGGGATAACCAATCGACCGGAAAAAAGGTAAAAAGAGGATAGGGACACGAAATCGATACGGAAAAAAAAGTAAATAGGGGAGGGGGATACGCAATCGAGAGGGGTAAAAGGTAAAAAGGGGAGGTGGATATGCAATCGATCGAAAAAAAGGTAAAAAGGGAAGGGGGATACGAAATCAATAGGGAAAAAAAGTAAATAGGGGAGGGAGATACAAAATCGAGCGGGGGAAAAGGTAAAAAGGGGAGGTGGATATGCAATCGATCGAAAAAAAGGTAAAAAGGGGAGGGGGATACGAAATCGATAGGGAAAAAAAGTAAATAGGGGAGGGGGATACACAATCGATAGGGAAAAAAAGTAAATAGGGGAGGGGGATAAGAAATCGATAGGGAAAAAAGTAAATAGAGGAGGGCGATAAGAATCGATAGCGAAAAAAATTAAATAGGGGAGGGGGATACGCAATCGAGCAGGGGAAAAGGTAAAAAGGGGAGGTGGATATGCAATCGATCGAAAAAAAGGTAAAAAGGGAAGGGGGATACGAAATCGATAGGGAAAAAAAGTAAATAGGGGAGGGGGATAAGAAATCGATAGGGAAAAAAAGTAAATAGGGGAGGGGGATAAGAAATCGATAGGGAAAAAAGCAAATAGGGGAGGGGGATAAGAAATCGATAGGGAAAAAAGCAAATAGGGGAGGTGGATATGCAATCGAGCGGAAAAAAGGTAAAAAGGGAAGGGGGATACGAAATCGATAGGGAAAAAAAGTAAATAGGGGAGGGGGATACGCAATCGAGAGGGGGAAAAGGGGAGGGAGATACGAAATCGATGGGGGTGGGGGAAAAGTAAATAGGGGAGGGGGATAAGAAATCGATAGGGAAAAAAAGTAAATAAGGGAGGGGGATAAGAAATCGATGGGGGAAAAAAGTAAATAGGGGAGGGAGATACGAAATCGATGGGGGGAAAAAGTAAATAGGGGAGGGAGATACGAAATCGATGGGGGAAAAAGTAAATAGGGGAGGGGGATAAGAAATCGATAGGGAAAAAGTAAATAGGGGAGGGAGATACGAAATCGATGGGGGGAAAAAGTAAATAGGGGAGGGGGATACGCAATCGAGAGGGGGAAAAGGTAAAAAGGGGAGGGAGATACGAAATCGATGGGGGAAAAAAGTAAATAGTGGAGGGGGACAAGAAATCGATAGGGAAAAAAAGAAAATAGGGGGGATAAGAAATCGATGGGGGGGAAAAGTAAATAGGGGGGGTAATAGGGGAGGGAAATACGGATTTCGTATCCCCCTCCCATATTTACTTTTTTACCCTATCGATTTCGTATCCCCCTCCCCTTTTTAACTTTTCCCGGCTGGATTTCGTATCCCCCCTCCCCTTTTTACCTTTTCCCCGCTGGATTCCGTATCCCCCTCCCCTTTTCTTTTTTTCCCCGCTGGATTTCGTATTCCCCTACCCTATTTACCTTTTCCACGCTGATATCGTATCCCCCTCCCCTTTTTACATTTTTCCCTCTAGAAATCGTATCCCCCTCCTCTTTTTCCTTTTTTCCTGCTCGATTGCGTTCCCTACCTCTTTATATTTTTCTAGATCCGGGCCTCAGCAGAATACTGGAAAACTTGAATGGGATCGAAATCGTTAAATTGAAGTGACATTTTCCCCTGATTGTTTGATTGAATTGATTTCTCGATATTGAATACGAATCTCCCGAAGACTAATTATGAACAGCAAAAGAAACTACTTTCAGGAAAGTAAACGATCTTCGATAACCATCGAATTTACGTAACACTAGTTTTTTAAAAATAAGTTTTCTGGTAAGTTTTGCATTTTCAGCAAGAAAATGAAAAAAATATACTCTCCTTTTGGTGTAAAAATATTCTCCTTTTTTTCTGATTTTATTTTTTAGTCACTCTACTTTCAGCAGTTGAACTGACAAATCAGTTCTGACTATCAAAATCTATGGACTCGGATCCGATCTAAAACAATTCTGCAAATTTTCTGCAAAAATTATTTCAATTCTGCAATACTGCAAATTTCGATTGTGAATGTTTCAGTAGAGGTTTTGGGGCGGGAGTGGCTCAGTCGGTAGCGCGCCAAGCTCGCAATCTGTAGTTCCCAGGATCGAGTCCCAGCTGGGTCAACGTTGAGATTTATCTCCGCAAAATTCCCCGCCCTGTCCACGGTCAGTAGGGGACACCGATGTGCTTGGAAAGGCCCCCGTCCGTCGGATGGGACGTTAAGCCGTGGCCCCGTGTGTGGGAGAGCCATACCCTGTGCATGTTAAAGAACACGCTGTATGGCCTTGACGGGAGGCTACCAGCTGTCTCCCAACAGCTGTTCTAATACCTCCCCCAACCTTCTCTGAGCCTTCGGGGTCCATGTGACCTGGCCATTTAGCCCATGGTGTGCAAAAAAGTGCCGCTCAGAGGTAAAACAACCCAACCCAGTAGAGGTTTTGCTGAAAATTTTAATGTTGAGGTCAGCAGCAACAGAGTTGATTTTGTTTCGATGTTTTGTGAGTTTGGCAGAGCCTTGGACTTTGGATCGGAATGATATGAGTTTGTTTTGCACACTGAGCGGAAAAGCTCACTGGATCGGTAGATATTTGAAATATGTGCTTTCTACGTACATGTCAATGCTTAAAATATCAGTTTACCAAATATTTATAAAAGCTAGGGCATAGGCCACGGTAGGGGGAGCAAGTGGGCATTTGTTCTCTCCAGGATTTGTTGAAATCCCGAAATTTATATGCATTGAATTAACTCTTTAAGTTTCAGCTTTTTACACCGAAAACAAATTAAAAAAATTTCTCGTTTTTCTGCTGAGGTCCCCATCATCACAGATTTTCTACTATGGCATATAAACTGATAGCTGCTGTCAGACCTCTGTAGCAAGCAGCTGCTTGAGGGGGATATTTATTATTTATTATTTTATCTTCCTATAGGGCCCTAAAACGCAGAAAATAAACCTAAAGCATATCGTTGGTGCAATCAGTCACTGAGTTTGTATTCGCTTCAAATGAAGATAGGGCGCCAGCAATCTTGTCGAGTTGGGTTGTTTTACCTCTGAGCGGCACTTTTTTGCACACCATGGGCTAAATGGCCAGGTTACATGGACCCCGAAGGCTCAGAGAAGGTTGGAGGAGGGGACCCACTGGAACAGCTGTTGGGAGACAGATGGTAGCCTCCCGTCAAGGCCATCCAGCGTGTTCTTTAACGTGCACAGGGTATGTTAAGCTCTCCCGCACACGGGGCCACGGTTTAACGTCCCATTCGACGGACGGCGTCCTTTCCAAGCCCATCGATGTCCCCTACTGACCGTGGGCAGGGCGGGGAATTTAGCGGAGATAAATCTCAACGCTGACCCAGCTGGGACTCGAACCTGGGAACTACATTTTACGAGCCTGGCGCGCTACCGACTGAGCCACCCCCGCCCCTCTTGTCGAGTAGGTAATTCAGAGGCGTAGTTAGGCTTTTGGCGCCCTTGGCAAATTTGTAATTTTCCTCTCTTTTTCAGTTATTGATAAAAAAAACTACACATGTTATTTATATTATATATATTAATTGGACATAAATAATTGCAAAAGAAATTGCAATTAATTATGCAAGTAATTATTTTTTAAAGTAATTTAATTTTTCCTACTTTTTCGTTGGCAAAATCATTAATAATCTCATTAAAATTAATTTTTTGAGTCAGTTCTCGCTCGATTGATGCGAAAGAAAGTGATGATGTACACTCCTGTCCTGATGATGTTGATCTTAAACAATGCCGGGGTTTATAAACATAATGATTCAATAAAAAAAAAAAATAAATACCCCCTCAAGCAGCTGCTTGCCATAGAGGTCTGACAGGAGCCTCTCAGTTTATATGCCACAGTAGGAGAACTGAGAGGATGGCAGGACCTCAGCAGAAAAACGACACACACATCCATGCCTAATCCGGGGCTCGAACCCAGGTCCCTTAGATCAGGATGATTCAATACAATGTACAAATTACGAACTCTCGTCAAAAGGAAACGATACCTATGTAACAGAATTTTATTTTGCAACGGCATGATTTGTAAAAGCAATATGAACAGTTGGAAATTGCGCCCCAAAGCTGTTTTATGGCATGCGCGGTCCGTGGGAGGGGGGGGAGACGGCTAATTATCCGCCGATAAAAGGAAAAAATATTTTTGTAGGAAATAACGAAAATCTATAATATGCCGTCTTGATGATACGACGGTATAAACAATACCTATTAAATTCAACGAACTACGGGCGGCTAATCATTCGATTTTATATTGCACATGAACGTCGGATATCGTGGAACGGTTCGTGCTGCCCCAGCACCGCCCTGTGATTACGGCGCCCTTGGCAACTGCCCCGATGCCAACACCTTCCTACGCCTGTGGGTAAATTGGCGCCCTATCTTCCTTTGAAGTGAATTCGAATAAAGTGGATGATTGCACCATTGATATGTTTTAGGGCGCCTATAGCAAGATACTTTTTTTTCTTCAAAATTTTTAATTTGTTTATACACTACAGGAAATAAAAAATGCAACACTTGCAAGAAGTTAGGCAAATGTGACGAAATTTAGGAAGGCGGTAGTATATGGAAGTGCATGCAAATGATTAGGTCTGCAAGACGATCGAAACGACTGGACAGGCATGAGCTGACGTCACAGGTGCGGAGCAGTCGAACACAGATAAAGGCAACCAAAGCTCCCTGGTTGATAAAATGCTGGTAGAAATTGTTCTAAACCGCTAAAGATGCCCTTACGCAGACGTTAGAGAAGCTGGTTTGTCGTACAGAGATGTGGCCAACCTTGTTGGCCGAAATCCCTGCACCATCTTATACATATGGCGCCAGTGAGTTCATGAAGGATTCAGCAGCAGTCAAGGTTCAGGAAGACGACCAGAAATTAGTGATCTGGAATAGATTATTAAATTAGTGATTAAATTAGTGATAGTAATTAGTGATCTAGCAACCTTCGTGTCACGTGACACGAAGGTTGCCAGATCACTAATTTCTAAAAAAATCGTTGCCAGATATTTTTTCTGAATTCAGTAGTCAACCATAGTGTTCGGATACTTTTTTGAGCGACTGTAATCTCCCGTCGTCCATGTAGTGTGTTCTTTAACGTACACAGGGTATGGCTCTCCCGCACACGGAGCCAGCCCCTCTGAGGGTGAGGGTTGGGTTGTTTTACCTCTGACCGGCACTTTTTTGCCCACCATGGGCTAAATGGCAGGTCACAAGGACCCCGAAGGCTCGGAGAAGGTTGGGGGAGGTGACCTACTGGAACAGCTGTTGGGAGACAGATGGTAGCCTCCCGTCAAGGCCATCCAGCGTGTTCTTTAATGTGTACAGGGTATGGCTCTCCCCCAACGGGGCCACGGCTTAACGTCCCATCCGACAGACGGCGGCCTTTCCAAGCCCATCGGTGTCCCCTACTGACCGTGGACAGGGTGGGGAGTTTTGCGGAGATAAATCTCAATGCTGACCCAGCTGGGACTCGAACCTGGGAATTGCAGATTACGAGCCTGGCGCGCTACCGACTGAGCCACCCCCGCCCCTTGTTCAGCAGCACGGAACGTTTTACCAGCAAGATAATGCTCGTCATCACACAGCCCGCATTAGTCTGCAGTATCTACACGATCAAAACATTCAGGTACTACCATGGCCAGCACACCGGAAGACTTCTTCTAATGCTGGACCTTTCACCCTTTAAACTCGTCTCAGTCTAAAGGCATGGTTTCTAAGGATTCTACCAGAGCTATTATTATCCCTATTTTCAAAAAAGGTGATTGCAGTTCTTGTGATAACTATAGGGGTATCAGCCTACTCTCTGTTCCAGGTAAAGTTCTTTCCATGATTGTGCTCGCTGGACCTTTCACCCTTTAAACACGTCTGGGACATGATCGGCCGACGGCCCACCTGCTGTGGCCCTAATAATGAATAGCCACGGGATTGGATTGGATTGTTTTACCTCTGAGCGGCACTTCTTTGCACACCATGGGCTAAATGGCCAGGTCACATGGACCCCGAAGGCTCAGAGAAGGTTGGGGGAGGGGACCCACTGGAACAGCTGTTGGGAGACAGATGGTAGCCTCCCGTCAACGCCATCCAGCGTGTTCTTTAACGTGCACAGGGTATGGCTCTCCCGCACACGGGACCACGGCTTAACGTCCCATCCGACGGACGGCGTCCTTTCCAAGCCCATCGGTGTCCCCTACTGACCGTGGGCAGGGTGGGGAATTTTGCGGAGATAAATCTCAACGCTGACCCAGCTGGGACTCGAACCTGGGAACTACAGATTACGAGCCTGGGCGCTACCGACTGAGCGACCCCCGCCCAAAAATAGCCACGGGAAAACTGAGTTTTCCTCAGAAGCAAATTTTGACGTTCACCAAGTATGGAATGAAAAAACTTCGAACCAGTGGTCCAGTAATTGGACATTAATAAAAATGAGCACCTACCTAGCAGGCACATATTTAGGGCCTGCCTCCTTCTCACACATTGCACAGTTAATAAAAAGAGATACTCTCTTGTGGAAGTGAACGGAAGGGGAGGGCTGCCAGATTAGTGTGACCTACTGATCTGGACAATTATGGCTACTTTTCATTATTTTCTACCCAGCTGATGCGTGGTCAACCACACAGGGTCCTGGTGCTGACCATATAAACCTACTGGACTGAAATAGGTCTCTGAGCTTGATTATGGATCCTAAATTTGCTGTGCTGGTGGGCTTCTGTGGAGGGAAAATCTTCCACTGAGTTTTCTGTTTGTGGGTTGACAGCCCCAAGTGAATAGATTCACAGGATATGTTTTATCAGCTGGTGGATAACCCTAAGCAGAGGTCATCGCAGGCACCTGAGCTCTTGCTTCTACTGGCATCGTAAAATTTTACATTAGATGAAGTCTTCCGGTGTAGATGTCTTCAGCGTTAAGTGGTGGGGGAACTGGTATTTACCTCCATGCCTGCGATTAGAGGGTTGTCTGATATTGTCGGCATTCCTTCTCTCAATAAACATAGTTTCTTTAAATATCCCACTAACCATTTTCTCTCCATAGGTAGTTGGAATGTGAGGACTCTGCACAGAGCTTTTTCTCTTGATGTCCTGACAAAAGAATTAAACCGTTATAATTTAAATATTCTCGGCTTGCAAGAGACCAAATGGACAAATAAAGATCAGATTCTTAAAAATAATCTTAAATTTCTCTTTTCAGGGAGGGAGATAATAAGCATCTCCAAGGAGTGGGTCTGCTTCTCAGCAGACACGCTAAGGATGGTCTTCTAGGATATGAGTGCATTAATGAAAGGTTTCTTACAGCAAAATTGCAGACAAACATTAAAGACTTGAATGTTATCTGCTGTTATGCCCCCACTGATTATGAGAAGAATTGGTGTTACGGACAACTTCGGGAAATTTTGAATTCTGTCAAGAAAAGAGATATTACCCATGTTCTAGATGACTTCAATGCCAAAGTTGGTATTGACTCTGACCTTTGGGGAGGGGTGGTAGGCCCTTTTGGTAGCTGCAATAGGCAACGTCTCCTATTTAAATAAACTTAATGTTTTGAGAATAACTAACACTTATTGCAAACACCGCAACATTCATAAGTATACATGGGTTTCACCAGATGGGCTGCATAAGAATATAATAGATTATATATTAATTAATAGCAAATGAACTTGTTCTGTTAGGAATACCAGGTTATACAGGGGAGCTGAAATTGTATCTGACCATTACCTTGTTAAAAATGTCTTGCAACTAAGCTTAAGAAGTGTTATGCTAAGGTGAAAAAGTTCACCTTTAAATCTGAAGCTATGAAAGACCCAGTTATAGCTAAAGCTTACCATGATAGGTTACTTTAGTCATTATGACAGTCATGGTTTGCTTATTACTGAAGTTGAGGAAGAATGTGACCATTTTAACAGGCTTTTTTGGAAACTAACAGTACAGTTTTAGGAAAAAAGGAGCAGAGGAGACAGAATTATTTAAGTGATAAGGCACTTGAGCTTATTTCAGAAAGGAAGAACTGCAGAAATTCCTTAATCAATATCCTACTAGTCCTAATAGAATGTATTACAGGGAGCTTAATAAACGTGTTAACGATCAGTTAGCTGCTGATAAAAATCTTTAACTTGATGGCTTGGCTGACAAGGCAGAGGAAGCTGTTAGACAGCCCAACAGCAGAGAACTGTACCAGAAGTTAATGTTTTGTGTGGTAGAAAACGGACAGGCATACAAGGATTGAAGGATAAACAAGGTAAGGTTATAGAAGGTGAGGATTCTGTCATTGCTAGGTGGGTTGAGCATTTCAGTGATGTTCTAAAGAATGTGGTTATTCTACTCCCATTGTTTGTAATGATGATAGATGCATTATTGGCTTTAATGTTGGCCCTATAACGCAATCTGAAGTTATTTTGGATATTTCTAAACTTAGACTACATAAATCCCCAGGGATAGATGAAATTACTACGGAAATGCTTAGAGCTGTCAATGTTTCGGTTAACACATAGATAACTGAAATTTTGACCATCTTTTATGTTAAAGACATGGTTCCTAAGGACTTTACCAGAGCTATTATTATCCCTATTTTCAAAAAAGGTGATCACAGTTCTTGTGATAACTATAGGGGTATCAGCCTACTTTCTGTTCCAGGTAAAGTTCTTTGCATGATTGTGTTTAATAGAATTAAGAATCTGGTTGACAGGCAATTGCGTGATGAGCAATATGGATTCAGAAGTGGTAGGGGATGTGTGGATCAGATATTTTCACTCAGGCAGATTCTTGAGAAATGTTTAGAGTTTCAGAAACCTTTGGTTGCTAGCTTTGTTAATTTCAAAAAGGCTTTCAACTCTGTTGATCATCGTAATTTGTGGTTGATTGTCAGATCGTATAGCATACCAAACCATCATAAGTTAGTTAACGTAATGAAAGCTCTCTCTAATAACACTGAATCGTATTTGAGAGTTGGTAAGGCCTCTAGCAATTGGTTTAACATTGCTTCTGATGTTCGACAAGGGTGCATTTTGTCTCCTTTTCTCTTTAGTTTGGTTATTGATTATGTTATGCGAAATTCACTGCAAGGGAAAGATTTTGGCCTTAAACGGTGTGGAGATACGAAAATTTTTGATTTATATTATGCTGATGATTTAGCCCTTTTGGCAAATGATATTCATGAGATGAACTCTTTCATTCTAGCTTTTCGTGAGACTGGATGAGTTGTTTTACCTCTGGAGCGTCACTTTTTTGCACACAATGGGCTAAATGGCCAGGTCACAAGAAACCCGAAGGCTCAGAGAAGGTTGGGGGAGGGGACTCACTGGAACAGCTGTTGGGAGACAGATGGTTGCCTCCCCTCCAGGCCATCCAGTGTGTTATTTAACATGCGCAGAGTGTGGCTCTCCCGCACATAGACCACAGCTTAACGTCCCATTTGACGGACAGTGGCCTTTCCAAGTCCATTGGTGTCCCCTACTGACCGTGGGCAGGGTGGGGAGTTTTGCTGAGATAAGTCTCAACGCTGACCCAGCTGTGACTCGAACCTGGGAACTGCAGATTACGAGCATGGTGCACTACTGACTGAGCTACCCCCTCCCCTCGATGAGATTGGTAATATAGCAGGTTTAGTTATAAACAGAGAGAAAACTAAAGTGATGAAAATTGGTCAGGCATGCTGTGATTCAGTTAATCTGAATGGTTGCAGTCTTGAGCAGGTGTCACAGTTTAATTACCTTGGGAGCTATGTAACAGATACTGGTGATGTGCGGCATGAGATTAACAGACGAATAGGTATTGCTGCCGGACTTTTAAGAATCTATGGAGAGTGTGGAGAAATAGGCGTATACACTTAAAGACTAAAATTAGACTGTATAATAGTTTGGTTCTTTCTAGGGTTAGTGATGGTAGTGAAACTTGCACGCTGTGTAAACAAGATAACAGGAAACTAGATGCTTTTGATTCTAGATGCTTACGCAGTATCTTGGGTATTAGTGGTTCAACATTGTAACTAATGATGAAATTAGTTAAAGCAGTCGGCAACCTCCTTTAAGCAGCATATTGTGCAGAGAGAAACTCCGTTGGTTTTGTCATGTTGCCCATATGGATAATTATAGATTGGTGATTAGGGTTATGAACAGTGTGTCTAAAGGCTTCAGAAAGAGGGGGAGACCTAGGATGCGGTGGGGAGACAATGTCAAACAGGACCTTGTTAAAATTGATGTGCAGTGGCTAGATACAGTAGATATAGCTGAGGACATGCTTGGAAAACTAAATTACACATTCTGGTTATACCTCCGTAGCCAATGGCTGCTTGAGGATGTGATGAATGTAAACGACACATAGCTAGTGAAGCAGTTTAATAATGGATTGTTGTCTTGAGCGAGAGCTCTCATGAAAGTGTTGAATGTAGAAGTCATTAAAAACACTTTCTTTCTCTGATTAGTGCATGGCTTTGTTGAGGGACATAGCTGTGATTTCACATGAGCGAGTACCGTTGTGACATGTTGACTAAATATTATAAATAAATATTACGTAGCAAGAAAAAAAGTTAAGTAGTCGATCATGAGCTTTTTCAAGTGGGAGAGAGGCCTAAAAAAGCTAATTGGTTAAGCAGTGACCTCCGACGAATTTCATGTTGTTTCTTTTGCTTTCGTTATATTTCTAAGCAAAAATTTCGCTAATCTTTTTTTTTCAATTTTCTACAATGGGCGAGTGTATCGGAGTTTACATTTCAGGAAGTATAATAATTCACTTGGGTGTCGTGTTTGTTCCTCGGCGAGCGCGTATTTGCCAGGAACGCATCCACTGAAATTGGTGGTGGTTACCTGTAATCAGGCTACAGTTTCCAGGTTGGAGTACCAGCTAGACCAACATTGAGATTTTTCTCCACAAAACTCCGCGCTCTGCCCTCGATCAGTAGGGGAATAGGGGACACTGATGGGTTTGGAAAGAGCGTGGTCCGTCGGATGGGACATTAAGCTTGGCCCAGTGTGCAGGAGGAGAGCTACACCCTGTGCACGGGGGTGGCTCAGTAGGTAGCGCGCCAGACTCGTAATCTGCAGTTCCCTGGTTCGAGTCCCACCTGGGCCAGCATTGAGATTTATCTCCGCAAAACTCCCCGCCCTGCCCACGGTCAGTAGCGGATACCGAGGGCTTGGGAATGCTGCTGTTCGTAGGATGAGACATTAAGCCGTGGGCCCTTGTGCGGGAGAGCCATACACTGTTAACTTTAAAGAACATGCTAGATGGCCTTGACGGGAGGCTACCATCTGTCTCCAAACAACTGTTCCAGTGGGTCCCCTCCCCCAACCTTCTCTGAGACTTCGAGGTCCTTGGGACCTGGCCATTTAGCCCATGGTGTGCCGTTCAAAAGTAAAGCAACCCAACTTATAATCAGGACTGGATCTAGAAAAAAATGGAGCGGGGGAGGGGGACAAGAGACTTTTGGGTAGATTGTTTTACCTCTGAGCGACACTTTTTTGCACACAATGGGTTAAATGGTCAGGTCACAAGGACCCCGAGAAGGTTGGGGGAGGGGACCAATGGATAGCTGTTGGGGAACAGATAGTCCATGCAACATGTTATTTAATGTGCACAGTGGGGACATGGCTTAACGTCCCATCCGATGGACGACGTCCTTTCCACGCCCATAGGTGTCCCCTATTTACTGAGGCTTTGTGGCAGGGTGGAGAGTTTTACAGAGATAAATCTCAACGCTGACCCTGCTGGGACTCGAACCTGGGAACTGTAGATTACGAGCCTCGCTGCAAGAGAGTGGATTTCCATTGCAATATAACATTTCCCCTCAGTTTTAAAGGTCTTAAAAATTTTCTTGAAAAACGCTTGAAGTACCTCCATTTCCATTACCATTACTTGCATTCTCGAGGAGGGATGGCTACCATGCCCTTCCCAGATATCCGGCCTTGCTTGTAATGCATAATTTTAAACACAAAATTTGTAGACAAATGGATTGCCTTATTTCTAAATTATATTTCAGGACCCCCCCCCCCCCCCCCGCCACCTCCAAGAAAAAAAATATGGAGGCTTCTGGCACACACACTTCTGGCTGGAGAGGAGTGGATTATGCGGCTCAGGCTCCCACCCATAATTATAGAAAAGAATTTTGTGTGAGATAGGTGTTTGCCCCAGTTATAATTTAAAAATTATATATTAAAAATATTTATATATTAGATTATACATTAAAAATATTTTCTCGCTACGTGAATGGCTAATTATATATTCTGGCTATGTGAGTGGCAGCTTAAAGTGTTATTTACAAAAAGAGTCTACTATAATTTCTCAATTTTTTTCCCTAGGAAAATTATTTTCAGCAATAACTCAATTTAAGTTTATCTTTCAAAGAATGCTGTGAATATTATTATCAGGGAACCATATTAGTAGTAAAATTTCTTTAAACAACTTTATATAGAGGACGTTATATTAATATTTTTCTTATAAATATTCATTTCAGGTTTAAGTCAATAAAAGAAAGATACTTTTAAAAATCAGGAAGATGGTGACATAACATGAAATAGAAAAAACGCTTAACTAGAGAAACTCCCGCGAAAAATATACAAATAAGCAATTAACATTCAGTTATATGCTATATGTTGCAGTGCAGAAAAATGATATACATATTTCATAATTAGTGCCTTTTTAATGATGCTTTCATTTTAGAAAATATTAATTAGGAGAGGAGAAAAAGAAACGGAATTACTTATACATTTGCAGTAGAACCAGCAGATAGTCAAAATATCAAACAGAATTAATTTTTTGCTCTCTAGAGAATAATTCAAATAATAGAAATTTTTCGTATTTAATAATCTTCCCCCCTATAATTCTAATTAGAACTATTCTGATAAAACTATCATTTTGCTATAAATTATTTTGAAAATAGTCGCCGAAATTGCATAAGTTCCTTCAATTTAATTTTACGTTTGGACACAACTATTTATTTAAAAAAAAGTTATTTTATTCTAGAAAGTTATTTTTCATCAACTATTTGACACTAATTATACAGCTGTATGAACACAGGTGAGTGTAAAAAAAAACAGTAACTGCTGTTCCTAAAGCGTGGAAAATCCTACAACAAACATCGCGCAGAATCACATTTTAGCACTACCCAGCGTTTCGCTCTGATGTGGCTGACGAAGCGTCGCAACGACCTAGCCGGATGTTATCTCCATCCCTTTAACTGTAAGGTTCATTAGAGGTCAACCGGGTAATTGTTTTCCATTGTTACAACTTCTATCAACTTCAATAACTGGACAAGCTGTGGGATCTTTGTTCAGTCTTGTAGGAGAGAGCTCAGGAGATCGGGTAAGTCACACCTTTCTTTGTAAGAAAAGATTTTGTGTAAAGGATATTGAACAGAGCTTTGTACTGGACCCACGAGCTTAGGCTTAGTCATCTTGCTTCATAAGCCTTCCTCTGAGCACTGAGTCAGTCTTAATGAATTATAATTGGAACTTCAGTAGAAAAAAAATAAACTAAAGGAAAATTCGCATTTGTTTTGCCTATTATGGCGTTTTATTATGAATGGTGAATTTATTAATTCTAGATGAAGTTTATAAGACATTCAATTTCTCTGCATTGCAGCTTTGTCAACATTTTTCCCATTTCCTTTGATGAGTAATACATTACTTTCGCCTTATGAACTTGCTATTTATGTAAGGGAAAATATATGTTGATACCGGTTATATAATAAGGATGTATTCGAATTAAATAAATGCATGTGTGTTATATAGGCACACTTGCTCTTTGTTTAAACTGTTGTCATTAAGTATATTTGGAGAAACCATATCTGTTCAAACTATGCAGTGTGATTTAAGATTTCATTGTTATTATTGATATAGCTTGAATTGCAACCACTGTGCAATTTTGCATGATTTAATTAAAAAAAGCATATTCAGGGTAGAATAAGATTAAGCTTCTTTGTTTATATAAAAAGGAGTACCAAAAAAAAAAAATTGATGGAATAATCACAGAAAATTTGTTCAATGCAGTGGCGGAATTTTTTTTTAAAGAACTTTGAGGATGGTTTTAAGAAATGGCCTTTGAGGTTAATATGATCTATCAGAAAGGAAATATGAAGCACAGCCTTTGACATTGTTATGTTTTTCATTGTTATCAATTTCTTACTATTTGCCATTATCAATTACTTTTGGGTGCAAAATGCTAAGTGATTACCATAATTAGTGATATGATTTAATAGACAATAGTAAAATACTGTGCTAATGAGTTCATGTGCATACCTAGATATGATCAGTAATGGGGAAAAAAAAAAACAACCTCTTTTTGTCTGCATTTTATTTAAGGCAAGATGGAAATTACAGACACATTTTCCATGGGAAGAATTGTAGGCTGGCTGACAATACAATGTAGCTGGGCATAGCCATGAAGAGGGGTTAAACCTCTAGGAAAACATTTCTATTTGCAAAAAATCATGAGTTTATGTAAAAATTTAAAGACCTTTTGAAAAGTCATAATTGCACTACTTTCCTGCTACACCTATTTGACATACTATTACCCTCTCTCCCTCCCAAGAAACAACACAGAGCAGTTTACAAAGAAGAGATATTAAATTTCCAGAAGAGAGTTTACCTTTTTTGTTCCCTGATAAAAAAATAAAATGATTTACTCTCAGTCAGCTTGGCATTGAAATTTGTGTGATATGAATAAGTAAGATGAAGAAGAAACAGGCAACAAGTAACAATTAAGTTGCAAGACTTTTTCTTATTGAAATTGGTTGAGGTTTTTTTTTTCAAAAATGATATAGGACTATTTGAATAGTCCTTCTCATACAAGGACATGTCCCACTAAGACTGAAGTTACTGCCTCAGTTAGAGCTAACACAACATACAAAGTTTGCCTGCTGGGATAGTAGCTAACTCCCTAATCACTATACCATTTAGGCTAGTTCATATACATTCTATTACATATATTAGAGCTACTAAATATATATTCATATGCACCTTAATACAGCAGCATCCCTTTTCATATGGACCTTAATACAGTTGCATCGCTTTTGGCCAAATTAATTGTTATGGTTGGTCTTAATAGCCATCTCCTGCTGACCAGTTAAATGCTCATTTTCGAAATGTTTTGCTTCGAAATTTTTTATATTTCACACTTTAAAAAATATATGAAATTATAATATTAATTGTTTCATATTTAGGTTAAAGTATAAAATAGCTTTAAAAAAAATAAATACTCTTGTTTAAGAAATAATTTTGTGGAAAAAACTAGTTTCGCAAATGAGTGGGATCCAAACTCCATTCGTTACCTCGTTATCCTAACCCCAGTTACATGCCAGGTGCTTTGAATCCCACTCATCGGCATCATTTTCTCCACAAAATTGTATCTTGAATTATATGTCAACAGATAATCCGTGAATGTATTATTTAGATTAATACTTTTGTTTTTCACTTAATTTCATATGCAGTACTTTACCCTTACAGTGTTTATTTTTTTTCTTTAAAAGAGCAACTCAACTTCTGGGCCTTATTATATAGTAACTAATAAATAAAATAGTTTTCATTACATACCATCCTATACCTCTCACCTCTAAGTTTCCAAAGATAATGATGATGCTAGATCATATGAAGTGTTTAAAAACCAAACAACTCCTCCCCCCCCCCCCTTTTATTTATTATTACCATATACCTTCTACTATGGCATATAAACTGACAGGCTCCTTTCAGACCTCTGTGGCAAGCAGCTGCTTGAGGGGGTATTTATTTTTTTTATAGTTTCACCTTAGTCTAGGGCTCACCCCTGTTTAATTTTCTCTCTAATTTCATATTTTTATATTAGACTTAGTTGTTAGTGCATTGTAAAATATCAAACAACCAAATTAATTTCAACAATACTTTTTTCTTTATTAATTTTTATTCTCTTTTTATGGCTCCCTAATATTTCCCCATTATATTATCAATTTTTAATATATTTCCAGTTCTTATTTTCACAATAAGCACTGATATTTTGCCTCATCCTGCAATCCAAAGTCCAAGATGAATCATACATATCATCCACTACATCTGTTATCTGAGGGAGAGTTCATCTGAAAGACCACAAGCTTATACAAATGTATAGTGAGATACAAGTGAGGTTAAGATAGGAATTCATGCTATCATTGGGGCTGGGGTGGCTCAGACGGTAGCGCGCCAGGCTTGTAATCTGTAGTTCCTAGGTTCGAGTCCAAACTGGGTCAGCGTTGAGATTTATCTCCGCAAAAATTCCCCGCCCTGCCCATGGTCAGTAGGGGACACCGATGGGCTTGGAAAGGCCGCCGTCCGTCGGATGGGACGTTAAGCCGTGGCCCCGTGTGCGGGAGAGCCATACCCTGTGCACGTTAAAGAACACGCTGGATGGCCTTGACGGGAGGCTACCATCTGTCTCCCAACAGCTGTTCCAGTGGGTCCCCTCCCCCAACCTTCTCTGAGCCTTCATGGTCCATGTGACCTGGCCATTTAGCCCATGGTGTGCAAAAAAGTGCCGCTCAGAGGTAAAACAACCCATGCTATCATAATGAGACATAAAACTGGGTCATTTGATCATGTCAGTATTTTCATCCATTATAGGAGTTTGACTTTTTACCCCATTTCAGCAATCTTACAAGCTCTTCCTATATACTTCACTTGACTATCTGTACTTCTGTCTCACACATTTTTATTTTCAGTGTCTTCTAGGAATGATGATGTAACTGTTATGTGGTTTTCTAAGAGAGATAGGGTAGGGGTAGAAGTTTGTTTTCCTATATTGTTACTTATTTTAATTGACACAACTATTAAATTAGATTTTTACTTCAGAGGAAATATGTATATATAGTAAATTTTCCAGCTTTATATACTGTTAATGAAAACTTGAAGTATGAAATCCAGATAGATTAGAAAAATAATAAAGTATCCATATCTGAACTATATTAGAAATTATCTGAAATTATTAGAAAAATAATTTGTAGTATCCATATCTGAACACTAATGAGTTTACTGATTTATATATGCATAGGACTAAGATTATTCCAGGTTAAGTAAACAAATTTTGATCACTAATTTTCCTTAGTTAACTATGTAGTAAAAATATTCATACACAGTCTGACAGTTTCATTCAAGAATCATTCAGAGATCCATTTGAAAGCTATTAGGAGTCAGATGAGAGCTCCTGTCAAGGTCATCCAGGTTTTTAATGTGCACACTGTAATTTTTCTATACAGGTCCATCTGATTGATAGCAGTCTTTCTAAGATTATTGGTGTCCATTTTTCTCATTGAGAGAATGGGGATTAGTGGAGAAAATCTCAATACAGATAATAGTTGAGACTTGTACCTGAGACCATTAGATTGCAAGTTGGATGCACACTGACTGAACTAACTCCCTTGATGGGCAAAGTAATTGCATTGGACTTAGTAAAATAATTTTTTTAAAACATTCCCAATTTAAACCCCTTCTCTAGGTCGAAAGAGCTACTCAGACCCAGTGACCATCAGACTTCTCTCCATCTCCTATGTCATTGCATGATATGAGAGATGTACTGAAGTCTACACTGATGGATCTGTTGACTGGGAGAGGCTATGTTCTGCTTTTGTCATTCCTGATATGGGCATCACAAGAAGTTTCTTTCTCCATCTGTGTGGAGCATCATGCTATCCTTGAAGCTGTACTCTAATCCTCAGCCTTGAGAGTGGCAACTTTGTCATCCTCTGTGACTCTAAATCAGCCTTGGAAGCTCTCCAGAAGCGAGACAGCAAGAGCTTCAACCCCTTCCTCACACCAGAAGATCATGGAGACGTGCTCCAAGGTCCTTCTGCCAGAATCACGGTTCATTTCCAGTGGATCCCTTCGCATGTAGGGATACCTGGTAATGAGCTTGCTGATCGCACCATGAAGGAGGTTCTTGAGAATCAGAGGTATGTATCTAATTACACATTCTCTCTCAGCGACTGCAAGAGTTTTGTTTCGCAGCTGATGAGCCAGTACTGCGGCAGAGGGACTCCAGCTGTTTCTCATTCAGGTACCTGGTTGACCCCTCTCTCACTGCTCCTTATCGGTAACCTCTGCAGATCTGAGGAGGCCCTCCTTCATTGTCTCTGAGTTGGTGTCATCTACAGCAACTCTATGCTTCACACTCTCGGCAGAGCATACAGTCCCAACTGTGCCACTTGCAGCACACCTGAGACTGTATCTCACATTCTGCTCAACTGCTCCCGCTATGATGCTGATAGATAAGGTTTGTTTTGAGAGTTTCATGCTATCGGAACCACTGACTACTCCATCACCTCCCTACTTGGAAATACCACAATCTGAAGCTACAGCGAACATGCTTCCAACTTGTCACTGATTTCTTTCAGAACAATGACCTCTTCTGCAAGGTCCAAGATTTTTTTTTCTTTCTAAGAGATTAGTACCCTTAATAGTCCCAAGAGATAGCTGAGTGGCAGTCCCTTCTGCCTCTGCTTTCTCGCCCTTCTGTTGTGATTGGTGTAGGGAGCCCCTCATTGTAGGCTAGTTTCACCATGAATGTGCAATACCTTGAACTTTGAATCTTTTTTTTTAAACATTCCCAATTTAAAAATTCCTGTAAATATTTTTACATAAATTTTATAGTGTGAAAATCAGAAAACAATGGGAGAAATGTACTTGAATTGGTATGGTTCTAAATTAGAAATATTCATGTAGTTGGGGAGACAGGAAAAAAGTAGAATACAAAGCAAGGGTTAAAGCGACACAGAAGTGTTGTTGGAAAGAGTAATCCTATGTTATTTGAGTCTAATAAGGGATCGATAAGGCCCTAAATTTCCAAATGTCAGTTTCCTCTTTATAAAAAAAAATTGTATTATATGCATTCATAATGTTGCTAGTGTACACTAGACAGGAAGATGTTAATATACGCTGAAGAAAAGTATAAGTTACTTCAAAAACATTAGTTTGGATGAAGAGTGATAGGTGCAGAATAATAAATTCAGTTGTGGAAGTGCCACACCGATATATATATAATGTAAATATCTCTAATTTAAAAACAATTGAAGAGATTCAAAATGATCACCCCACAAGCAGAAAAAAATTTTGGATTTGCCAGCTCAAAATTAAAAAGGATACTATGATCCCGACTTTTTCATTATTGACACAACATTTATAAGAAATACTTGTATTTTATCAATCAGACTATAATAGTTTTATCAAAATCAATGTGACTATTTCTATTAAACTCAATTGTCATTCCATATAAAATCAAACAATGAGTGCTGCCACACCAACATAGAATAGCCTAAAATTTTCTTTGCAACAGATACCAAGGTCAAATTAATAAATCTTAACATTATGAATGTTTCAATGATTATTTCCATAAATGGAAAGTAAAAAAATTCAGCAATTCTGCAGAGATCAACCATGTTTGATACCAATTTAAATTAAGCACACTTCTAGTAATTAGTTATCCAATTATAGTAATTTCTGTATTAAAAATGTACATAAATGCATATATATATATACAGTATTTCTTTTCTAGGCAAAAAAGTGGGCATACTGTTGTCTCTTAACAATTTTGGTTTTAAGAGTTAGGGGGGAGGGATGAGAGAAGATGACTTTCAGAGACAGAAAATTTGCTTTCAGATTAATTTTTTATAACAGATTCCAAATCTGAGTGAGTAATGTCTCTAAAGTTCAATATCTTGATTTCACTCTTTGCTTTAGATGTCAACACTGTGAAATTGTAGTCAGTTGAAAATAGGGTAAAGATCACCAACTGTATATTAAAAATCTATAACTAGCAAACTCAAATAAAAGAAAATAATTAAATTTTATTTTTATATGGATAAAAAAAAATTGGGGATACAGTGTATGCCTTTGTACCCCCAGGAAAAAAAAGCCCTCTATTTACATAATCCTCAAGTAGCCAAAGCTTGCACAGTCAGAGGTCCAACCAGATGACTGTGTAATTTAGTTCTCCAAACACAGCTGCTGTATTTGGTCATTGTAAACCAATTCTAACAAAGCCCTGCTTCACATTGCCTGCCAACTGCAGTCTCTCACTTTTTCTGTTAGGCCCACTGTTCATAATTTCACCTTATTTGTTAATCTGCAATTATGCATACTGGCAACATGGTCAAATTAACACTCTCTCTTTCTGCACAATATGTTGCTCAAAGGTTGTTGCTGACACCTTTACTAAACCTCATCATTACTTACAAAGTCAAATCACCTAATTCCCAAGGTACTATGTAAGCATCTAGAATCAAAAATATCCTGTTATCTTGCCTACAAAGGGTCCAAGTTTCACTACCATAACTAACTTTAGACAGGTCTAAACTATTTTACCAACTAATTTTAGTCTTTAGGTGTATATGCTGTCTAAAGACAAAAATTAGTCTATATAATAGTTTAATCTTATACATAAATATATATAGAATTTAAATGTTATACATAAATGGTAATGATGATGGATTATCTTTTGAGTTTATTATTACCTCTGTAAAGCAGAAATATGTTGCTAGAAAGTGCTGATTTCAGATGACAAAAAAAAAATACTGGTTTTTACATGACTGCAGTTTGGGATAAATTGTGATTCTGTGTCTACAAAGTAATATATTTTGAACAGATCTGAGAATTGCAGGGTCTGCAAGTCAGTGATAATTAAGAAAATTAATTTTTATATTATTTATTTAAGATTACAATAGATATTCTTGTAAATATAGTTCATGGACAAACAGCTTCTGAATGGACTGGTTTTCCTCCACAGGTACATGATGCATTCTTGTTTAACAGGTGTTTCTATTGTCTTAATGATGCATTCCATTAAAGATCTGACACATGTCAGGTGGTTAGGACACTTATGTGAATGTGTTGTTCCACAATGTTGCATAAATGTCATTTAGCACTTAGCTTCTGAACAGCTTATGATTTTTCCTATATGCTACTGTTGTTCATAACTGCAGGAACATACATCTTATACCAAAGCTCTGTTGGTTTTTCCAGATAGGCATGTTTTCTGCATACAACTGGAAACAATATTATGTAACTCGAATATCGAACTATAATTTAAATCGACTTCAAAGTGGTAATTTATAGGTTAATACCAAGTTTGTCGAGTTTATTATTTATTGTGTAACTCACAAACAAAGCAATGATTTTTGCTACTACTTTAATTATTTTATACTTTTTTATAATATCTTTTTAAATCACTCTTGCTGGTTGTCTGTTTAGGTTTTAATGTAGCAGTTAGTCATAGACTTACCCAGGAGGGGAGGCAGTCCAGACCCCCCCTCAAAAATTTGGTCATCTCATACAAAATCTCTCTGCTTTGAATCTAAAACAGTTGTCTTTGTATAATTTTATTTTATCCCCATATTTTATGTCCGACACTGAAAGTAGATTAAAAAAAGTATGGAATTTTTTTCGTAAAGAATATCATTTTAACTTTTCCTGCTTGGTGGACTATTTTAGTAATTGGGAAAAACCTCAAGTGGGACACAGAAAATTGTGTACTGTAGGTAAAAAGTTCATAACATCAGTTAGAGGAGACCCTGATTGGCAACCAGTAGCTCAGCAGTTAGAGCACCTGATTTGTTATCAGGAGGTCAATGGGTTTGTATCCCATCCAGCTACAAACAAATTTTCCTCTAAAATTGATATCAATGTTAAACTAAGAGTGATATCTTCCTTGACAGTTAAATGAAAATGTTGAGAAATTTCTTCAATTTATCCAACTTATCTACTTTTATTGATATGTGCACAGGGCTTTTTTCCTTGGGGTATGCAGATATATGCTATATTTCCTCCTTTTCCCATATACCTAAACATTTATTTATTTGAGAGAGAAGTTACAGATTTTAATATGCACTTGGTGATACTTTACCCCATTTTCTACCAAATTTATAATTCCATAGTGTTGAAACAAAAGTGAAGTTGGAGATATTTAAACTCCTGCAGGCATGACTCAGATTTGGAGTCTGTTATAAAACTTGTCTGAAGGTGATTTTTAACTTTTTATAATATTTGTACTTCTAAAATTTACATTTTTACCATCAGCTTAGATCATTTTATCAAAATACTCCTACCTCTCACAACAAAATTGTTGGAAAATCACAGTATCCCCACCTTTTTATCCCAGAAAAAAAAAAATCACTGTACATGTCTTCCCACATCTTCAAGGAGGCATAAGTATAGCCCCAACCAGACTGTGTCATTTAGTTCTTCAAATATATCTATCTTGAACATGTGCTGCATCTGATCGTTACAGACCAATTTTAGTAACATCCTGTTTGGTGATTGTCCTCATTCGAAGTCTAGGATGTTATTAAACTGAACTTTTTTATCTGAATTTATCATACCTAGCTCACAAAATAATATTCAAATATCATACCTAGAAATAGATTATGAAACAAATAATTAAGAATTTTATTAGTATCTTGCAAACTGATATTTCATAGCTTACTTATTTTGTATGGATAGAAGACATTTGAATATTATAAATTATGTTTAATTATTTTTATCTGAGTAGCTGAATGGTTAATGTGTTTGGCTTTGATGCAAAAGAAACCTGGTTTCAAATTCTGCATAAGGCATGGGTGTTTTTTTTTGTTTATATTAACATTCTGCTGAAGGCTTGCCTTCCTTATAGCATCTTCCTGTGTTGTATTATATTTGTAGCTCATACTTTCGGGCAATGCAGTTGCCATAGAAGTTGCCTAACTTCCATGGATGATTGACAAGAACTCCCTCTCTTTCTCCAACTGCCTTGTAGTTTTTCTTTAAAGGAAATGAGGTCTCTTCAATGCAAAGGCTGGAGACAATCTAAAAGATTTTTCAAATCCTGGTTTCTTAGACAATATACAAATGCATATAAGGACATGCACATCAGAAGAGTAGTCAGGTTCACTAATACTATTATACTGCCAAGTAACATTGTATTTATTAGCTCCTCGTAATAATTTTTCTTCATGATTTCAGCAGCCTGTAATCTACAGTTCCCAGGTTCGAGTCCCAGTGTTGAGATTTATCTCTGCTAACCCCCATCCTATCCTCGGGAAGAAATGGGGACACCAATGGTTTGGAAAGGTTCTCATACATGAGATAAAAGGTAGTCATATCCCCAGGGGCAGAAAAACAATACTCTAGGCACAATAAAGAACATGCTGGTTGGCCTTTTTGGGAGGCTTCCATCTGCCTCCTAACAGCTGTCCACTGGGTCCCGTTTCCCAACCCTACCCTGAGACAGGTCACAATTTGCACTTGGCCAAGTCTTTTAAAGAATTCATTTTTTCAAAACTGAAAATGGTTTCCAAATTGCTTTATATCTAATGTAAGCTTTTAATGCATTTCCACCATGTGGAGTTGGTTAATAATATCCCAAATTCTTATAATCATAAGAATTTTCAAACACAAAGGTTTTTTGATATTAAAAGGATTAAAAAAAAACTTTCATTTCAATTATTAGTTTTCAGGTTTTTTTCTTCAGATACTATAATCCATGTAGTGAAATGATTTGTTACCAAATTTAATGCTAGCTCACTTCATTTCTTTGTTCTGCGTGAGCTATAAAGCACATGTTCAGTCAGTGAGAAGGTCATGGTTGTTGCTTTTGGTTATGGAAATATAAACATCAATTTGAAAGTGCTCTCATTCAACCTTGAAAAACAGTTTTAAGGTGCTTTACCAAAAAGCTTGTGTTATGAATTTAGAGTTGAGCTAACAAGATGTTGGATTCAAAGTGTGCAGAGATAATCATGATAAAGTTTGTATTTTTGTTCCTTTTTGCTTCACTCCCTTTGTTTAGACCTAAACAAACATAAAAAAATTATGTAATTTATTATTATGACAATAGCAAAATTTTTGATCATTTTCTATTGCATTTCATTTTGGAAAGAAAAGGCAATAAAGTTTTTTGAAACATTCAATTAAATATCAATAAGTTAAATATTTCATACACATATTATGTATGCATTTGTTCATTCTGATATACAGGGTGCCCCAAAAAATTCTGATCTGGAAAATGAAAAATATTAAATGCACTCAGAGCAGTTAAAAAAATAGACAACAGAAAGAAATTCAGTACCTATTTAACATGGGTGGGGGAATTTGAAAAAAAAAATTGTGTATTATAAAAAAACATTGAATGAAATTAATGATACTGCATTCAAAGGTGAACTGTTTGTATATTGTATGAGAAACCAGGAAAAGCTCAATACAGTTTCTTGATTATCTATGTCCTTTCTGTAGGGAAGTACCTTCTTCCCTCTTAAAAATAAAGGTTTGCAAATTTTTTTCCCCTGAGAATATTTTGCTGTTGTAATTTTTCCTGAATTTGAAAAGTAGTAGTCACACTAGAAAATTTGCTCACCAGTTGTGAGTATATTTCCCCAACCCTTCTTATTAATTCTAATTACTTTTCACCAATTTTGGTATTTTTTTCCATTGCATCCTGCACATATTTTTTGTGAATGAATATTTAAAGTATATTTTGGTAAATTATGGATCTAAAAGCCATATTAAATGCTGCAAATATGTATAACGTTAAAGAAAAAAGATGAAAAATAAGTAGTGTTTATTAATTTTTTTATATTTTTGATAAACCATATGTAAGCATATAATATTTTACTTGTGTATTCTTTAAAGAAAGAAAGAAGGTATAGGTTTTGAAAAATTTAAAATAAGTTCAAAAATTGTTTAGGGCAGTGATTCCCAAATTATGGTACATGAAGCTTCTGACAGTGATACATGAGATTAGTGCCAGCATTCATTCACAAATGGGTTTGCACAACATTGTAGCATGATAAATGCAAGAAATTAAAATCATTTTTCAGCAATTTTTATTTTATTCATTACCTTGTTTCAAAATGCTTTTTTGTGTTAGGAAAAGGATGTTTTGTAAGTTCATATTTATTTAGTATTAGTACAAAAAAAAAGCTAGGTATTTGAAGTTATGCGGGGGAAAAAGCCGGGGGACTGAAAGCTTAGTGTAATACTGTTTAAACAGCATTAGCATTCAATCTGTGGAGGTGGGGGGAGATTGATGTGCCCAATATTATTGGCCAAAATTTGTGCACCTAATTCCATGTTAGAGTTACCAGATGCTCAGCTAAAGTAGGAGGCAAGTCTTTTTTCTTTTATTATACAGCAGACATTTTTAATATATTTGATGTTGACTAGATTTTCACTCCCTTAAATCCTGTTGATGTTTTGTAATTATACATATCAAAGGGGAAGGTTATGCTTATATGGTTACCTTTGGTGGATCTTAAAACATAACCAAGATTGCCAATATCTGCCAATCATCAGGGATAATGATTGACGGATGTTCTTGGCAGATGAGTCATGCCCACTGTCCAGCTCTATATTACTGGTCCCTTACATGGATTACTAGCAGTGTTTTTCACTGAACTCTGGGCACACTGGCCAAGATCTTGGTCAGAACAGATTAATAATAAATTATTCCCGATCAACTGTGGCAGTCTTCTTTTAAAATGAATCACAAGGAGGAAGTTATATATGTTTGGTTCTGCACTTTAACATTATTTTAATGTCTAAAATCTGAAGATATGTGCAAAATACATGCCAGCTATACCACCAATAAGATTTAACAATTTGGAATGAAAGTAAATTGCATCTGTAAATTTCAATTTCTTTTAACTGGCATAACACTGGCATAGCCAAGAGAGTGGTGTGAAGGAGTTGAGGGGTTTATATTCCCAAATGTGTAAAATTTTATTGTTTAAATCATTCATTTATCAGTTAACTTTAAAAAAACTACAAACTTTTCACTCTTCCAAAAGATTCTGATTTAACCTGGTAATGCCATAGAACAGAGTAAATACATTTGAAATGTTTAGTTCAGTGCAAATAAAGTAATTGGCCTATGATTCAGTTTATCATCATCATCAGTAGAATATATAAAAACCAATTGTCTCACTCATGAAACTTCACATATGTACTTCAGCTGACTGTAATCAACATACTTTTTTATCCAAATTAATCTTGCTTTCAGAAATACTTATAAAAAAAGTGGTTTTCATTTTTATCCCACCACTGAATTCGAAACCTGTAACAATCATTTACTGCTACTATATTATGCACAAAGAAAATTAGAACTAATCTAAAACTAATGGAACAGATTCTTTAGTATCACAAAAGCAAAATTCATCATGGATCAAATGAAGCAAGGAAAATCTGACACAAAATATTTAGTTTAGTAAGTGATTAGTTTATGTATGATAATTATTTTATGATTAAATTGCCTAAAGTTTAAAAGCATGATATGAGAAAAGACAAATTCCTTCCCAAGATGTGAGGGGCGGGGGTGGCTCAGTCGGTAGTGCGCCAGGCTCGTAATCTGTAGTTCCCAGGTTTGAGTCCCAGCTGTGTCAGTGTTGAGATTTTTCTCTGCAAAATTCCCCGCTCTGCCCACGGTCAGTAGGGGACACTGATGGTCTTTGAAAGGCTGCCGTCTGTCGGATGGGACGTTAAGCCGTAGCACCGTGTACGGGAGAACCATACCCTGTGCACGTTAAAGAACACGCTGGATGGCCTTGACGGGAGGCTACCATCTGTCTCCCAACAGCTGTTCCAGTGGGTCCCCTCTCCCAACCTTCTCTGAGCCTCTGGGGTCCATGTGTCCTGGCCATTTAGCCCATGGTGTGCAAAAAAGTGCCGTTCAGAGGTAAAACAACCCAACCCAAGATGTGAACTTGATTTCTGGAGCAGTATTCATTTGAAAAATGTGATCATGATGAACTTTAAAATAATTAGCAGCTATAGGAATCAATGGGAATAATGTGAACACAAAATAACTGCAGGTATCTAAATATTTATATATTATTGGAAGTTTTGTACTGGAGAAATTTACAAAAGCTATGCTTCACTTTAATGATTTTCAAGGAGATATTTAGATTTAACTAAACTTAGTAATCTGTTAACTGTGATCAGATCAAAGCTGGCAAACATTGAGCATGTAGCCTAGCTTTCTTGGCAAGGTAATTTTCTGTAATCTGACTGAGATGTTGAAATGTCTTGGAGTCATTATCTCCCTCAAGAGTAGATTTAGAGTAGTAATAACAAATTTCTGATGTACTGAAGGTAACAATGCATTAATATAAATCCATACCATGGTTTTCAATGACTCTTCCTTAATCTGATTTCATTAATGGACTGTTCAGAATCTGTGACCGTATTGTATGCTCATTGTTTGCAGTTTATTCTTACTGTCATATATCCAAGTTACATAATATAATTTAATTAATTTGTACTATTAATGAGATATTTAGGTTTAAATATTAACATATTTGCAAATTTAGCCTTCCTCTTCCTCTTTTTGATTTGTATATTCAAAAAGAAAACTTAAACAGTATTGATTAGATTTAAATAGTTATTTCCTTGATTCATTTTTTATTCAAGTTTTATTATAGAATTCTGATGCCACTGTAAGAGTGGTGAATTTTTTTACTTTTTTGGGCCTTTCCCTATTATATAGGGTTGCCTTTTAACAATGTCTCTCTTTCTATCCAGTTAATCACAAAGATCTCTTTTTTTTCATCACTTCACAATTTCTTCCTCAGCCATCTACTTCTTCTATGGCTTCCCATTTCCATAATTTCTTTGGTTATATTTTATCCTCCATTATATTTATGTGCCCATATCCTCACAATCTCTTTTTCCAATACTACCTACTCAACCTTCTACTTTTATCATTTGTTGAATTTCTCCATTTTTCATTTAATACATTTTTGTCTTCTGTGTGCATCTTCTCTAAAATTCCATTTCAACTGCTCTTAGATGTTAACCTTTCTGTATGAATTATATATCTGATTAATATATTAAAATACTATAAACACTTATGTCAAAAATGAACTAAATAAGAATATAATTTTTCTTTTGTTTCTTTAATATTTTTCATAACTTATGGAAGTCTAGTTTTTAAACAGTGAAAATTGATTGCAATCCACATCTGAGTAACTTAAGGAATGCCCTTCCAATAATATGGTTAACAATATATGCTTAGTTACACCATCAGTTGATCATGGAATTTGATAAAAACCAGTTCCAAAGCACAAAAAAAGTATAAATTTGGACTCTAGTGGTTAAAGCAGCTGTAATGCAATTGGTGAATGTGGAATTTGTGTTATATCTTATTCACATAAATATTTAATAGCTTATTTATTCCCTAGGATAAATATTCTGAATATTAGTTATTAAAAATATATATATATAACTTAATTGAATTGGAGGGTAATGTACTGAATTTTTTTGTTACCAGATGGAGTGCAGTTTACCTGCCACTTTCCAAACTAAAGCAGCAACATCAGGATTGAAAACAATGCAAGCTGGGAGAAGTCCACCAAAGTCAATGCTTCATGTCAATTTTGACCCTGATACAGAAGAAATTCATGAAAGGAAAAAGAAGTACTTGACAGCAAAGTATGGGCAACATCAAATGAGTTTAATAAAGAAACGTCTGCGTGTAGAAATGTGGATGTATGATCAACTACAGTTTCTGTATGGATGTACAGTAAGTATTATGCTTCTAATATTTTATGTGTGTGTAAGAAAAATTACAGTAGAGGTTCACTACAATAACTCATTGGAATCTAATTTAAATGGTCTACTTCAGGCATGTCCAACCTGCGACCCTCGACAGCTAGTAATGCAGCCCACAAAATCGTAAAATTTACGTGTTTACGACATAAACTTTCAACATGATTGTGTGATTTTCAGCGAGTTTTTGATATCTCACTAATTTTATGTTGCTATTTTTTTAATTTTATAATAGAAAACATAAGAAAATAAATAAAGTTTTATTATTCATATACATTAACTATATTATGTATTTTATGTGCGGCCCAAAACAATTCATCTTCACTCACTGTGGCCTATGGAAGTCAAAAGGTTGGACACGCCTGGTCTACTTGACTTGGAATGTATATTTAAAATGGCATAGGTAGAGTGGGTAGGGCACTACAACCCCAATTGTTGCTTTAGATATTGAGTTCTTCAAATTGTGACTTAAGTTATTTGGTTATGGATGACCTTTAATTCTCTTGAAAGATGTAGTACATCTGATGTTCATGAGAGTATTTTGATGAAAAAATTCAGTAGGTCAACTAATTACTTTTAGCTGATGAAATAGCTACCAAGTACAAAGTAGTCATTATTTTTTAACTGGTATGATTTAAGGATCAATTAGTGAGAATGCAAGTAATTTCATTCTATAAATTCTATCTATAACAAATGAAAGTAATTTTTCCATACTGTATATAGTGACCAAATTTGGTAATTTATAAACATAGTGTCATTTAATCTGTTGACACAGACTCTGATCTGTAAAAAATGTCATTGTGAGAACACTTTCCAAATGATGGAGGGAGTAGGGAAAAAAAAATCCATTCTCTCAAAGCTTATATAACAGCTTAAAGTGGGGAGGGGGGAGGTAACTGATACAACAAATTTTTGTAAGTGACCTTTGCAATTTTTTGTATGTTTTGCAAAACAATTTTTTATATGGCTTGTATTACAATATCATAAAGCCTTGACTGGTATGGTGATTAGGGAGCTAGCTATTTTTCCAGCAGACATACTTTGTGTGCTAACTCTGTCTGAGGCAGTGGTCAGCATTGACTTCTGTCTTAGGGGGCATGTCCTTGTAGGAGAAGGTCTGTGCAAACTAGTAGTTTCTGAGATCCTTTTCCATCTTGTATGCTATAACTAAAAAGCAAAAGTGTGGTGGAGGGACTTTGATGGTTTAAAAGGCAGAATAATTAAAATTTGGAACATTTAATCATCCTAATTCACTTAATTTTTTAATGCAAAATTGATATATTTATTTTCTTCCCTTATGGATGGTTGAAAGAATCGTCCCCAACTCCAAAGTTGGCATAAAAAAACTGTATGATTGTGCCTTTCCATGCTCAGAAAATCTTTGAAGGAGTAATACTTTGAAAACTATATTGACCATGATGAAAATAATTGAAAATGATAGTTTTTTTAATTCTTGCATTTTAGTTTTTTTATTTAATTTAAAAGTTTTCCATTAAATTCATTTAAAATGTAATTGTGATTTCAGTTTCTTATTTGAAGTTTTTACACCATGAAACCTATTGAGAAAAAGTTCTTAGAAAGTATCCACATTTGGTTTTTATATCAGTTACAGGTTATATGCCATGAATCATATTAGTCAGGTACACTAACCACTAGTCATACCTTGGCTAGTGATTAGCATACCTGATTACTATTCTAGTGGGCATGTGTGTTTGTATTGTGTATGAGAAACCAACACAAGCCAAAAGCTTACAGGTTATCTCAATCCTTTAAAATAATAATAGTTGAAGGCACAGAATCACCTGTAAACATAAATTCAAGAAATATTTTTGCTGAAAAAAAAATTCAGATTCGCCTTTAGTGGGATTGAATTAATGTTTAGCCATACAAAAGCCATACAACACAAGCCATACAAAATCGATGTTTAATTAGGTGTTCTAACCACTAAACTATTAGTGAATAGCTCATTTCTTGAACTAGAACACCTGGCATGCATTCAAGAGACATGGGTTTGAGTCAGACACAGCAAAACTCATTTTTTTTCAGCAAGAATATTTCATAAATGCAGTAAATTGTTAGAAATTTTAATTAAAATAAGCACTGGTAACTCTTAATAACCAGGAATAGAAAACTTCAGTTATATATAAAACAAAAAAAAAAAATAAAAATAAAAAATAGGCACTACTACTATTATAATCATGAAATGGGAAATTTTCTATTTTATGTATTTGTAAAATATGAGAATTAAAAAAACTTGTATCAGATTTTTTCTTTTCACACCTCACCAATATTTAACGTTATTAATGATGCAAATGTTTTTATCATTTTTGAATCTTTAAATATCTTCATCACATTTGTCTTCCTCATGCTCACCATTATATATAGTAAGTCAAATTTCACTATCTTCAAGAAAGCATAGATTTTATTTCCTTCTAGAGCATTTGCTGATACCAAATTTCTTGAAAGCCTTTGCACTTTTTTGCTTTTCCATACCATCTTGTGGCTTTTTCATTGCTTGCTTATAGGAAATTTGCTTCATTCTTCTTGTGGATAAGTCTTTCTAGGTCTATTTATAGGTCTCTATTCATTTGGTCCACTTGTCAGGCATTAATTGCATAAAGGATTTGTTTATAGGTATGTGTAAAGGTTGGATTGGCATGTCAGTCCACTAGGAATGACAGCTGGCTGAGATTTCAACCCTGCCACCCTTTTTTTTTTGGAAAATTCAGTTTTATTAGCATTCAGCTGTTCCCCATATCAGTAAATTTTAGAGTAGTTTCTGGTATCCAGATTATTACCTTAGCTATTATGAAGATAGCTGTTATATTTAGAATAATTTCACTTTTCATTAATTTAAAATTTATAATGATTTTGCCAACTAATAACTTTTTATACTTCATTTTGGAGAGTCTGGATAGTATCATTTTGGGTTTTAGTATTGGTAGCTGCATCCTCTGATCTTCAGCATATAAAAGCAGGGGGACATCTTTCATGAAAATAATGCATTGGATATGTTGTAAAATACAATATATATATATGCAAGCTAATAAAAAATAAATACCCCCTTAAGCAGCTGCTTATTTTAGAATTGCCCTTGAAATATCTTAAAGAATGTTACATACAAAAACACATTTTTTTTTACTTTGTATATCTGTAATTTTTTTTTCTAAACTAATCTTCAAAATTATTTTGGAGCTACATTTAATTTCTGACCACTTGTAAGTGAGAAAAATGTTTACTTAATTATTTTTTATTAGCTTGCTTAAAAAAGGGATTATTTTCAATTTGTTATATGGATTAGGTTGTTTCACCTCTGAGCAGCAATTTTTGCACACAAAGGGCTAAGTGGCCAAGCCACAAAAACACTGGGACTCAGAGAAGGTTGGAGGAAGGTAACCCACTGGATAGCTGTTGGGAGACAGATGGTAGCCTCATATCAAAGCCACGCAGTGTGTTCTTTAACATGCACAGGGTATGACTCTCCTGCACAGGGGCCACAGCTTAACATCTCATCTGACGGATTAGATGTTAAGAACCATCACTGTCCTCTACTGAATATGGGCAGGGAGTTTTTCGGAGATAAATCTCAATGCTGGCCAGGCAGGACTTGAATCTGGGAGTTGGTGCACAAGCCTGGTGCACTACTGACTGAGCCACATCCCAACTTTATTATATGCTTGTCTTGTACATTCAACATGTTTCTTTTAAGACATAGATGAAAAAGAACCCTTTTTGGGTGAATAGGTACTAATAAAATATCTATGATCTGTATTTTCTGTCTCCTAGTAGTGTGAATTTCTTCTGTTAGAAGGAACTAAATATTGGAAAATGGCAAAATTGAAGATATAAACAGTCTATTAATGCTAGAAATTTGATGTTAGGATAGTCAAAGTGTTTTCATTGACAGCACTGATTTACCCTCCCAGAAAAATCTTTTTAAGATAAAAATTCTTTTTGAGTTGTATAGATAATTCTAAAACCAATTCACATTTTCTTAATCTCTCATTAATGGAATTTAGTGTTAGAAAGGATTACAGTTTGAGAATGGCAAACATTCTTCTATTTGAAAATGAGCATTTCACATTCAGCAGAGTTGATTTGTCTTTCTAATATATATATATACACCTAAGAGCCAAAACATTATGACCATCTGTCTATAATGATATTGGTCCGCCATGTGCTGCCAAAACAACTCTTACCTAGCAAGGCATGGGCGCTAAAAGGTGTCTTGTGGTATCTGGTACCACACTTCCAGCAGATCCTTTAACTCTTGTAAGTTAACGTGGTTGAGCCACTGCAGATTGGATATGCTGTTCCAACACAAACCACAGATGCCGATTGGATTGATGTCTGTGGAATTTGGAGACCAGCGCAGTACCTGGAAGTCTTCCTCATGTTCCGTGAACCATTCACAAACAATCGGGGCAATGTAGCATGGTGCATTATCCTGCTGAAAGAAGGCACTACTATAAGGGTATTCCGTTTCCATGAAAAGATGTATCTGCTCTGCAATGATATTTAGGTAGGTGGTAGTGTCATAGTTTCCTGCACATGGATGACTGGACCCAGGGTTTCCCAGCAGAACATTGCCTAAAGCATTACACTTCCTCCACTGGCTTGTTTTCGTCCCATAGTGCATCCTAGTGCTAACACTTCCCCAGGTAAACGACGCATGTCCCAGCCGTCCACATGGTGCAACAGGAAACTAGATTCATCAGACCAGATGACCTTCCAATCGTTCAAGGTCCAGTTTTGATGCTTGCATGACCATTGTATGGTGAACCGAGGTTAACGTGGACACTTGGTTACCATCATCATATCAAGCACATGGGCTGCAGCTGAGGTTAGCATGGGCATTCAGAACAGCCTGTAGCTACTCAGCCCCATTTTCAGCAGGGTTCGATGTACTGTGTGTTGTGACACATTACTCCTGTCACCAGCATTCAAATTCTGGGCGAGTTACACTGCAGTATCCCTTCTGTTGGCTCATACCGTAACCTTCGAGAACAAGGCCATTGCAGTCTAAACTGACGTCACATCCTGTGGATCCACAGTGCATCCTGCGCATGTAGTTCTATCATAGCAAATTGAGCATTTACTTTTTTTCATAAGATCAGGAGGGCATTTTTGTTTGGTACTGTGCTCAAACACTGATTGACATGGTATTATTATATGGTATATATTTACATTAGAGTAATATTTCTATGGCAAACCTTAAAATAAGGAAGACGAAACTAAAATAGATCTTGATTTGTAATTGTGCTAAATTGATGACTCAAAATGTAATCGTTGTTTAACGTTCTCTGAACATGTAGAACGATATATAAATTACCAGGAGCGTCATAATTGGTTGTACGTAAATTACAATGACACAATATGTTTAAAAAATAAAGTTAAATGCAAATAATTACTCGGTTATATATTAATAAAAATAAAATCATTTCCTTCACATATTTTTTTTTGCGATAAGTGCTGTCAATAACTGATCCAGTTTTTTGTACCATTAATAATATAATTGTGACATATAAATTGTTATGGAAAATTAGTGCGTTTTATTAAAAAGAGAAAAAAACACATAAAAATTATTCAGAACAATTTTATTGGCAAATGTGAACTAAAAATTAATGATATACTGTAATAGCTTTAGCTGTAACAATTTCAGTTAGTTATGATTTAATTTCAATACTTTTTCTTAGTGATTAGACTGAATTTATAGGAATATTGAGCTGTATTTTTTTCTGAACTCTCATTAAAGTTGAATAATATTTGGACATGGATACAACCTTCCGATGGAATACATATTCAGAATCTAACAGGAAAAGTGCATCTAAACTTTAGAAACTACAATTTACTGCAAGCACACACACATATATATTTTGGTTTGCAAAGCTACCTTTAAATCTGTGACTAAAGATTTGACAATAAATCACTCAACTAACCTCCCAAATGTAAAGAAAATAGTCTCTAATCAATCTTCGATTGTTAAAAAAATAATTCTATGCACCCTGGTAAAGAAAGATTAAATCATTTAGGCATACATCTTTCCAGATGTAAGCCAGTGGTGTAAGACCACTAAACTAACAGACTCTGCCTTTTTTCCACTAATATAACTTATTAGTTTAGTGGTCTTAGAACACTGTGGCATGTACCTGGAGAGAGATGGTTCAAATCCCACATGCCAGAAAAACTGTTTGTCACAAAACTATTAATTTCAAAGCCAACAGTTAACTCTGTGGATACTATTTATTGAGGGTAGACAACTTTCTCTTTTTGGCACTAAGACATTTTTTCTTATTTCCTAAATTCTCTAACAAACAATCATTTTTTATCTTGAAAAAATTGTTTAAAAATACATTTGTTGAACACCAGATAATAATTAAAGATAATAATCCCGCCAACAAACACACAAACAGCTACGGGTTGTCGAGATGCTAGATTGACAAATGCTGATGTCAGAACGTGTGATGTCACCAGTGAAAAGGCCTTTAGTCTCGATGGTTATGCTCATACCATATGGAATAGCCTTCACTCACCTCTAGCATTGATGAACCTTGGTCAACCCACACCTGTGGTTCATGGTTTTTCCCTCCTTAGACCACTTTTTGAAGGTACCATAGCTGACTGTGAGCACCCCACAAGCCTTGCCATCTCGGAAATGCTCTGACCTAGTCGTCTGGCCATTACAATTTGGCCTTTGTCAAACTCACTTGAATCCTTTGCCTTTCCCCATCTAAAGAACAAGAATAACACTGATTAACAGGCCTCAGTATCAGGTGTTATTATATTGTTTCATGACCTTCATATGTGCCATCATTTACCTGCATTTGCATTGATTTGCATAAAGACATGCTGGTCATAATGTTTTGGCGCTTCGGTGTATATTCATATGCAAAATAAGGATTATGAAGAATTTCAGTTTGCATTTATAATAAATCCTTCCTAAACATGGCAGTTCTGTTCCTAAAGATTGCCATGAACAGCAAATCTGTGATTTGTGAGACTATAAAGCCTATGGGAAAGTGTGTACATCATATGAGAATTATTGCACTGTAAATTTCAGCTTATTATACATAAAAAAGTCTGGGAAAAAGAAGGCGTTTTTAAGTAAATGCATTATACTGCAGTTTCAATTGAAAATGAACTTCATATGATGATGGTGCTTATGATTATATAGAAAGTGAATAATTTTGGAAAAGAAATGAGTTTGCCAATTCACAGGACTTGAATCCACATTCATGTCACAGTGTTCTAACCACGAAACTAGAATTGTCTTTTTTTTATCCTTCCACTAATGTGACCAATCTATCATCCTGCACATGTCACTGATGGTACCATCTATGATCAGTTGTGGTAACTTTATTTTCCAATGTTACTCTGAATAAGATGTAAATAAGGGAGTCATTTCATGCTCAAGGCATTATTAACATTCCTATGCATGTTAAAGAACATGCTGGATGGCCTTGACGGGAGGCTACCATCTTCTCCCAACAGTTATCCAGTGGGTCTCATCCTCCCAACCTTCTCTGAGTGCTTAGGGTCCTTGTGACTTAGCCATTTAGCCCATTAAGTGCAAAAAGTGCCATTTAGAGGTAAAACAGTCAACCAACATATTTTGGTTAAATTTTATCAGTGAAGTATTCAAATATGAAATTCCATTTAACCCTTTTTCTACAATAACAGCCCAAACTGCAGGTAGGAGGTAGTGAAGAGGAAGGAATAGCATTGATTTGACATGTTCATTTAAATTTTCAGCAATTTTGGGCTGGTATGGTACTGAAAGGGTTAAATTGAAAGGCAGTTTATGTTAGTTAGTTCAGGATAAGGTTTGTTTTTTTTTTTGTTGTTGAAAAACTCAAAAAAACAACTTTGCTACCAGGCAGTTCATTTTTAGAAACTTTGCATATGAGTGATAAATTACTTGTGTAACAAAAATATGTTATCTGTTCATTGTGTAACAAGTAGCAGTCACCTATTATGTGTATCATTAACTTTGCAGTACTTAAGCAACTGTACTGATATTTTTATGTTAATATTTTCCAGGATGATTCAGATACATATGAAGTGGAAATAGATCTTGATGAACTTTTAGATATTGAAGCTGAACTAGCAAGAAGAGAATGGCTTAGAGTAAGTAATACATCTGTTATTTTAATATGTGTGCTGTCCCAGATTTGAAAAAGATAAAGGGAGAGGGGGCAGGGAGCCAAAATGAGACAATACCATTCTGGTAGAAAATTTTCCCTCTGTTTCACAGATATTTAGAAAATTACATGAAAAATACAGGTGGGGGAGAAAGCTTCCACCCCCTAGATTTGGCCCTGGTTGTGGGAGATGTTACTGAGAGATTGCTAATTCTGTCACCATATAACAAACAGCATTGCTTAAAGACCCTGTAACTAGAATATTTAAAGTTTCATAGGAACATGAAATGTCAAACTTACTTGGTTACTGTTCCAGTAACCAAGTAAGTTTGACATTTCTTAGAGTGAATACTCAATTGTGGGCTATCATTCACACTAATATAAATAGAAGACATATTTGAGGCAAATCGAACTTGGCAATAAATTGATTTTGATTCATGAAGGAAATCAATTCATCTATGATTGATAAATGCAAAAAGAAAGTATAGAAGAGACTAAATGAAGTATGAAAGAAGTTGAGAATATATGGACTGATATCTTTGATCCAATGTCAATAGAAGTGATAATTCAATAGAAATAAACCTAAGTTTTTAATTAAATGGATGAATTATTGATTTCATTATGGGAATTGATTAATTGTTTAATGAGTGAACTTCAAAGAGATGTTATTAATACCACGTATTCTCAGTATACATCAGTTATGCAAAAGAATAAATTTTCAATTGAGTTGAGAAATGTGTGAATTGAAAAGTGAGAGAAAATAACCTTTATGGGTAATCTGAAAGATCTAGTTAGTGCTGCAGGTGAAATGTCAGATGTTTCTTTTGGACTTTTTTATGAATTGAATATATAATGATGAGTGGCTAATTAAAAAAACTGTAGTAAGACATTTTTTTGTTTCTTGAAATAATTCTTTTTTTAGCTAGATGAGCCTGCAAGGCTCTTCGCTGCAAGTACAATTTGTCTCCATTCTCCTCTATACATGACCTTCTTCTCCCAATTTGGGATATTCAATTAATCCAAGTCCCTTTGTGTGCAGTCTCTCCACCTCAAGTGGGGGCACCCTCTTGGTCGTTTTCCACTTGTGAAAGAGATATAGTTCTTCTTTGGCTCTCTCTCTGCATCCATCCTTTGTGTCCTATCCATCGTAATTGGTTGGCTTTAATCTCACTGGTTATAGTAATTGAGCCATATTTTCCCTACAATTCCGGGTTATGTCATCTTTGCCACAATCTACTAGAGTTGTCAAGGATTGGTCCATATATTTTTCTTAGGACTTTATTTTCAAACCACTGTAATTTACCTTCATCAGCTCTTGTAGTGCTCCAGGTTTGGAAACTATGTTGAATCGTGGAATTACTTTTTATTGTGTTTGTTGCATGCTTGAGGAATCTGATGGTTAATATTTTGAGTAATGCTGATTAGTACTTGCGGCTTCAAAAGCAAAGTTGCCAATTATCTGGAAGAATAAAAAGGAAACAAACTGAATTTGTAAGAATTAAAGTTGAGGCAATGATGATTAAATATATAACTGAGCTATTAAAATCAATATATAATTGACAATAAATAATGCTTATGTATTGTAGATATGTAATATAAGTGTCACATGCTTTAAGAAATATATAAAAAATTGCTGAAGTGATATCTGATATTAAAACATCAGTTACAACAAGCTGGTATTTGGTAGAATTATTAATCTAAACAGATGTTATGTTTTTCATAGAAGAGTGAGTTCTTTGTTTTACACTCCTTCGGTGCACCTTTTTAAATACCAAAGGGAAAAAAATAAGGTATTGAAATGCTATTTCTGAAGAAAATGAAATATGGAATAGAAAACAACAATATTTCTCTAAACTTGTGAAGTCTACTTTTTTTTATAATTTAGTTATTAATAATGTTACGAGAAGTTGATTATTGCAAGGGGAAGATGGCGTTAGATCAGTGTCTCGCAAACTGTGTGCCATGGCACAGTAGTGTGCCACGAGAGATTCCAAGTGTGCTGCGAGAGATTTTCAAAGTGACACTAGATATTCGAAAGGTTTCATTTTGACTTGACTTGTGTTATTGACGTTCTTTAATATCGACGTGCTTTAATAAAAATCTCTCAGATTTTATCAACTGGGATCTTGTAAGTATTTATCAAGCTTTTCCAAATTTTGGTATTAATTTTTGATTATTTGAAGCCATAGAATGGACAAATATTTAAAACAAGCACCGAGTTATGAATTAAAGAATGAGAGCAAATCTTCAAGTAAAACCAGGCTGATGACTCAACAGAGCGCAAATATAATGACGATTATATAGAGTTTGCTTTTATTCTTTTTTAGGTGTGCCGCGGAAAAAAAAATTGGATTTAGTGTGCCGCAGAAAAAAAAATTAGATTCAGTGTGCCGCAGAGTAAAAAAGTTTGCGAGACACTGCCTTAGATGTTCTAAATAAATAAAATAAATCCCACTCAAGCAGCTGCTTGCCACAGAGGTCTGACAGCAGCCTGTCAGTTTATATGCCAAAGTAGGAGGTCTGTGAGGATGGCAGGACCTCAGCAGAAAAACAACACACACAACCATGCCTTACCCGGGGCTCGAACCCAGGTCCCTTAGATCAGTAGCCAAGCGTGCTAACCACTCGAGATATAAAAATATCTGAATTATCATATGCTGATGACTTGACCATTTCAGCAAATGATGTTGCTGAGATGAACTAATTAAAGATATTGATAAGATTGGCACCACGATTGGTGTGTGATAAATAGTGAGAAAACTGAAGTGACAAATATTGTTCACATGGATGGTGGTCTGTTTTTCTAAATGGCTATCCACTTATGCAAGTTCTCAGTATGATTATCTCAGGGTTGGGTTGTTTTACCTCTGAGCGGCACTTTTTTGCACACCATGGGCTAAATGGCCAGGTCACATGGACCCTGAAGGCTCAGAGAAGGTTGGGGGAGGGGACCCACTGGAACAGCTGTTGGGAGACAGATGGTAGCCTCCCCTCAAGGCCATCCAGCGTGTTCTTTAACGTGCACAGGGTATGGCTCTCCCGCACATGGGGCCACGGCTTAACATCCCATCTGATGGACGGCGGCCTTTCCAAGCCTATCGGTGTCCCCTACTGACCGTGGGCAGGGTGGGGAATTTTGCGGAGATAAATCTCAACGCTGACCCAGCTGGGACTCAAACCTGGGAACTACAGATTATGAGCCTGGCGCGCTACCGACTGAGCCACCCCCACCCCGATTATCTCAGGAGTTATATGACAGATACTAGTAATCTGCAACATGAAATAAATAGAAGAATGGGCATTACTACGGAAACTTTTAAAGAATCTGTGAAAATTATGTAAAATAGGCACATACATCTGAAGACTAAAATTAGGTTGTATAATAGTTTTAGTCCTTTCAAATATTTTCTGTGATAGCAAAACTTGGATCTCTTTGCAAGCAAGATAAGAGAATACTTGATCCTAAATGCTTATGTAGTATCTTGGGTATTATGTGGTTTGAGTATGTAAGTAAGGATGAAGTTAGATGAAGGAATCATCAACCACTATTGTATGGTATCTTGTATAGGGAGATACTTCATTAGTTTGACCATGTTGCCTGCATGCAGCACTACAGATTAGTGGATTGAATTATGAACAGCCTGCCTTAAGGCTTCAGAAAAGAGGGAGACTTAGAATGCAGTGACTAAACAGTGTCAAACAGGATGCTATTAGAATTGGCCTGCAGTGGTCAAATACTACAGCAGTAGCTCAGGATGTGTTTGGAGAATTAAATTGCATGGTGTGGCCCTTTGTAGGCCATAGCTATTTGAAGTTATATATGTATGTGTTGTTTTTTCTCTGAATGGCACTGTTTTGCACACAATGATCTAAATGACCAGGTCACAAGGACCCCAAGGGCTCAGAGAACTTAGGGGAAGGGGACCCACTGAAATCTGTTAGGAGAAATATGCCTTCAGTCAGAGCCATCCAGTGTGTTCTTTAATGTGCACAGGGTATGGTTCTCCTGCACACTGGGCAACAGAAGCTTAATGTTTCATCTGATAGTTAGCCTTTTCAAGTCCATCAGTGTCCCCTTTCTGACTAAGGACAAGGTGGAGGTTTAGCATAGATAAATCTCAATATTGGCACAGGTGAGACTTGAACTTGGGATTATGACCTGCAGATTAGGAACCTGGTGTGTTACCAACTGGGCTAAATCCCCCTCTCCCCCTGTAATGCTCCAAAATGTATGTTAACTTCTTCACTTTGGACCTTGTAACTGGTCCAAATTATACTAATTTTCCAGATAGTTTCCAGTCAAATAAAGTTAAATAAGGATTCACTAAGTATATTATTCATAATAGAAAGCAATTCAAAAGATTGCCAAATTATTAAAGTTTAAATCTGATCAAATCAATTATTATGCTCAAGAGAAAAACTTAGGAAAGTGAAAACTATTTCGTAAAGCAAACAAAGTTTGTTTCCAAAATTCTTGTTCTCTGAGACGTTATTTTCCTGGCTTTGTTGTGGAGCATCCAGATCATTTGAGATTTCTGATATGGAAAATTCTATAGAACTTTTTGTAACACTCCAAAGAAATTGCAAAATACTTTTAAGGTTGGACCCATTTTCTGATCCAATTAGTTTTATGCTCCGGATAGCTGAGACGGGCGCCAGGCAATAATTAACAAATTGCCAAATAAATAGAATAAGTTAAATTAGGGTTCAAAATACCAGCGAGCGTTAATGAGTAAGAATCCAAAAATGATTGTCAAGTTAAATATCTAAATATAATCAAAACTTAATTCACGTTGCTCAAGAGAAAAAATTAGTAAAGACTCAAAAGGTTTAAATAACAAACAAATTTATTTCCAAAAATCACTCACCAAAACTTCAATGAAGATACACTAACTGAGCACTCTTCCGTGCTACATGCTTATGCTCTACTGAGCTCACTCACTTCTACATTACTCACTTCTGTGCTACGCTATGCTACTCTATCTCACTATGCTACTATGTGCTGCTGTGACAACATGTCACCAGACTTTAACAAGAGCCGAATGTGTCATGTTGCACGCCGGGAAAGACATTTACATAAACTGACGAGCGATGCAAGCTATGACGCAAGAGGGGGCGTGTCCTTGTGCACGTGCTTTAGCGGGTGACAGTCGGAAGATTGGAGTTGCGCATGCGCAACTCCTAACTCTTGGAAACAAGCGCTGTGATGCCAAAAAGGAAATGAAAATTGCCCAAAATGATAAATATAACGTAAATTAAGTAAAACTGGTTAAGGTAAAGTAAAAGTGAATGATGGGGCATCACATTTTATACTGTTTAATGTTTACTATATTGTAATATCCTATTGAGATTTTAGGGTTATGTTGGCTAGTTCATATAATAAGTTCAGAAGTTTTTTCTTTATAATTTATGGTCCAGCGTATAATGGAGTAAATTTCTTTATTAATACTCTTTCTTTATCACTTTTGTGGTGAGTTTTAATCAATACCTTATCATTTGTTTTAAATTCCATATGCATCTTTTGTTATAATCTTACTTCTTCTGCTGTGCTCATAGTGAATTATTTTGTGCTTTCGAGTGGCTTTAATATGCTGTTCCATTCTAAGTTCAATGGATTGTGGAGATGTAAGTTGGCCAATAATTCTGTCCCAGGATAATGCAAGCTTTCTCTCTGTAAATATCTTTGAAGGCATGAATTTAGTGTTTTCGTGTAATGAAGTGCATAGAGCAAATGAAAACTGTTGCAAATATTTATCCCCGGTACTATGTCTCTTTTCAACATATGCAGCTATCATTCTTCCAATATTTTGATTAATTCTTTTGGTTAAATTTGACTGTGGATGATATGGAGTTGTAAATATATGTTTTATTTGAAATGTTTCACATACTTCAGCAAGCACATTTGAAATGAATTTGGGCCCATTGTCTGAAACTATACTCTTGGGTATCCCATACCTGCACATAAATTCATTTATAAACTTCTTTGCTATAGTTATTGCCATTGCATTTCTAATGGGAAATATTTCAACCCATTTTGAAAAATAATCTACTAAAACCAGAATATATTGAGGTTCTGCTTGTGTTTGTGAATAGGGGCCCATTAAATCCATGCCTACTATTTTCGTGGGTTCGTTGGAGATTGTGCTTTTCATAAGACCACAAGAATGGTTCCGAATAAATTTTGTGGTTTGAGAAATTAAATATATTTCTACATAGGTTTTTATGTTCTTTTTCAAAGCTGGTCAGTATTCTCTTTTGGCTACCTTTCGATATGTTTTGCATGTACCCAGATGTTTTGCTAAAGGGTACATCATGCAATTCTTGGAGTACATATTCTCTTAAAGTCTTGGGGATAAATGGATGATAACTACCTGTTTGACTGGGTTGTCTGCAGTAGTACAAAATGTCATTGATTAATTGAAAATGTCTAGTTTTTCCAACAATACTCAAAGCTATACTATGATCTAGAGGTAATTCATCAGTTTTCAAATAATGGTATACATTTCCGTATTCTAAATCTTTTTGTTGTTCTTCAATTAAGTGTTCCTTATATTCTACAGGAACTATTATGGCAAGCAAGGAAACAAAAGGCTTATTCTCCAACTCTGGCGTAACTTTTGCCAGCTACACGGGAGCATGGGACAAAGCATCAGGTAACTGATGTGCAATTCGTTTTCTGTGCTTGATCTTGAAATTAAATTCTTGCAGGTGCAATGCCCGGCACATTAAATGGGTAACCATTGTAAAGCAGCATCAATTGTAAAACAGCAACCATTGTAAAGCAGCATGGTCGGTAAAAATGATAATGTCGGAAGTGTCTAGTTGCATTTTAAATTTTTCTAGAGCCCATATTATGCTTAGGCATTCTTTTTCAGTTACTGTATAATTCTTTTCAGTGTGACTCACACTACGACTGGCATACATAATGATGTGTTCACAATTGTCATCCTGCATTTTGACTATTTCAACATCTTATGTCTGCATAGACCCAAGACCAACATCAGAAGCAGCATTTTAAAGCTTGAAAGGTTTGCCAGACTGCGGCATGGCCAACACTGGAGCATGACACAATGCATCCCTGTGTCACAAGGTGTTCAATGAAACCATTTTCTCTTGCAGCATAACTCACATAAAGGTTCAGCCAAATTTGCGAAATTAGGTACAAATTGTTAGTCCCAGCCACACATTTCTAGAAATGTTCTATGGCTTCGACCTTATTAGATAATGTTCTTGCTCCATCTGCATTAACTGTAAAACTGAGGTATTGAACGTCGTCTCGAAGAAATGTGCATTTAGATAATTTTATAGTGAGACCAGCTTCTCTTAGCCTTCAGGAAACCAAATCTAAATCATGCAGATGCTCAGAAAAATTAGCAGAGAAAAATAACTGTCATCTAAGTAGACTTCACAAATTTTTCCTTTCAGATCATCCAGGACCACAGACATAAGACACTGAAACATGGCTGGTGCTCTGGATAAATCAAATGCTAAAGAACAAAATTGAAATAATCCATCTTTTGTGAGGAAAGTAGTTTTGGGTGATCTGGTGGATGTACAGGCACCTGCCAATATCTTGAAGACAAATCTAGTGTGTTAATAAATTTCTTGCCAGCCAGTTGTGTCAGTAGATTCTGAATAATAGGTAGTGGATATCTATCGGGGACTGTGACAGTATTTAATTTTCGATAGTTCACACAAAATCTTAAATCTCCAGTTTTCTTTTTAACGAGGATAACTGGTAAAGCCCAAGGGCTAAAACTAGGTTCAATTATGCCATCTTTTAACATTTCTTTAATTTATTCAGAGATTATTTCTTCTTTACTTGGAGGATAATTATATGGTTTACTATAAACAGGTTTACTATTACCCATTTCGAATTATCTCTGCAGAATTCCCCACCCTGCCCATGGTTAGTAGGGGACACCGATGGGTTTGGAAAGACCGCTGTCTGTCGGATGGGACATTAAGCCATGGCCCTGTGTGTGAGAGAGACATACTCTTTGCATGATAAAGAACATGCTGTATGGCCTTGACAAGAGGCTACCATCTGTCTCCCAATAGCTGTTCCAGTGGGTCCCCTCTCCCAACCTTCTCTGAGCCTTCGAGGTCCATGCGGCCTGGCCATTTAGCCCATTGTGTGCAAAAAAGTGCTGCTCAGAGGTAAAACAACCCAACCCATGTCGATATGATGCTCCAAAATTTGACATCTCTCAGGCTTATTAAAAGTTTGTAGTTAGAGTTTAGAAGAGCTTCTAATTTAACTCTCTCATCATGATTGAAGTGAGCACTGCCAGCATGTTTTCTAATATCCAATTTTATCTGGTTAACATAAAGTTTTTTTTTTATTGTTGCTTTCAGTGGAATAGTATTATTAAAGTAATCAAATTCTATCAAGTGTTTTCATATTGCATCCATTCCTATCAAGGAGTCGTGTAATAGCTCATTTATTACAACAAATTCAAATCTTATCTCCACATTGTTTAAAGTGATAGGCAATGCAACAGTTCCTTGTGAAAAACACTGCTTGGGATCACAAGCTAAGTTGAAAGGTCCATGGGACCATGGCTGCAATTTCAGTTTACAACTTCTCTGAATTTTATTCCATACTTTCCTATGTAGTCATGAAATATCAATTCCTGTGTCGATATGAGCTATGAATTCAGTTTTTTCATGATAAAGCTTCACAAAAGATAATTTTGGAACATTATGTGTGCCAACAGTGGCAAGACTTTAACTTATGAGAGGGCTTATCTTGAGGAACTTTGGCCTCTCACTTCAAAGATGTATGATGTAAGTTTCCCAAATTGCCATTTTTTTCCATAGCAATATTGCTCCTTGTGTCCTAATAGATCACAAAAAATACATTTGAAAGTTTCTCTATTATTTTTAGCAAACGTTTTTGATCTACTTTCACCATTTGAAGCTTAATGAGGAACATTAGCTCTGCTTTGTTCATTCTGCCTTGTTATAAGCACGTTCGGCACAAATTGTCGGGACTGTGTAACTTCCAGTCATGCGGAAATTGTTTTGCAAGACTCAACCTTGTGATGCTGCTTTGGTGAGGATTGCATCCATTGTTGATTTAATGCCATTTTTGAAGATTCTCTTCTTGCAATGTATTGCCAAGACAATTTGACTAAAGTTGAAATTGAAGTTATATTTCTAACTTCAAAAAATTCTTTTAAAGGCAATACTAACTTGGCAGCATCAGCAACATACAGCTGGTATAATTCTACTGTACCCCAGATGAATTTTTTGATATCATCCCCTTCCCTTTGTCTTCGGGAAAAACGTTTTGTAGGTAGATGTGTAAAATCATTGTAAGGTGGACAGATTCCAATGGTTCACTTTTAAAATCTTTCCAGAATTCTATTCCATGATGACATCCTATGTTGTTCTACCTTTGCTTAGCACACCCATTTAAACAAGATACTGCACAAACCACCTTTCTGTTGCTGGTCACTTCATGTAAACAGAAATGCTCTTCCATGGACTTGACAAATGTCCACGATGATGGATGTTTTGAACCTTTGAATCTTATCTCAGGTAAAGGCCAATTAACATATGGATTACAGTTAATAAATGAATTGGCAACTTGTCTTTGAGGCAGTTGATAATACTCTGTTCTATCAATTGCTTCTGATGGAACAAAAAAATGGAACTTTATGTTTAAAGTTTATTAGTTTATGAGCTGATGTAGCATTGTCAGCAAATTTCGGGGTTGTTTTCTCTTTTTCTCCCAAGGATCTTTAAGCAGATTCATTAACACTTCTCCGCAAAATTCCCTGCCCTGCCCACGGTTAGTAGGGGACACCGATGGGCTTGGAAAGGCCGCTGTCCATTGGATGGGATGTTAAGCCGTGGCCCCGTGTGCGGGAGAGCCATACCCTGTGCACATTAAAGAACACGCTGGATGGCCTTGACGGGAGGCTACCATCTGTCTCCCAACAGCTGTTCCAGTGGGTCCCCTCCCCCAACCTTCTCTGAGCCTTCGGGGTCCATGTGACCTGGCCATTTAGCCCATGGTGTGCAAAAAAGGGCCGCTCAGAGGTAAAACAACCCAACCTAAGTGATGCTACTGTTATATATTCTAGCTATAGTTCTTTAATCATTAAACTCTGAATTTGTAGTTAATAATATTAAATACTGAATATTCTGTAATTTTTTAAATGCTGAATGAATGGTTTTAAGAATCATAATTTAGTAGCTAAATTTGATTCAAGATTTAGATGATTTATTTTGATGCCCACTCTACCAAATTCCACATTTTTGGGATGTTTATAAGTAAAATAGTTGGAAAGTTAAATAATATAAGCAGTTTATTCTATTTTGTAATTTTTGTATTTGAAACGTATTTTTATTGGACTAATAACCAGTTACATTATAAATGATAGTAAAAGACATTTATAGTGTAATTAATTTTTAGCAAATTTTATCATTATGTAGTATTCTGAGTTATAGAGAAGTGAGGCAGAATGTGTTAAGGCTGTTTGCAGTGCTGTTTCTGAAATGGATAAGAAGCCTAGAGCTGCAGCATAGCCAGATAAAAACAATAGTCGCTTCTGGTGTATGAGCATTAACATGCCAAGTGGATGTTAAATTCTTTTAACTCTTTAAGGTAAGAATGTTGTAATGATCTCTATAGAAAGGAGCCAAATGGTTTTAAGGAGGGATGATATGTAGCACAAGAATAATGTGTTTCTTGAATTTGTGATGCTTGTATGAGAAAAGGGGAAGAGGGTGTGACTCAGGGTAGTGCACCAGGCTCGTAATCTGCAGTTCTCAGGTTTAACTCACACCTGTTATCAGCATTGAGATTTATCTTCACAAAACTCCCTGCCATGCCCACTGTCAATAGGGGACACTAATGGGCTTGGAAAGACCACCAATCATCAGATGATGCCACGGGGTCTTTTTACTTGGCCATTTAGCCCATATGTTCAAAACAGTGCTGCTCAGAGGTAAAACAACTCAATAACGTGTATGAAAAGTAAAACATCATTTTCAAGAAAGTCATATGTGAAAGTGACTAGAGTGATGAGAGCATTAACAAATTAACTTAGTTAAAATGTGTTGTAATACTTATTGTAATGCACCAAAATGTATTTTATTAGTTTCTGGATAGCTCAGATACCAGGCAATTAATCTTTCCAATAAAGTTAAATTAGGTTCTTAGTATGATTAGTGCTATTTAGCAGAAAAGAATTTAAATCGAAAGACTGTCAATCATTAAAGTTAATTCTATCTAAAATCTCAAAACTCTGCTCGAGAAAAAATTAGAAAGTCAAAAACTATTGCATAAAACAAATAAAGTTTATTTCCAAAAATCTATACTCACCAAAATGAAACTTCCTTCTACAAAAATATCCGAGCAACTGCTCACTCTAACAAAACTGCTCCACTGAGCTCTAACAGCTCTTCTCCACAGAGCTCTCACTTTCTCTAACATTCTAACACCTGTCTAACATTCTAATTCTGTGATCTAGCATCACTTACATTAGCATGTGTGTTGCATGCTGGGAAAGTCCCATTTGCATAAATTGACACTCATGCTAGCTATGATGCAAGAAGGTCTTTTGTGTGCATTAGTGGCTGTCAATCAAAAATTGGAGTTGTACATGTGCATCTCCTCTTCCAGTATGGGCTAGGAGAAATGATGATTCAATGAAAATGATGCTCAATGAAATGTAATGCTCCAAAATAATAATTATAGCATAAATAAAGTAAAAATGGTTAAGTAAAAGTGAATGGGAGAACCATCACATTATGCTTTACATATGTAAATTTATTAAAATAATGGAAACACCAATGGTGACTGGAATACATGCAATGCGTCGTATGCCTATCACAGGGACAATGTCACCTGCGATGTGAAGTATATTATATAAAGGGGAGAAGTAGGATGTCAGCTATCACATAGCAGTGCCACAGGTGCCGGTGAAACAGCTGTTGTGGTGACAATGTCAGATCTCAATGGCCTCCAAAAAGGCATGATCATTGGTGCGTGTCTTGCAGGAGCTTCAGTAACCAAAACAGCAGAAATAGTAGATGTAACATGAGGAACTGTATTGAAGATGATGACTACCTATCAAAAAAGACAGGGCATTGCCTCCAAACATGCAAATTGTGGATGCCATATGAAGTTGTCAGGTAGGAATAGGTGAATATTGGCACAGATTGTTCAATGGAAGCACAAGACCACAGCATCACAAATAGCAGCAGAGTTGAACACCAGTCGCAATGATCCCATTTCCATCATAACAGTTCATTGGAAACTTCATCGTGCCAATATTTTTGGCCGTGCTGCAATCCACAAACCTCTGATTACCAACATCAATGCAACAAAATGTGTAAGGTGGTGCAATGCTCATAAAAACTGGGATGCTAAAGACTGGCAATGTGTCATCTGGTCTGATGAATTGTGCTACACATTGTTTCCCACCACAAGTAGAGTATATGTCTGGCAAAAACCTGCAGAAGCGTACCACTTGGTTTGATTCCGACTATGAAGCATGGAGGTGGATCCTTGATGTGGTTGGGTACCATATCATGGCATTCTTTAGGCTATTAGTTTTTCTGCATGGTCTTATCACATGTGCAACATACAAATCCATTCTCGGGGACCACCTGCACCCAATGTTGTGGGCATTGTTCCCTAATGACCATCTCTGGTTTCAAGTGGATAATACACCCATGCATTTTATGAAACATGTGAAGTTGGGGTTTGCAGAGCATGAGGATGAGGTACAGCAAATACCCTAGCAACCTCAATCTGCAGATATCAATATTATTGAACATTTGTGGGAATATCTGGATTGCAAGTTTAGATCACACTTTCCATCTCCAGCATCACTGGCACAGTTGCATCATATTTTACAGGAAGAATGGTCCCACATTCCATTGCCATATGTGCATGACTTACATAAGTCTATTCCACGTCGAATTGCATCTGTTCTGAACACCCGATGTGGCCCGACAGCTTTATTAAATACATGTTCTCCACAAGCAGTACATGTTTCCATTATTTTGATAAACCTCTGTAAATATCAGTACTATTAATTCTGTTCACATGTTGCTCTTTTACCAACATATGATTGGGCATAAGAAACTTGGGCTTTGAAAGCTCTTGTTCCTATGGCGATAGTAGCAATTGGTGATAGGTAAATATTCCTATCACCAATCAGCATAGTCTCTGAGCTTAATCTCTTAGCTCTGACCTTTCAGCATAGTCTCTGAACCTAATGCAGCATTTGACATATTGTTGAATCAAATTTATCATGCCACTACTCTAGAATATTACCTCCTGCTGTGTAAGCCATCTTGTTGCCACAAATTGAACGTCCTCATGTGATTGAACATTGGTTTTGAAAATTTTTTTTGTTGAGTTGAATAGATGAAAATTAGAGGGGCCAATATCAGGCTGTTTGTGATGTATGGTTAAAACTTTACAATTCTAGAGTGCAGTAGTATTATGTACTATATGAGGCCATGCATTTTCATGCAGCACTAAAACACACTTCAAAAGCAGATAGCTGCTTCCAGCAAATTGTTGTCTTTAACGCTCTCATTATAGCCTGGTATGCAACTGCATTTGTAGTATATCTCATGAACTCTATAAAAATTATACCTTTCATGTCCCAAAAGTCTCATCCCTCCCTCCCATCACTTTTTTCTGCAGATTTTCATACTTTGAACTTCTTAGTTATGGGTGAAGTTTATTACTTCATCAATTGCTTGTTTGACTCAGGTTTATAATAATGAAGTCATGCTTTATATTGCAGTCTTCTCCAAAAAAGCAGCATATTGTGTCAAATGGGTCAGTAATAATGCCATACAGATGTTATTTGTCAGCTATTTTGGGATCCACTGTTATGATGCCTTCCAGTAGGGTAGATCTCATGCCCAATGTTCCACATAATACTAAAAAAAAAAACCCAACTGTTATTGGAAATCTTTCAGTGCTATATGTTTATTGGAATGAATGCCTGCATTAATTTGTGGGGTATAGTTTTTTGGCTGTGCTCAGACACCTTGTCTTTTTTTTTGTCAATAACATTTGCATGCTCATTTTGAAAATTATCATGAAATATTTTTTAGGAAAAATATTTCTTGACTTCAATGTTGACAGGTAATCTGTGCCTTTATTATTATTGCCTGTAGATATTGTACTGTAATCAGAATCTCCCATTAACTGCAGCAAGTTCCTTATGACTTTCATTTGGATTGGTGCTTTTACCCATTAAAAAGGAAAGAATTATTGTGCATTTTTTTAAGTTTATTTATTTAGCATGGTCACCATTTGTAATGATTTCTGTAATTTCACATTTTTAAAATACTGCTTACTAATTCTATATAATAAATAGTTGCTATATTCTGTATATAAAAATAATTACTATATTCTATATATAAAATATATAAAAATAATTACTATATTCTATATAATAATACTAATTCTATATATAAAATCATACTATACAAATTCTATATAATAAATATACAGAATTATATTATGAATCTTAAAGGTATTGAATTTTGTTTTAAATGTGTTAGATGATACGTTTTGTTACTTTAGTACATGAAAATTGGAGTCAATTACACTCAACTGTATTATTATCTATATAATTTAAATTATTTATGTGTTGCCATTTATAATTGTATTTATATAATGTTTGAATATTGAAGTTTTAAACTTTTATTTTTATGTAAGGTATTGTAAATTTCTTCTAGTAACCAGTGTGGCTATTGGCCCTTGATTACACATATTGAGCTCATATTTTTGTTTTTTCTTTTTATTTCACTAATTTCACTAATGTACCTGTGCTAATGGGTCATTGAATATTGCAATGTGTAGATTATGCTAAAAGGTACTTAATTGTTGCTTGATCATACTTTGTGGACTCTAGTGGTTTTGCCTAAAAAATAAACAGAATCTTAATTGAATAAATACAGAGAAAAAATTGTCATTAGCTAGAGATTATAATAGAGGATAATTTGACAATCATCTGATATTAATGGCTTAAGCCACTAATAGAGGATGATTGTTTGGCAGCCGGTAGCTCAGTGGTCAGAGCACCTGATATGTTATCAGGAGGTCATGGGTTCAGATCCTACCCAGCTAATGACAGTTTTTCCTCTATTTATATTCAACATATCACCAACAGGTGCATATTTGTGATTTCCTATTATTTCAAAAGGATATTAGTTTTTTTAAATCCCTCATATTTGGAGTTTAGAGGTAAAGCCAGAATCAAATGGAACAACTGCCAAGTGCATCAAAATTGGTGCAGTGATGTCAAGATTAAATAGAAGTACCACTCAGTAAATGACACTATCTTAGCTATGTAATGTTATTATTCAAATTTAATAATTATTATAAAAATATTTGGCATTTGAATTTTAAGCAGATTTCTGATTGAATGTAGTGTTTTTATACATGTTATACTTAGATTATTTACTTTTTTCAGAAAAAATTAGTTGATGTCAAGCAGTCAGAAGAAGCTGTTGAAGTAAGTTTGTTTTTGCCATTCTTTGTATTATTTAAAACATCATGACAAATAAATTTCATATTAATTGTAGCAAATGTACAAAATTTAGGTGCTAAGGTTAGAACTGCATATCATAGTTAAAATTATGCTTTTCACATTTGTAAAATTTTTTGGGCAGTTCAAGAAACCTTTTTTCCCATAAATGAAAATTTCCAATGCACTTTAGTATTATATTTTGTGCCTGTAGCTAATACAAGAAAAATGAGACCCAAAATCAGACATATTTTATTGAGCAACAGATACATTTACATTAAATACATAGATACAGACCTAGAATGCCTAAATGAAATCCACTTAGTATATATGCAAACTTGGAAGATTTATTCAGTTCAAGAAAGAAAGACAAATATTGACAGTTGATACAATCAGCTTAAATAATTAAAGTATTATGTATCATAGTGACTTGGATATTTATATTTTTTACTGGAATTGAAATTATAGTTGTTCTTTTATCCATTCCTATATAAATCTTCAAAATATATTTACCCTGTTCGTCCAGTTGCCGAGTGGTTAGCATGCTTGGCTACTGATCTAAGGCACCTGGGTTCGAGTCCTGGGTAAGGCATGGATGTGTGTATAGTTTTTCTGCTGAGGTCTCACCATCCTCACAGACCTACTATGGCATATTAAACTAACGGCTCCTGTCAGACCTCTGTGTCAAGCAGTTGCTTTGGAGGCACTTATTTATTTTATTATTATTGTTTAAAATGAAAAGTGTATGATATAGTTTAATTCCCGAAAGCTGAAGTATTAAGAGGGTGTGGCTGATAGTTGTTATATTTAGGGACATGTACAAATTGCAATGCCTCAAGTTTTAAGAGATATAAGAACAAATTATGAGCAGTTTCACTTTCTTATTAAATTGTTGCCTTGAGAAATAAAATATAATAACTAACTTTAAATAATCTTCCTTTTAAAATTTATTGATGTGACTTTTTATTAATTTATATATTTTAAGGGGATGCATCTACCATTTTTTTGGAGGTGGAATGCATTTTTATTCATCATGTAAGTTAATTTAAAGTTAACTCCACTCAGCTTAATAATAATAATAAATAAATACCCTTCAAGCAACTTCTTACCACAGAGGCCACAAGAGCCTGTCAATTTATACGCCATAGTAGAAGGTCTATGAGGATGGCAGGACCTCAGCAGAAAAATGACATGAACATACATGCTTTTTATCTGGGGCTTGAACCCAGGTTCCTTAGAACAATAGCCAATCATGCTAACCACTTGGCCATGGGATTTTATATAGACTATAATTTAATGGCCATTTTATTAGAAGCACATGCATGTTATATCAATGGGGAATCAGATTCAGAGCTCAGTAACTTAAATAAGAATTTATGAAAATGTGACAGATCTCAGTCAAATCTGTCTAAATATAGATTTTTTCCCCCAACAATATTTGTCCATTATTTAAAGAGTTTTGGAAGCTGAAACATTTAACAGCTTAGCTACCTTTGCTGAAATCATTCAAAAATGTTAGAAATTGAAATAAACATTTCACAACATGCTAAAAATGTGTTTAAACATTTGAGCAAGGTTAATATAACTATATTTTTTTTCATTTGAAGTGGTTTGAATTAACTTTTAAGGTGTCAGACTAGTTATTTTAATTGACAAAAAGCAAAAAAAAAAATAAACTATGGCCAATTGCAGCAGTAGTTTATAAAATATTAAAAATTGTAAGAAATCTCTATAGAATATATAAACTCTAACACTTTACTAGCTCAGTTATATTTCTTAAGTAATTTGGCTCAAAAATGAGAAAAAACACATTGATGTCATCACATGACATAGGGTGATGTGATAACATGAGGTGAAGTGAGATTTTTTATATTCTTTTGTTCAGGAAAGATATTTCTATTTGAGAGAGGCAAAACCTGATGAAGAAAAGTTGAACTGAAGCACCTAGTTGCATTCCCTAGCATTGTGCTGCCACAAAACATTTGTAAATAGCATGAGTTTTCAAATGGCACTAATGTATGGACTACAAGAGTATTTTAGCATGATCAGTGTGTGCTGATAGATTGGTGGCTTGTGCTTATGGATCAGTGGGGTGGTAATTTAAGGGTTAAGAAGTTGAGTTCTGAACCTGGCTCTGTTTTAATATAAGAGAGGTCTATTTTTCATAAAGTGATCACCCCATGTGTGTGTATATAATATGCACTGAGATACCAGTTTATTAGGTACACCTACCTAGTAGTGTATTGCACCTACTTTGCCTTTCTGAACAGCTGGAATATATTAGGGCATGGAACTTACAAGATGCTGGATGCATTGTGCAGTAATGTACCATAAAAAAATGATTGCACCATGCAGTTGCTGCACATTGGTCAGCGGCACAGTCTCACTGCCAACATTGATTCTAGAATCGGCACTCCTAACACCAAGTACCATGCTACGTTCAAAGTTGCTCAGGTCACTCATTTTACCCATTCTGACACTCAATCCTATTCTTAAATAAATAAAAAATAAAAAAAAAATAAATACCCCCTCAAGCAGCTGCTTGCCACAGAGGTCTGACAGGAGCCTGTCAGTTTATATGCCATAGTAGGAGATCTGAGAGGATGGCAGGACCTCAGCTGAAAAACGATGCACACATCCATGCCTAATCCGGGGCTCGAACCCAGGTCCCTTAGATCAGTAGCCAAGCGTGCTAACCACTCGGCCACAGTGATGCTTGAAGAGCTGCTCTGCCTGATTTATACTGCACACTACAGTCACATGACGTATTATGTGTTGGAATGAATTGTTTATATGATGAGGGGTGGTGTACCTAATAAATTAGCATCTTAGTGCATATATGCATTTTCACTTTTAGGGATAAAAAAAGTGCAGCTGCCTGTTATGCTGCGAAATTGTTTTTGTTATAAATTCAGTACAGATCTATAAAAAGTTATTGAAATTTCAGTAAAATGATCATAATTTCTTTCCCCTAACATATATTTCTTGCCAATTTTTCAGCTTCCTTTATCATTCTTGCAATTGATCCAATTTTGTGATATACAATTTTTTTATTGCTTGGGTTGTTCATTTGTTTTTTTTTAACACAGAATTCAGAGGGAAGTGTAATGAAATTTCATGAAAATATTATGAATGTGACATTGTTTAGAATATTTATTTAAAATGGAAAGAATGAAAATCTTTAAGTATTGATTCATATGTGTTGTCAGCTCTTATTTATTGGAATTGCTATAAGTTTCATACAAATTTTCAAGTCCTTATTTTCAGGGTTGGGTTGTTTTACCTCTGAGTGGCACTTTTTTGCACACCATGGGCTAAATGGCCAGGTCATATGGACCCCGAAGGCTCAGAGAAGGTTGGGGAGGGGACCCACTGGAACAGCTGTTGGGAGACAGATGGTAGCCTCCCGTCAAGGCCATCCAGTGTGTTCTTTAATGTGCACAGGGTATGGCTCTCCCGCACACGGGGCCACGGCTTAACGTCCCATCCGACGGACGGTGGCCTTTCCAAGCCCATCGGTGTCCCCTACTGACCGTGGGCAGGGTGGGGAATTTTGTGGAGATAAATCTCAACGCTGACCCAGCTGGGACTCGAACCTGGGAACTACAGATTACGAGCCTGGCGCGCTACCGACTGAGCCACCCTGCCTCTTATTTTCAGGGTGAAAGTTGTGGAGATGAACCTACAGTTTTTATCAGTCACTGAATTATGAGTTAATCAAGAATCAGCATATTTAATTGATTCATATTTTACTAGGAGTGAGTCAAACTGACCTTGAACCATTGATTTAATGATACTTTGAGCCCTTTGATTTGAGGAGTCTCTTGCCCTTGATCAGAAAGAGGACACCAATGAGCTTGGAAAGGCTGCTGTCTGTCAGATGGGATGTAAAGCAATGGCTTGATGTGCCAAAGAGTCATACCTTGTGCAAGTTAAAAACATGCTGAATGACCTTTTGGGAGCATACCATATCTATTAACAGCTATCCAATGGGTTCCCTACCCCCCAACCTTCTCTGAGCCTTTGGAGGTCACTGTGACCTATCCATTTAGCCCATTCTGTACAAAAAAGTACTGCTCAGAAGTGAAACCACCTAATTTTTTTGAGGAAAATATAGCATAACTTTTTTTCAGATATAAGTTTGCTACTTTCAAAAGATTATACCTTATAAAAGTAGTTATCAATCATTTTCAAATTTTGACCACAATGTATCATTATTATATTAATTTGATCAAAAATTAATTAAAAGACAAAATATAATTGTTATATCATTCACTAAAATAAATGCAATTTTAAAAGATTATTTAATAATTCCTTCAGCTTCCTCTTCCTCTGCATCATTTTTGAAAGTTTGTGCAATTCACGAATCCATTTAATTGTACTAATCTCTACATTTTGCATAGCTTTGAGTAGAAACATACTGCTAGCAACCAAACTGTTCTCCCCTTCAGCATAAACAATTATTATTCACCTTTAGTTTCAGTTACAGTGACACAACATTGATCTAATGTTTTTATTTTGTTCATGCCAAGTTCTAGGAATTGTGTAATTATAATGCAGTCAGGTATTATGCATAACGGTTAATAGCTTTCCACTGCCCTATATTGTAGAAATTTATGCAAATAGTAGCTTTAGTAAGAAACAGTATCAGAACATTCTTTTAAATATTGGCACTTTAATAAATTCCATTGAAATTCCGTCAGAATCATGTCATGGTGTTGGAAAGTACTATCAAAATATTTAAATTTAATTCAGTGGAAAATAATAAAGTTAATATGCTTATTTTTGCCAATAATACTTTGAAAGTAGTAAATGTTAAAGTAGCAATTCCATTCTTCTCCAGAAAGAGAATGGTAAGTCGGCATTTTCCTGAATGTAGAGAACAAATAGATAAAAAGAAAAAGTAATGCTGCATAGCTTCATATTTTGGTATTTTATCAACCACGCAATTGTCATCTGCCTATCTTATAGTAAGATATCTGAAAAAAAAAAATATCAATGGCGTGTGGCAGAGAATAAGATAGTTAATTAATTTAAATAATTAAAATTATTTATTTCTGTTGGGGGGAAAATTACAATTCTCATATTATGGCAGTATTAAATGGCCATGTAGAATTTCTGAAACAGAAAAATGAGCTAGAAATATTTTAGGGTTAAATGTTTTTGGTCACCACCAGGCTGTGAAAATTGAAAGCCACATTCAAAGCTCTAACTTTAAAGAGGAAAAATATCACGAGATAAATTCAAAATATCACTCAAGTTTCCACAAATCTCAATTTTCAACCATATTTTGTAATATTTAAAGATTTTTGGAACATTTTTTAAAATATCATTTTCATTTCATAGCAGCATTTCTAGTCTTGCAAATTTTTCTAAAAATTAATTAAAAGACAAAATATAACTTATATCATTCACTAAAATAAATGTAATTTTAAAAGATTGTTAATAATTCCTTCAGCTTTGCTTAGAAAAAGGTATATGCATCTGACAAGTATTAACAGCAGGGCTTATTTTCAGCTTCAGTAGCACTTAAATATTAAATGAATGTTGAGAATTGAGATTTAGATTTGAATGAGATCTTCAATTTCTTAATTGTACTAATCTGATCAAGGGCAAGAGACTCCTCTAGTAACACTTTTGCAAAAACCTTATTTTGAAAATTACAGGGTTTTGAATATGGCTTTCAATTCATATAACATGGAATTATCTGAACCCTTTTGATAGTGTAGTGTACATTTTTATGCAAGTTCTGTTCATTTTTATGAACACTGATGAAAATGATTGCTGCTCAGTCTGTTTGACTTGTGACTAACTTTGCTGATGTGCTTGATGGAGTAATGAATGCCAGGAGAAATGAGTCTATATCATCCTGTGTCAGTGTCTACTTTCCTGTTGCACAAAGTGAGCATTTCGTAGTACTCAGTGGTGTTTTTTAATATGAAAGTGCCTTCCATTAACAGTTTTAATGGGTATTATTATCTTACAGTAAGCACTAGTATGTATGATAGCTGTGCAACATATACTGGTTTCCATAAATTAAGGAAATTCCCTATGTTAAGTCAATGGGAAGCTAACATCAAAGCTCTATAACTTCTAAAATAAGTTTTTGGTTTTGAAAAATGTGATTGCAGATAAAGATCTCAATCAAATAAATAAATATCTCGATTTTCAACATTATTTGTTCAGTATTTAATGAATTATGGAAGTTTGAATATTTAACAACAGCAATGCTAGTCTTAAGAAACTTATGCAAAACTGAAGAATAGTGAAATAATTCTTTACTACACAAAGTTCTAAAATACAAACTTATTTTATTAAACACTTTGATACAATACTTATTACTAAGTTTTAATTAACTTCTGAAGTCAATTTTTGTGGCTGGTATTGTTATTGTTAAATATTCAGACTTCCATAACTCATTAAATACTGAATGAATATTGTTGAGCATTGAGATATTGAATTATTTGATTGAGATCTTTATCTGCAATCACATTTTTCAAACAAAAAAAAAAAACTTATTTTAGAAGTTATAGAGCTTTGATGTTTGTTTTCCATTGACTTAGGGATTTTCCTTAATTTATGGAAACCAGTGTACTTTGTATTCTTTTCTTAGTTTAAATTCAGAAGTTGAGTGGAGATGTATTTTAATATTTGTGCATAGTAATAATAATTATTGAGATTGCTATTTCCCACATTAAGAAATTTAAACACAGTTGTATTATGAAATTTATATGGTTTATTTTATTTCAGAGGTTCATCACTGAATTGTTACAACGAGCAAAAACCTTGTGAGTACACCTGTCTCATAAACAAGGCAATGTGTGACAAGTATATGTGGCAGAAAAGCAAACCTGGAAAATTCCCAGCCTTCCAGTGTGTTTGGTACTTCTGCCAGCACACTTTGCAGTAGTCTTTTTTACAAGACACAATTATGTAGTCAAATGCACAGGTTGTTTATAAATATATGAGCCCATATACAATCTGTCCATTTGGAATTAAGCACACCATCAGGCAAGACTGATGCTCACTGTTTTTAGCAGAGGCGACAATGCACATGCTATTGTTCCCCAGCCCAAAAGTATGTAGTTACAGCAACAACAAAATATTGCAGGCATAGGTGCTTGTTTTTTTGACACTGAATCACTGTTGTACATTATTCTGATCTCTTTGTTAGGCTAGTCATGAATAGTAGTAACTAGATTGTCAGTCTCATATGTCATTTGCATATTCATGCCATATGATATTTAAAGTGACTGGGTCACTAATATATTTGCCAAGCTTGTTCCATTGTGTTTTGTATCCAGTTCCATTTAAATATTTGCAATTTCCCTTGTTTCTGGTTTAAAAAAAAATATTTTAGTTATTTTGAACCTATATAAATTGTCATTTTGTTTTGTTATGCTGCAGTGCTATATTTTTGTATTCATATTATCTTTGTGCTATTATCACCTTTGTAAACGAAAATATAGAATGTTTGAAGGTGGTTACAATATTAGGTGTTAGGCAATGTAAAATAAGCAGTAATTTTGAGACTCAACTCATTTTTGTTTGATTTAACAAACAAGCAAATTGCTTCAAGAACAATATTTATTTCTGTTGTAATTTACCTCAAATATAAGCAGTAGTGTGAATATTTTGAGGTAAAGGAAATAATAAAAGTTCCTCCTCATATGTTTTAGCTTCAGGAGATGTTACTGTACTTAAAAACCTAATTGTTATTAATAAAAAATAATGAAAGCGACATAAAAGTTAAGGCACTATTCATATAAAGATATACTCATTCAGAGAAAGGAGCAAAGAAATTTAAAATATATTTCTTAAACTTAATTGCAGATATAGTAATTTATTTTTTGAGGGACTGATTTTAAAATACTTCTGTTAGATGTTAAAAAATATCTCGGTTTTCAATGTTACATGTTAATAATTGTTATTCTAGTTTTCAGTATGTAATCTGTCATTACATTTCATGTGTGCATACTACATGTTTATCTACTGAGAGAAAATATTTTCATGTGAATTCTCTTATGTTAATCAGGAAACATAAAATGATATTAAAAATTACTATAAATGTGTCATATGAAATATAAATTAAGCATGAACTTATAATTTTCTATTTTTTTTTTGTATGCAGCAATTCTCTATTGAAAGGAAGGGCAAGGAAGTTTTATATAGGCACAAACTTTCTGACCACATACCAAAAAAATTTGCTCTTATACTTTAAACAACCATAGCTGCTTAGAATTTGGGCAGAAGGAATTTCAATTTTATATTCGGTTTCTGATGCTCTTGCTTCAGTTGTACCAAATGTACTAGAAGATTCAAGTTATGCTATTAAAGTTGGAATATATCAGTGGTTTTATTTTTTTCACAGGATATTTAGAAATGTTAGGTTATTTTAAGTATAGTTTGGTGTATTAGTTTAATGGGACATTGCATTGGAAGAATAAATTTAATAACTTTGAAAGCATCAAAGCTGAAATATGAGAAATTTTATGTTTGAAACTCCATATTTTATGAATATTTTATTATGAAATTCTTGTGTATTTGAATTATTTAATTGAGCTCAACTTTGAAGTCTTACGATGATAACCTTATGTATTATAAGCCCATGTGTAATGCAAGCAATTATTCATGTGGACATAATATACGAATAATATAAATTGTAGAAATTGTTTTGCAGGTAAAATTATATTTTATTGCTATGTCAAATATTTAAAATAGCAGGTAAAATTATATCTTTTTTTATTATTTTTAGTAGACTATTTTAAATGTTTGACATATCTAATGAAATGCAATTTTATTTATTGACATTTCAGAATTTACAAATAAAAACCTTTAAACATTTTTTTTTGATAAGAATGTTTTATAAAATATGTTGAATGCACACTCAAGAAATGTTTTGGGCAGATTTTTATATATTTTGCCAAATTTTAAAATGTTGTCACTTCTCTTAGTACCTAGACAATCACAGTTGCATTGAAATGTGATTTTATTTAATATAATTGAGCAGTACTTTTAATGAATTCTATTAGAAAAGAAGATCTAGAGAAATCTAAAATCTTTCAGATTTTAGATTTCTCTAGATCAGTTTGTTTAGATGTTTTAGATCTAGAGTTTTAGATCTAGATCAGATGTTTTAAATCTAGAGAAATCTAAAATCTGAAAGATTTTAGATTTCTCTAGATCTAAAACATAGAAATCTAAAATCTTTTCTCTAGATCTCTTACTGAGACATTTGATATTTTTGTTTTCCTAAAACTTGATGTTTGTTTCTTATTTTGGTATACAAAAAAAAGTGTAGACCTAATACATGTTATGTGGTGTAAATATTTTCCCCAGTGGTATATAAAAGTAAGTAGTATCTCAACACTACATTTTTATTTTTATATCACATTGTTTATATACTTTATATATATATTTTTTATTAATGAATACTTAATATTTAATAAATATATAATATAAAAAATTAAGTTATTAATAACTAAGCTTTAAACTGATAGGCTTTGAAACATAAAAATCAGGTTTTTTAATTTAATTAAAATTCATTAGTTGGAAAAGACAGTTAATATACTACTAGGTCTGATTTATGTTGCAGCAAAGAACCAAATTTATAACATGCACATTCAGTATGAAATTGTTTTATGTGAAGAAATTAGGAATATTTTGATCATATTTTTTATATAGTATTATGGATATTTTAAAATCTTTGTTACCAATGAAATTTGTTTTATAATTAAGAATATTTTTAAAGCATTTAAATTGAAAATTCAGTTTAGTATATTATAGTTAAAAAGTTGTGTAATGAATTTCATTTTTTGTTATACTCTTTGAAATCACAAGTTTTCTGTTATAGATCCTTTGGCATATTCTAAGGCCATTGTACAATTAAAGAGTTTGGGTGTAAATCATAGTAATCAGGATTAAAAAAAAAGTGTATAGTAGTAGTTCTGATCCATTTTAACATTTTGCAGCTATGATGTCACATCTGTCTCAACAGAAGCAGTATTGGTAAGCTTAAATTATGGTAAGTATGAATCATTTCATGTAATGGTGGTGTATGTATCAAAAATGGCAATGAGGAAGGCATTGTTTGTTGTGAGGAAAATAGACGATGAACAACCAGTGGTGATTTGGGGAAGGATCAGATTATGCCCCAGAAATCAATTCATCAGAAATTATGAAGAAGAGTAGGAAAATTACGTTTAGAAATTTAGGCATTTTTTTTGTTTCATGTAAAATTTGACAATTGTCGTAGATACGTTTTACCAATGCATGTATCCCCAAAGAAAGGAAAAAAAAAAGAATTAAATTTAGTTAATATGTGAACAATAATTTTAAATCTTGCCACTTAAAAAATGGTCATCTGTCATAAATAGCTAAAATAGTATTAGCACTGTTATCTCTGTTATGACACTCTAAAAAGAACACAAGCATGGATCTGGAGAGAAAATGAAGCTGAGCAGCACTGCAATCTAATAAGTAATGTATACAGTTGCATGTATTCAGCATGGTTGCTAGCAGGAACTAGTTAAATTTCCCCTCAAATTCAATTTTGGAGCTGGTAAATGGGTTGGGTTGTTTTACTTCTGAGAGGCACTTTTGTGCACACCATGGGCTAAATGGCCAGGTCACATGGACCCCGTAGGCTCAGAGAAGGTTGGGGGAGGGGACCCATTGGAACAGCTGTTGGGAGACAGATGGTAGCCTCCCATCAAGGCCATCCAGCGTGTTCTTTAACGTGCACAGGGTATGGCTCTCCCGCACACGGGGCCACGGCTTAACGTCCCATCCGACGGACGTCGGCCTTTCCAAGCCCAATGGTGTCCCCTACTGACCGTGGACAGGGCAGGGAATTTTGCGGAGATAAATCTCAACGCTGATGCAGCTGGGACTCGAACCTGGGAACTACAGATTACGAGCCTGGTGCGCTATCGACTGAGCCACCCCCGCCCCAAGCTGGTAAATGAAAAAGGTAAATTGTGCAGTGTGGTAATGGCAGAAGAGAGCAGGAACTCTAGTCTTCTTATAATTGCATATTTGGTTATTAACTTATAAGAACCAAAAATCAAAATAATTATCTTTCCATGTTCAATATTGTTCTATAAAATAAAAAAATAAATAATAAATACCCCCTCAAGCAGCTGCTTTTTGCATTTTTGGTTATTAACTTATAAGAACCAAAAATCAAAATAATTATCTTTCCACGTTCAATATTGTTCTATAAAATAAAAAAATAAATAATGAATATCCCCTCAAGCAGCTGCTTGCCACAGAGGTCTGATAGGAGCCTGTCAGTTTATATAGCATTCATATTTAGTAGAGTATTAAAAAGCTTTAGTTAATTTCAGAATGTCCCCCCCCCCAACTATTATAATAATAAATTGTGCTTTATTTTGAAAATTGAGATTGAAATAATGGAGTTATAGATGGTGAGTGTAGTGATTTTAAGTGCAATTTTTGCTTAAAACACTATTCAGAATTATTCCATGAAAAAGAAATGTGAGTTAAAAAATTGAAGTACACCCTTTACCAAATTAGTGCTAAATGAAAGTAAATGAAAAACGAATATTCCAGAATTTATATTATGATAAATTTAAATGGTTGATAAACTTAAAAAAAGGTAAATTTGTTTATTATTTGAAGTGATAAGGAATGGTGTAAAAGTGAATGAAACTGTTGAAGAATGTGAGTGTAAAAGCCAAAGACCTTAAAGTTCATTTGATATCTAAAGAAGAAGTATACTTTAAAGTTGCTGACTAATGAGACAGGTGATTTTGAAGTAATTCAACTGGAAACTCAATATGGAAATTTCCCCCCAAATTCAATTTTTGGAGCTGGTAAATGAAAAAAAAAGTCAAATCAAATTTAGTTAATTAGATTCATGCATAATATCAACTGCAAATTAACTATTCACATCAAATAATTTGTTTTGTGGATATAAACATTTATGCATATTATTTATAACATAAATATGACAACATTTGGTCTACTCATACAGGGGGTAGGGATGGCTCTGTTGGTAGCACACAAGGCTTGTAATCTGCAGTTCCCAGGTTCGAGTCCCACCTGAACCAGTGTTGAGATTTATCTCCACAAAACTCCCTGCCATGCCATTAGTAGGAGACACTGATGGACCACCATCCATTGGATGAGATGTTAAGCTGTGGTGATGAGTGTGGGAGAGCCATACCCTGTGCACATTAACATGCTGGATGGCAGGCCACCCTCTGTCTCCCAACAGCTATGCAGTGGTTCCCCTTCCTCCAACCTTCTCTGAGCCCTCAGGGTCCTTATGACCTGGCCATTTAGTCCATTGTGTGCAAAAAAGTGCCACACAGAGGTAAAACAACTGAACCATTCATCTGCTTGACAATGTAACTTTATTTTAGTAAGGTCTTAACGTTTGTTAGTAATTTTAGTCAGTACTAATATTTAAAAAAAAATTGATATTCATCAAATGAAAACCAATATTTCAATTCCCTTTTAAATTGCTTAAAAAAAAAGTCTACACTTTGATTTCTAAGGTAATTCATTAAATAACTTAGGATATAATCAAAAGGTATCATACTTTTTGGGAAAAATTGTTCGCAGTACAAACTGATAAGATGATCTGGTAAAATAGGGATAAAAAAAAATACCTCCTCAAGCAGCTGCTTGCCACAGAGGTCTGACAGGAGCCTGTCAGTTTATATGCCAGAGTAGAAGATCTGAGAGGATGGCAGGACCTCAGCAGAAAAACGACACATACATCCATGCCTTACCCGGGGCTCGAACCCAGGTCCCTTAGATCAGTAGCCAAGCGCGCTAACCACTCGGCCATGGGACGGCTTAAATAGGGATAGACCTTATATATATATTTATAATTTCTCTCTCTCATGCTCTATAAACATGCAGCAAAATACTGTAAACATATAGATGTGTAATATTTAATATTTATAAATCCTTTTAAAGTACATTCATGTTTTGATATCTGTCTCTAAAAGCTATGCATCTTATAATTTTATTTTAATAGTACATAATGATTTTAGCTTATAATAGATATCTCCCATGTAACAACATCATGTAATAAATGATATTTAATCGAGGCATTATACAAGATCTTAAGCAATGAAAGATCTGCAAATTTTCTAATTTCATAAGAATTTGGCAAGAAACAATAATTTCTTTATAACGTAATTTATATGATCATTTCATGTGAGTTTTATGTCCAATAGCAAACCTAAATATTTATAAGTATTAACACCAATTTTTGTCCATTTACAATCCATACTATAACAGTTTGAATATCTACTAATGAATCAGCACTTTAGCATCGATTCAAATTTTAGAGGAAAAATTGTCTTGAGCCGGGTGGGATATAAACCCACCACCTCCTGATAACATGTCAGGTGCTCTGGACCACTGAACTCCCGGCTGCCGATCAAGATCTCCTCTAATTAGCGCTATGAACATTTCTTTTATGTCTCATATAGGCGCTATTCAGGCAATCTAGCCACAAGTGGCTTTTTATTTGACAATAGATGGAAGCATGTGATTACAAGTATGCTAATGATAAATAATGAAACAAACTCAACGTATTCCATATCCACTAATAAATCAGCACTTTAGCGTCGATTCAAATTTTAGAGGAAAAATTGTCTTGAGCCTGGTGGGATACGAACCCAACCTCCTGATAACATGTCAGGTGCTCTGGTCGTGGTTTTGTATCCCACCCGGCTCAAGACAATTTTTCCTCTAAAATTTGAATCGACGCTAAAGTGCTGATTTATTAGTGGATATGGAATACGTCAAGTTTGTTTCATTATTTAACAGTTTGAATCATTGTAAATCCTTTAATAAATCAGCCTAATTTTTTTCTCAACCTGAAAAGCATATACTTTTATTGACATTTAGACAGATTTTATTTGCTTTAACCTTTTCTACCATACCTTCTACCATACCATCTCAAGCTGCAGGTAGGAGGTAGTGAAGAGGAAGGAATAGCATTAGTTGGGTGAGTCCATTAAAAATCTCAGCTGTTTTGAGCAAGTATTTTAGTGAAAGGGTTAAACTATTTTTAATCAAAATTCTTATTAATTAATCTTCAATTTCTCCAGTATAAATGAGTGCCATATCATCTGCAAAAAATATAGGCCTACCTTTGTGCTGTAAATCACGTAAATAATTTCTAAAAATTAAAAACGAAATGGAACTCAAAATAGAGCTCTGTGGTACCCTGTTTTGACATTAATCTCATTGCACAATATTCTTTAAATTTTTAATTTTTGTTTCCTATTTACCAAATAAGATTCAAACCATTTTAATTGGACTCTTCTAATGCCTGCATAATTTAATACTTCTCTAAAAACGTTTTTTTTTTCAATATAAATTACAGCAACTGGAGAAACTACTTTTTTTACAAACTTTGAACAACTTGCAGGTGAATTAACCAATACTTATTCTGATAAAAAAAAAACACCTAGTACCTTTACAACTTTTAAGGTATGTTTTACCCATAATCAATTGGGTATACAAGGAGATGACCAGTAAGGCTCTTTTAGAAGTTCAGTGTTAAGCAGCAGGGTGTCTTGTTTCAAACACATAGCTAACAAAAAACAAATGTTTGGTAAACTTTCTAATGAGTCCTTTTTCAAGAAATATATGATAGATATGCTTACTGAGAAGAAACACAAGTATAGAAAAATACGATTTTATTGTATTAAAGATGTTAATATAGTGCCTTACCAAAATAGAGAATTTCCATGTTATGTCAATGAGATTCTAACAGTATAAGTTCTATAGTTTCCAAAATGTGTATTTAATGAAAAAATCTAACTGAAGATAAAGATTATAATCAAATCTATTTAAATCCCGATTTTAAACAATATTTGTCCAGTATTTAAAGAATTAAGGAAGCAAGAATATTTCGCAACAGTAATGCATCATAAGAATATCCTCAGAAATTGGTTAAAATTTGAATAGTAAGTATTGCTTTAAATCATTGAATAAAATAAATATACAGTTTATGTAATGATTATTTAAATATTAGACAATTATGAATGATTTTTATAAACAAGATAATTTATTATTAAGTGTTCCAGCTTCCATAAATCCTTAAACACTGAACAACTGTTGTTAAAAAACGAGATTTAAATAGATTTAATTATGATCTTTCATTTATCTTCAGTCACATTTTTTGATTAAATGTGTGTATTAGAAGTTATAGAGCTTCAGAGTTAGATTTCCATTGACATAGCATGGAAATTCTGTAATATTTTGGTAGTGTATTATTTTTAATATATTTGTAGTAGAAACAAATTAATCTTCACTGTTAGAAATCAATTATAACATGTCATGCCAATAATTTGCACTCTTGTGATGAAGAAATTAATTGAAACAGTATCAAATAATGTCTTTTGAGTTAGAGAATACTGTTTAATTTCATAACAAGATACCAATAATAGATTTTAGTCAAGATTATTTTGTTTTTTTTTATAAAATTATTTGTTGCAAAGTGAAGAAAATGTTGAATACTTGATTTACAACTAACTCTTCAATTTTGAGCAGTCATAACAAATGGTTATGAGTTATGTAGGCATAATGTGTACCAAATGCATTTCTTCAGTAATGCAAGTGTCTTTCTCAATCCTTTATTTTTTCCAAAGTTTTAAATAATATGCTTGTAAATGGTACATACTATAAGTGTCCAGAACAGCAAAATTCAATTGATATTTAGTCATGTATTGTGCAAAGTGAATAAGGTAATATATTTTTTTACAATTAAGTAGCAAAAACACTTTTAGGTATAATGTCTTTATAAAATATAAATGAATTAATGTTGCTTTCACTAGATTAGGAAATAATCAGCTCCATCACTACTGGAATGTGCAGTTCATTTCTTTCTAGCATATCAACTGGACAAATGTTTGAATTTTTACTAAAGATAAAATATATTTAGATTTGCAGATGTAACTTTTATATCAATATTCATTTAAATACATTATATGTAATTACTGTATGTAATAATAACATCTTGTTTATGTATAGTACACATTGCAGCAGTTAAATGTTTTCATTAGTAGTTTCTGCCCAGCATTTATTTTTGATATTGTTCAGAATGTTGCAAGTGCTTTGTTGTACTACATATTTATGAATATATGAGATTTTAACATTATTGGGTATATTCAAAGTTAATCAGTTCGAGTTTTTGAGAGCTTGATCACTGGCACCATTTCAAAACTTAAAGTGTGGCCCTAAAATTTTATTGTGTATCAGCTATATTGCTATACTTAATATATTTCAAGCACTTGATACCATATCTTAAAGTGATATCTTTATAGCAATATGTAAGCTTAGGTTTATGTTTCATCAAATTCCTTTGCCAAAAGAGCAGTGCCGATTGAAAATCATATGCGAGAGCTCATTTTCTTTCAAAATCATAAGTTTTGTAGATACAGACATTTCCTAAAAAGTGTGAAAGTTTTCATATAAATTTTTTAATAATTTCTCTTGGAAAACTTTCAATTAAATATGAATTGACCATTTTGTATTATGTAAAAATGCTTTTAGGTTAAATTTTATTTTTATCTCTGAAACATGGTTTATTTTTTATACTTCATTGGTTATTTGCTAATGAAATTCCATAAGACAGCCTGGATATCTTATATCCAATTAAGCAGCCTAAACAAAACATTTTCATTCTGAGAGCCAAATAATATTAGAACTGGCACAGTGCATGTATAAACATTGCTCCCAGTTTACATTCTCTAGTTTTATGCATAAGCACAAATCTGCTCTGTCCAGTGGTAAAACTGTAAACCAGTACAGATGTACATAAAAGGTCTTTACACTTTAAAATATTTGTTACATTGCACAAGAATCTGTAAAAATTTCATATGAGTGAAATTCACAGGTGATACAGGTGGGGCTTTGGAGGTTTTTTGTTTACCCACATCATAGTTCAATGTGCCTGTTTCATACTGCATGATCAATATCCATCCTATATTCAATTCCATGTTGTATCCCTTGCCAGAATGTTCACTGTGACCTTTGCCTTTCCACTGAATATGCCATGTTTGCTTCTGCCATTCATAACCGCTTGAGTGAAAGCATGTTTTCTGTCCCTGGTTTTCTCAAAGTTTAACATATATATAATATGGTACTATCAGTCCAGAACCAGTGCCTTCAAAGTAATTACAAAGAATTCAAACACTACCATTATCCAATATTTAGTTCTACTATATCGTGAGAGTTTTTGAAAGTGTAAAGACCTCCATGTAGAATATGCAGTGAATGATAAACAGATGAACCCTGCAAATGAGCCATAATAATTGCTTTATTTTGTTTTTTAATTTGTCAGCAGTGTATCAGTAGAAAAGTAGTTAAAAAGCAAATTGGAAAAACAATACATATAAAATCCTCCAAGTCAAACTTATTAAATAGTATTACTTCTTCTGACAAAAAAAAATATGATTTTTATTTTGTAAAGGGTTAATTGTTTTGGTAGTTCACTAAAATGTTTTTAAAATGCTTTTTATACATTGCTAAATGGGGAAAAAATGTAATTTTTATCTCTTTCTGTTTTTCTTTTTTTCAAAAGGTTTCAATTTCATAATAAAAAAATTATTTCATTTTTTATGAAATGATATTTAACCACATTTGGCACTTTTTTGACTAATTTTTAAATGATCAAATCTCCCATTTTAAATTTCAACATAAGGTACATGAAAATTGAAATTTTTAGGCTGTAGTAATAGTAGCCACCAAAAGTAAAATGCTAAATCTACACCTTTCATATAAATACACCATGTTATTTTCTTTCGAAACACTTTTTTTATGATGGAGTAAATATGGCATAAAATTAAAATCTTTCTAATCAGATGAACATTTGAAGAATGTAGTAATGCAACTGCTATACTAGTAAGCTTTCAATATGTTTATACATTTAGTTGCCACTGAAATATGAACATTCATTTATTAGCATGTTATGCATTTCCAGATCTAGGTAATAGCTTGGATTTATTGTTGCATGGTCTGACCATTTGATGATAAAACACATCCTGAGCTTTGACTTGTCTTGCTGCATGCAGAGCATTCTGTAATTGGATTCTTGCAGTGGATGTGGTAGTACAGATGTCAGCTAGACCTTTTTTGACTGTATACTATAGGTATTCAATTAGATTCAAATTCTGGTTGCTGACTAGCTGAGAGAGTAGGGCAGTCATCTGATTATTCGATGAATAGCATGTGCCCAAATTAGGCATGGTTCAACTCATGTATTAAACATGTTTGCAGTATTGTCTTATTGGAAGATGCTATTGTCATTGCTGGGCAACAGGAATCTGAACTGCACTTAATCTGTAGCAATGTTCAGGTGCAGGGGTGTCCCTAGGCTGGCACTCAAAGAAAGCCATGCAAATTTTGCCTCACCCCTAAACCCCAGGGGCAGATCTACTCTGCCCTTAGTGAGAAAAGGGGCACCGCTGAACTTGGAAAGGCCACCATCCATCAGATGGGACTTTAAGCCATGGTGTCATGTGCAGAAGATCCAAACTCTCTGCATATCAAAGAATACATTGGATGGCCTTGATGAGAAGCTCCCATCTGTCTCCTAATAGCTATTCAATGGATTCTCTTCTCAAACATTATCTAAGCCCTTGCTGTGCTTATGACCTAGGGGAGGGTGTGACTCGGTAGCATACCAGGCTCATAATCTGCAGTTCCCAGGTTCGAGTCCCAGCAGGGCCAGCATTGAGATTTATCTCAGCAAAACTTCCCGCCCTGCCCATGGTCAATAGGGGACACCGATGGGCTTGAAAAGGGCACTGTCTGTCAAATGGGACGTTAAGTCATGGCTCCATGTGCAGAAGAGCCATAACTGGTGAACATTAAAGAAAATGCTAGATGGCATTGATGGGAGGCTACCATCTGTCTCCCAGCAGCTGTTCCAGTGGGTCCCCTCTTCCAACCTTCTCTGAGCCCTTGGAATCCTTGCGACCTGGCCATTTAGCTCATTATGTACACAAAAGTGCCATTCAGAGGCAAAACAACCATTCTGTACCTTGAAGAGTAGTCTTTCATTTTTTACCACTTTGCTTGTAATTGCTGCTTGTTATTTTCTCACTGTAACAATAGTGTGGGAAAAGTCCACCAACGATGCTGTTCTGGAGACAGTGGCACCTGACTTTCTGACTCCCCTCCCCCCATTCTCATTCAAAGCCTTAAATAATGTCACCTACCCAAGATTGCTATATTTCACATATACAGCTACTGATTGCTGCTTGTACTGGACACATCCTCTTTTATTACACTAACATGGTCAGTAGCCACTGAGTTAGTTAATTTCACTTGTTATTTAAAACAGTTAATTTCAAAAAGTCATTTATTAGTAAAATCTTTTATGTAATAAAAATTTAATTTTAAATATATATATGTAAAAGTATAAATATTTTTGAGAAGAAAGCAACTTTAATAACTTTGAATACATTTCCTTTTGCATATAATACTATGAAGGGGCAGGGGTGGTTCAGTCAGTGGTGTGCCAGGCTCGTAATCTACAATTCCCAGCTTTGTCAGCATTGAGATTTATCTCCGCAAACCACCCTGCCCTGTCCACAATCAGTAGGGGACACTAGTGGGCTTGGAGAGGCTGCTATCCATTCGATGGGACGTTAGGCCTTGTTCCCATGTGCACGAGAGCCATCCTCATTTTAATGAATGTGTTGGATGGCCTTCATGGGAGGCTACCATCTCTCTCCCAACAGCTGTTACAGTGGGTACCCTCTCCCAAACTTCTCTGAGCCTTCGGGGTCCTTGTGACCTGTCCCTGTAGCCCACTGTGTGCAATAAAATGTCACTCAGAGGTAAACCCAATATGTGAATTTGTTTTGGTGAGTGCAATGGAGGAAATAGAACTAATGCCCAGTATTTCAGTCAAAATTAGTCAGTTTAATAATTATGGAAGTAAAATATTGCAAACTACTACAATTATGGCCATTTAAATATTTTAAAAAAACTTGGTCAATAGAAAAGTATAGTACTTTACTAGAGTAGTTTTTAGGTAGCTAATAGTACACCTTCATGTCATTCAATAACTACATCACTTTGTTGTGAAACAGAAATTTACAAAAGTAAGAGATAACTACCTAGTTAAAACTCGCATGTTAATAATTGAATAACTGAAAAAAACTGTGATCGTATTAAATTGAGTACTGTATTCATATATAAACTAGATGTCTTATGCTTGTTACTAATTGTTATATTTGAAATGTTCTTTAAATCATAATTCTTTTTTTAAGGCAAACAGGAAAATAAAGAAATATTATTTTAGAAATAAGAGGTGCTATCACATTTTGGATATTCTTACATCAAACTGTATTCCATACTTCTGCTATTTCTTATGTAAGTGACCCTTATCAAGTTGAATTGAGATCGTGGAAGTAGAGTTTGTTCTTGACATTCAGTATTGTGTGACATAATAATGTGAAGTATGAGATGCTTTTTTATGTGAAAACTTAAAGATTGGTAGCATATCTCATTATTAGCATTGTATGTATACTTCATAATACGTTTACTGCTGTGAAATATTTAATTTGGTTATTTGTGAGGTTCTGCTACACATCTAAATTTTATTCACATATATTAGAATCAGATTAAGGTTTTTATGCTGAAAACATTTTGAACAGTAATTGTTCCTCTAAGGGGTGTCCAAAGTTTGGAGTGATAGTGTATGTAATGTTGCACACCCATGTTTTTTTGCTTAGAACAAATATTAAATTCTGTTAGAGGGTGATTTAAAAGTCATGCAATCCATGATTTAAAGAAATTTTTGAATGATTTATGAGAATATTACAATAGAACAGTAAGATAATGATTAATTAGTAAAGTATCACAGATGTCCTGTAGATATGGGACTTACGCAGACCCAGATCTATAAAAAAAAAAATAGAGTTGGGGGGGGGGGGCGACAAAAGCACAATCGAGCCAGAAAAATGTAGGATGAGGGGGCCAAAAGACTGGTTTTTGAATCTCTGCACAACATTTCCCACTCTGTTTTGCAGGTGTTTAAGAAATTTCTTGAAAAAAAGCATGAAATGCAGATAAGTTTAATAATTTTTGCCTCTATTATCCTTACTGGCATTTTGAAGAGGGGGGGGGGGGGACATGTGCCCCTTGCTGCCACCTCCCCTAGATCTGGCCCTGGACTCATAAAATAGCAGGAATTCTTTTATCTCGTGTGGATAGAAGTATAAAGATATCTCTCCCGAAACATTTCTTGTACTTGTGTACACGACGAGTTGCAAAATAATGCTCTGTTATGAATGCGCACTACACCTGAGTAAATGATATGTTGATTCTGTTGTAGACAAAGCACTACTTGAGCTGGATGCAACCTGTGACACTATCATCGGCAATATTAGATATATATCACAAGGTGGTCACCATGAAAACCATCTGTAAGAAGGAAAGATTCTAATTTCACAAATTACTGACATTTAAACTCTGGGTTGCATGACTTTTGAGTCGTCCTATAGTTGTATGAAGATTGATAATTGTATGCATGTAAGGAAAGTATTTAAAAATATTGTAGCAATTTAAAAATGAAAGCACAATGAGAAAAATTTAATGACTTAAATCTATTAGGTTCAAAAGGAATAAAATCTTTGTGTATATTCGGCTAATATAATCTAATTAGCTTGAAATTCTCTGTAGGAATGATAGAGCATTATAGAGCAATGTCTGAAAGAAATTGCTAATATCCTTTGGACACTTCTGCTGTATATGGTGCTTTATATGTTCTTTGTTTTAAGAAGTTGTATAATGTGAATTGTTACTTTAGTATTCATGTTATCTCATAAAAAGAGAAACAGCCATTTTTTACCTTTGGCCCCACCTGCCCTGTTGAACGCTTGTGACTAATAGATAATGATGACCACTGCCAATTTAAATGTCCAGGAACTTTCTCTTTAGACTGAAGAGAAAAATATAAACATTGTGCCACAGCAACCTGAGCTTGTCAGTATGATTACAATAATATTATTTGTATCAAAATGAGTCTAATTCTATAGTGCAAATAAATTATGCTTAACAAAGAGCATATTTAATCATTTACCACCGTGAAAAACCAAATGGTTGAATAATGGACTACTTGTTCTATGGGCTATTATAAGGATCCTATTTTTCAATGTGATTTTTATTGCTTCATACAATGTTTCATTCCCCTGTACTGCATTCTTGTACTTAAGAGTGATCTCAGCTATTAGGCCATTGTGTAAATTAAGATTGCACTATAATACAGTATCCATTCTTTGTTTTTACCTGAGCTGTAACTGAAAGTTTACAATTGGGTACTAAATTTGTAAATTAGCTATCTTTTTATGAAAGCTCAATTGCTGATGTATGCGAATGCGAATATTACTTATATGATGAAAATGGATCAGATGCAAGTTAAAACTTAATTTGAGGTTGGTTAAACTAAAATTGAGGCAGCTGAGCGTCAACATACTATGTGATTTGTATTTTTAATTCAAGTTTCATGTGTACAATGGGACCTTACTAAATGAACTAATTTTCTAAAGGAAACAAGTTAATATTAGTAAAGGAAGCAAGGCAATGTGGTTGACAAACAGCGTCAAATAGGATGCCATTTAGGCAGGAACAGATTAAACTTTTTGGGGTCCCTGGGCCAAACAATATTTCAGGACTCCATTTGCTTTGGTATGAAGCATTTCATGTGCAAAACATATCCAATTATTTTCAGGCACTGTATTGTTTTGCTTTATTATAAGGGGACTAAGATATTATTACAAACAAGAATAATATCAAAACAATTTTTTAAGGAATAATTATTACATCATATTAAGAAATAAAGTAGTCCGTATAACTAGTTAAAAGGGGGCGGGGGTTCCATAGTCCATATAACTAGTTAAAAGGGGGCAGTCGGTAGCGCACCAGGCTCGTAATCTGTAGTTCCCAGGTTCGAGTCCCAGCTGGGTCAGCGTTGAGATTTATCTCCGCAAAATTCCCTGCCCTGCCCACTATCAGTAGGGGACACCGATGGGCTTGGAAAGGCCGCCGTCCGTCGGATGGGACGTTAAGCTGTGGCCCCGTGTGCGGGAGAGCCATACCCTATGCACGTTAAAGAACACGCTGGATGGCCTTGACGGGAGGCTACCATCTGTCTCCCTACAGCTGTTCCAGTGGGTCCCCTCCCCCAACCTTCTCTGAACCTTCGGGGTCCATGGGCCCATGGTGTGCAAAAAAGTGCCACTCAGAGGTAAAACATCCCATAACTAGTTAAAAAATTTAGCAGTCCATTCAGAAAAGAAGAGAGAGATTTCCAGCCAAAGGGGGCCTTGGCCCAATGGTTAATTTCACCCTGCATTTAAGATTGGCCTGTAATGGCTCAATGCAACAGCTGTAGCTCAAGATAAACGTATTTAAAGAGCTAAATTACCGAGTCAGGTTGAACTTAAGCCCATGACTGCTTAAAAATTATATGTATATAAAGGATTTTGATTTTAATTTGTTCTTTTACAAAGGATAAAGTGCTGAACATTAGCTAATGCATTTGCAAAACGTGTAATAACAGTCATTCTACCTTCAAATATAAAATCTTTTCTGCCGAGAAAAAAACTAATTAAGCAGCATATATTAAGTTAATCATATTGCTTGCATTTAAAATTTAATGACATTGCAAAATACATATGATAAATTATATGTTCTGTAATGAATATTAGTTGAATGAATAGAAAAACTTGACTGTACTCAAGACATTATTTAATTGAGCTACAGTATTCACATATATGTTTTTATGGTTAATAGAAAAATATAGTTAAGTTTTGGTTTGTTTCTGTTATATCAAAAAACGATTAAAATGGATGATTTAGGCCCAGCCCTACTGTCATAATTACTCTATAAATATCACGAGATAATATTGCAACTACCGTCGTAGGATCATGTTTATATTTCGTGCTTCATAAATTATACAGCAGTTGGCCTTTCTCTTATTGTGTGTTTCAGAACTGTGGATGATAAGCCGAAAAATTCCTAACCTGGGTTACCTGTTCCCCCTGGGTGGGGGTGGCTCAGTCAGTAGCTCAGCAGGCTCATAATTTGCAGTTCCCAGGTTCAGGTCCCAGCTTAAAAAAATCAAAATAAATACCCCCTCAAGCAGCTGCTTGCCACAGAGGTCTGACAGGAGCCTGTCAGTTTATATGCCATAGTAGAAGGTCTGTGAGGATGACAGGACCTCAGCAGAAAAACTCCACAGACATTCATGCCTTATCCGAGGCTCGAACCCAGGTCCCTTAGATCAACAGCCAAGCACGCTAACCACCTCCGAATATTCCCTGCCCTGCCTACGGTCAGTAGGGGTCACTAATGGACTTGGAAAAGCTGCTGTCCATCAAGCCGTGGCCCCGTGCGCGGGACATCCATACCCTGTACACAAAGAATACACTGGATGGCCTTGACTGGAGGCTACATTCCGTTTCCCAATAGTTGTTCCAGTGGGTCCCCTCCTCCAACCTTCTCTGAGCCTTTGAGGTTCTTGTGAACTAGCCATTTAGCCCATTGTGTGAGGGAAAAAAAGTGCTATTTAAAGGTAAAAAAACCCAATACTGTTCCCCCTAAGAAATTCAAGTATCTTACGTATCACAACAATTGGGCTTCAAGCATGAAGCCCAATTGGGGTACATGAGATATTTGAAATATATTTTTAGATGGTAAAAATTCGTAGCTTACACAGTGTCTTTAAAAGCATCACGCTTTATGAAAAGAAATGCACAATATGCATGAAAACGGACTCGTTGCATTGTTTAATTAGCTCAGGCACACTTTTGACATTACAAATATGAGTAGGCTAATACAAAAAGCAGCATTTATTAAGTTTTGGCATTACAAATATGGGTAGGCTAATACAAATGGCATTGTCATACACTACTTAGTTGAGGTAGTCATTAGATAAGAGTTGCATGTGTAAAATTTAATCCAATTTTTTGAGAGGTCCACTACCAATAACTTTTTTATTTTATGTTTATTTGGTAAGTATGTTATTAATTCAGTAAAATTGAGAAGCAGTATATGAAGTTTTTATCTGAAACTAAGGGGTACATTAATGGAAAAAGATTAGAAATTACCGTCTAAGATCTTGTACTAAGCTATCCAGTAAGATCTTGGGTTGTTTTACCTCTGAGCGGCACTTTTTTGCACACCATGGGCTAAATGGCCAGGTCACATGGACCTCGAAGGCTCAGAGAAGGTTGGGGGAGGGGACCCACTGGAACAGCTGTTGGGAGACAGATGGTAGCCTCCCGTCAAGGCCATCCAGCGTGTTCTTTAACGTGCACAGGGTATGGCTCTCCCGCACACGGGGCCACGGCTTAACGTCCCATCCGACGGACGGCGGCCTTTCCAAGCCCATCGGTGTCCCCTACTGACCGTGGGCAGGGCGGGGAATTTTGCGGAGATAAATCTCAACGCTGACCCAGCTGGGACTCGAACCTGGGAACTACAGATTACGAGCCTGGCGCGCTACCGACTGAGCCACCCCCGCCCCCCAGTAAGATCTTGAACTCGTTGAACTTTTAGCATCATGAAAGGTCATTCAAGTTGATATTAAAACAACATATCAGTCTTGGTAAAACTGGTGACTTTTTTTGGATACATTTTATAGTGCTATCTCCTAGAACTTTCACCTTCAACTCTTACAATTATGGACAGTACAGCGGAAAAGTGATTTTTAGTGTATGTATTTCATTTTATCTGCACTATTGCCGTTTATATACGCTGTTTTGTATTCATTTTTTTAGTGTTTTGTGTGTCAAATAGTGACGTATAGTTGAATTACTTGTTGCTGTAATTTATGCTTCAGTATTAAATAAGGCTACTATGTTATGTAGAATGTGTTTCCTTGCAAATGAAACCCCATGATCCTTATGTTAGAAGCTAAGGAAATAAAACAGCGTTTGACTTGGAGCTGTTAATCATCATCATCATTATCATCAAGCAGCCATGGGCTACGGAGGTCCAATCAGACCATGCAGTTTAATTCTCCAAGCATATCTGTCCTGAGCTATATCTGCTGCATCCGGCCACTGCACACCAATTCTAACAAGGTCCTGTTTGACATTGTCTGCCCACCGCATCCTAGGTCTCCCCCTCCTTCTGAGGCCTCTAGGCACACTGTTCATAACCCTATTCGCTAATCTATAATTATCCATACGGGCAACATGGCCAAACCAGCGGAGTCTCTCTCTGCACAATATGCTGCTTAAAGGAGGTTGCAGACTCCTTTGCCTAACCTCATCATTAGTTACAAAGTTAAACCACCTAATACCCAAGATACTGCGTAAGCATCTAGAATCAAAAGCATCTAGTTTCCTGTTATCATGTTTACACAGCGTATGGACGCTGTGTAAACATGAGCTGTTAATAAAAATGCATTATTCCTTTAAGTAGAAATTTTGATTTTGCATTAAAATACTTCTATCCGAGTATAGTTTTCTTACAATAGTGAGGTAATGAAATCTGATTAAGAATTGATATCTATTTGAAGTCCATTAGAACTAGCCTTTTTTTTTTAAATAGGGAGAAATTTATGTTTAATTAATTTTGACGAAAACTGTCCAAAATGCTCATAGCTTGCTGTTCAAATAGGTATTTTTTTACAGCTTCAGTTTTCGTTATTTTAAAATTGATTAATTGTTACTTTTGTTCTCTGTCAAACATAATTATTCTTTCCAAAAACTGATCAACAACCTTTAAAGTGTGCACGTTCTAACTTTTTGAGAGTTAACATTGTTCCATTTTCACACTTGAATTTGAATTTTCACATTAGAATCTCTGCTAATTTCGAAATTTACACTAATCACCCTTGCTCGGAGTGCATCACAGTGTGCACTATATACTAAGCATTCTGTTGCATATAATTCTGCCAACAGAAAGAAAGCCGTAGGATGACCCACCGACTGGACGTTGGCAGGTCAGACCCACAACTTCGCTTGTACTGAGATTTCCCCCATTCGTCTCATTGTTCAGAGAGGAGACGGACTTTTGATAGCTGTTCCACTGTTATGGCATCATGTATAGGAGAGTTAGGCATACATACATTACAGTGATAATGTTCGATTTGTGAGGAACTTTCTAAAGGTTTGCAAACATCTGATACCATGCTTTCTTCGGGATTGGTGCGATATATTTTGACGTAGAACGTTAAGAAAGATATTGAATTCTATTTTTGTACATATGGATTATGTTTGCAGTTGTACATTAAACTCAAAATCTGTGATTATTAGGATTTGAACACAGTTTTTTACTGTACAAAAGCCAGAAAGTTAATATTAGTGGAAAAATTATGTTTATCGGATTAGTGATATCGCATCAGGGGGTATAGACAAAGTTTATAGCGAATGATGCATTGTAGATAATGTTTAATTCCATTACTTTAAATAGCACGCGCGACCTTGAGAAATTTCCATTTACTCTACAGCTGTTCGTTGGTTTTTTTGTCTTACCCCTTGAGATCCTTATGAGAGTCATTTAATCCTCTGGCACTCAGAGCACAATGGCACAGGTTTTAGAGGCGGGGGTGGCTCAGTCGGTAGCGCGCCAGGCTCGTAATCTGTAGTTCCCAGGTTCGAGTCCCAACTGGATCAGCGTTGAGATTTATCTCCGCAAAATTCCCCGCCCTGCCCACGGTCAATAGGGGACACCGATTGGTTTGGAAAGGCCGCCGTCCGTCGAATGGGACGTTAAGCCGTGGTTCCCATGTGTGGGGGGAGAGCGAGAGAGCCATACCCTGTGCACGTTAAAGAACACGCTGGATGGTCTTGACGGGAGGCTACCATCTGTCTCCCAACAGTTGTTCCAGTGGGTCCCCTCACCCAACCTTCTCTGAGCCTTCGGGGTCCATGTGACCTGGCCATTCAGCCCATGGTGTGCAAAAAAGTGCCGCTCAGAGGTAAAACAACCCAACCCAAAGACAGGTTATGTTTCTTAGGGGACATTTGTAATAGTTGATCATAATGTAAGAAATAAGAGAATTTTTTTATACCTGTTTATAATATGTTTGCAAAAGTATGAATTACAACCCTTTATTCTTATGTGTCAAGATTTCGATTAGTCAACACAATATCAATAGTATTTTTAAACAGGAAACTCTACAACGAATTACCAATATTTAGGTAAATAACCAAGCAATACTCCTCTTAGTTGTGTTGTGGGGCGGGGGTGGCTCAGTCGGTAGCGCGCCAGGCTCGTAATCTGTAGTTCCCAGGTTCGAGTCCCAGCTGGGTCAGCGTTAGAGATTTATCTCCGCAAAACTCCCCCGCCCTGCCCACGGTCAGTAGGGGACACCGATTGGTTTGGAAAGGCCGCCGTCCGTCGAATGGGACGTTAAGCCGTGGCCCCGTGTACGGGAGAGCCATACCCTGTGCACTTTAAAGAACACGCTGGATGGCCTTGACGGGAGACTACCATCTGTCTCCCAACAGCTGTTCCAGTGGGTCCCCTCCCCCAACCTTCTCTGAGCCTTCGGGGTCCATGTGACCTGGCCATTTAGCCCATGGTGTGCAAAAAAGTGCCGCTCAGAGGTAAAACAACCCAAAACAACTTAGTTGTGTTGCCAAGCGAAGTATTCCAAAGTTACTGAGTGGGAATCATGTATCGGATAGCCATGCCTGATTGAGGTTTTTTAAAAAATATGGCAAGCGAAAGGCTATAGTTGTGATGAACTAAACACCTGAAAACTAAGGTGCTTTCAAAAAAGACACTACTCAGTATTGGCTGTTCAACGACACCATAAGGTGTGTGTGCGTCAATGATGGAAACTTCAATGAAATGATATTTTTGGGTCAAAATTTTTTGATTAACAGCTCCAAATCATAACAGTTTTAATTTATTACAGTTGCAAAGTGACAGTAAGTTATAGTTTTAAGATGGTAAATATAATTTTACAACGGCTTTTTAAGTGTTTTCGTGTAAAAGAATTGTGAGAGAAGTTTGTAGTGTTTCAGCAGTTGCCTGGTTAAACATCCCCAAACCTTTGAATATGTGACAAGATATACCTCCATCATTAGACGCACTTCCCACTGGTTGGAACAGTCAGCTTTGTTTGTCGTTTCGTAAGAGTGGCAGCTCTGGAACTGCTCTAGTTTTGTGGTGACGGTCTTTTCGCCTGCCTTCGCCTACCCGTACAGTAGACCTAGGCTTTGTTGCACCGAACTATGTAATTTACATTGAAAGAAATGTAATTGCATCTTTGTATCATGTTCTAATTGTTTGCTGTCCTGTGTTCAGTAAACATTTTTATTGCTCATTTGTGTCGATTTTTGCTTACTTTTAAGTCTCTTTTTTTTTCTGTGGTGTGATAGTACAGTCGCTCAAAAAAGTATCCGAACACTATGGTTGATCACAGAATTCAGAAAAAATATCTGGCAACGATTTTTTTTTAGAAATTAGTGATCTGGCAACCTTCGTGTCACTCATTTCTAAAAAAATCGTTGCCAGATATTTTTTTGGAATTCTGTGATCAACCATAGTGTCCGGATACTTTTTTGAGCGACTGTACATGTGTCTAAACTTTTAACATAGACCAGGGTCGCATCAAAGGCACAAGTGGACCAGCCCACCCCCCTCCCTCATCTTAAGAATGTTAATAACAGGAACAGGCGCGAAAATATAAATGTAGTGGCTTTCTTACAAAGTTCTAACTGGGACGAAGATTTTGCATTTTTAAGTCTGATTTTCGATGACTGCTTTTAGAAAATATGTGGTATTTATATATATAGATTCTAAAAGGTAGGAGTCATTCCATATCAAATCAACATATCTGAACAAAATTACTTTTTAAAAATTAAAATATGTTTTTAAAAATTTTTAAAAATAATTTTTAATAATTTTTTTATATATTATATTTTTTTATAATATTAATATTTTATTAATATTAATATTTTTATATATTTTTAAATATATTTTTTAATAATTTTTAAAAATATTTTTAAAATTTAATTTTAAACCTTTGCGATTTCAGTGGTTTTTTGGTATACTCTAAGTACTTGTAATATATAATAAAAATAAAAACTAGTCGGCGGTCACGGGACGAGTGGCACGCTTGGCTACCACTCGGCCACGGGACGGAATGGTCGCTAAACAGAAAAAGTAATTTTTTTACCGTCGCTAGTTTTTATTCATTATACATATATTACGAATACTTGAAGTATACCAAAAAACCATTGAAATCGCAAAGGTCTGGTTCAGAGATATGTTGATTTGATATGGAATGACTCCTAGCTTTTTTAGAATCTAAATACCACATATTTTTTAAAAGCAGTCATCGAAAATCAGATTTAAAAATGCGAAATCTTCGCCCCAGTTAGAACTTTCTAAGAACGCTATACGGGATGGCTTGGAACTGTGATTGGCAAAATTATTTCAAGTTTTGAAAAATGAACTTGTACTACGGCCATTTCTTAAGCTGAAGTATGTGTAGTGAATAGGGTGGTTTAGTGGACAGACACGAAAAAAAAAACTCCCCATATCTGGTAAAAGTGAGGGGCGGGGGTGGCTCAGTCGATAGCGCGCCAGGCTCGTAATCTGTAGTTTCCAGGTTCGAGTCCCAGCTGGGTCAGCGTTGAGATTTATCTCCGCAAAATTCCCCGCCTTGCCCACGGTCAGTAGGGGACACCGATGGGCTTGGAAAGGCCGCCGTCCGTCGTATGGGACGTTAAGCCGTGGCCCCGTATGCGGGAGAGCCATACCCTGTGCACGTTAAAGAACACGCTGGATGGCCTTGACGGAGACTACTATCTGCCTCATAACAGCTGTTCCAGTGGGTCTCCTCCCCCAACCTTCTCTGAGCCTTCGGGGTCCATGTGACCTGGCCATTTAGCCTATGGTGTGCAAAAAAGTGCCGCTCAGAGGTGCCGCCTTTCAACCCAACTGGTGAAAGTGTATCTGATGCTGGATTGAGCATTTGGGAAAAATGTGCCGATGGCTTAGGGAAATTTTGGAAACACCTGAAGTTTAAATCGCTTTCAGTAAAATGTGTGTGCATGTGAAAATAACAATTAACAATGGGGAGAGAATAAGAGTCGCCGTCCGAGCGGCTAGTTACGCCACTGATACTCGTTCTCTTTGTGGCAAAATAATGAAATTGGTCTGATTTTAAAGGTCTAGAAAATGTTAAAACAAGGTGATACATGTATAATAGCAAAGTAAATTCTCAAGATTATTGTCAAAAAAAGTTCAATGTTGAATATCACAAAAGAGATTTTTTTTGAAAATGTGCTGAAACACTTAACCAAGAGTACTCAGAATTTTTAACTTGAGACCACCCATGGATTCCCGAGTTAACAAGAATGTGCAAAATTATGAATATAGCCTATGAAGTAACATATTAAGATAATGCAAAGGCAAGTTTGACGGAAACTTTTTTTGAGTACCCTTTCAGATCTTTTTTTGCTTAGTAAAATATTCTGCTCACAAAAATTAGGGGATATATTATCGCTTCATATTCATTTTGGAATATCCCCTAATTTTTGTGAGCAGTATATATCCCGAGTTGTCTTTGCATTAGCAATATCCCCTTGTGTAGGAATCCACCGATCTGTGGTGATGGTGTTTGCTCAAGGTTGGAAACGGCCGATATACAATTGTAGAGAGCACATGTGGCAATAAGTTTTTGCGTTCCTTCAAAGAAGAATGGGTCAGTAAAGTGTTATTCTTGACTTCGAACGTGATATGATTGTGGGAGCAGGGTGTTCAAGATCTTGACAACAGCCACCATGGTGAACTGCTTCTGTTCTGTGGTGTCGCGAGTGTACCGTGACTGGCTCAACAGTAGTCGAACGACCAGCCAAAGGTCGGGGACAATGTGGTCGACAGCGATGGTCAGCAACATGGGTCTTGTAGCATAGCAGCAATACAGCACAGTGGCCCAGCTAACCACAGTACAATGCTGGAATGGCAAGACCAATATTCACATGGACAATGTACCAGACCTTAGTGTCTTGTGGATTATGGCAGTCGATGGTCATCACAGGTATTCATGTTCACGGATCATGCCAGATACATGACAGTCAGTCCCAGATAGAAGTTTCCAGAGCACTGAATGTTACACAAAATGTCTTGTCAAGACTCAGGAAAGTTTCAACAGATAGAAGGTTTCGTTCTCAACCAGGATAAGGCTGCACCAGAGCCGCAACTGCTGCAGACAATAGTTTTATGAGTATTACTGTCAGATGGAACAGAGCGATGATGACTAGGCAACTGCCTTTGGAGCTTGCAGCAGCTGCAAGAACGAGGGTTTCGAGGCATACTGTATAAGACTTCTTGAGCAATGCCAGGAGACCTGTTAATTGTGTCCCTCTAACGCCCACCGCCTGGTGAGTTCGTTTGATGTGGACATCACACTTGGGAGTCCAGATCAGCGGGTGCACGTTATGTTCATGGATGAATCGCGATTAAGTACTGATTTGCGACTTATTCCCATCTGGAGAGAACCAAGGACCTGCAACAGCCCCTCGAATATCAGAAAAAGTAACTACTCGTAGTCGTGGCATGATGGGGGCAGGAATTATGATGAATGGGTGTACAGACCTGCACGTCTTTCCGAGTGGTTCTGTTACTGCCCTGCTGTACAGAGACGAGTTTCTGAACCCATATGTCAAGCCATTCCAGGGAGCTGTGTCCAGATTTTATTCTTATAGACGATAACGTCCACCCTCATCGAGCTCGTGGTCGACGATTTTCTCGTCGACCACGAGCTAAAGAGGAAGATATTCATCGAATGGAGTGACCACCCAGATCTGACCTCAATCCCATTGAGCATGAATGGAATGTCCTAAGGAGACGCATTGCAGCTCGCCAACCCCCTCCCAGAACACTCCATGAACTCTGAACAGCACTTGTCGAAGAGTGGTCATTATTCCCTCAAAATCTCATCAATACCCTCATAAACAATATCAGGAGTCTTTGCATGTGTGGGGCGGGGGTGGCTCAGTCGGTAGCGCGCCAGGCTCGTAATCTGTAGTTTCCAGGTTCGAGTCCCAGCTGGGTCAGCGTTGAGATTTATCTCCGCAAAATTCCCCGCCCTGCCCACGGTCAGTAGGGGACACCGATGGGCTTGGAAAGGCCGCCGTCCGTCGGATGGGACGTTAAGCCGTGACCCTGTGTGCGGGAGAGCCATACCCTGTGCACGTTAAAGAACACGCTGGATGGCCTTGACGGGAGGCTACCATCTGTCTCCCAACAGCTATTCCAGTGGGTCCCCTCCCCCAATCTTCTCTGAGCCTTCGGGGTCCATGTGACCTGGCCATTTAGCCCATGGTGTGCAAAAAAGTGCCGCTCAGAGGTAAAACAACCCAACCTTTGCATGAGCTGTATGATAGTCGAGGGGGGGGGGGGTGATCATACTACATATTAACATAGGCATGTCGTACGTAACACGCCTTAAGTATTTTTCCATGGATTGCTCCATGTTAACTGCACAATTATGATTTTAATGCATGCACATTATACGATTATGAATTTCTTCTGCTTGATTTACATTTATGAAATAATGGTAAAGAGTAATGTAATAATAAACCTCTACCAAATTGCATTTCCTTAAAATTACTTCGAGTTAAATACGAATTTATACATTATCCTTTAATTTTGAGCACCAGTGTATAATGGGAAATTAGAGACAAACAACATAATGGGGTTGGGTTGGGTTGTTTTACATCTGAGCGGCACTTTTTTGCACACCATGGGCCAAATGGCCAGGTCACATGGACCCCGAAGGCTCAGAGAAGGTTGGGGGAGGGGACCCACTGGAACAACTGTTGGGAGACAGATGGTAGCCTCCCATCAAGGCCATCCAGCGTGTTCTTTAACGTGCACAGGGTATGGCTCTCCCGCACACGGGGCCACGGCTTAACGTCCCATCCGACGGACGGCGGCCTTTCCAAGCCCATCGGTGTCCCCTACTGACCGTTGGCAGGGCGGGGATTTATGCGGAGATAAATCTCAACGCTGACCCAGCTGGGACTCGAACCTGGGAACTGCAGATTACGAGCCTGGCGCGCTACCGACTGAGCCACCCCGCCTCAATTTGAGGAAGTCGAATACACAAAGAAGCATATTATAGAGGGAATGGAGGTTCTCAATCAAATTTGGTCTCCACAATTCACCCCACCCACTGAGAAAAAAATAAGAGGGGGAGGATTTTCGCGGGGGTAAAACCAAAAACTTCATTGCCTTTGAAAACGAGACTTCCACATTCTCCACAGACAATATGCGATCTTCTAGATTAAAATTTTGAAAAGTTTAAAGTTCATAACAGTAAAAAAACTTATGCAAACTATAGAAATTAATAAATTTTAATATTTTTTTCAGTTAATAGTCTCTTTAAAGAGTTAAGTAATCATCCTGAAAAGTTGTATAAGAATTGGGTTGTTTTACCTCTGAGCGGCACTTTTTTGCACACCATGGCCTAAACGGCCAGGTCACATGGACCCCGAAGGCTCAGAGAAGGTTGGGGGAGGGTATCCACTGGAATGTTGGGAGAGAGATGGTAGCCTCCTGTCAAGGCCATCCAGCGTGTTCTTTAACGTGCACAGGGTATGGCTCTCCCACACACGGTGCCACGGCTTAACGTCCCATCCGACGGACGGCGGCCTTTCCAAGCCCATCGGTGTCCCCTACTGACCGTGGCCAGGGCGGGGAATTTTGCGGAGATAAATCTCAACGCTGACCCAGCTGGAACTCGAACCTGGGAACTACAGATTACGAGCCTGGCGTGCTACCGACTGAGTCACACCAGCCCCCACATAACGGGGATGATATTAACATCGGAAGAAATATTCACTGAGCTATTTATTTCTGCATTTTCACCCTCGCATTATAAAACATAAATTGTCCAGGTTTTTCAAAACTTTTTGCTAAAAAGCAATTTTTTTTAAAAACAATTGAGTTGTAGTTGAAGCATAATAAAAACAGCCCAAACAAGAGAAAAAAGATACGGATAAAATTTTATAGAATGTATTGGTTGGGTCCATAGTGGACTCCATCCATAATATGATGGTTAAGTATTGCTGCACACCCGTGTTCAAGCTTGGCTGAAAAGGGGCAACAGATGGGGGAAATAATAAACTTGGGGTCAAAATTGCGTTGTGACTTTAATTTGCTATGATCGTATTCAAATTTGGTTAGATATTTAATTTTTCCATTAATTCTTAATCCAGTTAATCATATTCTCTTAGATCTCAGACCCTGAAAACAGGAATCAAAATATTCAAAGAATGTGCAGAGTCACACTTTGTTTACTTTCTCATTAATTTATTGACATGCTCATATTTATTGATATTTCTCATTAGGTTGTTTTACCTCTGAGCGGCACTTTTTTGCACACCATGGTCTAAATGGCAAGGTCACATGGACCCCGAAGGCTCAGAGAAGGTTGGGGGAGGGGACCCACTGGAACAGCTGTTGGGAGACAGATGGTAGCCTCCCGTCAAGACCATCCAGCGTGTTCTTTAACGTGCACAGGGTATGGCTCTCCCACACACTACGCCACAGCTTAACGTCCCATCCGACGGACGGTGGCCTTTCCAAGCCCATCAGTTTCCCCTACTGACCGTGGCCAGGGCAGGGAGTTTTGCGGAGATGTCTCAACGCTGACCCAGCTGGGACTCGAACCTGGGAACTGCAGATTACGAGCCTGGCGCGCTACTGACTGTGCCACCCCCGCCCAAGACATTTCAGTTCTATTCAAGTTCTCCTAAACAGAGCAGGATCGGGGTGGGGAGTGGATGCCCCCTTTCAGATGCTAATAATGTTAAAAAACGCAAAAAAATTATGAATATTGATATTTCATGCATTTTTCAAGAATATTTTTAAAGACCTGCAAAATGGATGGGAGATGTTATATTGCATTGGAAATCCAGTCACGTTTTTGATTTCCCCCTCCATTTGCATTTTGAAAAAAAATCGAAGGGGGGAGGGGCTTCGATTTTTTTTCTAGATCCGAGTCTGCTCCTAAGGGTATATGTACCATAAGTTGAGAAATGCTGCCATACGCTATTACTAGGTGAAAGAGTTCTCTTATTTTTGCAACGAAAGTGCATTTTATGTCATTAACTTACTATTTCTGGAAAGCTCAATAATATTTTGAGTATCTCTTAAGATAAATAAAAAATTAATAAATACCTGCTCAAGTAGCTGCTTGCCACAGAGGTCTGACAGGAGCCTGTCAGTTTATAAGATAACCATTCAAAATTTTGAAATTGAATGGATTGAAAATGAGTTCTCAATCCATTCAATAAATAAATAAATACCCCCTCAAGCAGCTGCTTGCCACAGAGGTCTGACACGAGCCTGTCAGTTTATATGCCATAGTAGAAGGTCTTTGAGGATGGCAGTACCATAGCAGAAAAACGACACAAACAGCTATGCCTTACTTGGGGCTCGAACCCAGGTCCCTTAGATCAGTAGCCAAGCACGCTAACCACTCGGCCATGGGAAGTCATTCTAAAAGTTGACCTTCGATAAGTAAACGGTCGGAAACACATGATTCACCGAAACACAAATAGGGAATAAACCTTTATTAGAAAGAACAAAGTAACATTTTCTCTGATATTGACTAGGTACTGACAAAATCCCGCATTTGCAGTGTACATTTCTTTGGCACTTTAAGTATAGAGTTTCATAGAGAAAGTCGTGTCCCCTGTTTTCTGAAGTGGCATTTTATGAACGACCTTTGTGAAGGAGTTTTTTTTCTCTTCACCAAGTTACATGAATTAAAAAACTCTGGATACTAAAGTGCAATGGACATCGATAGAATATGTTTGGTATCACGATTGAGTAATTGCTGATTTCATTCTTGCTGACATTTTCAAACACGACTGCATAAACAGATAATAAGGACTTTAAAACCGATCCTCACGACCAAAAGTTCTTGGATAAACCTTAGGTATGCTAACGGAGAATAAGAGGGTGCACGACGACAATTTTCCTGCTGCCAACTTTGGGCCAGAAGTTTAACCGTGAGCCCAGTTTGAACAAAATGGCGGTTGTTTAGTAGTACTGTCGCTCAAAAAAGTATCTGAACAAGGCAAGAGTATTTTTCTTAATAAAATTAATAATATAATGTAGTAACTATCATGTAAACTGGGAGGCATGGATTCGAATCCCACCCATCGGCGAATCAGTTTTACATTAAAAATATATTTTATATATCTTAATGTAAAATAAAATATATCTTAATATAAAATAAAATATATCTTAATATAAAATAAATAAACAAGATAAAATAAAATGTAGTGTTTATAGATCATTGGCGTTTAAATAGGAAAATAATTTTTTTTAGCTGTTGGAAATCTGAAAAAATGGGAAAGCATAATACGAATAAATTTTTAATGTCAGGTGTAGTATAAAACACAACTTTAATTTTTAACATTTCTAAACAATTCTTCCAAGAACTTTTTGTCGAGTTTACTAAAAATAAGTGCTACTTTGACATTTAAATATTTCTTTTAAGCATTAAATATGCATTGCATTATTCAGATGAAAATCCTAATATATATGAGTTGAAATATTAAATAATAATAACAACAAAGTAGACATTTATTCGGAGGATATTTAGAGAATTTATCTTTTGAAAAAATGAGATTAGGCATTCGGTTTTCTGATGAAAATCCTAATATGTTTGAGTTGAAATATTAAATTTTACTAATAACAAAACACATTTTTTTCCCGACGATATTTAGAGAAATTTATTTTCTGGGAAAAAAGTAGTGAGATTAGGCACAGTTTAATATAAATTTTGGCAATTAGCGACATTATGGAAGAAATGAGCTGCCAAATGTTTTATCAATTAAAATATTGCAGTAAGGTATCATATTCAATAAAGTATTATCGTGTTCTATAAGATTTTGAGTCGTCCTAGAAAATGACTTAAAATACTAACAAGAAAAATGTGTTGTCAACATCTAATCACCAGATCATATCACCTTAATCATAAGTTTCTGTTGTTGTATAATTGAAAACACTGAAGTATAAAAATTTCAATTCTGTTTTAAACTTTTAAGTTTCGTAACTAAAGCGAAAACCATTTCATATATTCATTCCATTGTAAAACAGCTGCAGTCTCGCAGAACTGAAAGATGATCACATGCAATATTATCTTTCTTATACATTTTCCTCTAAAATAAGTTGTGCTAAAATTTTACGTTTAAGAATTGTTCATATTAACGATTTGATTATTGGTTCTCCTATTTTCCATGAACGGCTGCTTTCAAATATTGTGACAAATAGCGTAGAAATAATAAACGATTTTCTTTAGAATTTTATACTTCCCTATTGAAAAGTATGTTTTTAAACATGGGAGTTGGTAAGAATTGTACTTCGAGAGGAAGTAAATTTTTTCCGTATTGAAAATCAAATTCAAATGTATAAAATTGCGCATTTATTCATCCAACATTGTATATTATAATTAGCAAGTTGAAAGAATTTATTAGACTTTTAGAATGGTTTAATAGATAAGATAAAATTTGAATTCTTAAAAATCTAGAGGGGGTGAGGTTCAAATGGTCCAGCTGCTGATGTCCATAGATTTAAAGCTAATTTATAAAAGCAAAAGAAAAATGCATTTCGACGTTAGGCCTACAGCCATTCATTAACATTTAATGAAAGATCTGTACCTCTTTCAGCAAGAGAGACGGAAAGGGATTGCGATGTACAGTCGCTCAAAAAAGTATCCGGACACTACAGTTGATTACAGAATTCAGAAAAAATATCTGGCAACGATTTTTTTAGAAATTAGTGATCTGGCAACCTTCGTGTCACGTGACACGAAGGTTGCCAGACTTCGTGTCACGTGACACGACGTCTGGCAACCTTCGTGTCAACCCCAAGATCACTGATTAGTGATCTGGCAACCTTCGTGTCACGTGACACGAAGGTTGCCAGATCACTAATTTCTAAAAAAATCGTTACCAGATATTTTTTCTGAATTCTGCAATCAACCATAGTGTTCAGATATTTATTTCAGCGACACTACAGAAAAATTAAACATTTTCGTATTTTGCCTACTGCAAGTGTTTTATAAATAACTAGGAGTACAAATATTAATCATGACAAATGTCGAAATGTAACATTAAACAATTCAAAGCTACCTGTACTTTTATATTATTGTTTTTCATAATATTTTAATTTATTTTTTATTTTGACGATATATGAGATCTTTTTTACATTTATTAATATTATTCAGCAGCTAGCTTTAAGCAGGTCCGTTATACTTATGAATAGAATTTCGTCGCAAAAATGTTAAATGCTTACTCTAGTGGCATTTCAAGTCGTCTCAATGATTGCTTAAAATGCTAAAGTTAGTAGTCATTTTGGTAATTGTGTAGGATAGGGGTTCTCAATGTGGTGTACACGGGAAAATATTTTGGGGTACGCCGTGAGAGCCCAAAATTCGCTAGATCTAGAAACAAAGTCGCTAAGCTGGCAACACTGCTATTGGTATTTCATCTTTAACTGCTTTAAAAAATAAATATAGGAACAGGCTGGATGCTGAAAATGACTTGCGACTCTATCTTAGCAAGATAACCCCAACCATTGATAACTGTACAAACGTTGGGTTGGGTTGTTTTACCACATTGGTTGGGTTTTTGCACACCATGGGCTAAATGGCCAGGTCACATGGACCCCGAAGGCTCAGAGAAGGTTGGGTGAGGGGACCCACTGGAACAGCTGTTGGGAGACAGATGGTAGCCTCCCGTCAAGGCCACCCAGCGTGTTCTTTAACGTGCACAGGGTATGGCTCTCCCGCACACGGGGCCACGGCTTAACGGCCTATTCGACGGACGGCGGCCTTTCCAAGCCCATCGGTGTCCCCTACTGACCGTGGGCAGTTTTGGGGAGATAAATCTCAACGCTGACCCAGCTGGGACTCGAACCTGGGAACTACAGATTACGAGCCTGGCGCGCTACCGACTGAGCCACCCCCGCCCCTGTACAAGCGTAAACAAGCGCAACCATTTCACCGATTACCCAATAAATGTTTATAATTTTATAAGATTTGTTAAATTGTTTATATCATTTTTTGTGTTTATCGATATATGTAATTTACGATTACAAAACTTAATGTGTATATACATATATGTTTTATTTGATTCCCATTATTATACTATAACTATAGTTTTATCTATCTATACAAGGGATACGCCAGTTACATACACATTTCAAGGGGGTACGTAAAGTATAAAAAATTGAGAATCACTGGTCTAGGAAAACTTACCGGTGATGTCATTTTCTCCCTAAAAATTAGTCCGTGAAAGTACGGTCCTTACTTAAGTCGATTTTTACGTAGGTTGGAATTTGATCCCACTCATCAATCTCCCATATAGACCTATACTATAATCAAGTGTTAGATCTTACGCTGTTTCTTAGTAATGAATGTATTTGAAGTGGTCGTTAGTGTAAATATTGTTTTTCTCATGATCAACATCCTTTATTATCGTATTTAGTGTGGACACCGAGTCAAGCACTATGAGTTGGGTTGTTTTACCTCTGAACGGCACTTTTTTGCACATCATGGGCTAAATGGCCAGGTTACATGGACCCCGCAGGCTCAGAGAAGGTTGGGGGAGGGGACCCACTGGAACAGCTGTTGGGAGACAGATGGTAGCCTCCCGTTAAGGCCATCCAGCGTGTTCTTTAACGTGCACAGGGTATGGCTCTCCCGCACACGGAGCCACGGCTTAACGTCCCATCCGACGGACGGCGGCCTTTCCAAGCCCAATGGTGTCCCCTACTGACCGTGGGCAGGACGGGGAATTTTGAGGAGATAAATCTCAACGCTGACGCAGCTGGGACTCGAACCTGGGAACTACAGATTACGAGCCTGGCGCGCTACCGACTGAGCCACTCCCGCCCTCAAGCACTATGAACAATAAGCTTTGTCCATTTCATCATCAATTTCAGTGCGTTTAAAAATCAGTTGAGCACTCTTATCATCGCCTTTCCTATTTCTAGTCATGATTACAGCGCTAAACAGTCTTAACAACAATTTTTTTTTTAAATACCAGAATTCCGTGGATCTTGTGTTTTGTGGCGACTACAACAGGAGAACGGAAGGAAGCATCACGTGAGAGCCATATAGGTTGCGAGAGATTCTACCGCAAACACAAACCTAAATAAGTTTGAAGAAATATGATAATGAGTTTGCCACAGCAGTAGCACGTTATAGCGTAACATAAAATTATTTCTAAAATTTAACATTTGAGTTAAGGAAAAAGCTGCTAAATCCGAGTTTAGGGTTGGGTTGTTTTACTTCTGAGCGGCCCTTTTATGCACACCATTGGCTAAATGGCCAGGTCACATGGACCCCGAAAGGGTTGGGTTTACTTCTGAGCGGCACTTTTTTTGCACACCATGGGCTAAATGGCCAGGTCATAGGGACCACGAAGGCTCAGAGAAGGTTGGGGGAGGGGACCACTGGAACAGCTGTTGGGAGACAGATAGTAGCCTCCCGTCAAGGCCATCTAGCGTGTTCTTTAACGTGCACAGGGTATGGCTCTCTCCCATACACGGGACCACGGCTTAACGTCCCATCCGACGGACGGCGGCTTTTCCAAGTCCATCGGTGGGCCTAATAATAACCGTGGGAAGGGCGGGAGTTTTGCGGAGATAAGTCTCAAACGCTGACCCAGCTGGGACTCGAACCTGGGAACTACAAATTGCGAGCTTGGCGCGCTACCGACTAAGCCACCCCCGCCCCAAATCCGATTTACGTAGGTCGAGTATTACGTTAGTCGGGAAGTGCCTGTAGACGAAATCTCGAAACAAAACTATTATCCCCACAGGTGCCAGTTGCAACAAGTTTTTTTTTCCCAGAAAAGAAAGCTAGAACACTTAAAGCGAGGGAAACAACCTTAATAGAAGCAAGCAAAACTACTTTATATACCACGGATGTTTAGCCTTAATAAAATTTTTGTTAATTCCATTATTAATAATGACCTATAAGTGGTTCCTGATTTATGTTTGCCTGTTTTCATTTTATCAATTTACCACAATTTTAGCTTCCTCAAATACGTTGAAAACAAGTCTCTTTTACACAATTACTGTAATTTTCACAAAACGCCCGAAATACTACATTTTATGGCTGCCATTTTATTGAAGATAAATCCGCTTACGCATTATATGTAAAAAAAAAAACTTATCTGGTAGCCGCATTATAAAAAAAAATCAGAAAAAAAAATGTATTTGTAGTTTTTTTTTTTATAATGCAGCAGGCAGTTTTTACAAAATTTAGGGCACTATCAGCCGTCCCGTGGCCGAGTGGTTAGCACGTTTGGCTATTGATCTAATGGGATCGGGTTCGAGCCCTGGGTAAGGCATGGATGTGTGTCGTTTTTCTGCTGAGGTCCTGCCATCCTCTCAGATCTTCTACTATGGCATATAAACTGACAGGCTCCTGTCAGACCTCTGTGGCAAGCAGCTGCTTGAGGGGGTATTTAATTAATGAAATTAAAATTTAATTTAAGGGCACTATCAGAGCTCTAAAGCAGTGTTTCCCAGAGGCGAAGCTAGGCTTTTGGCGCCCTTGGCAAATTTGTAATTGTCCGCCATTGTTCAGTTATTGATAAAAAAAATACACGTTACTTGTATTATATATATTTATTGTCATTATTTTAATAACGTTACATGAATAAATATTAATTGCACATAAATAATTGCAAAAGAAATTGCAATTAATTATGCAAGTAATTATTTTTTAAAGTAATTTAATTTTTCCTATTTTTTCGTTGGCGAAATCGTTAATAATCTCATTAAAATTAATTTTTTGATTCAGTTCTCGCTCGATTGATAGGAAAGAAAGTGATGATGTACGCTCCTGTCCTGATGTTGATCTTAAACAATCCCGGGGTTTATAAACATAATAATTCAATACAATGTACAAATTACGAACTCTCGTCAAAAGGAAACGATACCTATGTAACAGAATTTTATTTTGTAACGGCATGATTTGTAAAAGCAATGTGAACAGTTGGAAATTGCGCCCCAAAGCTGTTTTATGGCATGCGCGGTGCAGGGGGAGGGGAGGGGGGAGACAGCTAATCAGTGGCGGCTCGTAGCTAAAATTAGTGGGGGTGCTGCTCCAGAAAATTTTTAGCCTTTGTTTTAAAATTGTGTAAAACTACCTTCAACCAGCACGCCAGGGTCGGCACTGCGGGAACGACAGTGCTCTCTCTTCCCTGCAGCCTCGCGTGTAGCTTCCTATGTGCGCATGCGCACAACAGTCAAACACCTCGCCGTTAATACTGTGAAGCGCACAGTTCCATACAAAGGTTTTTGTATATTTTTCATAAACTGGGGGATGGCTACTGACATTAAGCTTAAGGATTATATATTGTACAAGTATAAAGAAAGAATTAAAGAAAAAAGGACTCATTATATTAAATGTTATCGATAATATCAAGTTGAAATTGGGGGTGCTGTAGTTCCACAGTGCCTATACGCGAGCCGCCACTGCGGCTAATTATCCGCCGATAAAAGGAAAAAATATTTTTGTAGGAAATAACGAAAATCTATAATATGCCGTCTTGATGATACGACGGTATAAACAATACCTATTAAATTCAACGAACTACGGGCAGCTAATCATACGTCAGATATCGTGGAACGGTTCGTGCTGCCCCAGCATCGCCCTCTGATTCCGGCGCCCTTGGCAACTGCCCCGATGCCAGCACCTTCCTACGCCTCTGGTGGTTCCTAACGTTTTTTGTTCCACGAACCCCTTTCAACCAAAAAAATGTGTTGCGAACCACCAGGGTAATATTGACTAATAAAAGCTCCAAATTAAAATTTACATTATAATATTATAATTAAAAAAATTTACTACCTATAACTATATACCTGATTATTTATTTGCTGCCTATAATTATATATATTAATAATAATACTTGATGATTAAAAGTCTTGAAATCATTTATTATTTTTATGTTGAACTATTTTAAACGTTTTTCTTATCCATTGTACTTTAGAGTAACAATTTAACAGAAATTAAATCCAATAAAAAAAACACCATCTACGAAAGCCGTGTTTTCATTACTTCAAATGCAAAATATAATTTTAAGATTTTTTTAAATAAAAAATTTAAGGCATAAATTCCTTTGACCCTCATTGAAGCTCTGCGATATGAACTGCACGATACGAATTAAAACACTGCTTGAGGGCGCCACTTACGTCCTTTTCAAAGCTGCACTTTCTTTCCTCATATATTCTTTGTCTGAATGGTAGAAGATGTTATTTAAATTCGACTTTACATAAAAATTCAAAACACAGTATATTTGAGAAAGCTGACAAATGACGTTACCAATAAGTTGAAAAACCTGCTAAGTTAGGTTTGGGTCACATAAACTGGATTTTTCCGGTTCTATGTAAAACACAGATACATGAACTCTGCAGTTCCTATGAACTGGAAAAATTTAGGTTTATCAACTGTCAATTTTGTAGGGTACGCTTTTTTGAGCATATGGAGAAAGACTTAAGTTTATCAACTGTCAATTTTGTAGGGTACGCTTTTTTGAGCATATGGAGAAAGACTTAAGTTTATCAACTGTCAATTTTGTAGGGTACGCTTTTTTGAGCATATGGAGGAAGACTTAAGTTATCAACTGTCAATTTTGTAGGGTACGCTTTTTTTGAGCATATGGAGAAAGACTTAAGTTTGATTAAAGAAAAAAAGATTTTACACAAAATTCAATTATCGGTGCAAAATCAATAGAAAAGTTGTGTAAAAATTAAACCAGTACGGGAACTGAAAGAGCCTTATTTTCCACTTAGATTTTGTTTAGCTCTGAGTCAGATTGTATAGAAGAATCAACACACTTGGATTTGCAATTCGTCTAACTTTTCAAGTGTTCATAAAGTTAAGTTTCACAAATTATGGATCTGAGTGTCTGTGATACCTTTTAGAAAACTTTAATATATATCTTTGTTTCCGACTATATGAATTCCAATATCATTTGTTGATTGTATATTCCCAACCTGAAAATAACACGATATATGAAATGGTTTTGTTAATATCTCAAAATAATAGTATTTGGCAGAAGCTTATTTTCGATTCAAATAAACTTATAGAAACTCATAATACTGAACTAAGTATTCAATAGAAATCAGATATGTTTTACATTAGTTACAGAAAGTAATTTATTCCATTTTAAGGTACGTACCTACACCAAGGCGTGAATTGATACTTCCAGCAATACTGGAAACTGAAGATTAATCAGTTAATTTTTACGAATAATGTTGAAATAGACTGATATGTATAAACAGTTTGATTGGGTTATCAACTTTCCTTATTAATATAAACTGCATTCATACTAGAACTGAGACACCGAGAAATTTTATGAGCAAGTTAAACCTTTTAGCGTTCATGGAAAAAAAAACAAACTTTTTTTGAGAAAATATTTAAATAACATTTTATTGCATTTCTTAAAATTTTTATTGGTTGTGTCTATTTTTTTCTTTAGGCGTGTTGTAAAAAATATATAGAGGAATTTGAACACGTCAATACATGATTAATGAATTCATATTATTTATATTTAAAAATATTGGTTGGCACGCGTGGAATAACACATAGATGTTCCTTTTTGGCACACCAATAATTAAAATTTATTTTCCATCCACAGTTTAAACATCTCTTAAAATGATTTTAATTTTATGACCATTAACTATTTTAAACTGAAGTTTGAGAAAGGACTTATGTGTTGTTTATGGACAAAATATCGAACATAATTTGTCCAAGATATCAACAGACATACTAAATGCTTTCTGATAAATTTTTGGCTATTTCAGTGCTTTCTACATACCTTAAATTAGTGATCATGCGGATTTTAATGGTCGGTACACAATTTCTTTTTACTTTCAAAGGCCTATAAAAATAGATGTTATATTAATAATTTATACGTCTATAATATGCTTAATAACAGTAAATATGCAGAATACTTTTCAAGTGGCAATCACATAACACTCGTTTCTTGTTCTTTCAATATCTAGTGTCGTATAACAGATGTTTAAAAGAAATCCTGATGAAAACATAATGACTAGAAAAAACATCGATATATTATTAGTGCATAAAGTTGTCTTTCTTTTTACATGTTTGTACTTTGCTGCTACATAAGATATCCCACATGCGTCTACAAAAAGAGAATGAACTAAAATCATAAATGGTAGTTTGTAACACATATATATATTGTACAGGTGCTCCAGAAAGCATTTGAATAATTCTATGTGCATAGTCTATTTCCAAAGATAGTTATTTTTATGTAAATAATAGTCTTCTTATAGAGCATTAAAAAAATGCAAATTTTCTAATTCTCACATCATGGTGACAGAGTATTGATATTAAGGAAAAAAATCTATAGATGATAACTATGTCCATAGATTTAGCGAAAGATTACTGGAATAAAGATTCTAACATAAATACAAGGCAACAATAAAGCGTTATTCGTAGGTACAGTCGCTCAAAAAAGTATCCGAACGCTATGGTTGATTACAAAATTCAGAAAAAATATCTAGCAACGATTTTTTTAGAAATTAGTGAATTTCGTGTCACGTGACACCAAGGTTGCCAGATCACTAATTTCTAAAAAAATCCTTGCCAGATATTTTTTCTGAATTCTGTAATCAACCATAGCGTTCGGATACTTTTTTGAGCGACTGTACAGGCCCGTGTTATCCAATAAGACCTATGGAAAATTTTTGACCATGTTTAATTCATTGAATGAAGAGTGATTAAATCAGCTGCTAAAGCCTCTTACCATTTTGCCATCTGAGAAATATTGTTCAACATAATCTCGATCCCCCATCAACTTGTCGAAATCGATATACCCATAAAAATGCATCCTCCACAGGGTGTACGAAGCAAAAATGCCCAGGTTCTAAAAGGACATTAATGAGGCGTTGGTGTGATGTCTTTTGATTTGGCGTTTTGCATCAGGATAATTACAAGTTCAGAGAGAACAATTGCTGCTCTGATCTAAATGGGGAATTTTTTTCATAAAATTAAAATATATTTACGCTTTAAAATCAATATTTAAAGCGTAATTTTATTGTTAGGACAGGTTGCAATTATCAACAAATATTTCTAGAAAGATGCTTCAACATTTTACGATAAAAAATGAAATGTACGTTGGCAACAGTTTTGAACTTAACAACAAGAAGTAAATATCATTACTTTCTGGATGGTCTGTACAGAAAGTGTCCCTAAATTCCTTTTATTCTTAGAAAAACAGTTCTTGCAAAACTGTCTCGTCATTAATTTCATTCTAATCAGATTAAAAGTTTTCATTGTCAAAATTAAATGCGCAAACAAATAAAAGAGAAAATCGGGACACTAAAATATACATTAGATCTTGTCATATAGTAATGAATATTATACATAATAATGATAATATAAATATTCACCATAATGACTCATTAAATATATTTGTATATTACAAATGATTAATATATATATATCAAGCAGAGGAGCCATAATAAATGCGTGAATAAATAATTCTTTGAAAACCATGATTTTTTTTTTAACACGAATCTCTTGGCTAGAAAATAGATGAATATAATGCTTTGGTCCATTTGGAACTCTGGTCTATGGATATATATACAAGTAAATGTGTCATTACTTTGACCGTGAAATCACCAACTTTGGCGACCAAAAAACCGCCAGTAGAGACGAAATGGAATGAAATTCTTTAACTCCTTTTATGTGATTCTAATGACTTCTAAAATGATTCTAAAGTGGTCCTTAGGATGTCGTCGTTTTGGACTATGTCTGAGTAAAAATTCATAACTAATATGATGAGGCGAACGTTTGAATTAAACTTAAACATTAGTCCTATGGCAATGAATATGATATTTTCTTCAGTTTTGTTGACACATCACGAATGTCAATCTGATGATTCTTCTTCATCTTAAATGAAACATTCTAACTTTGCTGCCAACTTGTGTTCCATTTCAGCGTTTTTGTAAACTTCCACTGCCTAGATAGGGAAGAAAAATATTTATAGTCACATAATTCATTCAATGGAGAAGTCAAAATTTCAAAAAATCTACATATTTCATATCCAAATTATATATGATTATGTTATTAATAATTTTTGGGAAGGATTTACATGTTCCTCTTTGTAAGGGTCGATACAATAAGCGTGAATCGTTTTCAATTATTGAAAAGATTAACTTCAAAATCGTCTGGGTTGGGTTGTTTTACCTCTGAGCGGCACTTTTTAGCACCATGGGCTAAATGGCCAGGTCACATGGACCCCGAAGGCTCAGAGAAGGTTTGGGAGGGGACCCACTGGAACAGCTGTTGGGAGACAGATGGTAGCCTCCCGTCAAGGCCATCCAGCGTGTTCTTTAACGTGCACAGGGTATGGCTCTCCCGCACAAGGGGCCACGGCTTAACGTCCCATCCGACGGACGACGGCCTTTCCAAGCCCATCGGTGTCCCTTACTGACCGTGGGCAGGGCGGAGAATTTTGCGGAGATAAATCTCAACGCTGACCCAGCTGGGACTCGAACCTGGGTACTACAGATTACGAGCCTGGCGCGCTACCGACTGATCCATCACCGCCCCGTTCTGTTGTTACTAGCTGGGACTCGAACCTGGGAACTACAGATTACGAGCCTGGCGCGCTACCGACTGAGCCATCCCCGCCCCTCAAAATCGTCTGGAGACTGTAAATCATCAAAATTATTCAGTGTGGAAGTATATGTCTTTATTTTTGAATAATTTTGCTTTGATGAAGGCCTTGGTCTGATCAGGCCACAAAATTGGAAAGTAACTAAATTGATAAATAATGTTAATAATATTGATTTACCTATATAAAATTTGATTTTCACATGTACCACCCCCTTTTTTGGGGCTGGGGTGGCTCAATCGGTAGCGCGCCAGGCGAGTAATCTGTAGTTCCCAGGTTCGAGTCCCAGCTGGGTCAGCGTTGAGATTTATCTCCGCAAAACTCCCCGTCCTGCCCATGGTCAATAGGGGACACCGATGGGCTTGGAAAGGCCGCCGTCCGTCGGATGGGACGTTAAGCCGTGGCCCCCTGTGCGGGAGAGAGCCATACCCTGTGCACGTTAAAGAACACGCTGGATGGCCTTGATGGGAGGCTACCATCTGTCTCCCAACAGCTGTTCCAGTGGGTCCCCTCCCCCAACCTTCTCTGAGCCTTCGGGGTCCATGTGACCTGGCCATTTAGCCCATGGTGTGCAAAAAAGTGCGGCTCAGAGGTAAAACAACCCAACCCAACCCCTTTTTCTGTATTCACTTAATACTCTTAGCAGGAAACTAAGAGAAAAAAAGGGGGGGGGGGCGCAGGGGATACTCAGCAGGTAGCCCGCCAGTCTCACAATTTGTAGTTCCCATGTTTGAGTCCCACCTTTGAGATTATTTATGCCAGAAAAATTCCCCCTCCCCCCGCCTTTGGTAAATAAGGACACGGATGGGCTTCGAAAAGCCATCGTTCGTCGGATGGGGCCTTCCCTAAAAAGAAGCTGTGAACGTTAAAGAGCACGCTGCATAGTCTTGATGGGAGGCTACCATTTGTCTCCTAAAAGGTGTCCATTGGGTCATCTTCCCCCAACCTTCTCTGAGCCCTTGTGGTCGTTGTGAGCTATTCATTTAGCTCATCACATGCAAAAAAGTTTCCTCTAAGCCCCTACCTAACCCGGTCCAGGGTTTGGTATATTTAAATTATTGCAGGATGAATTTCGCCTTTTTGGACTTACCTATGTCGTATGTTTTGAGATGCAGCTCATTTGTAACAGTTCTGAATTAAGGGTTTGGTTGTTTTACCTCTGAGCGGCACTTTTTTGCACACCATTGGCTAAATGGCCAGGTCACATGGACCCCGAAGGCTCAGAGAAGGTTGGGGGAGGGGACCCACTGGAACAGCTGTTGGGAAACAGATGGTAGCCTCCCGTCAAGGACCATCCAGCGTGTTCTTTAACGTGCACAGGGTATGGCTCTCCCGCACACGGAGCCACGGCTTAACGTCCCATCCGACGGACGGCGGTCTTTCCAAGCCCATCGGTGTCCCCTACTGACCGTGGGCAGGGCGGGGAATTTTGCGGAGATAAATCTCAACGCTGACCCAGCTGGGACTCGAACCTGGGAACTACAGATTACGAGCCTGGCGCGCTACCGACTGAGCCACCCCCGCCCCATTCTGAATTAAGGAATACACACTGTATCTTAACATATTCACTATAATAGCATCCTTTATGAAGAGACTTCAAAATGAGTAGGAGAAATTAATTCTTACGTTTTCCATGTCTTTGCCGAGGTCCTGCAATTGCTTCTCGTGAACTTTCCTCAATTTCTCTCTCTCCTTGCTTTGCTTGAGAGCAGCTGACTTCCGCTCCTCGATGAACTTTTTCGTATTGTTGCTGTTCTTTTCTCGAAGCCTCCTGAAAATGGGAAACCAATGAAATGAGGTCCATCAGTCGCATCTTATAAATAAAAAATAATAAATACCCCCTCAAGGAGCTGCTTGCCACAGAAGTCTGACAGGAACCTGTCAGTTTATATGCCATAGTAGAAGGTCTGTGAGGATGGCAGGACCTCAGCAGAAAAACAACACACACACACACATCCATGCCTTACCCGGGGCTCGAACCCAGGTCCCGTAGATCAGTAGCCAAGTGCGCTAACCACTCGGCCACGGGACGGCTATAATAAATACCCCCTCAAGCAGCTACTTGCCACAGAAGTCTGACAGGAGCCTGTCAGTTTATATGCTATAGTAGAAGGTCTGTGAGGATGGAAAGACCTCAGCAGAAAAACAACCCACACATCCATGCCTTATCCGGGGCTCGAACCCAGGTCCCTTAGATCAGTAGCCTAGCGCGTTAACCACTCGGCAATTCATCTCGTAGTCAGCTAAACACTTAGAACTTAGATCCTATTATATAATTGATTATAATAGGACTAAGATCCTATTATAATGAATAAAAATCTCCTACGACGGTTTTGAGTATCCACAGTTAATAACATTCATACTATACTCGTGATATTCAGCCTTGAGAATTAAAGAAAATTTGAGCTTATATAATACATGTGATGGGTGTCGACAGGAAATCTTCCAGGTTGCGAATGGGGTGACAAAATTGTTTCAATGTGGGGCAAAAGTACAAACCGCTGTTTCAAGATAGAAAAATTTTCGATCTAGCTTGTTCATTAATGATTACAGTTGTTAATTCAACAAAAAAATTAATAAAAATAAATACTCCCTAAAGCAGTTGCTTGCTACAGACGTCTGACAGGAGCCTGTCAGTTTATACGTCATAGTAGAAGGTCTGTGTTGGGTTGTTTTACCTCTGAGCGGCACTTTTTTGCACACCATGGGCTAAATGGCCAGGTCACATGGACCCCGAAGGCTCAGAGAAGGTTAGGGGAGGGGACCCACTGGAACAGGTGTTGGGAGACAGATGGTAGCCTCCCGTCAAGGCCATCCAGCGTGTTCTTTAACGTGCACAGGGTATGGATCTCCCGCACACGGCGCCACGGCTTAACGTCCCATCCGACGGACGGTGGCCTTTCCAAGCCCATCGGTGTCCCCTACTGACCGTGGTCAAGGCGTGGAATTTTGCGGAGATAAATCTCAACGCTGACCCAGCTGGGACTCGAACCCGCTCAGAGGTAAAACAACCCATCTCATATACCAATATTTATTTAAAGAAACGTTTTAATATAAGAACATATTAAACATTTAATATAAGAATATTTAATATAAGAACATATATAAAAAATATAATCAGTGCTAATATTGACACTGCAAATCTTCAGCCAGCTTATAATTCGGCAGGTAACGTCGTGTTATTTAGGCAGCTTTCTAAATTGGAATTGGTGTTTTAATTTCATGTTTGAAAAAAGTGATTCACACGGACACATTGAAGCACAGTAAGAAAACATTTTTAGGACAGTTTTTCTTAATGAGGTTTAACTTTCTACCTCAACTAAATTTCGACGGGTGACTGATGAACGTGCGTTGTCTACCTCTGATCTGAATATATTCAGTGATAGAATTATCCAACTGACTAATTAACGCCAAAATTTTCATTTCTATCGCTTTATAGAATTCCATTTACCAAGTTTTATTATCAAAAGAATTCCTGCTAATAAATACTCCCTCAAGCAGCTGCTTGCCACAGAGGTCTGACAGGAGCCTGTCAGTTTATATGCCATAGTAAAAGGTCTGAGAGGATGGCAGGACCTCAGCAGAAAAACAACGCAGACATTCAAGCCTTACCCGGGGCTCGAACCCACGTCCCTTAGATCAGTAGTCAATAGAGCAAACCACTCGGCCACCTGCACCGTGTATTAATAACTATAGTACAAAATATAGAGCTTAGAATTCTACTTTTTTTTTGCTTAGCAACATAGGAGATGGATTATTTCCCTACAGAGTTGGGTTGTTTTGGATTATTTCCCTACAGAGTTGGGTTGCGGAGATAAATCTCAACGCTGACCCAGCTGGGACTCGAACCTGGGAACTACAGATTACGAGCCTGACGCGCTACCGACTGAGCCACCCCCGCCCCATTTTCCTACAGAAGTTACTGCTTCCTCTTGGAGCAGGAAATGTGAACAACACACAAAGGAAAGCATGTTGGGAATCCAGAATGCGTGCTTCCAACAAGAGAAACTTTATGGCCAACAGAGTGTGGGAAACTGAAACCCATAATGCCCTTTAACATTTCACAAAGGATTCCTCTGCAGCAGAATCATCGAAATCGCTCGGTGAGTTCTTTATCTGCACGGATTGATAATGGTGCATTGTTAGAAATGTGTTGCACTCTTCCGGGAAATGCAGGAGGTCGTCTCCACTGCAAAACTTTTAAGTCTGCACAAAACACATTTCAGGAAAAAAAAAAGTTCGACTCTTAAAAATATTGCTCTCTTATTTACATTGGTGTTTAAAATGCGGGCGGGGATGGCTCAGTCGGTAGCGCGCCAGGCTCGTAATCTGCAGTTCCCAGGTTCGAGTTCCAGCTGGGTCAGCGTTGAGATTTATCTCCGTAAAATTCTCCGCCCTGCCCACGGTCAGTAGGGGACACCGATGTGCTTGAAAAAGGCCGCCGTCCGTCGGATGGGACGTTAAGCCGTGGCCCCGTGTGCGGGAGAACCATACTTTGTGCACATTAAAGAACACACTGGATGGCCTTGATGGGAGGCTACCATCAGTCTCCCAACAGCTGTTCCAAATTTCTCTGAGCCTTCGGAGTTCTTGTGACCTGGCCATTTCGCCCGTTGTGTGCAAAAAAGAAAAGTGCCGCTCAGGGGTAAAACAACCAACCAATGAAACTAAATTTTCAAACCATCTCCGACCCTAAATCTTGGATACGTGTCTATCCCGCATTTGTCTTTTTTGTGGGCCATGTGAATTTTCGGTGACCACAAATTACTTCTCTGTATCTGTGCGCGTATTTTCGTCTACCCTTAAGCATAAACTGGAAGGAGAGCTGTGTACCAATCCCCAGTGATGATGCACAGAACCGACCAGGTCTAACACCTAATGTCCGACCCCGCCTTCTGTTGGTGCAGGCCGTTAGTACCTTTCAAAAGATATATTCTCTTTTGGAAGGGAACGGAAGGGGAGGGCTGCCAGTTCAGTATGGCCTACTGATCTGGTCATCTATGGCCACTTTTTTCTTTTTTTTTTCAACCCTGCTGAGGAGTGGTTAACTTCACAGGGTCCTGGTGCTGACCATTTATACCTACTAGACTGGACTTGTTTATGGATTTGAGCTTGATTATGGATTCTGGACTTGCTGTACTGGTCTGTTGAGGGAGAATCTGCCACTGTGGTTTCTGTTTGCTTTCTGGGTTACCAGCTCTAAGTGAACAGAGGCATGGGATACCTTATATCAGCTGGTGGATAATCCTAATCAGAGGCCATCGCAGGTACCTGAACCTTACTTAGCTAGTTGGGCATCGTCAAGCCTAAACTGGAGCAATGTGTCTCAGGCAGGCCATATGACTCTTGAAAAGTCCACTTGAGAAGGCGGTGCCTGATGTTCCTACAGCATCGGTGACTTCAGCCTTTAGCGGAGGGGGAACAGGTCTTTGTCCCATGCCTGCGATCAGGGGGCTGTTTGATATTGTTGGCCCTACCTATCTCAATAAAACTAGTTTCTTTAAAAATCCTACTAATCATTTTCTCTCTGCAGGAACGTGGAACGTGAGGACATTACATAGAGATTATTCTCTTGATGTCCTCACGCAGGAATTCCAGCGCTATAACCTAGATATTCTAGGCTTGCAAGAGGCAAGATGGACAGGTAAAGGTGAGATACTTAAAATAACTTTAAATTTCTCTTTACAGGGAGGGAGGATGGAAAGCATCACCAAGGCGTGGGTCTACTGCTCAGCAGACAACAGAATGTGCATGAGGATGAGAAGGATAGGTTTTACGGACAACTTCAGGATATTTTGAATTCTGTCAAGAAAGGAGATATTACCCTTGTTCTAGGTGACTTCAATGCCAAAGTTGGTACTGACTCTGACCTTTGGGGAGGAGTAATAGGCCCTTTTGGTATTGGTAGCTGCAATGGCAATGGGCAACGTCTCCTACAGGTAAGTAAACTCAATGGATTCAGAATAATAACACTTATTACAAACACCGCGAGATACATAAGTACACATGGGTTTCACCTGATGGGCTGCATAAGAATATGATTGATTAAATATTAATTAACAACAAATGGGCCAGTTCTGTTAGGAATACCAGGGCATATAGGGGAGCTGAAATTGGATCTGACCATTACCTTGTTAAAAGTGTCTTGCAACTTAAACTTAAAAAGTGTTGTACTAAAGTTAAAAATTTACCTTTAATACTGAAGCTTTGAAAGACCCAGTTATAGCTAAAGCTTACCATGATAGGTTACTTAGTCATTATGACAGTCATGGTTTGCTTATTACTACTGAAGTTGAGGAAGAATGGGGCCGTTTTAAGCAGGCTTTTTGGAAACTAACAGTACTCTTTAAGGAAAAAAGGAGCAGAGGAGACAGAATTATTTAAGTGATAAGGCACTTGAGCTTATTTCGGAAGAAGGAACTGCAGGTATGTCCTTAATCAGTACCCTACTAGTCCTAATAGAAAGGATTACAGAGAGCTTAATAAACGTGTAAAGGATCAGTTAGCTACTGATAAGAATCTCTGGCTTAATGGCTTGGCTGACAAAGTCGAGGAAGCAGTTAGACAGCACAACAGCAGAGAGCTGTACCAGATAGTTAATGTTTTTTGTGGTAGAAAACGGACAGGTATACAGGGATTGAAGGATAAACCAGGTAAGGTTATAGAAGAAGCATTTTGAGAAGATTGATAGAAGGTGAGGATTCTGTCATGGCTAGGTGGGCTGAGCATTTCAGTGATGTTCTAAACAATGTGGTTAGTTCTATTCCCATTGTTTGCAATGATGATAGATGCATTGGTGGCTTTAATTTTGGCCCTATAACACAATCTGAAGTTATTTTGGCTGTTTCTGAACTTAAACTTCATAAATTCCCAAGTGTAGATGAAATTACTACGGAAATGCTTAGAGCTGGGAATGTTTCTGTTACCATTTGGATGACTGAAATTCTGAATATCTTTTATGATAAAGGCATGGTTCCTAAGGATTTTACCAGAGCTATTTTTATCCCTATTTTCAAAAAAGGTGATCGCAGTTCTTGTGATAACTATAGGGGTATCAGCCTACTCTCTGTCCCATGTAAAGTTCTTTCCATGATTGTGCTTAATAGAATTAAGAATCTGATTGACAGTCAATTGCATGATGAGCAATGTGGATTCAAAAGTGGTAGGGGATGTGTGGATCAGATATTATCACTTAGGCAGATTCTTGAGAAATGTTTAGAGTTTCAGAAACCTTTGGTTGCTAGCTTTGTTGATTTCAAAAAGGCTTTCGATTCTGTTGATCTTCATAATTTGTGGTTGATTGGGGGATCATATGGTATACCAGACAAATTACTTAACATAATGAAAGCTCTATATAAAACACTGAGTCGTGTGTGAGAGTTGGTAAGGCTTGTAGCAATTGGTTTAGCATTACTTCTGGTGTTCGACAAGGGTGCATTTTGTCTCCTTTTCTCTTTAGTTTGGTTATTGATTATGTTATGCGAATTTAGCCTTAAATGGATTACAGATGAATAGGGATTGCTGCCGGGACTTTTAAGAACCTATGGAGAGTGTGGAGAAATAGGCGTATACACCTAAAGACTAAAATTAGACTGTATAATAGTTTGGTTCTTTCTAGGGTTAGTTATGGTAGTGAAACTTGGACACTTTGTAAACAAGATAACAGGAAACTTGATGCTTTTGATTCTAGATGCTTACGCAGTATCTTGGGTATGTGGTGGTTCAACTTTGTAACTAATGATGAGGTTAGACATAGGAGTTTGCAACCTTCTTTAAGCAGCATATTGTGCAGAGAGAGACTCCGTTGGTTTGGCCATGTTGCCCGTATGGATAATTATAGATTGGTGAATAGGGTTATGAACAGTGTGCCTAAAGGCTTCAGAAAGAAGGGGAGACCTAGGATGCGGTGTGCAGAAAATGTCAAATAGGACCTTGTTAGAATTGGTGTGCAGTGGCTGGATGCAGCAGATGTAGCTCAGGACAGATATGCTTGGAGAATTAAACTGCACGGTTTGGTTGGACCTCCGTAGCCCATGGTTGCTTGAGGATGATGATGATGATGATGATGGCCAACAATAACAAAGATCTGATTCAGTAGTTCGGAACGCGTGCACTAATCGCCCTAGGAGCTTTTAATTCCCTCATAGTTAAAATATTTCTTCAACTAATTTTATAGGAAAAAAATCATTTAATTTTCATGAAGGCTTAATGAAAGCTTCATGGTCTTTGATCATTTCTGTTCTTTTGATTTTCATTTTTCTGGAAAAAAAACATCACATCAGACATTTTCTCGATAAAAGAGAACGTTCCTATTCAATTCACCTGTAGATGACTTGAATATTCTTCCTAAATAGATATAAAAATATTTTTGCATTTGAACAACGCATTTCGTTGTATTCATGGTCAGAAACACATTCTTCAAAACCGCTAAGGCAGACCTGGACAAACTACTGCTCACCACTTCTTTTTGTGCGACCCGCGAGCATGATGACAAATAAATTTGTAAAAGAGAAAAAGAACGTAATGGAAGATAAGAACTTAAATTTCGGCGAATAATTTCTCATTAAAATAACTAATTTTAATAAAACTTTATTGTCTATGTTTCACTTTAAATTTCTTTTCTGAGTTCATTATACAGAGGTTATTGATTACATATTTCTTTGGCGGCCCGCCATTTCATTTCAGTTTTCTATGACGCACTTTAGCTAAAACGTTGTCCAGGCCTACTCTAAGGGGTTTAAGTTACTTTTCTGTCCAGACCTGCTCTAAGGGATTCAAGTATTTTCTTGTCGAGGCCTACTGTGAGGGGTTTCAGTTACTTTCTTGTCTAGACCTACTCTAAGGGGTTCCAGTTACTTTCTTGTCCAGACCTACTCTAAGGGGTTTCAGTTACTTTTCTGTCCAGACCTACTCTAAGGGGTTTCAGTTAATTTTCTGTCCAGACCTGCTCTAAGGGATTCAAGTATTTTCTTGTCGAGGCCTACTGTGAGGGGTTTCAGTTACTTTCTTGTCTAGACCTACTCTAAGGGGTTTCAGTTACTTTCTTGTCCAGACCTACTCTAAGGGGTTTCAGTTACTTTTCTGTCCAGACCTACTCTAAGGGGTTTCAGTTACTTTCTTGTCCAGACCTACTCTAAGGGATTCAAGTACTTTCTTGTCGAGGCCTACTGTGAGGGGTTTCAGTTACTTTCTTGTCTAGACCTACTCTAAGGGGCTTCAGTTACTTTCTTGTCCAGACCTACTCTAAGGGATTCAAGTACTTTCTTGTCGAGGCCTACTGTAAATGGTAGCTAGGTAGTCACTGGAAGGAGAGCTATGCACCAATCCCCTGTGATGATGCATAGAACCGGCCAGGCCTAGCACCTAATGTCCGACCCCGCCTTCTCGTGGTGCGGACCGTTAGTACCTTTCAAAAGAGATACTCTCTTGTGGAAGTGAACGGAAGGGGAGGGCTGCCAGATTAGTGTGGCCTACTGATCTGGACAACTATGGCTACTTTTCTTTTTTTTCTACCCTGCTGAGGAGTGGTCAACCACACAGGGTCCTGGTGCTGACCATATAAACCTACTGGACTGGACAGATATATGGTTCTGATATTCCCCTACTGGACTGGACAGATATATGGCTCTGAGCTTGATTTTGGATCCTGATTTTGCTGCACTGGTGGGCTTCTGTGGAGGGAAAATCTTCCGCTGTGTTTTCTGTGTGTTTGTGGGTTGACAACCCCAAGTGAATAGATTCACAGGATATGTTTATCAGCTGGTGGATAATCCTGAGCAAAAGTAATCGCAGGCACCTGAACTCTTTGCTTCTATTGGCATCGTCAAATTCTACATTGGAGGAAGTCTTCCAGTGTAGATAGATGGCTTCAGCCTTTAGTAGTGGGGGAACGGGTCTTTGCCCCATGTCTGCGATTAGGGGGCTGTTTGATATTGTCGGCATTCTCTCTCTCAATAAACATAGTTTCTTTAAACATCCCACTAACCATTTTCTCTCCATAGGTAGTTGGAATGTGAGGACTCTGCACAGAGCTTTTTCTCTTGATGTCCTCACACAAGAATTCCACCATTATAATTTAGATATTCTCGGCTTGCAAGAGACCAGATGGACAGATGAAGGTCAGATTCTTAAAAATAATCTTAAATTTCTCTTTTTAAGGAGGGACGACAATAAGCATCACCAAGGCGTGGGTCTGCTTCTCAGCAGACACGCTAGCGATGCTCTTCTAGGATATGAGTGCATTAATGAAAGGTTTCTTACAGCAAAATTTCAGACAAGCATTAAAGACTTGAATGTTATCTGCTGTTATGCCCCCACTGAGGATGCCGATGAGGATGAGAAGGATAGGTTTTATGAACAACTTCAGGATATTTTGAATTCTGTCAAGAAAGGAGATATTACCCTTGTTCTTGGTGACTTCAATGCCAAAGTTGGTACTGACTATGACCTTTGGGGAGGAGTAATAGGCCCTTTTGTATTGGTAGCTGCAATGGCAATGGGCAACGTCTCCTACAGGTAAGTAAACTCAATGGATTCAGAATAGCTAACACTTATTACAAACACCGCGACATACATAAGTACACATGGGTTTCACCTGATGGGCTGCATAAGAATATGATTGATTACATATTAACTAACAGCAAATGGGCTAGTTCTGTTAGGAATACCAGGGCATATAGGGGAGCTGAAATTGGATCTGACCATTACCTTGTTAAAAGTGTGTTGCAACTTAAACTTAAAAAGTGTTGTGCTAGGGTTAAAAAATTTACTTTTAATACTGAAGCTCTGAAAGATCCAGTTATAGCCAAAGCTTACCATGATAGGTTACTTAGTCATTATGATAGTCATGGTTTGCTTACTACTGAAGTTGAGGAAGAATGGGATCATTTTAAACAGGCGTTTTTGGACACTAACAGTACTCTTTTAGGAAAAAAGGAGCAGAAGAGGCAAAATTATCTGAGTGATAAGGCACTTGAGCTTATTTCGGAAGAAGGAACTGCAGGTATGTCCTTAATCAGTACCCTACTAGTCCTAATAGAAAGGATTACAGAGAGCTTAATAAACGTGTAAAGGATCAGTTAGCTGCTGATAAGAATCTCTGGCTTGATGGCTTGGCTGACAAAGTCGAGGAAGCAGTTAGACAGCACAACAGCAGAGAGCTGTACCAGATAGTTAATGTTTTTTGTGGTAGAAAACGGACAGGTATACAGGGATTGAAGGATAAACCAGGTAAGGTTATAGAAGGTGAGGATTCTGTCATGGCTAGGTGGGCTGAGCATTTCAGTGATGTTCTAAACAATGTGGTTAGTTCTATTCCCATTGTTTGCAATGATGATAGATGCATTGGTGGCTTTAATGTTGGCCCTATAACACAATCTGAAGTTATTTTGGCTGTTTCTAAACTTAAACTTCATAAATCCCCAGGGGTAGATGAAATTACTACGGAAATGCTTAGAGCTGGGAATGTTTCGGTTACCACTTGGATGACTGAAATTCTGAATATCTTTTATGATAAAGGCATGGTTCCTAAGGATTTTACCAGAGCTATTGTTATCCCTATTTTCGAAAAAGGTGATCGCAGTTCTTGTGATAACTATAGGTGTATCAGCCTACTCTCTGTTCCAGGTAAAGTTGTTTCCATGATTGTGCTTAATAGAATTAAGAATCTGGTTGACAGTCAATTGCGTGATGAGCAATGTGGATTCAGAAGTGGTAGGGGATGTGTGGATCAGATATTTTCACTTAGGCAGATTCTTGAGAAATGTTTAGAGTTTCAGAAACCTTTGGTTGCTAGCTTTGTTGATTTCAAAAAGGCTTTCGACTCTGTTGATCGTCATAATTTGTGGTTGATTGTGAGATCATATGGTATACCAGACAAGTTAGTTAACATTATGAAAGCTCTCTATAATAACACTGAGTCGTGTGTGAGAGTTGGTAAGGCTTGTAGCAATTGGTTTAGCATTACTTCTGGTGTTCGACAAGGGTGCATTTTGTCTCCTTTTCTCTTTAGCTTGGTTATTGATTATGTTATGCGAAATTCACTTCAAGGGAAAGATTTTGGCCTTAAATGGGCTGGAGATACGAAAATTTCTGATTTAGATTATGCTGATGATTTAGCCCTTTTGGCAAATGATGTTGATGAGATGAACTCTTTCATTCGAGCTGTTGATGAGACTGGTAGTAGAGTAGGTTTGGTTATAAACAGAGAGAAAACTAAAGTGATGAAAATTGGTCAGGCAGGCTGTGATTCAGTTAATCTGAATGGTTGCAGTCTTGAGCAGGTGTCACAGTTTAATTATCTTGGGAGCTATGTAACAGATAATGGTGATGTGCGGCATGAGATTAACAGACGAATAGGGATTGCTGCCGGGACTTTTAAGAACCTATGGAGAGTGTGGAGAAATAGGCGTATACACCTAAAGACTAAAATTAGACTGTATAATAGTTTGGTTCTTTCTAGGGTTAGTTATGGTAGTGAAACTTGGACACTTTGTAAACAAGATAACAGGAAACTAGATGCTTTTGATTCCAGATGCTTACGCAGTATCTTGGGCATTAGGTGGTTTAACTTTGTAACTAATGATGAGATTACGCAAAGGAGTTTGCAACCTCTTTTAAGCAGCATATTGTGCAGAGAGAGACTCCGTTGGTTTGGCCATGTTGCCCGTATGAATAATTATAGATTGGTGAATAGGGTTATGAACAGTGTGCCTAAAGGCCTGAGAAAGAAGGGGAGACCTAGGATGCGGTGGGCAGACAATGTGAAACAGGACCTTGTTAGAATTGGTGTGCAGTGTCCGGATGCAGTAGATGTAGCTCAGGATAGACGTGCCTTGAGAACTAAATTGCACGGTCTGGTTGGACCTCCGTAGCCTTTGTCTAGGCCTACTCTAAGGAGTTTCAGTTACTTTTCTGTCCAGACCTACTCTAAGGGGTTTCAGTTACTTTCTTGTCCAGACCTACTCTAAGGGATTCAAATATTTTCTTGTCCAGGCCTACTGTGAGGGGTTTCAGTTACTTTCTTGTCTAGACCTACTCTGAGGGATTTCAGTTACTTTCTTGTCCAGACCTACTCTAAGGGGTTTCAGTTACTTTCTTGTCCATACCTACTCTAAGGGTACTTTCTTGTTCAGTTAAGTTACTTTCTTGTCTTACCTACTCTAAGGGGTGTCAATTACTAGTTAGTTAGTTAAGTTACTTTTCTAGTTAGTTAGTTAAGTTATTTTCCTGTCCAGACCTACTCTAAGGGGTGTCAATTACTTTATTGTCCAGACTTACTCTAAGGGGTTTCAGGTACTTTCTTGTCCAGACCTACTCTAAGGGGTTTTAGTTGCCTTCTTTTCCAGACCTACTCTAAGAGGTTTCAGTTGCCTTCTTGTACAGGCCTACTCTAAGAGGTTTCAGTTGCTTTCTTGTCCAGGCCTACTCTAAGAGGTTTCAGTTGCCTTCTTGTCCAGGCCTACTCTAAGAGGTTTCAGTTGCTTTCTTGTCCAGGCCTACTCTAAGGGGTTTTAGTTGCCTTCTTGTCCAGACCTACTCTAAGAGGTTTCAGTTGCCTTCTTGTACAGGCCTACTCTAAGAGGTTTCAGTTGCTTTCTTGTCGAGGCCTACTCTAAGAGGTTTCAGTTGCTTTCTTGTCCAGGCCTACTCTAAGAGGTTTCAGTTGCCTTCTTGTCCAGGCCTACTCTAAGAGGTTTCAGTTGCTTTCTTGTCCAGGCCTACTCTAAGGGGTTTTAGTTGCCTTCTTGTCCAGACCTACTCTAAGAGGTTTCAGTTGCCTTCTTGTACAGGCCTACTCTAAGAGGTTTCAGTTGCTTTCTTGTCCAGGCCTACTCTAAGGGGTTTTAGTTGCCTTCTTGTCCAGACCTACTCTAAGAGGTTTCAGTTGCCTTCTTGTACAGGCCTACTCTAAGAGGTTTCAGTTGCTTTCTTGTCGAGGCCTACTCTAAGAGGTTTCAGTTGCTTTCTTGTCCAGGCCTACTCTAAGAGGTTTCAGTTGCCTTCTTGTCCAGGCCTACTCTAAGAGGTTTCAGTTGCTTTCTTGTCCAGGCCTACTCTAAGGGGTTTTAGTTGCCTTCTTGTCCAGACCTACTCTAAGAGGTTTCAGTTGCCTTCTTGTACAGGCCTACTCTAAGAGGTTTCAGTTGCTTTCTTGTCGAGGCCTACTCTAAGAGGTTTCAGTTGCTTTCTTGTCCAGGCCTACTCTAAGAAGTTTCAGTTGCCTTCTTGTCCAGGCCTACTCTAAGAGGTTTCAGTTGCTTTCTTGTCCAGGCCTACTCTAAGAGGTTTCAGTTGCTTTCCTGTCCAGGCCTACTCTAAGAGGTTTCAGTTGCTTTCTTGTCCAGGCCTACTCTAAGAGGTTTCAGTAGCTTTCTTGTGCAGGCCTATTCTAAGGGGTTTCAGTTGCTTTCTTGCTCAGACCTACTCTAAAGGGTTTCAAGTACTTTCTTGTCCACGGTCCGAAAAACGCTAAATTCACCCACTATACAAAGCCATTCAAACCTTCGGTACGACTGGAAATATTTTTTACATTATTTAATATTTTGTTTTGTATTTTCATTACTCGGTTTTAATTACATTATTTTATTTGTAATTATTTTCCTAAACTCTTGTAGGCTTGACAGTGTATAGTAGTCGTGTAATCTTGAGGATACAATAGTGTCTGTCGTCAGACATTTTTTTTCTGGATTAAAAAAAACGAGTCTTCTAGGATTAACATTTAAACTATGAACATTCCTATATAAACAGCCGCACTTAAGAATAAATGAATTTTAAAAATATAAGAATTGATACTACCGTCAAATTTTGAATATCATTCTCTTATCGTTAGTGAAAAGAAGAATATCATCAATCAGTTAGGGAATCAGCCAAAACATTTTTTCGGATGTCTATGAACGAGAAATTATTTCAGAATTTCTTTTTCAAAACAATCTAAGGAAAAGTATACTTTTCTGAACTATTGGTCTGTATAAATAAAAAAATAAATACTCCCTCAAGCAGCTGCTTGCCACAGAGGTCTGACAGGAGCCTGTCAGTTTATATGCCAGTGTAGGAGATCTGAGAGGATGGCAGGACCTCAGCAGAAAAACGACACACACATCCATGCCTAATTCCGGGGCTCGAACCCAGGTCCCTTAGATCAGTAGCCAAGCGTGCTAACCACTCGGCCACGGGACGGCTTGGTCTGTATGGCATACTAAAAATCAGTAGGTCTAATTAATTTCGTTACCTTTCTCTTTCAGCTTTATTCCTCAAGGTTTTATCACTGGAGACTTCCTTTGCTGTCTCAACTGATACTTTGGCTTGCTTGGCTTTCATTTCTTTGTTGTCTCTGAAAATAAGAAAAACCACAATAGTTCAAAATCTAAGGAACAAATCGTTGAGATTTACAATCTGTAGCCTTCTTATAAATAAAAATAAAAAATAAATACCCCCTCAAGCAGCTGCTTGCCATAGAGGTCTGACAGGAGCCTGTCAGTTTATGTGCCACAGTAGAAGGTCTGTAAGGATGGCAGGACCTCAGCAGAAAACAACACGAACATCGATGCCTTATCCGGGGATCGAACCCAGGTCCCGTAGATCAGTAGCCAAGCGCGCTAACCTCTCGGCCACGGGACGGCTAGCCTTCTTATACTACAGTTAAATCGACAGAAAATAGGAAACATCAAGGTTTACGGAAAGCCTTCGGATTATGTTAAACAGTGGCATCTGCTTGTCACTGATCAAGGCATGGAACATGCAAATGACATTCCAGTATGCTTAGCGTCATGTCTATAACGGGTTGGGTTGGGTTGTTTTACCTCTGAGCGGCACTTTTTTGCACACCATGGGCTAAATGGCCAGGTCACATGGACCCCGAAGGCTCAGAGAAGGTTGGGGGAGGGTACCCACTGAAACAGCTGTTGGGAGACAGATGGTAGCCTCCCGTCAAGGCCATCCAGCGTGTTCTTTAACGTGCACAGGGTATGGCTCTCCTGCACACGGGGCCACGGCTTAACGTCCCATCCGACGGACGGCGGTCTTTCCAAGCACATCGGTGTCCCCTACTGACCGTGGGCAGGGCGGGGAATTTTGCGGAGATAAATCTCAACGCTGACCCAGCTGGGACTCGAACCTGGGAACTACAGATTACGAGCCTGGCGAGCTACCGACTGAGCCACCCCCGCCCCTGTCTATAACGGCAAACCCAGCGTATCTGCATATAATTATTGGTACCGTGTCGTGGAGAGAACCTTAGCTATATCTAAAGGGGCATGATTGTTGGAATGGCAGGAGCTTCGGTCACTAAGATAGCTGAACTCGCTAATGTTTCACGAGGAACAGTTTCTAAGGTCATCTCTGCATGTGAATCTAAAGGGAAGACATCAGCTACAAAAGTGGGGGAAAGTGCATACTCCAGAACCGGGACTTTCGAGTGTTAGTGCGATGTGCATAGCGACACTGGCGAGCAAAAGAGCCGATCAGTTGCGCACTGATTTCAACGTAGAATGCAAGAGGCCAGTTTCGTTCAAAACAGTACATCGAGAACTCCCGAGAGCTGGATATCACGGTCGAGTTGCCCTTCACAAGCATGAAGCGACGTGCGTTGACAGGTGTGATGAGTGCATCACACCTGTCAACGCACGTCGTCTTGTCCAGTGGTACAGAGAGCACAAGCAGCGGAGGAATATTGGTCTGACAAATCATCCTACATTTTGTTTCCAACGAATGGACGACTGCACGTGGTGGCGCCAATCAAAGGAGTTGTTTGGGTTGTTTTACCTCTGAGCGGCACTTTTTTGCACACCATGGGCTAAATGGCCAGGTCACAAGGACCCCGAAGGCTCAGAGAAGGTTGGGGGAGGGGACCCACTGGAACAGCTGTTGGGAGACAGATGGTAGCCTCCCGTCAAGGCCATCCAGCGTGTTCTTTAACGTGCACAGGGTATGGCTCTCCCGCACACGGGGCCACGGCTTAACGTCCCATCCGACGGACGGCGGCCTTTCCAAGCCCATCGATGTCCCCTACTGACCGTGGGCAGGGAGGGGAATTTTGCGGAGATAAATCTCAACGCTGACCCAGCTGGGACTCGAACCTGGGAACTACAGATTACGAGCCTGGCGCGCTACCGACTGAGCCACCCCCGCCCCCAATCAAAGGAAGCTTGCATCTTTGATTGCTTGTTTCCTATTGTTAAGTGTTCTGGCGATTCTGCAATGGTTTGGAACGCTTTCTCTTGACATGGCTTGGGTGCACTCATTCCGTTAGATGATAAGATTAATGCGAATCGCAATTTGACAGTCCTGAGTGATCATCCTCATCCAATGGTACATAATTTCTTTAACGAAGAGATAGAGCTATCTTTCAGGATGACAGTGCTCCCATCCAAAGAGCTCATGTGCTCACCAAGTGGTTTAAAATTTTTCGCATACCATGACCACTGCAGTCATCAGATATCAATCCGCTGGGAATTTCATGGGAACTTCTGGAGCTCAGAGTTTTCCAGTTCCATCAAACAAGCAAGAATTGATCACGTTTCTTGTGGACGAATGATGTCCTGTTCCTCCTGCTGACTTTTGGATACTGGTAGCCGTCCCGTGGCCGAGTGGTTAGCGCGCTTGGCTAATGATCTACGGGACCTGGGTTCGAGCCCCGGGTAAGGCATGGATGTATGTGTCGTTTTTCTGCTGAGGTCCTGCCATCCTCACAGACCTTCTACTATGGCATATAAACTGACAGGCTCCTGTCAGACCTCTGTGGCAAGCAGCTGCTTGAGGGGGTATTTTTTTTATACTCTATACCACGACGTACATGGGCTGTATTGGACTCACGTGACGGTCAAACACATATTAGTAATTTTACGCTGCTGTTTCCGTTTTTTTTATCATTACCTGCAGATGCAATAAACTTTAAGAAGCCTAATCTTCAAAGTAATTCAATTTTAAACAGCAAATGGGCTGTTTATAAACTAAATACGAAGTTATAGGCTGCTAGAATCACAGGCTTAGCAAAAAAAGGATATAAAAGAACCAGTTTAAGGTTTCAGTTCTTAATTCATTTACTTATTAAACAGTAAAAAGTAGAAATCTGAAATCCAATCAAAATGAAATTTCAATAGTTGTATTAATATATTGGCTTGCCAGAAGCCACACCGATTAACTTTATGAGTTGGATTGTTTTTACCTCTGAGCGGCACTTTTTTGCACACCATGGGCTAAATGGCCAGGTCACTTGGACCCCGAAGGCTCAGAGAAGGTTGGGGGAGGGGACCCACTGGAACAGCTGTTAGGAGACAGATGGTAGCCTCCCGTCAAGGCCATCCAGTGTGTTCTTTAACGTGCACAGGGTATGGCTCTCTCGCACACGGAGCTACGGCTTAACGTTCCATCCGACGGACGGCGACCTTACCAAGCCCATCGGTGACCCCTACTGACCGTGGGCAGGGCGGTGAGTTTTGATTAACTCTGTGAATGAACTTTAAATAAATACATCTTTGTAAACAACTTCTGAACAACTTACCTAATTTAAAAATATTTCAGTTCACAGTTACTTATGCAGTAGAATCTTACAACTAAAGCTCGCTAGAATTCTGGAAAAAATGTAGGTTCTGAGACAATATACAGTGAGAACTTAAATATATAAAATTTGGAGTTAATCTGATCAACTTCTCACAAATCCGCATAGAATTCAGGTTCAAAATGCTGCTGCATTCCAAGTAATGGCGATTTAATTATTCATCAGAATTCAACAACGAAATTATAGCCTGTTTTAAAAATGTAAGAAACATCATGGGTCAAGTGATTTTTTTTTTGTCGATTTTCAATACCTTTGATTAATAGAGATCTTGGCCATGTTTAGTGATTTCAACAAAAATAACCTGGCATGTTATCAAATAGTCGTGAATCCATATCTCACTCTCATAAATGGGGGGAGGGGGAGTTGGTTGGTAGTGCGCTAAGCTCATAATCTGCAGTTCCCAGGTTCGAGTCTCACCTGGGCCAGCGTTGAGATTCATCTCGCTAATCCGCAGCCTGCTGTTGGTCAGGAAGTGGACATCGTTGGGCTTGGATATGTCACTTCCGTTAGATGGGACGTTAAACCGCCGCTCTGTGTGTAGGATTTTGGGTTAGGTTGTTTTACCTCTGAGCGGTACTTTTTTGCACACCATGGGCTAAATGGCCAGGTCACAAGGACCCCGAAGGCTCCGAGAAGGTTGGGGGAGGGGACCTACTGGAACAACTGTTGGGAGACAGATGGTAGCCTCCTGTCAACGCCATCCAACGTGTTCTTTAAAGTGCACAGGGTATGGCTCTCCCGCACACGGGGCCACGGCTCAACGTCCCATCTGACGGACGGCGGCCTTTACCAAACCCATCGGTGTCTCCTACTGACCGTGGGCAGGGCGGGGAATTTTGCGGAGATAAATCTCAACGCTGACCCAGCTGGGACTCGAACCTGGGAACTACAGATTACGAGTCTGGCGCGCTACCGACTGAGCCACCCCCGCCCCACAAGGTTGGGGGAGGGGACCCACTGGAACAGCTGTTGGGAGACAGATGGTAACCTCCCGTCACTGTGTGTAGGAGAAATCATACCTTTGGGTTGAGTTGTTTCACCTTTGAGCGGCACCATTTTTCCCACAAAGGGTTAAACAGTCAGGTCACAAGGATCCCGAGGTTTATAAGAA